>CM057454.1:169747500-170347500 GCA_016271365.2 Neoceratodus forsteri
TTTTGCCCCAAAGATTCAACATGCCTTTTCTTGGGACCCTACCTCATGAACAATGGCAGTGAAATTAGGCAAGTATGTCACAAAAGGGGATTTCTCAGTTGCTGCACAAAATCACCTTTCAGGCAGGAGTTAAAAATTGTCTCCACTCTTGTTCATGAGGTGGGGTTGTAAGAAGTCTATGTTAAAAATTTTATGTAAAAATATTAAACGACAAAGTTATGAGTCTGCATTGAAATTTGCAAATATAGACTCATAACTTTGGTAATTTTTAATACTGTGACCCCCAGTTTTCAACATAGCCATTTCTTCACAGCACTTTATGAATGTGATAGCTGTAATTTTCCAAATCTTGACCAAAATGTGCTTTTGTGTCCCAAAAGGTTATTTTTCGGTTGCTGCACGAAATCACCTTTTGGGCAGGAGTTGAACATTTTCTCTACCCTTGCTCATGAGTAGAGATGTGTGAAGTCCACAAGATTCACTCCGTGAATTATCTCATGAATGGTGCTCGATTCATGAAGAGCAATTCATGAAATTCACCAATTCATGGAGCATGACTCAATCATGAAGTGTGGAATTTTGCAGGTGAAATTGCACACTTCACAGAAAAAAACTTGATGTCTACTAGCCCCCCAACCAATCACCAGCCACAGTGTCAAAAAAAGACACATAATCATGGATTAAACCCCTGGTGTCTAGTGGTCCCCCCCCCCACCGACTGCTGCCCCAATGTAATAAAAAATTATATAATCAGCAATTTAATTAATGGTGTCAAGTGGAGCCCTGCCGATCACCAGCCCGTAAAAAATGTAATCAGCAATTTAATCCTTGGCGTCTAGTGGACCCTCACCCACCCCCACCTCCACCAATCACTGGCCCAAATATAAAAAGAATATATATATTGTAATCAGCAATTTAATCCCTGGTGTTTAGTGGACCCACCTTCCCCCCACCAATCACAGGCTCCAATGTAAAAACAATATGCATATATATAATCATTCACAAATTAAATCCATGGTGTCTAGTGCCCCCCCCAACCAATCACCAGGCCCAACATAAAAAAATGTAATCATGAATTAAATCCCTGGTGTCTAGTGATCCCCCTCGCTTATCATTGGTCCCAGTGTAAAAAAAAATATAATAATCAAATTAATCCCTGGTGTCTAGTGGACCTCCCACTCACACACCCCCATCAGTTAGTGCCACACCACCCGCTTCCCACACCAACCATGAGCAGGCGACAAGCACAGCACTCCACTCTCCATCATGGCTGGCCACCTGACTGACCTGGAATAAACAAGCGTGTGCTTGTGCAAGTACATGCTCATTCATTCCAGGTCAGTCGGGCAGCCAGCAGTGGTGTAGAGTGGAGGGCTGTGCTGGTAGTCTGCTCGGAGTTGGGGTGGGTGGAGTGAGGTGGTGGGTACTTCCTGATGGGGTGGGTGGTCCACTAGATATCAGAGATTACACCGATTATTATATTTATTTACGTTGGACATGCAATTGGAGCCACTCATACCGGGGAGTCATCTACCCACCCACCCCACCTGCAATTGGTGGAAGGGGGTACTAGACTCTGGAAATGTGGGGGAATTGCAATTTGTAACCTCTCCTTGCTTTGGGGTTTTCTTAAGTCAACTGGCACTTAAAAGGCTGTCCTGGTGATGCTGAGGGTTGAGGAGCTGGATGCCACACCTTGTGCCACACCGGCGACTCAGGTTCAGGAGCGAGCTTGGGTCAGTGGGGATCGGTAAGGAAGAAGAGGATTGAGCATCTACAGGACAGCTCTCCTCTCCTGGGGTGGGTGGGTGGGTAGATGACTCCCGCATGAGTGGCTCCTACCAGAGGCTGGGAGCACCACAGATGGGGATCATGCAAGACACAAGGGGATGTGCCCCAGCAGCCATGCGCAGGCTGGGTGCAGAAGCACGTCCTGTAGCACTGAGTGGTATTGCACATCTGGGTGCCTTGGGGGAGCTCCAGAACAAGGGAAACCACCCATCGACTGGGGGGTAGATGTCACCTGCCACACCTCCACTGCCAGATCCTGCCCACTGTGACCTGATCCCGATGTTGCCTCTACCCACGGAGTGCCAGAAGAAAGTGTTGATATGGGACCCCGAGGGTAGATACATAATAATACATGGATCCCTGGAATCTTGCCCAGTCCTCTTTGGATTGATATATGGCCCAAATAGTGACTCTCCCCCATTTTTTGTAAACTTATTAAATACCATAGTAACGAATCCACCTAAACTTATGATACTGGGCGGGGATTGGAACTTAGTTCTCCAGATGGATATCGACAGATTGGATCGAACATGGCGAGGTTTATCTCCAGCACAAAGAGCATTGAAAGAACTTATAGGTAGTGATGCGTTAGTGAACATATGGAGAGTTCTTAACCCCTCCAAAAGACAATACACTTTTTTTCTGCGGTACACAAAACATATTCTCAAATTGATTATTTACTCATAAGCTCCCATGCAATCTCAGGGGTCACACATGCAGGAATCACAGCTAGGGTTTTATCTGACCACGCACCGGTCGACATGGAGTTCTGCTTAGGGGCAGGGGGCAAGCACTCTCCGCAGTGGCGTTTGAATAGCCAATTATTAAAAGATCCAGCCTCTTTTGAACATACCATGGAGCATATTACCCTTTTCCTTAACTGCAACCTAGGAACGGTTGATAAGTATGATTTAGTTTGGGCAGCTCTAAAATGCTCCCTGAGAGGTGAATTTATTAAAATGACCTCTAATAGGGCCAAGCGTCAAAGGGTTCAGCTGGATGGGCTCTTAACTAGTATTAAAAATATAGAAAGTAATCTCTCCTGTACCTCTCCAGCAGAGATATGGACCAGATTATATCAGCTGCAGGCCCAATATGCAGGTCTACAAGCGCAGAGGGCTGAGTTATCTTTACACAGAACCAAGCTGCAATACTTGGATGTTGGAAAGAAAGCAAGCAGGCTATTAGCGATGCGTATCCGTCAAGTAGAGGCTTCGCAATTCATTGCTGGAATTTTTTCTGCGAAAGATTGCAAAGTCTGTACCAACCCCCAAGAAATGGTGGAAATGTTTGGTTCCTTTTATCAAGACCTGTATTCAGTGACCCTGTCCTCATCACTTGCTGAATCAGATTTAAATTCTTATCTTAGGTCTATGATTCTGCCAAAAGTCTCAGCCACTGATGCTGCCCTTTTGAGTGCCCCAATCACTCTAGGAGAAATACAGGAGGCCATCCAGCAGTTACCCTTAGACAAGTCCCCTGGACCAGATGGGCTGTCCAGTAACTTTTACAAAACCTACCAAACTGTTATAGCACCTGTGCTAAAGGATCTCTTTAGCTACTGGTTTAATAAGGGGATGTCAGAGTCCAGTTTTTTAGAGGCCATGATATCCCTAATTTTAAAACCTGGGAAGGACCCCCAAAATCTCAGTAGCTACTGACCCATTTCGTTATTAAATACCGATATAAAAATTTTGGCCAAAGTGTTGGCTAACAGACTTACTAAAACTATAGATAACCTAATAGGACACGAACTGGTCGGATTCATGGCTGGAAGGTCATCCCAAGACCATATGAGAAAATTGCTGCATCTCATTGTGTCGGCTAGAAATTCCAATGTACCTATGGTGTTGATTTCACTCGATGCTGAAAAGCATTTGACAGAGTCTCCTGGGATTTTCTTTGCCACTTTAACATCTTTTGGTTTTCTGGGAGACTTTGCCAAATGGATTAAAGTATTATATTCCTGTCCCTCGGCCAGAGTAAAATGTAATGGATTGTTATCTTCCCATTTAAACTAGCTCGGTGCACTAGGTAGGTGTCTCATCCCCGCTTACTATTCAACATATACCTAGAACCCTTACTTCTTAGAATGGTGGGTAATGCCAATATTACGGGAATTCAGGTGGGAGGTGTTAGATATGCATTCTCGGTTTACGCAGATGATGTCTTATTACATTTAGAGAACCCAAGTACCTCAATTCCTGCTATTCTAGAGGAAATTGAGGAGTATTCTAAGGTATCCTATTATAAACTTAACCGGGAGAAAATGATGGTGATCCCCCTGAATCACAAAGTTAATAAAGTGGAATTGGCCCCCCTAGGACTTACCTGGGAGACGAAGTCCGTAGTTTACTTAGGAATCAAGATCTTTAGGGATTCTGGCACCATTTTGAGAAACAATATGGGCAACCTCATTAAAATAATATCCAAAGACCCTGAGAGATGGCGATTACTTCCTATTTCATTATGGGGTAGACTAAGTATAATTAAAATGAATCTATTGCCTAGAATATTATACCCCTTGGAAATGTTGGGTGTGTATCTCCCCAAAATTTGGTTCTTCAGATTGCGAGGTGTGCTAAGCTCCTTTCTGTGGAACAAAAAGAATGTTCGTAGGTCTTATTTCAAATTGACAGCATCAAAAACGAGGGGAGGCCTTGCAGCCCCCTCTTTCTTCTTATATTACATTGCACAACATCTAGGTAAGCTGTTCTACTGGCAGAAAGAGGTGGATCATACAACATACTCTCCTTTGTGGCTACCTATTGAAAAACACCTGGCATCTCGTGAAAGATGATCACTGCGTGCCCTGCTATATGCCTCTCCATCCCATATTCCCAAGTCTCTCAGAAACAATCTTATGAGCTGGTCGATGAAAGCCTCTCATCAGGCCCAAATATACTTCACAGTTAAGTGGAACCAGTCCTCTGACCAACCAATAGTTGATAATCCACATTTCAAAATTGGTGGTGTACCAATACCTTGTGCCTTCTGGCCTTGGTTGAGTCAATGTAAAGTCTCAGAGATATGGAGGGGTGGAAAAGTGGTTACCCTGACTCAATTATGCGACTCTGCTGGTGCTGTTGGTAATGAACCCTTTAAACACCTCCAAGTCAGCAAGGTCCTATCCTCGTTCTCCCGGCTTTCCCCATTAATAGATATAGGGGAAAGAGATCCTATTGCACTCCTCCAGGTTGCTTCCCAGCCGCATAAAGTGTCAAATCTGTATAAAATTCTTCAGGATTGGGACCATAGATTACCCTCGGGAGTCTGCTTTTATTGGGTAAGGGAATTAGGCCTTCCTGAAGATGTTAATGTGTGGAAGAAACTTTGGATATCACTGTATAAGTTTATCAAACAAGATAGACTCAGATTAGTTCACTACAATATTATGTATAATATGTATTTGACACCAGCCAAGCTCTTTAGATATGGATCCTTGCACACACCAACATGTAGCAGGTGCAAGGTGGACATAGGGTCCCTCTATCACATGTTATGGTTGTGTCCACATATTAAGGTATTTTGGCAATCCATTAATAATTCTTTAGACCCTATCCTTGGCTTGAGGGAACTGTTTACACCCGAAGTTTGTCTGATAAATTATTTCCCAGTTGATACTCCAAAAAGTAGGAAAGCGCATATGACTCTTGTCACAGCAACTGCCAAGTTAACAATAATGAGGCACTGGACAGATGAAAATCCACCTTTAATATTGGAATGGTTTAGGGAATGTGTTTTGGCTTTACAGTTGGAAAGACATAAAGCACTTGTACGAAATAGAGACAAAACTTTTACTTCACTGTGGGGGAAGCTTAGAGGCTATCCTGACGATATGGAAATCCTAATGAAAAGGGGCTGCAGTATATCTGCGGCTCAAATGGTAGCAATAGTGCGTAGTCTGGGGGGTGGGATGGTGGTAGATGGGTTTTCTTTTTTCTTTTTCCTTTTCTTTTTCTTTAATGTAAAAACATGTGCCTGATGTTCTCAGATGTACGAGTTTACCTGATTTTGTTTACCTGGTGCTGAAATATTAATAAAGCTTTTAAATAACAAAAGAAAGTGTTGAGGAGCAGAAGGTGGCCCTACCTCAGGGGATGTATTCTGGGGGAAATGTCTCCATCAGTGTGTTGCAGATGAATCAAGTTACACAGGTGCAGGTGGGAGGATCTCAGGCTGGAGAGGATAAGGCAGGTCGACTGAAGAAGCCCCAGTCGGTGGTGACTGGAGGGAAAAATAATTGAGAAAAAAAAAAAATCGCACTTAACAAAATCCCAAAGCAAGGTAAATTTACAGAGGGTGAATTGTAATTTTACAGGACAACTTTGTGAATTTATCCATGGAGGTGAATTTGGCAACTTCGCCAAAAATCCACAGGTGAAGAAAAACTTTGCTGCATCTCTATTTATGAGGTGTTGTCATAAGAATGCTATGTTGAAAATTTAGGGTAAAAATACTAAACAAACAATAAAGTTATGAGCCTCTATTGAAATTTATGAACGCACGTTCATAACTTTGGTAATTTTCAATATTTTTACCCCAGATTTTCAACATAGACATTTCTTTACAACACCTCATGAATGTGATAGCTTTCATTTTTCAAATCTAGGCTAAAATGTGTTTTTGCACTTTTGGCACAAAATCATCTTTTGGCAGGAGTTTAAAACATTCTTCACCTTGTTCATGAGATGGGCTCATAAGAAGGCTATGTGGGGTCATAAGAAGGCTATGTTGAAAATGTGGGATAAAAATATGAGAAAACAACAAAGTTATGAGTCTATGATGCAATTTTTCAATGCACACTTGTAACTGTGGCAATTTTTAATATTTTGACCCCAACTTTTCAACACAGCCATTTTTTCGCACCACCTCATGAATGTGGTAGCTGTTTCTCAGATCCTACCAACATATGTGTTTTAACCCTTGTGGTGCAAAATTACATTTCAGCCATTGCTTTATAAATGACACCTATCATGCTCAGAAGGAGTGGTCATGAAAAGATTATGTTGGAAATCTGGTGTAAAAATGTGAAAAAAACAACAAAGTTATGAAGAGACCAATTGTACCAGCATTTACTCATAACTTTATTTTTTGCAAATATTGGCCCCTAATGCTCAACATATCCCTTGTGTCACCCCACCTCCTATACATGGCAGGTTTCGTTTTTCAAATCCCCTCTGAAACTTGTTTCCACAGTGACACAACAAAATCACCTTTCAGATAGGATTTTAAAAATTGCACCTTTCTAGATCATAATGCCATGTCATAAAAAGACTTCAGAAAATGAAGAAAGCCAGCCACTCAATATTTTCTTAAAAGCTGATTTTTTTTTTTTAATTTTTCAAAGTATTTCTGAGAATCAAAGATCCCATGTGCTTGCCCAATGTTTCACCCACATCGGGCTTGCTCAGGGGCCAGGATCTATCATAAATACATAATTACAGTTTTAATTTCGAATATAAAAAAATAATTTTTACCATTAATGTTTCCAAAAAATGTTTCTCGTCAAACCAACATTGCATTTTTGTTTCACTTCCTATTGCAATCTATGAACTACTTGCATGTTTCTTTATGATGGTAAAAAACTGAATTCATTATTGGTATTTACAACTTTAATCAAAACAAGGCTGTGAATTACCACCATCTACAACTAAATTTCACCCTGGACACTTAATTGTAACTGACCCATTTAATTACCTGTGATTCTGGAGTTAATTATTTTCCAGTGGTATATATCCTCTCAGTTTCCAAAATGAGCTTTTCCAATTAGTTTTTCCTATGTAAGTGTAATATTTTCAGTATTTAACTTACTACTTTTTTATCAGGCACATTTTGCCTTCTCATTATATCTCACATATAGTCAGAAACAAATTTCTCATTGCTAATGATTCATTTAACAGTAACCTACATTTTTATAACAAAACCATCTCTGATTATTCATTTACTTGCCTGCTATAAGTAATGCAATGTTCTAACTTATTCATGTGTCTTAAGTTTTCTTTCTAAGTTCATTGTACTTATTTTATTTGTTCTTTATATTTTCCTGTTCTATCTGTACAAATATTGCTCTCTTGGTTCCATTTGCAGCTCTACGGTTCTAAAAGCCAAAATACTCTATAGACAGTTTATCGCAGTCTTTCATATGTTTGCTGAAAATTAGTATTTCCCTTGCTTCTGACAGTTAAAACATTTAGTAAACAGACATAGAGCATACCCTAATTCAGGCTTGAAAGGACTGTATGCCCTGAACCTTACACCTGCTTCAGATAGTGAAAACATTTCAAAGAAGACATATACCCCAATTCAGGCATGAAAAGAGTGTCGGCCTAGAACTTTACACTTGCTTCAGACAGTTAAAACATTTTGTAAGCAGACACATACCCCAATTCAGGTTTAAAAAGAGTGTAGACCTTAAGTCTTACACTTGCTTCAGCCAGTTAAAGCATTTTGTAAAAGACACATACATCAATTCTGGCTTGAAAGGAGTGTAGGCCCTGGAGTTGTCTTTCAAATATCATTCTACATCATCATAGCGGATTACTGGAGCTGAAAGTAATAATCAGTATATATGCTTGAAATTAACTCCATTCTGCTGTAGATAGTAATCTAGACACTTTCTTGTTTAGAAGTTAATTGTTTCTTTTTCTACTTCCCTCTGGCAGTGTCTCTGCTTCTATCATGTTATCATGCTACTAATGTAGCATCCAACCACCAACCGCCACCTCATAAGGAAATGGCCAGAAGGTGCCGCCCTGGAGCCAGTCACTAGTGGTTGCTATGCAACAAAAATGAACACAGTTCTCTTCCCATACTGAGGCAGAGCTATGGGGCAACCTGTGCATGCTTAGCACCCCCTGTGCTTTAACTGTCTGAAGCAAGTGTAAGGTTTAAGGCCTAGTGTCTTTTCAAACCTGAATTGGGGTATGTGTCTGCTTACAAAATGTTTTAACTGTCTGAAGCAAGTGTATGGTTCTAGGCCTATACTCTTTTCATGCCTGAATTGGGGTAAATGGCTGCTTATGAAATGTTTTCACTATCTGAAGCAGGTGTAAAGTTCAGGGCATACAGTCCTCTCAAGCTGAATTAGGGTATGCTGCATGTTTGTTTACTAAATGTTTTAACTGTCAGACGCAAGGGAAACACTAATTTTTAGCAAACATATGAAAGACTGTGGTAAACTGTTTATAGAGTATTTTGGCTTTTAATACCGTACAGCTGCAAATGGAACCAAGAGAGCAATATTTGTACAGATAGAACAGGAAAGTATAAAGAACATATAAAATAAATACAATGAACTTAGAAAGAAAACTTAAGAGACATGAATAAGTTAGAACATTGCATTACTTATAGCAGGCAAGTAAATGTTTAATCGGAGATGGTTTTGTTATAAAAATGTGGTTACTGTTAAATGAATCCTTAGTAATGAGAAATTTGTTTCTGATTATACATGAGATATAATGAGAAGGCAAAATTTGCCTGATAAAAAAGTAATAAGTTAAATACTGAAAATATTATGCTTACATAGGAAAAACTAATCAGAAAGGCTCATTTTGGAAACAGAGAGGCTATACTGTATACCACTGGAAAATAATCAACTCCAGAATCACAGGTAATTAAATGAGTCAGTTACAATTAAGTGCCCAGGATGAAATTTAGTTGTAGATGGTGGTCATTTACAGCCTTGTTTTGATTAAAGTTGTGAATACTAATAATGAATTCAGTTTTTTTACCATCATAAAGAAAAATGCAAGTAGTTCAAAGATTATAATAGGAAGTGCAACAAAAATACAAAGTTGGTTTGACTTTTATTTTTTTGGAAAAATTAATGGTAAAAATTATTTTTTATTTTAGAAATTAAAACTGTAATTATGTATTTATTATAGTTCCTGGCCCCTGAGGAAGCCTGATGTGGGTGAAACATTGGGCAAGCAAAGGGGATTGTTGATTCTAAGAAATACTTTGAAAAATAAATAAATAAATCAGTTGTTAAGAAAATATTGAGTGGCTGGCTTCATTCATTTTCTGAATATTGGATTATATGTACTCCAGCCCCACAACAAACTGTATAGAATATCAACTGGAAAGGGACCCACTGACTCTTTTGTGCTCAATAAAAAGACTTGGATATCTGGGGCCTGATTCTCAAATGCTGCACCAAGATACAATGTGTGTGCACCAAGCAGCAGGACGCAAGCAGCACTCTGCACCAAGACGCAAGCAAGACGGTATTCACAAACGCACCATGCGTGAATGTAAAGACCTGCTGTATCAATCACCCCATGCACCAGCACAGTGCCAGATGGCTGCTAGTGCCATGACGCATGGGCCCAGATATTCAAAGCATAGCTTGGCACGCAAACCAATAGTGCGGGAATAGCGCGGAAATAGCACGGAGCTGCCATATTCAAAGGACCAGTTAGCGTGCACTAACAGCATTAGCGAGGGGCAAACCACTAATGTATGCAAGGGGCAAAAGGAAGGGGGGCCAAGAGAGATGCACAAAGGGATATTCAAAGGCCCAGCACTGCGCTAGGACACATAGCTCGACATGTAGCGTGGTGCTAGTTACCACCTATAAAAGGCTGGTCTTAACCCAGGGCAAAACACAGAGGAGGAGGGACCACAACAGGAAGTGGGAATGTGTGCAGTGCCAGTTGCAGTGATGCTGCCTATGATGGCAGCTGTAGTGGAGGAGGAGGAGGAGGAGAGGGAGCAGGCACAACATGGACCACAACACAGGCCAAGGAGATGGTATACTGCAAACAGGTGGTACCGGCCCAGGGTCTCCTTTGAGATGCTGCCTGATGACCACATCATTGGCTGCTACAGGATGAACAGGGGAATGTTGAGGCAGCTCTGTGAACTCCTGCATGAGCAGCTGCACTCAAACACCAGACACAGCCATGCCATGACAGTGGAGGAGAAGGTGACAGCAGAGATGTGCTTCCTTGCCACAGGGGCGTTCCAACGACCAACGGGGGACACCATCGGGGTAACGCAGTCTGCCACCTCACACCTCCTGACCCAGTTCCTAAAGGCTTTTCTGCCACATGATGGGAAGTTCATAGTATTCCCCAGCACGGCAGCAGAGTGCAGAGAAACAATGCAGCAGCTCCATCGAATTGCGCACTTACCATCCATACTGGGTGCCATTGACTGCACCCATGTCCCCATCTGTGCACCACCTGGTGATGGCAGTGACGTGTATGTAAACAGGAAGGGGTACCACTCCATCAACTGCCAGGTGGTGTGCGATGTGGCTGGGTGCATCAGCAATGTCTATGCACATACTCCGGCAGTGCCCACGACGCCTTCATCTGGCACCAGTCCCAGCTGTGCCAGGCTTTTGAGGAGGGCAGGATACCCAGTGGGCAACTAGTAGGTGAGTAGTAGCATACAAGGCATACACACAACAGCATGGATGGGGGCAGGCATTGTAGGCCAGGGAAGGAGTGTGGGAGGGCTACACAGAGGTGCAGGATAGCATCCGACAGACTGCAGTACGGCACTAACAGGTACACATCTCTTGACAGGGGACAGCGCCTATCCCCTACGACCCTGGCTGCTGACACCAGTACTCCAACCAGCCACAGTGGCTGAGGAGATGTACAATGAGGCACATGCCAGCACAACGAACATCATAGAGAGGGTGTTTGGCATCCCGAAGATGCAACTCAGATGCCTAGACACATCAGGCGGTGCCCTACAGTATACACCTCAGAAGGTATGCCGTATCTTCCTAGCCTGTTGTATACTGCACAACATGGCAATGAACCGTGGGATACAGGCACCCAAACCTGAGGGACAGTACGACAGAGAGCCAGAGCCAGCAGTCAGGGGGATAGTGGAGCAACTCGAGAGGAGGGACCCGCGCATGGCACGCAGGGCCATACAGCACAGTGACAACTTCATCATGACACTGTTACCGACAAGAGGTTAAGTACAGACTGCACAACAACTTGAAAGAATACAATGAATAATCTATTTAATGTGCACAAAGAAACAGAACAGTGACACCAACAATCACAATAGTAAACCAACACAGTGGATCAGACAACATGTGTACATGTGGTGTGAGGTTGGGGGTGTGCAGGACACATGTGGGGGGGACAGACAGAAACGGTGTACTGTCGGTGGGGAAGCGTGATGTGTGCTGTGAGGGTAAGGGGTGCAACTGTGGCAGTGGAAGTGTGTGTGTGTGTGCATGTCAGCACGTGCATGTGGGTGTGCCAATGTAGCAAAGGGGGGCGATGACTGCGCAGTGCTGCAGTGTAATTGTGACCATCACCACCGCCTACCACCACGCATGCGACGTGCACCAGTACCGTGGGACACAGACCCTGGTGTGCTCTGGGCAGAGGATAATGCTGATGAGAATGGTGAGGCAGGCAGGGTCGGCCTCCTGTGCCCCCTGGGGACAGTGGAGCCTGACAGGGTGGGTGGATGGCCATGGCGGTGCTGGATTTCTGATGGTGTGTATGATGCTGTGGAGCTGGACCCACTGGCAGCCCTGCGGCCACGGGTTGCCTGCCTGTGTGCCCCTGTGCCGTCTGCACCACGACCAAGCATCCAATGCTGGCAACCTCCATGCACACCACGCAGTACATTCCCAATGTCGACCACAGCAGCCGTTAGACCAGAAAAGACACGGTCGATGGCACCCACCAGGTGGCTCAACCTGTCCTCCGCCCACTGTTCAGCATGGGCAAAGCCCACTGAGATGGCCTCCCTCATCTGTGCCATCTCATCTTGCAGCTCCCTCCATATGCCATGCAGGTCCATACAGGCCTCCTGCTGGGAGGTGACAGCAGCCTGCAGGAGTGGGCAGGCACCATGACCATCCTGCCTCAGGGGCACAGACCCCTCAGCTGCAGCTGGCACAGGTGCCTGCTGCACAGGAGGAACTGGATGCTGTCACACACCAGGCACATCCTGCTGCTGGTGACTACTGGTGGTAGTCTGTGGCACTGTATGGACAGGGACCCCAATATGGGTTGGACACTGCACATCCTGCAATGCAGTGATGTTCCCCACACTGCCCACAACCGGATGCCCAGGGACAGCCACACCGGTGGCACTGAAGGCACCACTGGCACCTGTCTCACAGCCTGCAAGCAGCCCCACCCCTGCATCCCCCTGCACAGGGATGGCCAGGTGTTGGGAAAACTCCGACACATCAGTGTCATAGCCACTGGTCACAGTGACTAGTAGGTCCTTCCCTACACCAACATCCTCCGTCTGTGCAGCATCCAGGTAGCCAGTGTATCCCAAGCCCCCTACTGAGGTGTGACCCCCCTCCCCAGGCAGTTGCAGCCCCTGTCCATAGGATTGCCACACATGCATTGTGTCTGTGCGGCCATGAGTTGCACGGAGCCCAGATGTTGATGGGCGTTCTCCATCCTCCTTCTCCACAACCTCTGGAACTTGGTCATACATCCTTGGCCACTCCTGTTGTTCCACAGGCCTGGCAGACACTGCTGTGGAGAAAATAGGGACAGGGTCAGTCACCCATACATGGACACTGTGCCCTAACACCACCACCACTACTACCACACCATGCAGACCCCAGGACATGTACCCCCTTCACACAAGTCCATGACCACATGCACCCACCCAACCCACAGTGACCATGCCCTTGCCATGCAGCTATTCGGCAGCCCACAGTGCACACTGTGCAGGACACCAACAGCATGACCACGCACCCATGCCATCACAACATACAGGGTGTACACATGCGACTACAGACCTGTCCTGGGCAATGTAAGAGACATCTCACATCTACCACCTGGCACACCTGTGACTACCACCGTCCTCAGAGTCGATGCCACCAAGGCCATGAGTGGCTTCTCCACCCACCGCTGTTGTTCAGGTGGTCCTCCACTGGTCCTCATTTGGTCCCGGAGTCACTGTGCCTCCTCCTCCTCCTTTGCAGGTCACAGAAGGTCATTCCAGTGCTTTCGCACAGCCTCTGTTGTCCTGCCACGTCCTCCTACACCATTGACAGCAGCAGTCACCTCCTCTCAGTCTTGGCGCACCACTGCACCAGTGGCCCTGTGTGTGCATAGCACCTGCTCCCTCTCCCTCACAGCATGCACGAGTGTGTTCAACTCCTCTTGGGAGAATGTGTGGGCATGTATGCATTCTTGCCATGCTGCCAAACCTATGGGATATTCGAAAGGGGACATGTGTCAGCGGCCGTGTCAGTACTGCGTTGCATTATACATAGACATCACGATGCCACCCCCTACATTACCACAGGCCACATGGACATGTTACAGTGCATCAAGTGCAAGTACAGTGCACACGGCCACATAGTCACTGTTCGTTCTGTGTCTGGACAGCAAGCCCTGTACCCACATGTGCACTGCTATCGCCCGTGGCTGCCATGGGCTCCCATGACTGGATCCACCCTTACGCCAACCACCTGGCACTGTACTGTGCCTTTCGTGACCACTACACTGGGTGCATGGATAAGTGCACTAGCACATAAACAATGTCAGGACACCATGCAAAGTCCACACGGTGCATGGGACTGCACAGCACCGGGACCCTGTGTACTTCCTGTAGGGGAGTCACAGCCTACCATGCCACACATCCAGGGAGTCATGTCAGAGAGTGACTGTTGCAGGACACACCACGGTAGTGCACTAGTGCCCCTGCCTGGTGGACACAGTGTGCAGGCAGTGCCACACAGCCAGTTCCCTGCAGGGGAATGTGCACAGTGCACTGGATGATATGATGCCCAGGCAGACGTCTAGGGCTGTGCACCATCACACAGCACAGTGCTTGCCTGTGGTCCAACATGTGTCTGACCATTCACCAGAAGTTACATCTGTGTGCTTCAGTCCATGCTGACCCTGTTCTGAGTTACTGCCATTCAGAGTGTCCTACGACAGTCATACATGCCTGCCTCTCGCTGCTCATCCCCCTGTTGCATCTCTCCTCCAGTCTCCTGTTGACAATCACTTTCTTTATTATGCTGCATTACCACAACACAACACTGGTGGTGCACTGCTTGCCCTTTTATAGCCCATCCAGGCAATCAAGCCTGTTAGTCATGCAAATCAGTGCATAATGATATGCTAATCACACAGTTTGCCCCATGCATACACAAGTACCCCTATTTGCATACCCCTGTTGAATATGGCCCTGATTAGCACCGTGCTAGCACAGCAGTGCTGTGCAAAAGCCAGTGCAGGGCTATTGGAGAGGCAGTGCCGCGCTATCCCAATAGCGCAGTGCTATGTGCTTTAGCTCGACCTACACGCATGCTCGTGAGGCCCCTATGTCCATGCTATCACCCTGGCATAGTGTGATGTAGCGCCCTGCTAGCCAACACAGTGCGGCGCTATACGCATGCATTGTACACAACCTCAGGGTCATGCTGGGGGTCGTGCATGCACAGTGTGGATACTTCCGGGTAGTGCCGAAGCTACGTCATGCGATAGCGTGGCGCTACAGTGGTTGTTGGGGGAACATCCTGGGAGTGCCAACCTTGAGCAGAGACAGGTTGTGGGGTCTACCAGCTGTAATAGACATATCAGGACATTCCAGACAGTGTGCAGTTGTGCACAGGGACAGGTGCTGGGGGGAGGTAGAGACTGCAAACCTTGTGCAGCTTGTCATGAAGAGGCATAGGAGGCTGTCTGGGGAGGTGAGGAAGGGGGACCTCCCACAAATGCAAGTGTGGGACACAGTGGTGAGGAAACTCACTGCCCGTACTGGGATACCCCGGAACACAAAAAAGTGCTGCCACAGGTACATGGACCTGAGACGCAGGCAGAGGCAGCAGCTGGAGTGCTACAAGCGCATGGTGCGTGATGGCACTATGCCTGTGTCAGGTGAGTGGTGTTGCATGTAGAGTGTACCAACATGTCAGGCTTCATGTGTGTGTGTGTGTGTGTGTGGGGGGGGGGTGGTGTGTGTGTGTGGGGGTTGTGTGTGTGGGGGTTTGTGTGTGTGTGTGTGTGTGTGTGTGTGTGCACAGGTGTGCGCAACGATGCATGGTGCTGTTGCACACTGTGAACAGGTGGATTGGCACATTTATGCCCCCTAGGGGCACGGTACATGCCGTGACCATTGCTGTGGGAAGCGGGTTGAGTCATGCTGTTTGGCATGTCCCGGGGCATCACCAGCCTGCGGACGGCACCACCATGTTGCAGGAAACACGCTCATAGTGGACTGTCGATGTACACACACGGGTATGTGGATGTTTGCATGGGAGCCGCAATGGCCACTATTGCAGTACTGTGGTGCCGTTGATCACTGCCGTGTGTGCCTGGTGAATGCGCCATGGCCACTGCCACCCTCTGTGTGGGGGTCCTCCCTGTTCACTCCATGTGTGTGCATTGTGGTTGGGGTTGCATGTGCATCTTGCTGTGCTGCACGTTGTGTATGCTGTGTCATGCTCTAACACCACTTTCTCATCTGTCCACTGTAGAGCAGATCAAGCAGCCCATGGTCAGAGGAGGGAGTCAGCCCAGGCCACAGGAGCAGAGATGAGGCAGTCTGAGGGTGCCATCCATTCCGCAGTGGGTGCAGGAGAGCAGCCCTGAAAGTGGTGGCGTGTTGCGTGAGCACCTGTTTCATTGCTCTGTGATCTGTGCCCTTTCACTAGGCTGTGTGTCACATCTGGGTGTCCAGCCATTGACCGGTCTGGTGGTATTTCTGCAATGGGCAGTGGGCCAGTGTGGTGTAGCAGTGTGCTGTGCGGTACACCTGTGTTTCACACCACATTTGAGTGCTGTCAGTCTTGCCCGGGGGGGGGTGATGTCTGCTTGCATTGCTGTGCGGGTGACTGATGGTGGTGGTTGCTCAGGTGGTGAGAGTTCCGTGGGGACAACATGCTGATGGCTGACCTGCCTACCTCTGTGGTCCATCCATACCACCACCCACAGGGTGTCCACATTTGCACAGGTGGTGGTGCCTTGCTGTGCATGCGGGACAACACGCACCATGCCTTAAGGGCTTACCTCTCCTCCTTCTGTCCACCAGCTGTAGAGCACTGCCTGTCACACTGTGTTACATCCTGGCGTTGTGCCATATGCATTGTGGAGTCCTTCCATGTGTATCTCATGGCGAGGATACTGTGTTGCAGTTTAGTTGCAGGGTACTATTATCACTGTGCTATTACATTATGTGCATCATTGCCTGCCAATGTTGACTGTGGCTGTGGAAGTAGTACTCACAGTGTGGGGGGGGTCCTGTTATATGGATTGGGGACACTTCCATGTACCACGTCTCAGTTGGGTGGTATGCTTTCAGTGGTATTGCCTGGTGGCATGTGAAGGCCCTTTACTGATAGCATCTGTGCCCTGGCTGACTGTTATCTCCTGGCCTGGGTCGGTCATTGGCAGGCCACTGTCATGGTTCATTGATGCTCCTGCATGCCTGTCATTGTTGTTTTTTCTGTGCTCTGCATTTACTGTACATTTCCATGTGTGGGTGGGCAGCATGTCCCAACGTGTGGATGCCCTTGTGCATGTAGTGACGTGGCCCTTGCACTCAACTCTCTGGGTTTCCAGCTGTGTGTCTGCTGTGTCTTGCTGTGTGCTGTATCGGGGTGGGTGGTGTCACATGTTCCCTGGTGCTGTTAGGACCGCTGTCATCATCTGTGTTGGGTTTTGTGTTGGTGCCTGTGTTGCCCTGTGTTGCTTTGCGGGAACCTTCCATGTTGTTCTACCACTGCGGAACTCAATGCCGCCAGGGATTGCCCATTGAGACATGCTGTCCATCTCTGTATGGCCACCTTTGGCTGCTGTTTGCCTCCTGTCTGGTGTACCGTCCTCATGGTCTCACCCTTCCTCTTGTAGGTCCACTCTGGGCATCGCTGTGGGTGACAAGGCTTGAAGAGTCAGAGGGTACCAAGGACCTGCTGCACTGCATTGTTAGGCAGCAGAGGACATTAATAGAACAGCAGGCCATCATTATCATGGAGACTTGGAGGGTGGCTAATATTCTGGAGGCTCGTCTCCCTGATCCAGCGGGCAACTAGTTATGCCCTGTTTTCTAGAAGTCTTCCCTCACCACACCCCCTCACTGGACTTATTTACCCCTTCCTTGCCTATTGCCATCTGTCCCTGTGTGCGTCCTCCTCCCCTTTGCACCCATGTCCTGTGTCTTCCTGTCCCACCATTTGTTGTCATCCTTATGTTTTCCTTTGGAGTCTTTTTAGATATTAGTTGTTTTTGTTTTCAAGTGAAAGGGGTATTTGAGGTGAGTGTTGGGGGTTGCTGATGGGTATGTTCTTGTTCTGTTTCTGTGTTGTGGGAGGGTTGTGCAGTGGTGGGTGGGGTGTTTTTTAATCTGGGTTTTGTTCTTTGGTTTGTTCTGTGTTTTATTCGCTGTTATGTTTCTGTTTCCTTTACTGTTCATTATTGTTAATTACAGTGGTTTACGACATTTTACTGTGTCCTGTGTCATTCTTAGGTGCTGGGGTTCCACATGCTTTGTACTGTTGCTGGTGTTCTCCACATGGGTCTGGGTTGTTGCTGGACATTCCCGTGCATGTGTGGCATCCTCCTGGATGTGCACTGTGGTGTGCTCCTGATACCTCATTCTGGCATGTGTTCCCTTGCATGTGTCCCAGGGTCAGGCTGTCTCTGCACTGTGTTCCATTGTGTGTTTGCACTGCCTGCCTGGGGTTATATTCATTGCTGTCTTGTGTGCTATATTCAGTGCTGTCTTATTCCTGGGCTGTTTTTGCCCTGCACTACTGACCCTGTTTGCCCGGCTTCTTTTGCTTGCTATATTCAGCTGGTTTTGCCCCGGGCTATTCCTTTTGAATATGGCTGGCATTTTGCTCTGGGCTAAGTTTGCACGCCGGTCAGTGCTAATCTCTGCCAGGGGATAACCTTTGAATATCTGGCCCATGGTGTGTTGTGACAGGGTTGAGACATGCAGGACGCAGGAGTGCAATTCACAAAAGTGCCCCAAACAGCAGATTTCAAACACCTGCTACACCACTCAGAGCTGATCTAAGGGGACTTAGAAAAAAAATGAAAGGAAGAGACAGGGTAGTGTAACAGGACTGAGACACAGGACTGCAGCAGGACAAAGACATATGAATCCCAGGAGGATGTTTGCACCACAGGCCCTACCGGACATACAGCTGGCCATGCAAGACCATAGATGTGCCAGCCAGGATGCACAACAGGGTGGTGCTGTACAGAAGGTGCACAGACAGCAGCAACCCAGACACTGGAGGCATGCAATGCGTGTGTACTATCCATGCACCACCCACATGGACCTGACTGAGGAGCAGTGCATCACACGACATCGGCTTAGTAAGCAGCCATAGCACAGCTATGCCAGGAACTTGATGCTGACCTGAGAAACAGGGCCTGGAGAGGCCATGCCATACCAACAGAGGTGAATGTATGTGCAGCCCTACAGGTAATGGCCACTGGCGGATTCCAGACACCGAGTGGCGACACTGTGGGCACCTCACAGCCCTCCGTATCACAGTGCCTGAGGGCAGTCATGGATACCCTTGTACACAGGTTGCACCCATACATCCACCTACCCAAGAGCAACTGGCAATCGAGCAGGGATTCTACAGTACAGTAGGATTCCCATGTGTGCTTGGTGCAGTAGACTGCACACACATCACCATAAGGGCACCACTGGATGAACCAGAGACCTATGTCAACCATAAGAGATACCATTCCATGAATGTACAGGTCATCTGCAACAACAAGTGCAAGATCCTCAATGTCATGGCACAGTATCCTGGGTCCATACATGATGTGTACATCTACAGGAACTGTGGAGTGTGTGAGGCCTTCCAGACTGGGACACTCACAGAAGGATGGCTGATTGGTAAGGCACACACAGACACATGCAGAATAGGTGGCCAGGGGAAGCGTGTGAGTACAACAGTAACTTACACCCCCTTCCCCACAGGTGACAGCAGATACCCACAACAGCCCTGGCTAATGACACCAGTGAGGCATCCACAGAGTGCAGAAGAGCAACAGTACAACGATGCCAACACAGCAACATGCAGTGCGATAGAGTGCACATTTGGCATCCTCAAGATGAGGTTCCGGTGCTTGACAGATCAGTTGGTGCACTGCAGTATGCACCAGTAATGGCATGCAAACTGTTAATAGCATGCTGTGTGCTGCACAATATAGTACTTGAACATGGCACACCATTGGCAGAGAATGAGGAGGCACTCAGCGAGGATGGTGACACTGAAGGGGGGGAGGAGGAGGAGGAGGAGGAGTCAGTGGGGCCTGCCTATGACTGGTGACATCAAGGCCAGGCACAGCACACACTGGCTGGACAATGAATGTGAGTGCAGCTCATTGGGTCACACTTTGGATGAGCACACAACAGCTTGCACAGTGTGCAAGGACACAGGTACAGCAATACCGCCATGCTGTTTACTGGCCATGGACCACAGCCCCGAGGCCATGGGAAGATCACACACATGCAGCAGTGGCACACACAACAGGCACACTAGGCAACATTGTCATGGCATTGCAGAGAACAACAAAGCAGTACCAGGAACACAGGGACCACCACAGACTGCACACACTGCAGGTGGACCGGAACAGCTGTGGTGATATAGAGGTGTTGCCACCTGGGTCACCACACAGGCAGTGGCAGCACAGTTGACACAGATGTGCCCATTGTCTGTGCGCTAACCCAGATGGCGCAATGCACAGTGACACTGATAGCAGCATGAGCAGCTGGGTGTCCATTGCTAGCACGGGCAACATGTGAATAGGCAGTGTAAGGCAGGGATGGTGAGATGTGAGGGGTCCCATGCACAGCAGCCATAGTGCTAGGTAGCACACATAGACAGCATGGGATGGGAACAGCATTACGGTCATGCGTGATGCAGCACACCGGTACTGGTGCCTCCATACAATGTCATTGCATGGTAAGCACCAGAGGCAGGCACAATGGGGATATGGAGGACTGTGTGGGTGGGTGGCTGCACACACCATGCAGCACAGCTGAAGGTATGGCACATGGCTGGGTGCAGTGCACCTGTGGCTGCAGGACATGGGTGTGTTGTGGCAGACCCATAGGGCATGCCATGAGGACAGCACAGTGTCACCGGAGGCATGCCCCCCAAGCACAACCATGGTACCCTGCACAAACACAGTGTGCAGAGACAGGGGAAGATGACAACCCATACACCGCAGGTTGGGCTGTGCATCAACAATGGGATAACGCATGTTGTGCTGGGTGGCAGCTGCAGCCAAGCTGCTTGCATAGCATTTTATCCCATACGGAACGCACATTGCATTGCATTGCATGCTGCATGCTGACACATGCTGCGTCATGCTATGCAGTGTGTGTTGCAGCATGTGAATAGCCACAGGAAAGCAGGGAACAATTGGAGTTCAGCCACCAGCACATACAGGACTGCAGTAGCACAAGCTGTAGGCTGCACAGGACAGTGCAGTGCAGAACACTGCTCCACAGACAGTGCAGAGGGAGTCAAGGGACTTAATCAATCCCAAGGGCAAACACCAGGTGGCAGTTCCAGTTGCAATGGCACACTGGAGCAGGGCACCAAAATGAAGTGATGATGAGGCAGTGCTTCTCATCAGCCTGGCTGAGCAGTGAAGCAGGGTGCTGTTCCCACAGGGTGCACAGCAGTCCAGCCCAGCAGACGGAGAGGGTGTGGTCCACCATTGGCAGCAGGCTCCAGGCATTGTCTGGAATCAGGAAGACCATGTGACAGGTCAGACACTGATGAAGTGACCTGGCCTGGAGGGTGGGGTGGCTCCTTGCCCACCTGAGAAGGATGGCATGAGAGGTAGATGTCCAGATGCATGGAGGACAGCCACACTGGTCAGGTATGTGTAACCAGTAACATGAATGACACACATCACACTACAGTGACCATGACTGTACAGATGGGTACTGATAATGTCACACACCAATATGTCTCCACAGGATAGGGCAGTGACACCAAAGGGCAGGGCAGGCCCAGGGAACCCGGACTGGATGGACAGGGAAGAGGACTCAACAGAGAGCAACATCGAAAAGGTAGGTGTACAGGGGTCAAGACATGTATGCAGCTGTGTAGGCTGCTGTGTAGGGACCAGCAGGCAGGAGATGCACATACACACACACACACACACATACATACACACACACACACACACACACACACACACACACACACAGGCAGGGCCAGCAAAGCTGACCATGGCTGTTGGTTGCTGGTAGAGCAAATGCACAGTGAACACATGTGTGGGTTTGTGCCCCACACATGGACGGTGCATCTCACAGCCCATGCAGCATGTGGCATGGCATGGTGATGGCCTGCCAGCCTTTCGTTGGTGGTTTGGGCAACATACAATCGGTCAGTGCATGGAGTGGCATGGACGCGTGGTGCACTTACTCACAGGCTGTCACATTGTGTTCCAGGTGCTGATGCTGGTGCAAGGAGTGGACTGCTGGGCCAGGATGTGCTGCCTGAAGTGGAGTGACACATGGGGGTACACAGCCAGGACCCGGATGATGGTACAGGGTGGGCAACATGTGGCATCACAGCAAGGTGTGGAGGACACAACAAAGGAAGAAGAGGAAGAGGATGTCTTGGTGACCAACAGGAGTGTCACCAGCATGCAGGGCCAGATGACAGTGCTGTGGGACTGTCTGCGGCAGGAGACATGGCCAATATGGCAACAGGTGGGACCACCCATGGTACAGCTGGACAGGTGGGTGATGACCAAACTGGGGATGGTGCTGCCCCCATGAATGGTGGAGGTGAAGCAGCCCTTGTACATGATCCAGGGCAGCCCGTGAGTGACAAGGACACATCCCAGACAGGGAAACGAGGAGTGGAGACGACATGCAGCCCCACCCGCACACCCTCTAAGACTTTGATCAGGGACTCAGCCTGCACATCAAGCCCATGGCAAGGCTGCTGATCAACCCGAATGATGCAGTATGTGACCTGCTGGACTACCTGGACCAGACTGGTGGACATTGAGGGGTGGGCATGTGAGTGCAACATTGTACTGGCCAACTCATACAATTGAGGATATGTTATTGACAGGGCACATAGGGTAGAATGAACACAGGTGTCTGGGACTTAAGGGATTCTGTAACTGAGAATGCAATGCAGTTAACTGCATCGCCGTCATACCCCTATTGCTGTGTGGGGGAGCTGTTCCCATTGCATTGTGTACCTCTTGGATTGCCTTCACTGTTGATGTTGTGTATTGCTGTTGTGTTCCAAATACATTGTTGTTCCATGTGCAAGCTGTGTCTGTGTGTCATTCTGTACTGTGCATGCTCTTCACCTGACTATGCTGTGTACTTGTCGGTGCCAGCCAATGTGTGTGTACTAGCCCACAGGGGTCTATGCAGGGCAACATGTGGACAACAGGGACCACTGTCCTACATCATGTGGAATGCACCGCATTGTGCCACAGGGATTGGTAGTGTGACATGCTGGGCACAGTGTCAGGACAGTGTATCCCTGTGGGCATGTGCCACCCAGTGTTGGGGTACTCTTACTTCCACAGTGGCATGCCACAGTAGTTAAGCCCAAACCACCAGTCGACAAGCTGGTACCCCATGGTTTGGGCCTGAATGTGCTGTGCACTTGACGGTACCAGACATGTGGCATGCATATCCATGGTGGGTCTGGGTGGTGTGTCATGGTATGTGGCATACCACAGGACCCGCCCAGTGGCATACATTACGCAGCTCTGTATGGCTGCCATGGTGGCATGTCCCACGGTGGGTACTGTGCGTCAGTGTTGGTGCTTGGTATATGTGGTACCCCTTGTGTGGTGGAGAGGCAACAGTCCTGCAGAGGCCATGCGCCCGGGTGTGGGGGCATGCATGGAATCATGGACAGGTATGGTGCCGTATGTGCCACGGGCCATGCCTGTGCTGGTGCACAACATCATGGTGTGTGCACCCACTGCTCTTTCTGGTCACATGTGGGGGAGGCCTGTCTGGTTGGTGGTGGTTGGTGTTGCATTGGTGTGGGTGTGCGGTATAAGCAGTTGTTGGCATGCCATGGTGTACACACCTGGTTGCATGTGATTGATCCCAGGGCAGGCATTGGGGGCTGTGCAGGTGTTCAGTATGTGCTGTCTGGGATGGTGGTGTGCATATCGCTGATGTGTGGGGGGTACCACTGTATGGGGATGCAGGCGTGTGTGTGTGTGTGTGTGTGTGTGTGTGTGTGTGTGTGTGTGTGTCTCATGCTGCGGTGACATGACTGGGTGTGCCATGACCATGAGCACTGTACAGGAGGTATGGGGTACATGTGCATGCAGCACAGGTATGTATGGCATATCTAAATCCATGTGTGGTGTGTGTTTTGTTGGGGTCCCTGCCCAGGGTTTGGTATGGGCACAGGACCACTGAGTTGTGGCAGCCATTAATGTTGGTCACTTCCCATCTGTTGCACATGCCTGGCATGATGCACACATCCTACTGGTGTGTGTATGCTGGCTTCCCTTTCCAGTCTACGGTGGCTGGTGGCTCAATCTGTGCAGTGCATAGTGGCTGTACCACCATGGTGCTGCTTTGTGTAACATCCTGCAGTGGGGCACACCCTGTCTGCACCATCACCACAAGTGGCACTGTGTGCACCCAGTGTCTCTGTGAATGATGTTGTGTCACCGGGAGAATCTGTTGTGCTGCAGTGGTCCCTGTCATACTGCAGCTGTTGTTCCCTCTCCATCCAATCCTGTTGACTGCTGCAGGCATCTGTGCAACAGGTTGTGCTGCTGGTGGTCCTTGCCCAGCCATCCACCCCTCACAGGCCAATCCACCTGCCTCAGGGTGGGTCCTCATGTGGCCCTGGGATTGGGATGTCATGTGCTGCCCTGGCCTCTGTGCTGCACTGGGTGTTGGCATGGCCATGTTGTTGTCCAGCACTGTACTGTTTTGTGTCTGTCAGGACTGCTCCACATCACTGACAGGCAGGTGGATGTCCTGCCCCCTGTGCCTATCTTGTTCCAGTACCACTATGTGCCTGTGTACACCCTCAGCAGTGTTCATGGATGTGGATGTCTTCTGTGTCCTGTGCAGCTTTGGCCCCCTGCAGTGTGTGCCCCACTGTGCCATGGCCATCTTCCACACCAGCATCACTGCGTGGCTCCAGCCCATCCCTGATGTCTGCTGGGCCCACTTGTCTTTTTCAGAGGCATTTGCATTGAGTTGCTGATCCCTTTTGTCTGTGTGTTGGCCTGCCATGTCACCCACCGCCCTGTCCTCTGGCACGGCTGTGCATGTCATGTGCTGTGTCACCACTGTGTCTGGCTGTTGTTCCATTGGCTTCAATGGCTGCCCCATGCTCTGTGTGCCCTCATGGCTCTGTCCCATATCCTGTATGCTGACTGTGTTTCCCATGCTGTGGAGGTCATCTCCTGCCCCTCTGTTGTGCCGCCACACATTGCATTCTGGACATATCTGTGAGACCGGTGCCACGCTGGTTGCATGTTGTTGCATGCATCTTGTGATCTCCTGCAGTGCTGTTGCCATTGCCATTGTTGCCTCTGTCTGGGTGATATGCAGCACCGTGCTGCCTTCCATGATCATGGTCTGCCATTCTATGTCATCTGTTTGGCGTTTGACACACAGCCATATGTCCTGGAGTAGCCTTGTTGTCTGTGTTGTTTGGCATGCCCCTTCCTGGCTCCCATGTATGATGGCTGCATGGATATCTGCCACTGTCAGCTATAGCTGTCCCATGTGTGCTACTGTGGCAGTGGTGTGTTACTGCTGTATGCTGTCTCATATCCCTGCTAGCTAACTCAGTGCTGCCTCCTGGGTGAGCAGGACATCCTGGCAGTATCGGGACAGGTCATCCCCGAGGTCGTCATCCAGTGGCAGTGGTGTTGCACCATGTTTGCCTGTCCCACCTGTACCTCCATGGTCCAGTGTAGGGTGCTGTGTGCCTGGCTGTCATGGCCTCCAGTGGTGAGTGCACTGTCCGCCTGTCCCACCACAGTGCCATCCCCTCTGTCCCCCTGCTGCTGAGTGTCCACCGTGGTCTGGTGCTGGTCTGCAGTTCTGGCTAGAGGTGTGCTGTGCCCCACGGTGCTGCAGCTGTTGGACAGCACAGCATTGCTGTTGGTGTCACTTCCCTCTTGGTCATCCACCTCACTGTCACCCTCCTGTTGGCCTGGCTCACTGTTCTGTCACTGGTAGATGCCTTCTGTTGTTCCTCATCACTGCTGCTGTTTGTGCTGTGCTCCAAAACTTCACTGTCACTGTGGTCACAGCATGGCATTGTGGTGGTGTTGCCTGCATAGCAGTGGCATGTCCTCTGGTCACTGTAGTCTGGGCACCTGCTGAGTGTACAGACAGATGTGCACAGTGCATTACTTCTGGTGCCCATCTGCCGGTATATGTCCATTGCTACAGTACATGTCCAGCCTGTGGCGCCCAGTGGAGGGGTCACCTCTTGATTCCATGCATCTTCATGGTGGCCCAGGCCACACTGTGTTCCTCTGAGACTTCCCTCCGGGTCCCTGTCCAATGTGGGTCACTGTTGCCCATGCGGTGCATCAGCCTCCACTGGTGGTGCCACATCTGCTGTCTGCATGGTGGTGCCACCCACCACATGCATGCCTGGTGCTTACCTTGAGCATGTTGTTGCCAATACAGGTCTAGCTCTGTGCTACCCTGTATGCTGTATGTGCTGATCTGTGCCACTACATGTTCCTCAAGTCTGCTGAGGGGCTGTGGTTGTGAGGGTCCTCCACCTATTGCCATTGTGCAGCGCCTGTTGTGGGCTGCCTTCTCCTTGGCATGGCACTTGATTTCACAATGCTGCTTCTGCAGTTCCCTCACACTGTGCCTGCCGGGTGCCACTGTGTTCATCAGTCTGGCTACCTCATCCCATGCCTCCTGCCGCTGTGTCCGTACCTTCTGGTCCCCTCTCTGGGACAGTAGCAGGTCTGCCTGTTGAATTTCACACACAGGTCAGGGCCTTGCACCATTGGCCATCATGCTCATGTGCTCTTGTCACCCTCAGTTCCACCTACCTGGGCCTAAATTTCATACAGGAGGATGTCTGTCTCCTGGTCCATGAAGTTTTTCTTCCTGGAGTGCCCAGTCGTCTTCCTCTGTGTTCCTGGGGTTGGCTGCTCCCTCTCTTCTTGCTGTATCCTCCATAGTTCGACCATTCCTCCACCTCTTGCATTTTGATGCTGCCTGTACATTGCGTTTCACCTACGCTATTTATTTGATGCACTGTGCATTCTTACGCCATGTGCACTGCATCTGGCGCATAGTGTGTTCCTTACAAAAACAGGGTGCATTGCCAATGACTCAGGGTGCTTTGGCGCACGGTGCATCCAACACACCTTGCGCCGCACTATGGTCATCTTTGAGAATTGGGCCCCTGGAGTCAAAATGTGGGAGCCCACTTAAAAGTACATATTGCCTCTCAGTTGCCCTATCTTGTGTAATTACAATCTAACAATGTGTCAAAGCAGGACACCAGTGTAAATGATATATTGCATCTCATCTACTCTGTGCTGGTAAAATACATAGTAAAATGTGTACAAGCAAGACCTGGTATAACAGTAATACCAGTGGCGATCATTCAGCATTGACAAATTCTTGTTTAATCTAGGTCACAGACTTTATTCTAGCTTCTTTTTACTGAATGCTGACTGCAAGAATAACCAGAGTGAAGTACTGTGTGCTTGGTTTACTGCCTTCACAGTTTAATTGCAGAAGGTAAGACCCTTGTTATTTTTTACTTTTTTTTTGCTACGAAAGTGAGCATCATACATGGGTATGTGACTGTTGTGGCTTTTGATAAGAGTGTACTAACGGGGGTGCTGTAACTTGGTACTTTTCCTGTTTTTCTGTAAGATGCATTATTTCTGTGACATGTGTATAGTCTATAAAGACAAAGAATGTTTTTTGAAAATTAAGTTTCTCTAGCTGCTCTTCTCTTTAAATACAGAGCTCCCATAAGTCTGACAGTCAAGCTTTCATGTGACTAAAGAGAACATTTTCTTTTTGACTGCAGGGTTTCTTTAGAGATTGCTAATCTTTTAAAACTATTATGGGACTATGATTAAAATGCCTCCAACTTAATCTTGCTGCAATTTAACCCTTAGACTACCAACATAATTATAATGTACAGGAGTTCTGGACAGATATATCATTCCATGACTTGGCACAAACATTAATTCAGTCCGTCTCATCCATGGTGGGGGTTGGGGGAGATCAGTTTTATGCAGTCATCTCATGTGAGTTGATGGTGTGAGGGTAACCACCAGTCAAGCTGGAAAGAGGGCTAGAGCTTTGCAAACATGCCAGTGTGCCAGAAAACATTTTGAGATGCTGGCATGTCAGAAAATGTAGAGGTGGTGCTATTGAAATGATGATGTTTCATCTGATTATGCTTCTGAATTATTATTATTATTATTATTATTAAAGAGCAGCTGACACCATGATTTCCATGGGCCAGGCAGCTCATGGCAAGGAGACACCTGCCTGAGACTTAAATAAGGTACAGCATTATTTGAATTGTTTTTTAAAGGCACTGTTTACAATAGATAATAACTTTACTGCTACAATCTCTCTCTTTGATGTTTTGCAGAGTCACTCAATGCCCACTGTGGCCCCACCCCAAAAACAGAATTTTGCTGACTGTGCTGCTAATTATCACAGAGCATGGTTTCGGGGCAGTGAAAACTTTTTCATATAATTATTTAATTGTAGAAACTTGCACATGTTAAGCAAGGTGTATACAGTACATGTAAAAAGGGTATGGGTAAAACCGAACCACCAGACCAAGACAAGAACTGGTTGTTTAAAGAAAGACTGATCGGATGCAAGTTGTGGGAGTTTTGCCAGTTTGGCTTTTGCCAGTCTGGTCTGGTCCAGTTCTTTAGGACATATCTTCACCAAGTCCTGGACGTGGTTGAAAACTGTGCCACTGGAACAGACTGAACTAGATCAGAAAAGTCAAACTGATAAAATTTGCACAATTTGTGCCCAGTCCAGCTGGTCTGGTCAGACAAGCCAGTCCAAATTTTGCCGGTCTGGACCGGTCCAGAACTGGTAGTCTGGATTTCATCAAGTCCCTGTAATACTACTCTTTAAAATGTGCAAGTGCTTGCACAGAAAAATATTTGTATGTAAAGGCTGTTGCTGCTTACTGTCATGCTCTAGGACTATTAGTAGCCCTACAGTCCCTTCCGACTTTGCATCAAAAATGCTGTTTTTAGGGGTGGGGCTGAAGTAGGCAGTCTTCAGAGATGCAAAACTTGGAATAGAGATCATAGCATTATTAAAGTAAATATCTTATTGTACAATGGGGTCTGAAAATCAGGGACTCTGGCTGACTGGCACCTTTCAGCCATTTTAAATCCTGGCATTACCCATGCAAAAGGTGCCAGTGAGCCGCATCAGCCATCACCCAGTTTTCAAATCAGTCTGGCCCCTCGCTAAGCAATGAAACTATGGCAGGCATTTCAAAATGCTAGTCAGTGCTTAATTATCAGAGCCGAACATGTCAGTCCACAAACTGACATAAAAAAACTGAAATTCTTTTCTACTTAAAAAGATTCAACTGATCTTAATCAGCAAAACAGACGAGGCATACTGATGAGTCCTGGTAGGACGAAACACGTGTCTATGTCATCTGTTAGCACCCTTTGCAAACTGTGTGAGAGGCCTTTCGGCACCATGCAATTCTGCTTAAAGTTGGACCAGCATAACATTCTGTGGTGATTTGCATATGCAGCCCATGATGCTTTGCATTGTGTGGGTATGTGTGATTTTGTATTTTCTTGAAACTTGGCTTACCAGCCAAATGCCCTTTGGGGTAACCCTTGCCTCAGTGTTTGCACACAGAGGTTCTTTGTCTTTTAAATAGTTTTTTATTTTAATGGGTTCAGCACAACTTATCCAAGACACACTGTCTTAGGGTAGCTGGTCCATTCCACTGGGGTGTCAAACAGACGAGGCATACTGATGAGTCCTGGTAGGGCGAAACACATGTCTATGTCATCTGTTAGCACCCTTTGCAAACTGTGCGAGAGGCCTTTCGGCACCATGCAATTCTGCTTAAAGTTGGACCAGCATAACATTCTGTGGTGATTTGCATATGCAGCCCATGATGCTTTGCATTGTGTGGGCATGTGTGATTTTGTATTAATCAGTAAAGATTGTCCACTATCTGCTCCAGATTGCAGGTTTAAGTGAGACAATGGCTCTCACCCAACAACAACCCGCATATCAGCCCACCCGCACTCTAGTCTTGTGGACCCTGACACCAGCCCAATACTTGCAGCCCACAAAGATTCCCTCACACAATGTAAAAAATAAAAACTCTTACAAGCAATCACTATGCTGTCCAAGGACAATGGTCTTAGCAGCTCACTTAACTCTTTTCAGTTGAAACTGTACAATTGAACATAGAAATATTTACCTGTGGTCACCCATTCGCACCACTGGCTGGACCTTCACAGAATAAGAGCCCGGGTTCGGTCGCGAACCAAACCCAAACAGAATACCAACTGTCAGATTTTCTGACTACCAAATTCAAATTCTTCTACGGAAACTAGAGATGCAACAAAGTAAAATTTTGCCTGTGAAGTGGACGTGAAGTGGCCACTTCGCGTTAGTGTTTCTGCTAAGCGAAGTGCCCATTTTAAACCCTCACTTCCCCACTTCGCATTGTAATTATGACTTCACATTATGCACTCTGCCTTAAGCTGCCTTAAGGTGGAGTGAGAAATCACAGGCAGCCCACACACACCACATGACTTACACAGTGTAGGTCACATGCTTCAGAGACGCAGGAGGTTACAGGAAGTGGTAGAGCCAGGTTTAGGAATATTTGAGAGCTGGGGGGAATTCAGCCAATTGTGGGCTCCACAACGGGCACTAAACAGTTAATTAAGATCATGGTGGGGCACCGCTACTCACACTGGGGCAGCCAGGAGGGGTGACTGCTCCCCCAGCCCCCCCTCTAGCTCCGTCACTGGTTACAGGCAAACACACTCTCCAACGTGGGCTTACACATTTTGCATGGGGTGTGACAAATGGCTCTGCCAATGGCTGGGGGTGGGGTGTGGATGTGTGATGAAGAGGGGTGCACAGGTGACAAGTCCCCAGATGAAGTTATTTTCCCTATTTTATGTACAGGGATTGATGTACCACTTGCACTAGACATACTGTACTGCATAGATCACCACCACCACCACCACCGCTGCTGCTCTGACCACCACTTGACAAGAATTCTAAATCATAATCCTCCCCCTCATCATGCCTGTAGTAATCCTCTGGTGTTATTTCATCGCTACTGCAGACATTCCTACTTGGTCTTACACTCATGGCAGGGGATAACATGTTTAGGTTGACGACAAGGGTGAAAACCCCACTATGGCATTAGCTGCTATCTGGCGCCGGGTCCACAGTGTCATGTGCCTGTTCTTAACATGTGTATGCTGGATTCCCATGCCCAGGTGACTCTCCCTTTTACCTCAACTCACACATGCATGGCAAAGCTGGCAGATTACAACTGCCTCATCATTTACATCTTGGACAAAAGAAAATTCCAAAAAAGGGATTGTGATCCACTACTTTTAACATGTCCCTGATGCTGCTTATTGGACTCTGTTTTTTTAACCCCTAAAATGAGGGGTGTGCTACATGATTTTTCTGGCTGGACACACTTGGACTCTAACTGACCACCACGACTACCTATGATTATTATTGAGTCATCATCATTATCATCAACAGGAACCACTAAATCACAACTTTTTTTGGGGGGGTTAACGCCAACAGACCCAGACACAATCACCTTGACTTGCTTTTTCTCCAGTTCCCAACAGGGGTCACTGACATCATCATCATATTCATCATCATCCACATCCACATTTTCTGCTTGAATGCTGTCATGTGGAGAACATGTTCCAACCACAGCATCATCACCATGATATTTTTGCGCCACATGTAGAATCATTGGATGGCAAAGGTATGATCTCAACAGCGCTGGAATAAATGTAACATTGTGAGTTATCATCACCAGGATTAGAATCAAGTTCAACTACCATGGGGATGTTAATGGGGAGTATGACATCATCTACACTGTCAGTCACAGCTTTAGACTCAACTATGTTTTTTGAAATGGTTAACTGGTCAGAAGTGGAACTTGAGGCAGTAATACTCATGCCAGCAGAAACTGCACTAACACCACCAGCTGGGACACCATCATCTCCTCCAACTATGAGAGAAGCTGTGAAAAACACAGCTGGAGAAATCCCTTTACTGTCATCAGCTTTGAACTTCTGCATACTACCATGCCCACAGACAATCTTGCCACTGGCAGCAGTGCCATGGACAGAAACAGCTGTGCTTGCATATCTCCTTGCAGGCATTTTGGGGGATCACCAAGGCAATTCTAAACAAATTTAGATTTCTGAACTTTCAGTCTGGGCTGGTGGGCATGAAGCCAAAAAAAACAACTGTGGTTTGCAGATGGAGACTGAGCACTAAACAGATGCAAAAGCACAGACAAATTAAGACTGCATGGCGCAATCAAGAAGAGATGCAGACAGAAAGTCACAATAACACTGTAACCAGTCCTCACAAGTCACAATCCAATCTGGAAAAGAATACCTTTTGCTGATTTGGGGTCGGTGGGGGTGAAGTGCACCACAGTAACAGTCCAAAACCAAGATACCACAAAGCAGTAGAAAATTATGCAGGTGCAGTGGATAGCAGATTCACACTGCTGCAATTACTCTGTGGCACAATAAAAGCTTTCTGATTTGATGGCATGCATCACGCACACACTGCAAGTAATGTATTTCAAATTGAAAACTTCAGTTGTATAATTATCTTTTAAACAAACAAATTATATGCTGCTGCACCACAACAATCAGCAAAACATTTCAGGAATTACTGAAAATATTACTGTGTGTACATTAACACAGTTATATAAGAAATGTAACCAAAACAGAAAGACTGCCTTTTACTCCCTGTTAATCTACCTACATCACAGATACACCCCTCCCCCAAAGCACACTTTACAGTACACATACTGAATGTTCTAAATTAACATTCAAAATCCACACAAACAATAAACACTCGATGATATGAGCACAGGAGGGTTTCCTACAATCAATGTACTAAATTCTGAGTAAAAGGAAAATGACTCAAAAAGGCATTTTTAACAGCTTTTAGAGGTTTTGAATCGCAGAGCTCTGAGTGCAAACTGTCTCTAGCTACCACTACACACACACACACTACCCAGAACTGAGGCTGTGCAGAACAATCTAGAGCCTATGTGACCGGCAATCCCATGAATCACTGCAAAATTCACCTTGGAGCTCAATTACAAGGTGAAGTGATGTTAAGTACATTGATTTCAATGTACTTCACCTTGGTATACCCACCCAATAGTGACAGTTTGACAGCATGGTCCCCTACAGCGAATACAGCGCCATGCCACTGTAAATGACCTGCTGGAACCAGGCACTGTCTGTTGGGGGTCCTGCACCCCCCCAAATCAGCTCTGACTTGGAGTTGATAACCCTAAGTGGGGGGGCAGGGGCACAGCCTCCTGCGTGGGGGTTTCGGGGAGCTACGCCCCCTGAAGAAAACACTTTGTGACACAGGAAAATGCAAAATGCAGTCGATCTGCTGGTTTAGCTATCAGGGCTTTCAACAAAAATTTTGTTGAACACCCATCGTGTTCAACCCAGGCCTGGCTGGTCCACTGCCGGGTTACCCTTACCCAGTGCCATCTTATCCTTATCCCCTGGTCTATAACTACCCTCCACCAGGGGAAGTTAATGCCCTCTTTAGCTCTTGGTAGGCTCTTCTGCAGTGGCAGAACCCACTTCCAGCAGGTCTGCCGCTGGTGTCTTCCCACAGCCAGCCATGATCCCTGCCACCTGTGGATCTTGTCCGGGCAGGCCCCATTGAGGAGCACAGGATGGGTGTCAGGTCCAACATTGGCTCAGTCGGATGCTGGGACTGTCGTCAGTCTCCAGATAGCGAGCCAGACAATAATAATGAAGAGGATCCTGACTATTCAGGCTCTTCTTCTCTGGAAGCTGACTCCTCTGGGGAGGAGAAGCACTCCAAGGTGGTCCCCAAGTCTCTCCTGATGATGCCTCTTTTCTGGACATCATGAGGCACATCCAGACCACTATGTGCTGGGACATGGAGGAGCAGGACCCAGAGTATCCCCAGCTGGCCATTTATTTATGCCAGTCCAAAGGCCTCCCTCTGGTGGCCCCCCCCTCGATTGACTCATACAATAATGTCACCAGGGCAGCATGGAACCATCCCTCTACTACTCAGTGATGCCCAGGAAGGTGGACCACCTTTATCATGCCCCTGCTGCCAAACCCTTCTTCAGGGGGCAGTCCAAGGCTGACTTGGTGGTCATCTGTGTGGTCCAGGACCACGTTTCAGACACCAGAGAGCCTCACACTACAGTTCAGGCTCTCCCCTTCAGCAGACCAACGCTCTCTCCCCAGAAGGTAGAGATTTTGCAAGTGTTCTTCGGAGAGATTTTGTGTTTGGCCCTTCCCTTCACCCAGGAGTGGTTGTATTTTATATCTGCCAGACCCTATCAGCCTTCCCCTCCCTATATTGTACTATAAACAGCTTCTGGACTGGACCCATCTTCTTCTACAGCAGTTTCTCATCCCCTCTTTAATACTATTTTATCCTGCCAATGTACTCATCTGAGGGAATCACCCTTTCTGTGGGGCTGTGGAACTCAAACCACCTCTGCATCTCTCTCTCTGCTGCAGTGTGGAACCCTAACCACTTGGCCAACACTGCTATAGAGTGTTTCTGGTCACTAGCTCTTATAGCACCTCAAATGAAGCTATCACTGCTCCCCCTTCTGGCCGCCTCTATGACTGGTCTGCTCTTAGCATCAGATTTTTGTGCCTTGGTGCTTGCAGGAGAACAGCAATATTTATCTTCATTTACTCACCTCCATAGACCTGATGTGTCTCCCCTACTATTGTTAGATACGAATTAACTCGCCTGGGCCCCGCTCTCTTTGCCTTCCTGTCCAACCCTGAATGTCACCTACTTGGCATCTTCCTGTACTCCCTCACCTTCTCACCCACCCCCTGGCTCCCACCTCTCTGCTCTTTTTTCACCCTCTTTTTTCTCCTTTCTCCTTGCTGGTGCCATGGAGAGCAACTCAGGCCCTTCTAACACCCCTACTGACCTCTCTAATGTCACCTGGGCAAGGCAGATTGGTCTAAGAATTGCACATTTAAATGGTTACAGCCTCCCATCCAAGTTCCCAGACCTTGAGGCCTGGGTGTCTCTCTATAAGCCCCATGTGCTAGGGTTCTTTAAGACCTGGCTGAAACCCTTCAACTCCAACCCCTCTTACCATCTCCCAGGTTACTCCCTCCTTCATCTGAATGGACCAGGAAGAAAAAAAGGCTGGGTGGAGTAGCACTGTATGTGGAACATATCTCGGCCACCATTGTTAGCCAATTGGATCCCCTCTTCCCAAGTGAATGGCTCCTTGCAGAATTGACCCTGGTTTCCTCAAAAAAGTTCTACCTGGGCTGCTGCTACAACCCCCCTACCGGAGGTATCCCTGGATTATCCACCCTTCTCAATGGCCTAGGACTACTCTCTCTCCTGCCAGGAACACCATATTGCTTGGGGACTTTAACCTTAATTGGTTATTTGCCCAGGAACCTGACTATTCAAACCTCCCAAAAACACACAATCTTGAGCAAATCTTTCTCCTCCTCAATCTGGCACAGTGCCTGTATGCTCAACCACTTGCCGCTTGACTGGATAGCCACAAATCAGGTGGACATGCTCCTACATGTGGGTACATTGTCAGACTCTATAAGTGACCACTCCCCTACTTATGTCATATTGTTCACCAAAATCAACCCCCCACCCCAAGTACCTGTCTTTCAGAAATTTAAACTCCTGGATCCCACAAATCTCCTTGAGGATGTAAGAGCGATGAATTGGTCTGCCCTTTACCTCATCAACAATGTGTCAGATGCAGTTAGCTTCCTCACAAATGCTCTCATTTGGATACAAGACCTCCACTTCCCTCTCACTACTGGGAGGGTGAGAGGGGGCTGCACCTGATGGATTTCTAAAAAGTTCCTGTCCCTAATGAAAGAGAGGGACAGTAAATGGAAAGCTCCCCCCAACTCTGGAACACTTATAGGTGCTTACGCAACACATGTAAGCAAACTGCCAAGTCTCTAAAATGCAATTTCTACCTAAACCTTCAAAGGAACAACCTTGGTGATCCCAATCACTTCTGGGCCTCAATTGGGTCCTTGCTCAACCCCAAGACCCATGGCCAAGTTACTCAGCTCATCTCCTCCTCGGGCCCCCTGATTGATCCGTTTGAGATTGCTCGAATTTTTAAGAAAAAGTTTTCTGACCTCTCTGCCTATCTTACCAAACTACCCTCCCTGCCACCCACTAGCCCTGGTAGTCAGGCTAACTACTTCCCCTTGGTCACATCCCCCTCTGACCCCCCTCTTCTACTTTAGAGCCATTGGGCCAGGTGTTACCACCAAGTTCTGGAAGTTCCTCCCTGCCAGGGGTAGCCCTGGCAGTGATGGGCTTTTTCCCTTGTTCCTTAGGCTAATCTCTCATTGAACTCCTTACCTTCATATTTAACCTTGCCCTCTCCTTGTTCACAATGACAGACTCTTGGAAACACACTAACGTTGTGCCTATTTTCAGAGCAGGTGATTCCCTTTCTCCTGATAATTATAGGCCTATCTCCCTCCTCCCCCACCTGAGCAAGCTACTGGAAAAAATGGTGCACTTCCAAGTCTCAGAGCATCTTGGAAAGTATAATCTGCTGTGCCCCCAGCAGCATGGCTTCTGTAAGCATCACAGCATCACATTAGCCCTAGCCCATTTCTCTAACCATGTCCTCAGAAACATGGATGCAGGTAAGGTCACTGGTGCTGTATTCATGGATCTAACTAAGGCCTTTGACCTCATCGACCACTCTCTCCTCCACTCCACTCTCCTACACCTTGGTTGCTCTTCCAAGACAACAGCATGGTTTAGAAGCTTCCTCAAAAGCAGGTCGCAGTCTGTTACAGTTGGTACAGCCTCCTCCCCTGCTCTACCAGTATCCACAGGGGTTACCCAAAGCTCCATCCTTGGCCCCCTATTTTTTTTCCATTTTTATTAATGCACTCCCGGCTGACAGCCTCACCTGTGAGGCTCTCCTCTATGTAGATGACCTTGTCATTTACCATAGTGACAAGTCTCTTGCAAACATCTCCTCTGCTCTTACACTTTAACTATGGTGCTGCCCACAATTGGTTTCTTTCCAACAGATACTTGGTAAATGAAAAGAAAACAAAAGCAATGTTATGTGGATCCAAACCATTCCTTGCAAAGGTCTCCAGGCAAATTTCTCCCTCCTTGTACCCACACCTGCTGTCCCCCCCAAACAAAATGTTCCTAGTTTCAGATACGTAGGTGTCATCCTGGACCCCTCTCTTACGTTAGCTGCTCATGTCAACAATTCAGTGCGCAGAGTTAATCTGAAATTAGGCACCACCTACTGCTTAAATCAATTCCTGTCTTATGAGGTGCACATAGCAATTTCACAAGGAAACCTTCTACCACTCCTTGAATACTGCTCTCCCATCTATTCCCTTGTATACTCAGTTCTGTGCTCTAGACTGAACTCAGTCTACAATAGTATCTGTTGCTTTGTCCTCCATGATCATCCATGGTATATCATTGTGTGTTGTACCAGTCACTTGGTTGGCTCCCAATGTAAGGACGGTTCGACTATGCCATTGGTTGCTTTTATTTATTTATTTATTGAAGTCTTGGATGACACCTGTGAGTGGATGCTCATTGAGAGGTCCCATGTCAGATACATTAACACAAGAAGACATAATATAGTTACAGTAAATTATACATACAGAGTACAAAACAATTCAACAGTACATGGGTTGCAATGACAAGCAATTCACCAATTGTGCTAAGGCATTGTACATGGTATGCCAGCGTCTTGTGGAAGAGAGAGAGGCAGAGGCAGACTGTTAGGGTGAAGCAGGGAGGGGCAGGGGAGGGGCAATGGGAGCTGGGATAGGGAGGGCAGAGGGAAAGAAAAGAGCCAAAGGGTAGGTGGTGGGAGGCAAGTGCTAGGGCAAAAGGGGTGGGAGGCAAGTGCTTGGGCAAAGACTTAACTTGGTGGGCCAGGAGTTGGAAGTGCTGAGGCAGACTAAAGCTGCGGGTACTGACTAGTGGAGGCACCTACAGGTACTATTGTCGGTGAGGTGCTGACAGAGCTTGCTCTTAAAGAAACCAAGGGTTGTGGCTTCAGCAATGTCAGGTGGTAGACCATTTGTCCACAGAGGGGCCCAGTGAGCAAAGGATCACTGGGCCATAGTTGTGCGGCACATGGGCACATGGAATATTTGTGTAGTCGAGTTCCTGGTGTGCCTGGCATGTATAGGTAGTGATAGAAGGCTCAGAACTCCTTGAGGAAGTAAGTTTAGTGAGACCTGTTTTGCGAGTAGGCAGGTTTGATAAAGTATTCTGTCTTTCAATTGAAGCCAGCCCAATTGTGCATAAAGCTCACAGGTGTGGGTGAGTTTTGGGGCATTAGTGAGCAGGCGGCAGGCTTTGTTTAAGGCTATTAAAAGGCATCGGAGTGCTGTTTCATTAGAGGAGCTATAGACAGCTAGGCCATAGTCAATCTAGGTGATGAGTGAACTGTTAATTGCCAAGTTCAGCGCTTCATAGGTGAGGCAATGTCTGTGCCTGTAGAGGATACCGATCCTGGTGCTAAAGGCTTTGGCCATGATGTCAATGTGCTGTGTGTGAGACAGGGCAGTATCCAGTGTGATTCCCAGGTACTTGAAATGGGGGATTAGTTCCAGAGCGTTACTGGAGTCATTCTGAATTGCCAGGGGATAGCCTTTTAGCTTGTTTTGGGCAGTGGCAAAGAGCATGGTCTTGGTCTTTTTATAGCTCATGACCAGTTTTTGCTCTTTGAACCATTTTTCAGCTGCTGTGAAGCCGATCTGGAGGGTGTGTTCCAGAAGTGCGGAGTCGAGGTTGCTAGTAAAGTTCATTGCATCATCTGCATAGAAGAGCATGCAGCTATTGCAATTAGCAGAGAGGTTGTTTAGGAAGACACTGAAGAATAAGGGACTGAGTATGGATCCTTGTGGTAACCCTGATCTGACCGGTTGACTTTCTGATAGGAAGTCCCTGATCTTTACTTGCTGTGATCACAGGCTAAAGTAGCTACAAAACCCTGCTACGGATTCTAGGGCTAGCTCTATGTCTAAGAGCTGTTCAAGGAGGAGGGCATGATGGACCATGTCAAATGCCTTTGATAGGTCAACAAAGCCCACCCCTACAATGTGTCCTTTGTCAAGAGTACTATGTATGAATCTGGTAAATTCCAGGACAGCCGTGATGGTGCTATGGCTGGCTAGGAAACCATGCTGTTCTGGGCATAGGCACTGATATTGATTGAAGTGTTCCACCAGCTGGTCAGCCACAATCCTTTCAAGGGCCTTGTAGAGCGGGGGGAGTATAGAGATTGGCCTGTAGATCAGTTTGAAACAGAAGAGTGGCCCATTTGGTCATGCTGGGGTCTTCTCACTGACCCCTGAAGCAGGGGTATTGAAGACATTCATCGGGAGCACACTACTAAGATCCAAGAAGGCAAGGTACAGAGAGTTAGCGATGAGCAAAGGGTCCAAGGTAGGAGCATCTCTCAACATTTAGCATGGCTGGGGCTTAATTGACAATACTCTGAGAGGTGGCCACCTCTCCCCAGTACTCATTCCTTCTCATGGCGAAAGTGGCAGCTAGGAGCCTCTGTGACTAATCTGTCCCCGCAAGGTAGTTCCTCTAATATTCTCTACCATGGGCAGTAAAGTCTTTTCCATCTCTGTCCCCTCCCCATGGAACAGACTCCCCACATCGTTCCACTCATCTACTTCCCATGTCGCCTTCAAAAACAATTTCAAAGTCTGGCTACTGTCTGAAGTCAAATGCCTCTGCTCTCTCGGGTAATCTCTGACATCCCTCCCTCTATCCCCACCCCCACCCATTAGTGGGGTCTCGGCATTTCTACACTCACCACTTCCGCTCCTGTCCTCTTATTCCACTTTTTTGGGCTGCTGCTGTCACTTCTCTACTCTAAGTCCCAGGGCTTTTTGCTAAGGGGAAGTGTTGTGCTCAAGTTCCGAGTTCCAATTTGATTATTGAACTGTGCACTATTAGTGTACCTGAATGCATTTTGCACTTTATGTATCATATCTGAGAATTATGTTAGGTCTCTGTGTTTTGTGGCTTGTATTTTGGCCTGTAGCCTGGCCTGTGACTGTGTATTTTTGACCGATATGTCGGCCTGTTTCAGTACCTTGTGTCTTATGTAATTGCACTTTATGTAATGACCCTTTGTTCTATAATTTCCTTCACCTCATGTTGAGACCTGTATTTACTGTTGTTCTACGCACCTGTATTGCTTAATGTGCCATGCAGTGGCTCGGATCATGCCAGAAAACAGTCCTTTGGATCAGCGCACCCACCTGGTCATCAAAAACATAAATAAATAAATAGATAGATAGATAGATAGATAGATAGATAGATAGATACATAGATAGACTGACAGACTGACAGACAGACATACAGACAGACAGATAGATAAAACGACCACACTAAGAAGCCCAAACATCCCAGTGCTCTACCGCCAAACAAGGAGTCCAAGCAATTGAATCACTTGGGCAAGAGGGTCTACTCTTCGGCTAATTTGCCTATCAGGGCTCTTAATTATCTAGTTTATATGGTAAAGTCCCAGAACATGCTGTGGGACCATGCTAGAGACCTTGTTTAGGCCCTGCCTGAGGATCCCTCTAAGAAGCGGTGAGCTCAGATGTTTAAAGCGGGCTCGGACGTTGGCAATCACTTCCTACGGGCCGACTATGATGCTGTCAATGCCTCAGGCTGGACAGTAGACTCTGGTGTCTGTCTCTGATGCCATTATTGGCTTAGGGTGTCTGGCTTTGCCCAGGATGTTCAGCCCAAAATCCTGTATGCCCCCTTTCAGGATTCGGTCCTCTCTGGGTGTGATGTGCAGGACTTGATCTCCTCCCTCCAGGAACCAGTCATTGTTATCTGGTCTGTTCATTCCTTGTATCATACCCAGATAAAGTTGGGCCAGTGGTTACCCTTCTGTCACTCATCCTGAAGGCAGTCATGCCCTCCATCCAAAGGTCAGGGCAAATACAAGTGCAAGTAGGTGTTGCCCTAGTAGCTGCTGTCACTAAGGCTCCCCAGGGTGACTGTACCAGCTCTCCCAGTGCCTGCTCCTACTTCCAGATTCTGCCTGATCCCCCTCCAGTAGAGGCTCTGGGACAGGTGGTAGGGGGTCGCTTCTCCCTCCTCCTTGACAAGTGGAGAGTGATCACCTCAGACGATTATGTTCTGCAGCTCATCAAGCATGGCCACACCCTAGAAGTCCTTGAATGACCTCCCAACCACCCTCCAGGCAATTCCTTCTATCCCCCAGATCAGCTGCCTCTCATCTAGGAGAAAATCCAGACTCTGCTGCAAAAAAAAAGCCATAGAGCCCATCCTTCAAGTTAGTGGGGCAAGGGGTACTACTCCCACTTCTTCCTGGTCCCCCAAAAGACCCATTCTAGACCCAAGCAATTGGAACCTGTTCACAGAGTACAAGAGCTTTTGGATGTTCACCCTTCAGGAAATCCTGCCCTTCCTGCACCAGGGGCACTGGCTCTGTTCTTTGGACATGCAGAATGCCTACCTGCATATCAAGATTTTTCCCTGTCACAGGTGCTTCCTCTGCTTCCATTTCCAGGGAGCCCACTTTCAGTTCCAGGCCCTCCCTTTTGGCCTCTCCTTGGCCCCCAGGGTCTATACCAAGGTGGTGGCAGCTGCCCTCAGGAGGCAGGGCTTCTACATCTTCCCATACTAGGATACTGGCTCCTATCGTGCTCCAGACCCTGGAACGTACTTTGCCTTTTCTGGGCCCAGGGAATCACTATCAGTGTTCCAAAGTCCTGCCTGATACCTTGCCAATGGCACCAAGTGCATAGGAGCCATCCTGGGCACAGTCCAAGGCATGGCCTTCTTGCCTGAGGACAGAGCGGAGCATCTGATGGAGCAGGCACATCTGGTCTTTTCTTGCCGTTGAGTCCTGGCCTAGTTTTTCCTGCATCAGCTGGTTCACTTGGCAGTGGCTATTGCCCAGCTGCATATGAGGATTCCCCAGTGGACAATACATGCCCAACTGGACCAACGCTCGGATGACCTGGACCAGTTGATCATGGCCCGACAGGTTCTAACGTGGTAGCTAGATCTGACCAACCATCGTCGGTTGGTCCCCTTTGCCTGTTCAACCCCCCGCAAGGTACTGACATCGGATGACTCGGGTCTTGGCGGGAGAGCCCACCTAGCATGTGGACAGGTGTGGATCAGGGCCTCCACATCAATGTCTTGGAGATGTGGGCTGTCTTGTACACCATTCAGCCTTTCCAGACTCATCTCCTCCCAGGTCTGCTCTTGGTGCAGATGGACAACATGTGTGTGGTCTATTACATAAACAAGCAAAGGGGCACACACTCATACCCCCTGCGCTGGGAGACAATGAGGGTTTGGTTCTGGGCAATCGAGCATAGTCTAGAACTCTTAGCCGTCCATGTTACAGGCATCCAAAATGTCCTGGCAGACAGCTTAAGTCACTGCTTCTCCAGGGCTTTTGGGAACTTCTGACCCCAGTAGTTAAAGACCTCTTCAATAGCTGTGGTCATCCAGAGCTGGACCATTTTGTGTCCCCACACAATGCAAAACTGCTGCTTTTCTGCTTGCTCTATTATGGGCCTGAAGTTTTCTGGTGAGACGCATTGTCCCTCTCCTGGAAGGGGAGGTTCCTGCAAGCCTTCTCTCCCTTCCTGCTCCTTCAGCAGGTTCTGCCAAACTTTAAAAGAGAGGGGGCTGATATGATCCTCATAGTGCCTTCCTGGCCTCATTAGATATGTGTTCTCTTGTTGCAACAACTGGCACCAGCTTGCTCTCCCAGGAGCAGGGGACCATGGTTCATCCAGACCTCAGATCTCTGCATCTCTGTGCATGGCTCCTAAAGATGTAGCCATTGCCCAGTTTGGAGTCTCCCCTGGAGTTCTCTGATGTCCTGGTGACTGCCTATAAGCCCTCCACCAGGACAACCTATGTCAGAAAGTGGAAGCATTTTTCTTTTTGGACTGCTTCCTGTCAGTTGTATCCTTTCAACTGCCTGGTGGATCAATTGTTGGCGTATCTGCTGTCCCTCTTTTTTTTTTTTTATCTTTCTTTTTCTACCCTGCCTTCTGACCCACCTCTCCACTCTCTCAGACCTCTACAATGTTTCCACACAATCTTCCTGTCACAGGGTCTGCCCCTAGAGTGCACAGCACAACTCCGGCAACCCTTGATGCCCAAATAACCCCAGGGTGGGGTGAAGAGAGATCCCCCTTACCTCTCTCATCATCTTCAGAGGAATGGGCTTGCACAGCGGAGTCTGCTCTGTCAGCCGGTGGATGTGCTTCTCCGAGAGATCGTCACCTAGGAGAGATGGAGGTGTTTTCCTCTGTTCTTCTGCCCCCTGAACATCAGCATGCAATGAGGGCCAATGAGCTAGGAGACACACTGAGACGTGCCTCCTGCTCCAGTCCTTTGCTGATGTCTAGCCCTTCCCAGCACTGTTTCCCTCTTTACTGCACCTACCACCCAAGCTCCCACAGGTGGCAGTATTGTGGCAGGGGCTTGCAGATCCCCCTCCCGGAGAAGGACAGCAGCTGTCAGGTGCTCAATCCTTCTCCTCCCCTGCCAACCCCCGTGGCCAGTGCTCTTTCCCGAACATGGTTTGCCAGTGTGGTGCGAGGTAAGGCATCCAGCACCTCAGCCCTTAGCACTACTGGGCCAGCCCATTGTCCCGCTCTGATTCTGGATTGAGGTACCCCTCCACCAAGGTGCATCTTTCTGCCATCTCCGTGTACTATGTACCTCTGTCGAGGACAAGACTGTGGCCCAGCTCAATGTGTCTCACACTTTTTTGTGAGGCACTCTGCATCTCTGACCTCCCATTCAGGATCTGGTCCCTCCTTGGGGTCTCAATTTTGTGTTAGAGAAACTCACATTGCCTCCCTTTGAACTGGCTGTGAGTTGCAAACTGCACTATCTGTTGTGGAAAGTGCTCTTTTTAGTTGCTGTTACTTCTGCTCAAAGGGTTTCTGAGTTTCAGGCCTGCATGTTTAAGGAGCCCTATTTGGTTTCCCACAAAGACAGGGTGTCTTTGCGTACCAATCCAAAGTTTCTTCCATATGTGTTGTCAGAGTTTACTTTGAATCAATCCATCCACCTTCCTGTTTATTTTCCCTGAGTATTCTAATCAGGGGAAGGCTTTGCTTCATACTTTGGATGTGCATAGAATCTTGAGTTATTACATGCACCGGACCAAGCCTTTGAGAAAGTCTGATCAGTTTTTTTGTTTCCTTCACTCCAAAGAGAGAGGGCGCTCCAGTGTCCAAGCAAAGTTTATCTAAGTGGTTATCCAACTGCACTGTTTTTTGTTACTGCAGGTACAACAAGAAACTTCCAGGAGTTGTTAAGGGCCATTCCACCAGAGGTATGGCTGCTTCCATGGCTTGTTTCAGTAATGTGTCCACTGCAGACATCTATGCAGACACCACTTAGAGTTCTGCTCATACCTTCACCAAACACTATAACCTGGACATTGCCCTTAGGCTTAGAGCTAACTTCGGCCTGGCTGTTCTCCAGGGCCTTCTTTCTTGAGCCTCTGGCTGCTGCATTTCCTCCTCTCTCTCTGCTGCTTCCTTTGGTTATCAAAACTGCTTGGGAATCAGTCCTACCAGTGATTGCCTGCTGTAAGAACCTCCCTTGAAGTAAGATTACAGTTACGTAAGAACTTACCATAACAGTAGATCTTTGAGAGGAGCTCTTGCAGCAGGCTCTAATTTTCCCTCCCTCTTTGCCCGTGCTCTTTGTCTGCTATTCTCCTCTTCCATGTGAGTGAGTCTTTTTGCTATCTCTCCCTTTTTCTTTCTTATGACTCTCAGGAAGTCTCCTCAGTTTCTTCTTCTGCTGTCCTTTCTGGGTCTCCAGCGGGAGAACTGAAGAGGGTGAGGGGGACCGCCCACCTTTATAGGATAGACCAATGTCTCTGAAGTGACATAGATTGTGGGCAGTCCCCTGTGGTACATTGCTAGATAGAATGGTTTACATGTAGTCCTGGCTCCTGGTGGCTTAGTCCTACCAGTGATTGCCTGCTCAAGTGCTCTCTTCGAAGATCTACTGTCACAGTAAGTTCTTACATAACTGTACTTTAATGTGCCTACTCAACCTTAAATATAGGGCTGCTACTGTGCCACTATTATACACCATTCCATGATACTGTATACTTCTTTTTAGGGGTTCTGAGAGTAACAAATAGTTTTTCCCAATAACACCGATAACAGGATTCCTGAATATTAATGAACCATTCCCACATTGCCACCCACTATTGATGGTGTTCAGTATAGCTAAAATAAAAAAATAAATAAATAAAACAAGCGAATGAGGGACTAGAGACAAAGTGGGAGAATGGCTTAAAATTATACTGTTGGCCTTTGGCATAGTGCCAGGGGCTGGCAGTTTTTATATCTTTAAATCTGTTGGGCTCTGGGACACCAAGAAAAGGGGGGAGGTGGGATGAATATATTGGGACTGTTTTAGATGGGGGCCAGGAGAATAGCTGTGGCCAGCAGGTGAGGGATAAAGGGATATATTTTATGCCCCCCCACACACACACACACACACACACACTGAAGCTGATTAACAAATACCCAAATATTTATGGACCTGGATATATTATTTAGTCTGAATATTCAGGATAAGTTAGTAGCAGACCCTTGTTTTTTGGAGTACAATGGGGTATGTACATTTCTATGGACCAACACTGGTGAATAAATAATGTCAGTACAGCAGTGCCAGCAAGAATTCAATGCATTAATGCTACAGTATTTTGTGACATGTACTGTAATTTATTGTAAGTTACTGTGTTGCATCATAGCTGGCTCCACTGTAAATTAAAATGAGTAACGCAGTATCATCACCTAGCCTAGATACAGTTTTTCTTCACTTTGTGTGTCTTTTTATATTTATTTCTTTCCTTTTCCACCCAGGAGTTTATTTTAGATAAAAATAATTCTTACCTTGGTGGTCTAATGTAGTGCCGATGGGCAGAAAGTGTTTTCTGTTGCATGCCAGCTATGTATCAATGTGTCCAACACAGGTGCAAGGCTGCCTGGTTTTTAGTAAAGCCTGTCTCCACCAGGTACTGTAATGAAGTCCTCACATCTTCTGTAGCAGTTCAGGGAGAACTTGGCAGCTTACCTATAAACCTTCCAGGACCTAAATGTGGGCATACTGTGTGAGGAAACAAAGTAAAATGTGGGAGGCATTATCTTATCATGGAGACAGACACTACAAATGCTGTGCTAATACATAGCTTTATGTGCATTAAGCCTGCTGTTGTGTTGAGTACATTATTGTGCATTTCTGCTTTAAATTCTTAAGAGTGCTCTGTGGTACTGTCCTTCTTCTTAATGTGGAATAGAGAGGTTCCCAGCAGTTAAATGAGGGACAACCAAGAGGTATGGGTGGCAAACAATGTTGCAAATTTGTATCAGAAGGTACTGATGGGCAGACAGAAACCTAGAACCATAGAAAATGTTGACAGATAAACGCATATAAGCCCATCTAGTCTCCCCAAGCATGACTAGTTACGGAGCTGTGCCCCTGTCAGTCTTCATTTCATACCCTTCTTCACCATCTGCCCCATACACACTATTCCTATATGCTCCTCCCACCTCCTTTTGAACCCCTCACCGACTGTTTAGCACAGAAGACCTCATCCAAACATTTCCTGAAGTCTGCCGCCACTCATTCCATAAACCAAGCACTTCTTGATATTCCTTTTGAACCTTCCTCCACCAGTTTCAGGGACGTTCCCCTAGTGCCTGTGTTGCCACTAACTGTAGTTAACTCACTGCTGTTCACCTTGTATATCCAGTGGCAATACTAGAACATTTAAATCATGTCTCCCCTCTTCCTTCTGTCCTCCAGCTCATACACACAGACCCCCCCAGCTCATCATGACTTCCCATGTTGTCCCAGCATCATTTTGATATCTCTTCACTGCACCACTTCCAGCACAACCATACTCTTCCTCAAGTGAGGACTGCAAAACTGCACACAGTGCTCTAGGTGAGGTCAAACTGGTGATCTACAGTATACAGCGGCAGTGTTACCTCCCTTATTCTGCTGGTGATCCACCTTCTGATGCATCTGAGCATCCTGTTCACCTTGACACAGCTCTACAACACTGTGCCAATGCCTATCAAGTTCTCCATTATTATCACTGCCAAGTCCCTTTCCTCTGTGCTCTTTGCTACCACCCCATTCATTATGTATTCTGTTCTCAGGTTTTTGGCTGCTATTTACATCACAATGCACTTTACTTTATTAGTTTCAGCTGGCACTCCCTCGACCTCCTCTTCAGCCCTTAAAGATCTTTTGTGATGGTCCTTATCCCCTTCTCTGTGTCCACTGTACCACAGATCATAGTGTCATTTGTGAGGGGCATTGCTTACCCCGAATCCCCCTCCCCTATGTCACATATAAGTACGTTAAAGAGGACTGGGCCAAGATCTGGTCCATTGGCACTGTGGTCTAAGGCACTAAGTGGTACACCACCAACTACTCCGGTGATCCTGGTTCAGGAATGGAGGCAGCCTGCTCAGGGACTGTCCACTGAAGGGAGAATTGAGTGTCACTAGGACAGCTCTCCTCCCTCAGAGGGTTAAACATGTCTTGCTAGGTGGCTGCTACCCGGAGGAATCTGGTTGTAATGTAGCGGATGCAGGTAAGAGATTCCCCTAACTTAATGCCTGTGGGCATCACTGTGAGGTGAGCTCACATATGCATCATTTTACACCCTGTGGGCCAGGCAAACATGGCAGAAAAGCCCTGACTGCAGGTGTGATGGCCTGGGCCTTGCAGACCCTCACCAGCAACTGGGCACTTCTAAGTCCTGTGGAAGAGGACAACAGAGTATGCAATAAGTGCAAAGGAAGCTGTTTGATGGTGCTGGGTGACCAATCTGGATGGGGTCAGAACAGGAGATGAGGAGTTAAAGTAATGATTAACAAAAAAAAAAAGAAGAAATAAAATAAAGAAGACCTGTCCTAAAATCAATACTTGGGGCACTGCAATCATGACTTCTACCTCTGAGGGCTCTCCATTTAGGACCAGCATCTGGGTTTCTCACCCAGCAAATTCTCTGCCCACCCCATCTCTTATCCCCTACCACCCAGAGACTTCCTACTGGGAAATCCATGCTGACTGAAGTCCTGCCAGCCACTGGCCAGCAGGAATCCTATTATCTTCTCTTTCATAATAGTGTTCAATGATTTTCTTACTACAGATATCAGACTGAACAGACTACAGTTACCTGGCTAATTTTTCTCCCACTTTATTATGGTAAGACCACATTTGATGTCTTGCTATCCTCTAGCTTTTAAAGCAATATCCAGAAAAGCCTGGCATGAAATTGCTGCACAAAAAGATACATGAAACAGCTCAGATTAGGTATAACAAGGTTTTATTGCACGTATCAAGACTGAACCCCCAGTCCAACAACATTTCACTCTGCTACTTTCAGAGCTTTTTCAGGCGATCACCTTGAAAAAACTTTGAGAGCAGAAAAGTTTAAAATTAAATATTCATCTTTAATATAAACACACGCAGACATGCTTGCCTGATACATTTTAGATTAGAATGATTGTTTAACAAAGCCTTTGATACAGGATTATTCTGATCCGAAACACGTTAGGCAGACTTGTTTGCGAGTGTTGAAATTAAAGATGTATATTTGATTTTCAACTTGACTGGTGTCCGTCACTTCAAGAAGTGATGAGTGCTCAAACCTAACAGTTTTACTATTGATGTTTTTGATCTGAAGCACCACCTGCCCTGTGCAGGACATGTGATTGACTAGAAGTTCAACAAGCAGTTACAGAAATACTGCAGAAGAATGGAGTGAGTAGTTGGAGGGAGATACACTATATAAGATGAGAGACAGCAGAGGTGGGGAGGAAGACTAGAAACCAGAATTTAGAAAGAAGGAGAATACAATGAAGTAGCCAACAGGAGTCCAAGGATGGCAAAGAGACAGTTTGATAGAAGAGATACAGCAAGAGAAGAGTGAGAAGATGAGGAGTTTGAGGTAAAACAGCAGAAAGAAGGGAAGAGAGGGTCCAGCCTTGTCAGGTAGATTTTGGGAGCAGCCCTACAGACCACATCTACATACTAAATCAAACACTGGAAATATAATTTTAGAACAATTTTCTTATGAATTGGAAGTGGGAAGCAATACTTAGTACAACAGAAGGCATCAAGTTTAGTATGTAATTTCTTAAGAATGGCATTGATATGACTAGAAGAATGGAGGTTCCCATCAAGCCATACATCAAGGTACTTAAGAGGGAATATTCTCCAAGGGGGGAGCTATAGTGAACGGTGAAAGAGGGGTAGGGTGGAAGCCAAGGTAGTTTTTGTCTTGTACCAAAGGACATGGACACTATCATTTTATTGTTAAGTAGAAGCTTGTTTGATGAAAGTCAGCAATGAACATGCTCAAAATCCTGTTGAAGCAGTGGTATAAGATCTGATGAGGACTGACCAGTAGCCTAGAGGACAGTGTCATTCACATACATATGTATGTTGGCATTGGCACAGACAGAAGGTAGATCATTAAGAAAGTGGGAGAAAAGAATGGGACCAATAATGGATCCTTGTGGGACTCCAGTCTGGAGAGGAAGAGGTTGTGGGAGAAGCTAGGCACCCAACCTGAACTGAATAGTAACAGACATAGAGATAGAACTGGAACCGGTCACTGTTTGGGCAGAGAGGCCTGTAAGTAAAAGTTTATCTGGCACAAGAGTGTGTTCAACAGAGTCAGAAGCCTTACTGAGGTCTATAAAGATGGCTGATGCAATAAGTCCCGCTCCATTCCTGTGAAGATGGAGTGCATGACTCTGAGAAGGGAGGAAACACTGGAATGATATATCCAGAAGCCAGACAGGTACTGAGGGAGGTATTCTGAGGAATCCAGGAAGGAAGAGAGTTGGGTGAAGTCAAAGTGGCCCTGTAACTTAGCAAGGGTTAGAAGGGAGATGGGGTGGTAGTTTACTGCGGAAGTTGGGTCATCACCTTTGTGCAAAAGGAAGAATTTAGACTGCTCCCCAAGTTATGTAACAGCACTAAGAGTAAAGGGGAGATTGAGGAGAGCAGAGATAGGAATTGCAATAGTAGGTGCCGAAAGTGAGCAGTTTATGGTCAAACCCATCAGAACTATAATGTTTTGGGGGGGTTAAGTTCAACAAAATAGAGACACTGACAAAAGGAGTGACTGGAGAGAGGAAGAAAACATGAGGAGAGATGACAGTTGAGAAGGAAAGGAGAGGTGGAACTGAAAGGAGGAGAAGAAGATGAGGGAATGAATGGAAGCAACAGAGTAAGTGAAACATTCATTAAATACAGAGTCCATAGCCACAGGGTCAGATATACATGAATTGCCAGAGATTAGGCTAGGAATGGACGATTAGGTAGAGGGATGAAAAAAGAAGTCGATATTCTTTCAAAACATACTTGGGGAGTCAAGGTTAGTCTGGGGGTGTATACAAAATGGTGAGATTTAGTTTCCCTAATAGATTTAATGCAGGTATTACTAAACTATTTGTAATGCCTTATATCAGAGGGGGAGCCTGATGCCTTGTGTAAGAGCCAAGCAGAGTCATAAGCCTTTTTTTTTTTGAGTGATCTATTTTTCGGCCCCCGTGCTCACTGGTCCTCCACTCCTTCGGGCTCTACCAAGTTCCCTCTGACCCCTTCTGTCCTTGGCGGAAGGTGTGTAGCTTTAATGCTTCACTCCATGGGTAATGGGATACTGTTAAGACAGTTTGTTGAATGGCTCCCCTTATAGGACTAAGTCAGTGTTGATGTTCAAAAATGCCGGGGGACCAAAAAATACTCCACTGAGGCTGTTGTAAAATTTCTCAACATTCTTTATTTATTTTTGTTAATTGCCCTGATGTTTCGCATTCTTGTGCTTTTTCAAAGGGCTTTTCATATATTCTGTAGGAATAATAGATAAATATTGTTTATAAATCTTACATTTTTGAATTCCATTTCTTTTCATTATTCTTCTATTAAGGTTTCCTATTATACTTCATTACCACTGCTTCTTTCCCATGCTACTTATAGTACACACTCTGTACTCTATTCACTCTTATAACTAAAACTTTACAAAAATAATATACAGTAATAAAGAATATGTACCCTGTATTCGTGCTTTGTTTCCACACTGGCCAGACGCTTTTTACTTCTGCCTTTGCCTGTTCTACTGATTCTTCATGGCAAGGAATTGCACCAAACTTGTGTCTTAACTATGATAACATAAACAATATGTGAGAATGAATTCAGCAACCTTATTTAGCAGGTTATTTTCAATACAATAATCAAACAACTTTCCCTTATTGCTACCTTTTCTGTTATAACAGTGTACCATTTTAAAATATCTTAGTTGGCTACATTTTACCTTTTGCAGCTTTATCTTTCAGCTCAGCATGTTCAGTTCACTTTGTTCTTTGTCTTCCTTGAATTTTAGGTTCTGTTTTTAAAACATTTAAAGTTTTAATACAATCAAATTTCTTGGTAACTATTTAAACACTTCTACAATGTGTCTTTACCTGTATAACTGGTTTTAACACTTTTTACTCTCTTTTGTGCTGAACGTTGTTTCCAGCTCTTTATTTCTTTATTTTTTTATTTTATTGTCAGTCCCTAAAAAGAGAATCAATGCTTTCAGTGCCCTTCAATATTTTATTTTTTCAGTCCTATTAATCTTCAATTGTATGTTACTATCTCACTTTACCTGGCTGGTATGTGTAGATACTTTGAGTATAGTGTTAAAAGTCACCTTCAGTTCTTTCTTTAGCTTGATTATGTGAGCCCTGTATCTGTATGTAAAATAATAAGCTCCTTTAGTTGCATTTTAAATTTATTTGACTTAGTCACAGCTCCTAGATATCTAAATATTTGTCTTTTCTTACCTTGTGCTGATTCTGTTGTTCCTTGCATCGTTTGGTGCAGCTACTGTGTGAATATGTGTGTGTGTGTGGTGCAAACTCTCTTGCCAAATACCTCTCGGCCTGATCACCACATGCAGATTCACCTGCAATGGATGAGCTCCAATTAAGCTCAACTTATGGTCGCTTAGCAACCTTTGTTGTGATCAGACCATTGCCTGGCCACAGTGTGTCTTTTTTTATTGATTTAATTACTCATTTCTATGTTTAGTTTATTGAGAAACTAATGATGCCTTGAGGTGTTGGATTTTCTTAATAAGTTGTGATTCTTCAATGTGTTTAAGTATGTGTTTAGTTAATGTGTTCTTTATATGGGGGGATAGTACTACAGGGGTGGAGGGAAGGACCTCAGAATGTGAAGTGTTCTTAACTTTATAATTTCTTACTTTACCATGTTTTTGTTAAAATTTGCATGCATATCCCTTCTTTTTCATGAACATTCAACTAATTGTGATGTTACTTTCATGTTTCTGACATATAATTTGTTGATGAAATGTTGCTATCTTCTTCTATTAGATTCCCATATACCATTTGTATATTAAAGTGGAGGACAATTTTAATTACAGCTTACTAGTCACATTTTATCATGTTGCCATTCTGTTTTTAGGAAAAAGAACCCATTTTGTAAAGTATTCATTTTTTAATGTGTCTAACCTTACTATTTTATGTTTGTTTTTTATTTTTAGTTTTTTGTCTATGGAGGCATTCTCCATCTCTCTCACTTATTTTAACATTACCAACAAGCTTGATAAAATGTGACTAGTAAGCTGTAATGAAAATTGTCCTCCAAATTTTAACAAAAACATGGTAAAGTAAGAAATTATAAAGTTAAGAACACTCAAGGCATACCTTCATACCTTTTATCGGACCAACATAGATGTAACAAAGAAAACAGTACTTAAGCATTCTGATCAACCAAGTCCTTCCTTGGAAGCTTATGACAATTGTTTATAAAAACACATTCTATTAACACACAGATCATACATAAAAAAACAGAACAAGTTCTTATTGGTTTAAATACTTTTTTAAAAAACATAACTGAGGTTTAAATGCTAGAAATCAGTATAAATCAACTGGCTGCTGTAAAGCATTTCAAGATGAAATGTCCACAGAAGCGAATAAGAATAATCCTTCAAGAGGCCAGGCAATTACAATAACTTACCTTATGAAATAGTGATAGTGTTATGAGAATACACTCTCAATTAAAGGTAAGACCTTTGTATTTAATACCCACTTGAGTACATGTTAAAAATGTGATAGTATTCCATGTTAAAAACTATAAAATAGAAATTTTCTATGACAATAGGTAGGTAAAACAAAGTTTCCCTAGAGTGAACACACTGTTTCATACAGTCATATAGTATTAAACCTATCTGGAGTCAATTTATCAACTATATACTCTACCAGAAAAAAAAATCAATAAACATTAAACCCTTCAGTGCTGTAAAAAGATTTTTTTACAAGAAATATAAATTGTCAGAATTAGAGCCCTATAAAAAAAATTTACCAAGGACCCCCAAGAAAATTAGATCATGCAACCTAATATGTTTAGTGATTAATAATATGTCAGTAAATAATCAATCGACTACATGCACAGAAACAGTCCTAGGAATTTGAATCAAAAACTAAAGAAATTAACTCCCCCCCCCCATAACATCATAATATAGATAACTAGTAGGAAGGAAGTATAAATTCACTATGTATATGAACCAAGAGTCCTAACACACTGTAACATCATAATATCATGTAGCTGAATATAAGCCTTTCTTCATAAACCACAACCCAACCCCCCCCCCAAACTAACACACTATCACCCTACCCCCACAAATTATTAATAGAGAGAAACCAACATATTGACAACCAGTTAAAAGGGACCCTATGACCATACAATATTAAAATAAAAACTAAAAACCCACTGAAGTCTCATTAAATGTCCATCCTTTGTACTTAAGGATGGTATAAGTTCAAGTAGGGTAATGTGTCATAAAACCCAAATCCATGTTCATTCTATCTTCTACCATATTGAGAAGTAAAATAAGCCTGACCTCAAAAGCCTGTCTTTGTTGTGTATTTTTGAAATGTCCTTTTAAGACCATTACTGACATATCTGAGATGGAATGATCAATCTAAGAGAAGTGCTGCCCTACTGGCTTTTCTGTCATCTTCATATTAATGGTATGCTTGTGTGAGTTCATTCTAGTGTGGAGAGGTTGCCCTATCTCTCCCACATACCCTATTTGTGGACATCTCTTGCACTGAATTAAATAAACAACATTCTGTGATGCACATGCATAATTCCCCTGTATCCTGAACTGTCTGTTTTGTGAAGTAACTACACAATCCAAAGTAGAAATGTGCTCACAAGTCTTACATCTGGGATGATTGCAGGGTCATGTACCATTTAGTGTTATTGTATTCTGTTCTGGTGCAAGTTTACTCCTAACAGTCAGGTTGGCTAAAGTAGATGGTTGTTTAAAAGATAGTAGTGGTAGTTCTTGAAAAATACAATTTAGGGTCTCATCCTCACTAAATATTGGATGGAGGTCTTTAATAATCTTACGTAGAAGTACTAAATCAGTATGATATGTGACTACTAAGGTATTCTGTTGGTAGTGGTCCTTTCTTTATACTGAAGTAGTTGTTCTCTTGGTACCTGTGAAGCACATTCTACTGCTCTGTCAAATTCTGTGGAAGAGTGTTCCTGCTTAATAAAATTGTTTTCAATATAGCTAAATGTGTATCTCTGTCTTCCTCACTTGAACAGATACGGTGATACTGCAGTGCTTGACTGAACGTTACACATTTTTTTGTGTGGCTTGGGTGATTACTATTTCTACACAAGTATCTCTGTCTGTTGGTTTCCTGTAAATACATGTATGTAAGATTCCATCATTGACAGTGACTGTGGTGCCCAGAAAATTAACACTGGTGGCAGAATATCCCAGGGCAAGCTTTATGGATGGGTGGAGGTTATTAAGTTACTGATTAAACTCCTTAAGAGTGTCCGTGCTCTCTGTCCAAATTAAAAAAACAAATTATCAATGTAACGGAAATAAGTGAGTGGTTTGTGTGTATAGTGCCTTAAAAAACCCCACTCCAAATTCACCATAAAGAGATCGTAAAATTGTGGAGCCATCCTGGTGCCCATTGCTGTTCTCATAGTTTGAACGTAATATTTACCGTTGAAGCTGAAGTTGTTATGTGTCAGAATGAATTCAATAAGTTTCCTCTCCAGTTCTGGGTTGATTTTTTTTGTCTAGTCCTTTCTCATGTAGGCATTTAAGGCAGGCTGAAATTCCATCTGTGTGCAGAATATTAGTGTAGAGGGAGGTTACATTCATCGTGGCTAAAATGGTATTATGTGATAAGTCCTTATAACCAGAAAGTTTACACAGGAACTGTGTAGTGTCCTGATGAAGCTGTCCCTTTCTATAACCAAAGGTTTCAAAATGGTTTCTACAAATCCTGGGATCCTCTCAGTCAGGGTACCATTGCCAGCAAATATGGGTCTTCCTGGATTGCCAGGTTTATGGATTTTAGGCAGCTTGTAGATTGTCCCTGGCTTGGGTTCAACAGGGATTGTGTCAGTTATTCTGTCTTGGATATGGTTTGGAAATTATCTAATTAAGTCCCTTAGTTCCTTTATGAATTTTGCAGTGGGATCACTCTCCAGCTCTCTGTAGTAGGTCTCATCAGTTAGCTGTCTATTAGCTTCATTAATATAGTCCTCTCGGTTTAAGATCACCACTGCAGAATGTCAGAAACAGAAAGAGCTATATTAGGACAGGCAGGTGCTCAGTGACAACATGAATCAGGGCAAAAGAAGTCACAACACACTACCAGCTCTGCACTTACAAGGATATCAGTCAGATATCAGATACTTCACCGAGTATATTTTATTTTTCAGACACCACTTGCAGTAAAAACAAGAAAAGGCACAAGCTTAGAGAGAACAGCCAACAGCAAATGACCTCTAACTTTTCAACCTGAATGGTCTTTGTGTATCTCTTTCACAATGTCTGGAATAGGCCCACCAGACATCCTCTCCAGTGGGGTAACAATTCTTTTAAACTGTTTTTTCAAGAATGCTTTCTTTGCACATGATCTATGGATCCTGTGGTTTCTCAATTTCTCAAAGGCCCTTCGATAGAGTTGTTCAGCATACTTAGAATTATTAGTGTTCTGTAATGAATTCCAGATAGTTAGGCCTTTGGGGATCACAGATGTAGAAGTGGGTAGCCATCTGGGAACTAGCAACCATCGAACAGTATGGTTCACAATAAACACAGCAATAGAGTCAAGCCATACAAAGACAAAAGTCCTGGACTTTAGGAGGGCTGACTTTGCCAAAATGGGTGAGTGCCTAAGGAATGCACTAGCAAATGGGTGGGAAGGAGGGGTGGAAGAACAATGGGGAATAATAAAAACTGCCATCACAGAGGTAACGAGCCTTTGTGTGAAGCAAATAAACAAAACAAGACGATGTAAGAAACCACTATGGTTCTCAAAGGAAGTGGCAGTGAAGGTTCAAGAGAAAAGAAAGCATTCAGGAAGTACAAGGAATCGCAGCAGGAGCAGGACAGAGAACTGTATCAGTTAAAGCAAAAGGAGGCTGGGAAGGCAGTCAGAACAGCAAAGGCCCAAACTGAGAAAAGATAGCCAACTCAGTTAAGAAGGGAATAAAACCTTTTATAGGTACATCAGGAGCAAAGGAAGACCAAGGGAGGGATAGTGAGGCTTAATAAAGGGGAGGGAGGGTGGGCAGAGGGAGAATGTGAAAAGGCAGAGATACTAAACAAATATTTTTGCTCAGTATTTACAAAGGAAGAGGGGGAGGTACATAAAACAAACAGTAGTAACACTCTGGATACAGAAGTTGATACCAGCCCATTTACAGAAGAAAGGGTTCTGAAAGAACTCTTAAAACTGAAGGTGAACAAAGCAATGGGGCCTGATGGGATTCATCCCAGAATTCTAAAAGAACTAAGGGTAGAACTAGTGACACCACTGACTACCCTCTTTAACAAATCATGGGAGGATGGGTGGTGCCCGAGGACTGGAGGAGGGCAGATGTGATTCCTTCACAAAAGTGGGAGCAAGGCAGAAGCAGGAAACTATAGACCTGTTAGTTTAACCTCAGTGATAGGAAAATGATGGAATCACTTCTAAAGGAAAGAATTGTCGCATATCTAGAGGCCAGAAGGGCACAGGACCCTAGGCAGCATGGATTCACAGCGGAAGGTCATGCCAGACGAATCTGATAGATTTCTTTGACTGGGTGACCAAAGTAGTAGATCAGGAGGGCTGTGGACATGGCCTACCTAGACTTTAGCAAGGCATTTGACACAGTCCCACACAAAGATTAATATATAAGTTAGCCAGCCTGGGAGTGGGTCCCAAGATGACAGCCTGGGTAAAGAATTGGCTGGAGAATAGGACACAGAGAGTAATAGTAAATGGAGTCCACCAGAAGAAAGGGAGGGTTACTAGCGGGTACCGCAGGGTTCAGAGTTAGGACCAGTCCTCTCAATGTCTTTACAAGCGACATTGCAGAAGGACTGGAAGGAAAAGTATGTCTCTTTGCAGATGACACTAAGATCTGCAACAGAGTTGATGCACAGGGTGGGGTGGAAAGGATGAGAAGGGACTTGGCAAGGTTAGAGGAATGGTCAAATGTATGGCAGCTTAGATTCAATGCTAAGAAGTGCAAGGTAATGCACCTGGGAAACAAAACCCCAGGGGAAGAGTACACAATGGGGGTGAGATACTAACAACAACAAAATGGAAAGGGACCTGGGGTAGTCATATCAGATGACCTAAAGGTGGGCAAGCAATGTGAGAAGGCAGCAAGGAGGGTTGGGGGATACTGGGATGCATAGGGAGAGGCATCACCAGTAGAAAACAGGAGATTATTATCCCTCTGTACAGACAGCTGGTGAGACCCCATCTGGAGTACTGTGTGCAGTTCTGGAGACCCAATCTCCGCAAAGACATAGACAGGATGGAAGCTGTCCAGAGGAGGGCAACTAAAATGGTGCAGGGTCTGCACCGGAGGACATATGAGAGAGACTTAAGGAGCTTAATATGTATAGCCTCGAGGAAAGGAGGGAGAGGGGGACATGATAGAAACTTTCAAGTACCTCAAGGAATCAACAAAGTCCAATAGGGTAGCATCTTTCAAAAAGAGGTGCAAGAACAAGAGGGCACAATTTGAAGAGATAGAGGGGGCGGCTCAGAGGTAATTTAAGAGTATTTTTTCACAGAGAGGGTTGTGGATGCATGGAATGGCCTTCGGAGGAGGTTGTGGAGTCAAAATCAGTGGTGGAATTCAAGCATGCATGGGATAGTCATAAGGCAATTCTGGGGGGTGGGGGTAGGAAGAAGTAGGCTGCTGGTTAACTAGGATCTGCAGCTTATCCAGTAGGTAGGGAAATGGGCAGACTGGGTGGGCCAAACGGTCCTTATCTGCCGTCAAATTCTATGTTTCTATGTTTCTATGTTAATGTTGTCCCTCTTGCACTAGGTTGAAAAATAGATGTCACTGTCTAGCTGGTGACTTTCTTCTTGATGTTATGCAACTGCCAAGTCAACTGGCAAACTTCGGTATCTTCTATGATGACACACAAAATTAGTTAGGTGCCATATTAGTCATTGTAAGAACAGATCCAGAAACAAATGGTTTGATACCTTTTATTGGACCAACATAGATGAAACAAAAGAAAACAGTGCTTAAGCTTTTGAACCAATCAAATCCTTCCTTTGAAGCTTAAGACAGTTGTTTGTAAAAACATATTCTATCAGCACACAGATCATACATAAAAAAACACAGAAAGAATTCTCATTGGTTTAAAATATCTTTTTTTTAAATAACTGAGGTTTAAATACAATAAATCAGTTTAACTCAGCTGGTGCTAAGAAGCACTCCAAGGTCAAATGTCAACAGAGGCAGATAAGAGTATAACATGGGGGGAGGGGTGCAACCCCTGCGCTGTATGTACCTGGTCTGCCTGGTGACTTTTTATCCTAGATCTAATAAAGATTTCAAAACTATGAGCAAGAACTGTGCTGACTCTCTTTGCCGGGTGGTGATTAGAAGCCAAACTGTGTGACTGTATCTGAGTACCTTTCTGGTTTTTGTTTCAATCCTTTAGCCACCCATTCTGTTATTTGTATCACCAGATATCATGCCTTTCTCAGTAGCTGAATACCTAACAATGATCCTGACCATTGATAGGTAAATAAATTCCAAGTGGATGGAAATAGGAAACAATTAGCAAAACAACTTGTAAATATAGACTGGTCAGTCTGACATCACTGGGAAATATCTTCATCTTCATGCCATTACAAAGGACAAAATGATGGAGAAGAAATTGTTTGCACAATTCAGATATTTCATCCATGCTCATGAAGAATGACATAGTCCCTCAGAATGGCATAACATTCCCTTTCATTCACAGCTAAATTTAAATTATTTATCATTGATGCATTACATAAATCTCATACCCGGGCTAGAAAGATGTGGACAAAGTTCTACATCATCCTGCATTGGGACTGTTACACCATCTGATACCCTGTAGATCCAGATGGGCAAGCTGCTTCTCCCTCAGACTCTCCTGATTGACAAACTGCTGCTGACACAACAGAAAAAGATTACATCAATAAAAGATTGTGAATGATTATTTCTCAATACTCCAACAGCTGCACGAACAAAAGTAATTTTCCACAAAATGTCTATTGTTCAGCTAGCTGAGCTGTGCAGGAAAAACTTTGAGGTGACCATCCCTGACAAATGGAACATACCATACATGTAGGGAATGTGACAGTTTAGAGGGCAAAAGTTACATAGGTGGTCCAAGTGATTGCTGTGACATCCACAGGTCTTCATATGAATACATACTGTAAGTGGTTGACTGAGGCTACTGGCCACAAACAGATGCCATAAGGATGTGGGTGGGAGAACAACTGAGATAAACACCTGGGTGCACAACCTTCAGACAGGTCCTAAACTGTTGACTATTACTGTACAGAAGGATTGCGGTGTTAGTGGTGGATGGGACTTGTGGAGCCTCCATGGAGCACAGAACCAAGCTCATGAACTGAGTATATGGTAGGTGTTGGTGTAAAATCTGGTGGATTATTAAATAAATATGGTTGCGTCCAGAATAAGGTAAGAGAACAGGACAGAAAAAGAAGTCAGAGGCCAAGCTCCATCCTATGCCACACCCCAAAGCCCACTGAAAGTGGTGCCATGGCATTGAAGTGGGTGCTCAATGGACTGTGGTGACTCAAACAGATGGAAGGCTAGTGAATATCAGAACTGGGGCTAAAATAACTATTCTCATGGACAAGAAATAATGGATAGACACGAAGGCAATGATAGGACAATGCCAGCCAGTTGTCAGAAGTTGCATTACATCTAGTCCAAATACAAAAACAATATCCCATTGCCTCATAGTCAGTAGTATCACAGAGCTCAATTATACATTTTCTCAAATTATTAAATGTTTCATGTTTAATATAATTGAAAGAAAGAAGTTCAGTACTAACACTTGCCAAAAGCAGTGTGCCAGCATTTCTGTCCTCCCAACATGGTCATCACAACCCCAAGGTCTGAAGCACATGGTGCTTTCACCATATTATGTTTTCCGACCTGTGCTTTAATTATTTCACAGTCCAGGAATGTCTTTTTCCCAAACCACCAACTGCAATTCCAGTCTCCACCCAGATATTCTCATGGTCAAGAAACTGTAGCCTTTTGCCCAAAACAGCTGCATGACCTTTCTTTGTAACTTTGGACATCCAGATGCTGGTTTCCTCAGAAATGAAGGGTATAGACAGATCCTTCCCAGGACAGGGCTGAGATCTGTCTACAGCAGTCACCTCAAAACTAACAAATTTGGCAAACTGGCCCTCAACATCTCTCACTATTTATCTCTCCCTATCTCAGTTGTCACACTCTAAAAAGGGAAACTAAACTGTGGGAGCTAGGGCTGTGCACAGCCCAAATATTATTTCCTGAATACTATGAATAATGCACTAATCGGTATTCAGATCCTGAATAACGAATAGTTCACTTATTGTCTGGTATTCGGGAAACACTGTTTGAAAAAAAAAAGACAAAAACTAGCCCTCTCCCTCCTCTCTGAGCCCATGCCAGAAGGAACCCCCCCCCCAGCCCTCCACTTCCATCAAAAAAATCATACTCCCTCCTTCCTCCCAAGTACCCACAGTTTTTTTCCTTTTTATTAACACCACTGAAAAAATATTAATGTAATTCTGCGGGTGTCAAGGTGACCGATTCTACATGCCCACTTTCATGGTCCATTGTAGGCTTGTGAGGCAGTCATCTGTAGTGAAAATAGTACATTATGACCCCACCCCACCCACAGCACCCAACCCTGGCACACACAAGTCCAGCATCCAGTTATTCAAATTTAAAGCTGGAAGATGGGAGGTGGGGATTACAGGTGAGGGATAAGTCTTTTACGTATCTGGGTATTATGGTAGGTAGAATGATAAGGGCACTGTATGGGCTAAATCATACGCCTTTGATTAGAAAGGTGGAAGGGGATTTGAGACATTGGATGCAGCTCCCCATATCCTGGTTAGGTCGCATAAATCTGATAAAGATGAATGTGCTCCCGAGAATATTATATCCCATGCAAATGTTACCATTGGGCCTGATAAGAAGAGATCTCCAGGGCATTGAGAAAGCGTTTACTAGGTTTATTTGGCAGGGAAAGCACCCTAGGATCAGTCTGTGGAGACTCAAGGTTGCAGTAGATAGAGGTGGATTAAATTTCCCAGATTTCGGGAATTATTTCCTAGCTATACAACAGCGGTATGTGGCAGACAGGGTGCATAGACCAGCGGTAGCTAGCTGGGTAGATCTTGAGCAATGGGGGTGCCCAGGGCATTTGTCCACATATTTACATAGTAGGGGGCTCCAAGCATTCTTGGCTCAGGGAGGGGGTAACCCATTGGTAAAATCAGTGCTGGAGGCATGGAATCGTCTTAGGAAGAAATGGGGTGTGTGTAGGGGTGAGACCCTGTTGCTGCCAGTTGTGGATAATCCCTTTTTCCTCCTGGGGATGGTAGATGGACGATTTAAAGAGTGGGAAAGGAACGGTGTACAGAGTATAGGGGATCTGGTTAAGCAGAGCACTCTAAATTCATTAGGGGATATAATACAACAATTGGGATTGCAGAAGCAGCAGATGTTGCGGTACTTTCAGTTAAGGGCTTTTGTGTCCAAAATGGATAGGGGTGGGGAACTGGTTCAGAAATGGGGGGAGTTAGAAATGATAATATATCAAGCATGCAGAGACCCCAAGGGATTTATTAGGAAGGCGGCAAAATTGGGGAAGCAGGATTGTCCAGGCCATACCCAGAAAACAAGAAGGCTGTGGATAAGAGATATAGGGAGTGATATATCCGAAGAGAACTGGCAAATGCTGATAGAGGGATATGGAGGGCTTCTAATACTCAATAAATATAAGGAGGCCTATTATAAATTTGTACACAGACTATACTGCCCCCCCTGAGGTAGTACACAGGGCGCACCCAGCTATTTCCCCACTTTGTGGCAGGTGCGGGAGTGAGCGGGGGATGTATATACATTGCTTTCGGGCATGCAGAGTCCTACAGGTTTTTTGGGGAGAAGTTATTAGGGAAGTTAGTCTGATGGCAGGTATCCCTCTACGTGTAGAGCCAATTGTGGGTCTATTTGGTATGGATCCAGGGAGGGAGGGAGTATGGGAACCCCTCCCCCGCTGGATGAGGATAGCACTGATAATGGCGAGGCACTGCATACTGTACAAAATACATGAGTAACCTGTGCAACACCAACAATTGTGCAATGGCATAGACTATTTATGCAAACACTAGCCCTTGAAAAGCTGACATTGGTACTAAAGAGTAGAGGGGAATCCTTCTATAGAGAGTGGGCCCCCCTTCTGGCCTCACTAGGTAGAGAGGAGGAAAATATATTAAGATTGGGATTGAGGTAGGAGAGGTGGGGTAAGTAGAGAATATTAAAAAAGGAAATTGGTTGCTACTTGCATGCTGAATTGGAAGGGAAAACATATAAAAAAAAAAAAAAAAAGGGGGAAACAAAACAAAATTCGGTAAAGAAGGAAAATGGAAGGGAGGACATACTGGGAAATGAATGAACTGATAGTTGACCTGTGTTAAAAGGAAAAGGATAAGATGAATAATACTAATTTGTAATTTATGTACTGTTAAGTTATTAAGGTCTGTGTCTGGAATATGTTTGGAATGCATCTGTCTGTCTGTTTTCTGTATGTTAATGTGTTGTAGATATGTGTTGCTGTGTGTTTAAAACAGTTTTTGAAATTAATAAAAAGATTATACAAAAAAAAAATTCAAAGCTGAGAAGGTGCAGACACAATCCTCCCTCCTCCACAGCCTGCTACCTTCTCATGAATGAAGCGCTTGTGCTCTTGCTATAGTAAAATCAGCTGATCACATGATCATCTGGTTTACTATAGCAAGCATCTGAGTGCTTCATTCATGAGAAGGTAGCCAGCAATGGAGGATGGAGGGTTGTGCCAGCAAGTTCTCAGCTTTGAATTTGAATAACTAGATGCTGGACATGAAGGTGCCAGGGTTGGGTACTGTGGGTTGTGTGGGGGGTCATAATGTACTATTTTCACTACAGAGGACTGCCTCATAAGCCTACAATGGACCGTGGAAGTGGTCGGGTAGAATCAGTCACCCAACACCTGTACTCTACATTAATATTTTTTGGGGGCATTAATCAAAAGAAAAAACAATGTGTGGGTTCTGGGGGGGAGGGAGGAGGTATACTTTTTGAGGGAGGGTAGAGGGCTGGGGGTTTTGCTGCTTTTATGGACTGGGAGATGGGGGGGCTGGTTCCCATCAATTTCATAAGTTGCCAAATACTGAACACTGAATACCAAATATCTGGCAGCCAAATACCAAATATTCGGCCGAATATTCGAAAAAGGTATTCACACAGCATTTGTGGGCACTAGTGTGCCAAAACTGTGGAACCTGAACATGCCAAATGAACTGGTATGCTGTGGTTTACATAAACAACCCTTTCAAAACTGCAGAATATCAATGGTCTTTTTTCTGACAGTTATGTTGCTATGTTCTGCATTTCTGTGTTTTTTTGAATACCTCTTTTTATGTATACTACAGGTACCCAACTGTGACAAAGTCCTCTAACATTTCCATGATATGTCTTCTGCCTTGCTTTTATACGCAGTACATCTGATTAAGATATGATTATCTCTGGGTTGCTGACACCTACAAGCAAGCCAGGTACTAGGGTTGCTTTGAATTGGCTGATTCTGATCCAGTGGACTGTTTTGGAATTTTTTTAGAAATTTTAAATCCAGTTCCTGTCCAGTTCTGAAAAAGTCCTCAAAATCAGATTCAGAATCACATTTGTAATCTTAATTGCTAAATCCTAAATTCCTATGTAAAAATATGTTTTACCCTTAAAAGCAATTTTTTTTTATCATTTTGCAATTTTTCCACCCCCCCCCGGACAGCCCCATCTGACCACCCCCCCCCCAGCCCCATCACCCAAAATTACCGGGCTTACCTTACGCCCGGCCCGGGAGCAGAGCCTGTGGGGAGTTGGTCGCCATCCTGCTGCTGGCTTTTTCCTCCGTTTCTACCCCAGGTGCCCCAGGAGTGGGCATGCATGCTTGTGGAGGCACGCATTAGTCCCACGGCCCAAGTAACTGCCTCCTTCCTCCCATCCCAGGCCTAGTGCTTGGATCCTCCTGGCCTGTGCTGCCCCCAGCCTCCACCAGGTGGCAGCCATCAGCCGGAGGAAGCCCCTTGCACCTTTCCGGAGAAGAAAGCTTGCCTGTCGGCAGCTACATCCAGCTCCCCCCTCCCCCCCATGACATCCGACGGCCCGGGTTCGTTCCTGAACCCGGGTCACTTGCGTGCCATGAGGTAAGGCATCCAGCACCTCAGCCCTCAGCGCCAATGGGCCAGCTCCCTTAAAAACAATTATGAAAATCAGGTCGGAATTTAATGAATCTGATTTCATGTCTCAGACTCTAAGCAACACTACTGAATACCTCATTTAAAAGAATGTTCATGGACTTTCAGATGGTAAGAGGTTCTGAGAACTTTTTTAAATTAGTATTGTTACTAAACTGAAATGGAGCTTGAAAAACTGTAATTGAATTAGCCTATAACAAATTAATGCAGAGGTTTCAACAAAACTTGCACCTCTAAGACTAAATTACTGTGTCTGAATGCTAGATTTGAGGAGGTGGCACTACAAAGGTGCAGAGTGATATCTTATACTTTGAGGATGGAGTGGATAAGGTTTTAGCTTGACAGTTACAGTAGGAGGACATGGTTTGGGGCAGGCTATTCTAAAGATTTGATCAACCAACTCTTGACTCTGTGCAGAACTCCTGGAGAGATTTGTTCTCAGTTTATAGAATTCAGCATATATTACAGGCATCTAAATTGATGGATCAGTGTGTGGGAGAGCATTTTAATGAAAAATTCTATGAAAACATTGCCTCAGTAAATTTAATTGGGCTGATTTTTTTAACACACTTTTTTCTATTTAAGGTCCAAATATCATTAGCCAGCACTTCTGTTAAAACTCAGAACTACTGTTAATCAATTTAAAATGGAAGTCAGTGACAATCAAGACTTTTTTCCTCAGCTAAGCTTTTAGTTTTGCAGTATAGTTCAGAGCAGCAGTGGTCGGGATCTGTACTACTACTACTACCTGAGATATGAGTTTGAAGGCTACTGGCATCTGAGTAACAGATGCTGTATATATTCTCAAATACCACAAACAGCATTTAATACTCAGAACTGAGCACTGAATAGTATGCACTATTTTTAATACTTTAGAAATATTTTCAAAATGCATGACATTTTTTTCTGGCTGATTGCAGGCCATTTCTGTAATTCTCTAAGGTGAGACAATGTGATCTTGGAATTTTCTAAAGCAAAGGAGAAGAGGATTATTGCACTGTACGCTTTCTACAGTCTGAGACTGATATTGCTGAGAAAGAATGCCTTAAAATACTTTTGCAACAGTTTGTGCAAATATTGAACACATTAGAGCATTGTTCAGAAGGTCATCTGATCCATTTCTGATAGTGTGATTGACGTAATGCTAATACTATTGTTTAAAACACTTACTTAGTGACATTTTGAGTATGTAAAAGGTGCATATTTATAGATTGTATGTTTTTGCTGTTATGTGCTGGCAATCTGAAGCCTAACTTTCTGTGAAATAGTGTCACAAACACTTATTTTGAGAGTTTTATGCATTTAGCACTTTTTTTTTTACTCACTTTATCCCCCCAGTCCCTGGTGGCGATACCTCCTATTGGCTCCCACAACCCTGTCCCCTGCTCGTAGCCTACCCCTCCAGCTGCCCCATGGCTTGCCCCCATGGTGGGGCAGCAGGGATCCCTTGACCCACCTAACTCCGGATTTGGTGCTGGAGTGGTTACTGCCCATTGCAGGGGTGGTGTCTACGGGGGCCGACCGTCATTCTGAAGCACCAGTACCCTAGATTTTCCAGCTGTAATTTTTTGGTCCCCGTAGGCGAGGTGTGCAATGACGCCACTAGGAGTGAGAGCGCATGCTCCCATATGCACGCCTCAGAGCATCTGCCTCATCTACCCCTATTCTGTAGTGTTTTGGTGCACTAGCCCCTAGCCTCCACCAGTGGCCAGTCATGCACCAAAGTGCAGGCATCTCCCCCTCCCCAGAGAGGGAGAGCAGTCCTACAGACGCTCGATCCCTCTCCTCCCTGCTGACCCTTGGCAGCCTGTGCTCGTTCCTGAACATGGGTCACCAGTGTAGCGTGAGGTAAGGCAACCAATGCCTCAGCCCTCAGCGCCACCAGGCCAGCCTTGCATTTAGCACCTTAAAATGCACAATAATAGATTTTGTCATAGGGTGATTTATGTCTGAATTTTTATCTCTTTTGCTGCTCTGCAGAGTGCTTTTACTGCTCATAGTCTGAGATATAATGAGCAATAATGAATACATTAATAATGGCATTTTGTGAAGATTTCATGTAGTGTTAAGTGCATACAATAATGTAGCTTATGACACTTTTTTCAGTCATACTTTTAACTGATCCCTTTTGGTGAGTCTGGTTTGAGTCAGTGAAGTATATAATTATTAAGGTTCAACATTTCTCAGGCTCAGTCCCTCCATGTGTGAACAAGAAGGACAATACCAACTCACCCTGCAGCTCAGTACATATAAAACCTGACTGTGCTGGCACTACTTTTTGTAATGGTTAGTGCTCCCTGCATATGCACAGCTGTGTGCATTTAGCATCTTTAATATACTTTCAGTTTTCAGAGGCTCAAGCTTGAAAAAGAAGTTTAGCATAATATATGTTACTGGGTAAGGAGAATCTGAACACCTTAGCCTACGAAATATTTATTCAGAAATGCTAATAATTTAAATGTTGTTTTAAAAATATTGGTTGAGGCATTTGTTCTGGGTCCTGGATAAACTGATAAGGCTCACACAGCATAATCAGCAATGCTAAACATTCTCTATGAGGACAAAGTGGTAAAGGGACTGATGTATTTAATTTAAAGTAGTTGTACTACCAACTGAGGTTATGTAATAATATTCTGAGCCTCGTAGTCCAGTGGATCAAGTTAGAAAGGTTCTGAGGAATCAAAAAGGTGAAATTAAATAAATATGCTGCAGACAGAGACTGTATCTCAGTATTTAAAGTGAAGGATAGCCCACCTCTGGCAAAAAGCAGCATAAAGGCTTTTGCAAGGGTGATGCCAGAAATGGTACAAGTAATAATTACAGGAGAAAGGGTTAGAAAAGTGCTTGAAGCCCTAAAAATAGACAAGGCTTCAGGGCCAGATGGGATGCACCTGAGGGTGGTCAAAGAAATGGCTGAACCAAGGGCTGGCCGGCCGGGGCAGCAGTAGCACTACTGCTCACGATACCGACAACGCGTGTCTGGGAACAAGCTTGAGGCACCAGAGGGCTAGCTGGGGGGAGGAGGGATTGAGCATCTGAAGGACCGATCTCCTCCTCCAGAGGGGAGAGTGGGCAAGAGCTTGGTGCTTGGCTAACACCCAGTGGAGGCCGGGGGTGCCACAGCTCGAGTTACAGATGAAAGGGAGATGTGGCAGACATCAGCACGTGTGCCTTGACATCAGTACACATCACATCTCCTGAGGGAGAAAACAGAAAAAACTTCTGGCCAAGCTGGATGATCACCAACTTCCACATGCCCTGCACCCGGCAACTCAGATGTCGCCAGAGGCAGGATCCTGGTTCTGGTGGGTTAAGGGACTCCCTGCCCCCTGCCACTGAGGGCATAACTGTGGGAGACTTTGGGGAATGGCAGGTAAGACCTGGAAAAATCCGGGATGATGGGGCTGGGAGGGTCAGCGGGAAAGAGGGCCATCGTGGATAGGCAGGAGACAAAAAAAAAATTTTGCTAAACCTCTGGCAGGACTATTCAATAACTGACTATAATCAGGAGTTGTACTGAGAGCACAGAGGATAGTGAACTTGGTGCCAATCCAAATAAGAAGGGGACAGGGAGGAATATGGAAATTACAGGCACATCTATCTTACGTCCACTGTAGGCAAACTGCTGGAAACCCTAATTAAAGTAGACCTAGTGGACTACCCAGAAAGAAATGGGCTCCAGGATAGTGAACAGCATGGTTCTGTGGCAGGAATTTCTTGTCTGACAAATCTGCTAGTATTCTTTAACAGGGTATCAAGGGTGGTGGATAAGGGGCAAGAGGTACTGTAGATTTACTCTATTTCTACTTTAGCAAGGCATTTTAGTTGGTGCCCCACAGAAGGCTGCAGGAACAAGCATTTGTCAATGCCGACTGTTGATTGCGTTGGTCTGTTGAGCTCGCTCAGTGGCCCTGTGTCACTGGCTCAGTGTGTTTGTCCCGGTGCAGCAGGCTGCTCTTTTGTACTGGGCTGCTGCCTGCATTGGCATCTTGTTCTGCTGAGGAAGAAATCCACAGCTGTCCCGACAGAGCTCCACTGAGGTGGCTCACTCCACCTCTGTCAGTCGCTCATTCTGTTTCTCCTGGCGCTGCAGGCTGCCCTTTTGTACTGGGCTCCTGCCCATGTTGGTGGCTTTTTCTTCCCACAAAGAAATCCACAGCTGTCCTGACAGAGCACCGTTGAGGCCGTTCACTCCCCCTGTCTCGATCAGTCATGCTCGCTCTCCTGGCGCTGCAAGCTGCCCTTTTGTACTGGGCTCCTGCCTCTGTTGGTGCCTTTTTCTGCCCACAAAGAAATCTGCAGCAGTCCCGACAAAGCTCCGTTGAGCTTGCTCACTCCCGTTCTCTCACTTGCTCATTCTGTTCTGCCGGCACTGCAGGTTGCCCTTTTCTACTGGGCTCCTGCCTGAGTTGCTGCCTTCTTATGCCCACAAAGAAATTTGCAGCAGTTACAATGCTCACTCGCTCATTCTGGTTTTCCTGCCACTGCAGGCTGCCCTTTTGTACTGGGCCCTTGCATGAATTGCTGCCTTTTTCTGCCCACAAAGAAATCTGCAGCAGTCCCAACAGAGCCCCGTTGAGCTCACTGACTCCCCCTCCCTCACTCGCTCATTCTGTGTCTCCTGGTGCTGCAGGCTGCCCTTTTGTACTGGGCTCCTGCCTGCATTGGTGGCTTTTTCTGGACAGAAAGAAATCTGAAGCAGTCCTGACACAGCTCCACTGAGCTCACTCACTCCCCTCTGTCACTCTCGCATTCTGTTTCTTGTGGCGTTGCAAGCTTGCCTTTTGTACTGGGCCCCTGCCTGCGTTGCCACATTTTCTGCCCACAAAGAAATCTGCAGCAGTCACACTAGAGCTCCGTTGAGCTCGCTCAGTAACACTCTGTCACTCGCTCGTTCTGTTTCTCTTGGCGCCGCAGACTGCACTTTTCTATGGGGCTCCTGGCTGCGTTGGCACCTTTGTCTGTCCACAAAGAAATCTGCAGCTGTCCCAACAGAGCTCCACTGAGGTCGCTCAGTCTCCCTCTCTCATCGCTCATTCTGTTTGTCCTGGCACTGCAAGCTGCCCTTTTGTACAGGGCTCCTGCCTGCATTGGCACTTTTTTCTGCCCACAAAGAAATCCCAGCAGTCCTGATAGAGCTCCGTTGAGCTCACTAAGTCCGCTTGTCTCACTCATTCGTACTGTTTCTCCAACCGCTGCAGGCTGGCCTTTTGTACTGGGCCCCTGCCTGTATTGATGCCTTTTTCTGCCCACAAACAAATCCGCAGCAGTCCCTGACAGTGCTTCCGTGAGTTCGCTCACTCCCACTTGCTCTCTCGTTCTGTTTCTCCCAGTGCTGCAGGCTGCCCTTTTGTACTGGGCTCTTTTGCTGGGGCCTTTGTCTGAACACAAACAAATCTGCAGCAGTCCCAACAGAGCTCAGTTAAGCTCGGTCACTCCCCCCTCTCACTCGATCGATCTTAATCTGTCCCAAACACTGATTTCCCGGAGTGACCGTGCTATTCTCTGGCAGGAGTGCAAAAACATATTTTAGCCAGGATGTGAAAAATGACAGCTGTAGTGTTCATAAGGAGGTGTGAAAAAATGCCACTGTTGAAAATGTAGCCTGACAGTATTACAAATTTGTGAAGTTACAAGAGTGCATGGAAACAGTTCAACGCACGCTTGTAACACAGTCATGTTATGGACTTTCATCACCAAATTTTCAACATAGGGATTTTAGGACCTCTGCTCATGAACAGTGCCACTGTCACTTTCTTAATCTGTCCCGAACACTGATTTCCCACAGTGACCATGTTATTCTGCGCCGGAACTGTGAAAACACATTTCGGTCAGGATGTGAAAAATGACAGCTGTACTGCTTATAAGGAGGTGTGAAAAAATGGCACTGTTGAGAATCTGGTGTGACAATATTACAAATCCCATTGAGCACACTGACTCCCCCTCCCTCACTCACTCGTTCTGTGTCTCCTAGTGCTGCAGGTTGCCCTTTTGTACTGGGCTCCTGCCTGCATTGTCGGCTTTTTCTGGACAGAAAGAAATCTGAAGCAGTCCCGACACAGCTCCACTGAGCTCTCTCACTCCCCCTCTGTCACTCTCACATTCCGTTTCTGGCGGCGCTGCAAGCTGGCCTTTTGTACTGGGCTCCTGCCCGCGTTGCCGCATTTTCTGCCCACAGAGAAATCTGCAGCAGTCACACTAGAGCTCCGTTGAGCTCGTTCATTACCGCTCTGTCACTCACTCATTCTGTTTCTCTTGGTGCCGCAGGCTGCCCTTTTCTATGGGGCTCCTGGCTGCGTTGGCACCGTTGTCTGTTCACAAAGAAATCCGCAGCAGTCCCAACAGAGCTCCATTGAGGTCGCTCAGTCTCTGTCTCTCATCGCTCATTCTGTTTGTCCTGGCACTGCAAGCTGCCCTTTTGTACGGGGCTCCTGCTTGCATTGGCACCTTTTTCTGCCCACAGAGAAATCCCAGCAGTCCTGATAGAGCTCCGTTGAGCTTACTAAGTCCCCTTGTCTCACTCGCTAGCACTGTTTCTCCCACTGCTGCAGGCTTGCCTTTTGTACTGGGCCCCTGCCTGTATTGATGCCTTTTTCTGCCCACAAAGAAATCCGCAGCAGTCCTGACAGCTCTTCGGTGAGTTCACTTACTCATCTCCCTCACTCACTCTCTCGTTCTGTTTCTCCCAGTGCTACAGGCTGCCCTTTTGTACTGGGCTCTTGTGTTGGGGCCTTTGTCTGAACACAAACAAATCTGCAGCAGTCCCGACAGAACTCAGTTGAGCTCAGTCACTCCCCCCCCTCTCACCCGGTCGATCTTAATCTGTCTCAAACACTGATGTCCCAGAGTGACCGTGCTATTGTCCGGCAGAAGTGCAAAAACATATTTTAGCCAGGATGTGAAAAATTACAGCTGTAGTGTTCATAAGGAGTTGTGAAAAAATGCCACTGTTGAAAATGTGGCGTGACAGTATTACAAATTTGTGAAGTTACAAGGGTGCGTGGAAACAGTTCAACGCACGCTGGTAACACAGTCATATTATGGACTTTCATCACCAAATTTTCAACATAGGGATTTTAGGACCTGTGCTCATGAACAGTGCCACTGTCATTTTCTTAATCTGTCCCGAACACTGATTTCCCATAGTGACCACGTTATTCTACGCCAGAAATGTGAAAACACATTTCAGTCAGGATGTGAAAAATGGCAGCTGTACTGCTTATAAGGAGGTGTGAAAAAATGGCACTGTTGAAAATCTGGTGTGGCAATATTACAAATCTGCTGAGTTACAAGGATGCATGGAAAGTGTGCAACGCACACTTGCAACACAGTCAATTGATGGGCTATCATCACCAAAATTTCAACATAGGCATTTTAGGACCTCTGCTCATGAACAGTATCATTGTCATTTTCTTAACCTGTCCTGAACAGTGATTTCCCACAGCGACCGCTCTATTCTACACCGGAAGTGCGAAAACACATTTCGGCCAGGATGGGAAAAATGACAGCTGTACTGTTTATAAGTAGGTCTGGGAAAATGGCAATGTCGAACATCTGGAGTGAAAATATTATAAATTCGCAAACTTACGAACGTGCGTGCCAACTGCTCAATGCACGCTCAAAACACAGTCATTTTATGGAGTATCGTTACCAAATTTTCAACATAGGTGTTTTAGAACCTCTACTCATGAACAGTGTCACTGCCATTTTCTTAATCTGTCCTGAACACTGATTTCCCACAGCGAATGTGCTATTCTGCGCCGGAAGTGCTAAAACACATTTTGGCCAGGATGTGGATAATGACAGCTGTACTGCTCACAAGGAGGTGTGACAAAATGTCAATGTTGAAAATCTGGCTTGAAAATATTGTAGATTCGCGGAGTTATGAGCGTACATAGCAACTGCACAACGCATGCTCATAAAACAGTTATTTTCTGGATTTTTTCCACCAAATTTGCAACATAGGCTTTTTGAGAGCCCACCTCATGAACACTGGCACTGTCGTTTCATTAATCAGCCTCAAAGGGTGATTCTGCACAGTGACCACGAAACCACCTTTCGGGGCCTATTAATGCCATGACAGTTCAAGAATTCACGAGGAGGGGTCCCAAAAACCCCATTTTGAAAATTTGGTGAAAAAATTCCCAAAAATGCCCGAGATATGCACTAAAGTTGAAAAAACCCTATTTATTACATTATACAGCTTACTGGCATTTTCTCAGTATGTGGTCGGCTATGAAGAGTGCAGATGTGTTCCCGGTCCGTCGAAGATCGCCGCACCCAGCTCCGGAGGTAAGTATGGGGTGAGGGAGGGTGTGGGGAGGCAGGGTGCACAGTGGGCGGGTGCAGGTTGCGGGTAGGGGACAGAGTGAGCGCTGAGGGACAGTTTTCTTTTTTCTGGACAAAAAAAAAAAAAAGGCGTCGCGGGACCATTTTTCCCTTCACAGGGGTATCTGGGACGCTGAGGTGGGCTCCCAGCAGTGCCAGCAGAGCCTTCGGCTTGGGGGCAAGCAGTAGCCAACAGGGGATTGGGCACCCCTGTCGGCAGGAACAAAAGGGGGGGTTCATTATGCCGACAGGGATTGGGCACCCCCGTCAGCAGGAACAAAAGGAGGGGGTTATTATGCTGATGGGGATTGGGCACCCCATCACAAGAAGAAATGGGGTTTGTTATGCCGATGGGGATTGGGCACCCATCAGCAGGAACAAAACGGGGGTTACATAATGCTGATGGGGAGTGGGCTCCCGCTTCGGCAACAAGTAAACACGGTGAGGCGGAGGGGGTTATATTGTTTGCGAACTCAGTGGCAAGCCGCCGCCATGTACACAAACAATATCAGGGGGTTTCACATCCCTCCCTGCAATGATGGGTAGCTCCCTCATTGCAGAGGATGGCTGACGCTGTAATGATGAGGTGGCCCCTGATTGCAGCAGCTACTTTTTCAGAAGGTTGCAGCATGCTGGCTGAACTACTGTCAGCAGCAGCATGCCACGGCATTGGAGGACGGGGGACAAGCCTCTGCAGGCTGTGGGGGCATTGGGCACAACAGTGCCATGCCTCCACAACCTGCTTGTGGAGAAAGCTGACGCAATATGTTTCTTGCGCATGTGTGCAATCAACATAAAAATTAGATGAACTGGGAGCAGTAAAGGACCTAGTTAAATGGCTGGGAAGTTGATTAGTGGAGTGACAGCAGGGGTTGGGTAGTAAATCAGGTCAAATCAGATGAATGGAAGGTCACAAGTGGGGTACTGCAGGGGTCTGTCCTGGGACCAGTCCTTTTCAATACATTCATTGGCAACATGAGAGAGGGAATACAGGGCAAGATTTGTCTAGTCACAGATGACACTAAGCTCTGTGGGAGTTGCATAGAAACTTGCAAAAGTTAGAGAGATGATACAAGGTCTAGTTGTTAAAACTCAATGCAAAAATGTGCAAGGTGATGCACATAGGGAACAAGAACCCTGAGAAGGAATACCAGTTGGGAGGAGTTAAGCTGATCAGTACTTTAGAGGAAAGAGACCTGGGGATCATAATAAGTGACTCCTTAAAACAAAGTAGCCAATGTTACAGGGCCAACAGTAAGGCAATCATAATGTTGAGGTGTACTGGATGGGGTTTTGATAGCACTTGTCATCATCACCACCAATCATGGTGACTTAGTTCTTATGTGCACCTGATACAGGATTATGAATCCCCTTTTTTGGCCTCATATAAAAAAGGGAAAAAAAATCCAGGGAGAGAATACAGAGAAGGGAGACCAAATCTATAAATAATATGAAGGATCTTCCATGTGTGGATGAGATAAAAAAGGCTGAAACTAATGCCCCTAGAGTGAGACATATAAGAATAGATCTGTTCCTGTTACTCAGCATGATAAATTACCTAGAACTGATGGCATCATTAGACCAAGGCTTTAAGCAGGGTATTAAGGGCACTAGAGGACACCCGCTCAAGATTCACAAAGGCAGATTCAGAAGTGAAAGAAGAAAATACTTCTTCACTCAGGCAGTCATAGACATGTGAAATGAATTCCACTGGGTGTGGTAATATGTAGAGAAAAAAACAAATTCAAAGAGAGTTTAGATAAGTACATGGACTCTCTCCAAACTGCAATATACAGTATTACCACCAAATTTTTGGAGGCGCAGTTTTCATGGGCATAACCACCTTTTCCTGCTATGATCACTATAGTATGAACTGTAGTATGAACAGGAGGAAAGAGATACGTAATACTACCTCTTTATAGATCACTGGCGAGACTGCACCTGGACTACTGTGTCCAGTTCTGGATTCCTCATCTGAGGAAAGACCAAGACAGCCTGGACACAGTGCAGTGAACAGTCAGTAACCAAAATGATTCATGGACAACAGAGCAGATCCTATGGGGATGGGCTTAGGGCACTGAACATGTGCTTGCTGGAGGCCAGAAGAGAGAGTGTGGGAGGGCTTGATAGAGCCCTTCAGGTCCCTGTAAGAGATAAACAAGGTGAACTGCAAGACATTGTTTAGCAGGAATGGAGGGTCTAAAACAAGGGAACACGTAAGCTAGTGGTGTTGGTGGAGGCGGGGAATTCAGGAGGGATGCAAGAAAAACATACTTTACTGAAAAAGTGGTTGAATCATGGAATGGTCTACCATCAGAAGTGGTAGGTAGCAAAACCATTGATTGGTTTAGGGGTTCTATGTCATAAAGGCAAAAATGTAATGGTGACTAGCATAATAGAATGTGCATCTCGCCGAAACCGAAATTGGTGACACAGCCACCACAGCAATCCGCAAGTAAGCGACAACACTGCATGATATCAAACGGGGACAATAAACACTATATTTTAATGTGGAGGGCAATGCAAGCCCCCCACACCCCACGTATTATTATAATCAACTCGGGGGGGTGGACACTGGGGAAAGGAGACTACACAGGAGGGAGGCCACGTTCTGCAGGGGGGTATCCCACAGCTAAAATAATTTGTTAACAGCCATAATAGTGAACAAAAACATATACCTTCAGGCAGGCCCAAACCTGGGACCATGGCTACTCCAGGCGGTGCTCATATCCATTACTCCAGGCTGCCAGCTCGGCACAGCAGGCCACATTACATTACTTAACCCCCATGGCTGGACCCTGTCCTATCATTGGTCCCGTCATTCACCCTTGCTATTGTGTCACTGCAGTCTCTCTATTCCACCCCCAGAGCTATTCCCTCACAGTAGCTATTCCATCGGGCGTGCAACTTGACTCATTCAATTGTGAGTTGCTCAATTCCGTTCACCCATATAACGAGCTACCGGGTTCAGGTACAGCTGGGGCACTGTAAAGGTCTTAATAGTTACTCAGGTGGTAGCAGCAAGGAAAGGGAAAGGGGAAGTTGCTTAACCAGGTAAGGCACACTAAGCCAAAGCTTGTTTCCAGGCGCAGCCTAGGAGCACAAGGAATCTAAGTGCCTTGCTCATGACCATACAGTATGCAAGCGAGAGCTGTGGGATTCAATCCCAGGTCTCCAGGTTTTCAGCTTAGTGCTTTTAACCACTATGATATACTGCCTCCAGTACAGTACTACAGTAAGGCGGAAAGTGGGGGGAGGATTTAAATCCCTGTCTGGACAACAGGTCACTGGGTATAATAGTGCAAAAAACTGAGCAGACTGGATGGACCAATGGTCTTCTTCTGCCAACATTGTCTGTGTGTTTCTACTTGTGTCCCCTTGCATTGTTTTCATGCAAAGAGTCACAGTCTGAGCTCTGCCTCTCTCTCTCTCATGTTTACTGGTGCTGGCTGATGTGGCCATCCTATCAGTAGGTTTTCTTCTGCTCCACTTGCAAACCTACTCGATGTGATCGCCTTATTTTTAACTTGCTCGGCAGTTGTTACCAAAAGTTCCTACATGCTCATAAAAGCTCCACACATCACAGTTGCCTAAAATGATTCCCTCTGTGTCTGCTTCATGGCTGGCTGCAGGACCACACAATTGAATGAGGGTCCAACCAACATATTCCGTTGACCCTGTCATGAGACAGCACTGAGGTGGTAAGTTCATGTTATATGCAACCATGATATTTTCTATGACCTCTGTGTTCATGACCAGAACAGAGAAATGGCTGCAGATGGCACAAACTGTTGTCACAATCAATGTTGCCAAACTCAGCATTAATTTACTATGTATGGAAAGTTTGACCACAAGACTGAACACGTGGTCAAAAAATTCAAGAAATGAACCACACCGAGCAAAACTGGTGCTGACAAATATATCAATAAATTTTAAAAAGAATCAGCACCCAGTCCAGGCCAAATATATTAATAAAGTATTTATTTAACAAAGTGCATCAGTGCAAACATAGCGGTTCTTAGAGCATAATGCTAACAGACACAAAAAATGTCTTACATTTCACAAGGCTAAAAGCCAAGCTTCATCAGAGATAAATAACATTCATATTAAGTGACTTTTATAGTTCTAAAACCATGTGCAACCTTAACCACATCAATAAAAACATGCTGCATTCCTGCATTTCATTTCAGGCTTAGCAATTAAAAAATAAAGAAAGAGAAGCACATCCATCAATTAATTAGAACCATCATCCCTTACATATTTAATTTATAATTGACTACTATTGTCAGAATGCAAAAGGTATCTAATCAATGATTAACTTCAAAATTAACTAAATGTAGCAAATCATTGGGACATTATTAAACATTATGGTAGCATCTTATTACAATCACAACTTTAATGGAGGGTGTCCACTTTACAACAACAACATTTTAAATCTAATTGCATTAGATCAAAAAGTAAACTAGCCATTTATTTCTAAATGTTTTACATTGTTTATTTTGGAGACTCCTACCCACAATGTCAACAATATATCACACATGAACCTTTAAACAAATACAAAGCTCATTTCTAGAGCTGTGTATAAAACCATAAAAATACTACTGAGAAACCTGAATCAGGACAACCCACTGTTTTTATAAAAAGGTGGCTAAATCTATATTTTCATTACGTCCAAAGCCTTCTCTAGATTTTAACATAAATATCCAATAACTCCCTTGTTGCCCTATTTTTTCTTTTCAAATCACCTCCCCTCGGTCCTACTCTAACTTTCTCCAATCCTATGAATTTAATATCATGTTTTACTCTCACATCCCTGCATTTGGCTATATGTTGAACAATGGCATACGACATATCATGCTTATCTATAGTCCAAAGATGTTCACTAATCCTGATTTTAAATTCGCGTATAGTTCAGCCAACATAATAATACCCGCAAGAGCATTGCAATAAATAAACCACTGATGTAGTATTGCACAAAATCAAATCTTTAATTTTAAATGACTGGCAAGTGATTGGGCTGTAAAAGGTGTCAGTTACTATCAAAAATGAAGAAAACTTACAGTTTTCACATCTCTTCGTTCCTATAGGAGGTGGAGCTGACCAAATGGTGTTACTTTTATTTTTATCTGGTAAAAATGATTTAACTACCCTGTCCTTAATGGTTGGAGCCTTAGTAAAATTACTGTGGTGCATCACCCACATGTTTAGAGATTTTTCATCTGTGTTTTAATATACCCCAATTATCTTGTAATATCTTTTTTACACTAGTACATCTAGTACTAAATTGTGCACAAAACCTACAGATCTATATTGATTATTTTGTCTAAGATTGTACTTTAGGAGTCAGGGTAGAGACTCTGTCCATACTTTCTACTGCTTCAACAGCTTTGTGAATCACTTCCCTACTATATCCACGTTCCTTAAACCGCAATGTCTGTTTTTCTTTAAATGCATCAAAATTTTGTTTCTGCGTACAATTCCTTAAAGTCCTGATCATTTGCCCCTTAGGTAGATTTCGACAAATATGCCCAGGATGAAAAGTACTCAAAAGTAACAGACTATTGCGGTCTGTTATTTTAGAAAATAAAGAAGTGCTTATTTTACTACCTCCCTCCATTTTAAACACTCTAAGATCTAAGAAATTCACTTCATTCTCATCTACAGTCAACTTAAGATGCAGATGTTGATTCATAGTATGTAACCAATCAACAAAATTAATAAACATTTCCCCTTGATCCCTTCCAAACAATAATAATATCATCAATAAAGCGATGGCACAAATCCAAATATCGAAAATATGGATTTGTGGCATCGCTCCATATCCAATCTAACTCCCATTTACCTACATACAGGTTGGCATAACTAGGTGCCATCGTGGCACCCATAGCAGTGCCTTTGATTTGTCTGTGGTAGTTACCCTGTACCTGAAACAGAAATATTTGACTCCAAAACTAACTCAGCTAATTGTAACAGGAAACCAGTTGGTATTGCATGGGGAAGGGGGTCTAAGATCCAAATAGTATTCCAAAGCTTCTAACCCCCCCCCATCTGTGGTACATTTGTATATAATGCCTCCACATTCAAGATGGCAAGTAGGACTTCACCATCTAAGGACTTTGATTCAAGAATATTAATAATGTCCATGGAATCTCTTAAATATGCAGGCAACTGTTGTACAATCGGTTGTAAATGAGCATCTACAAATCTAGATGGAGTTTCTGTTAGCCAACCTGCTCCTGAAATAATGGGTCTACCCAGGGATTCAACACATTTTTATGTACCTTTGGCAAACAATATATAGTTGGTACCACTGGATGTGGGACTACCAATGCTCTATACTGTGCTTTAGTAATACAGCCACTATTTAAACATTCTTCAAGCACAAAATCTATTTTTCTTTTCGCCTCCCAAATATTACTACTAGGTAATCTTTCATAAAAAGTCATATCTGCTAGCTGTCTATTTATTTCAGCAATATATTTATCTTTATCCATAATCACTATTGACCCACCTTTGTCTGCTCCCTTAATAACAATAACCTGATTAGTAGATAAATTATTGAGCGCCATACGTTCATTTTTACGGCAATTATTAAACCACTTCGGCAGAGAATCGCTTGCAAGCTGTTCAATGTCAATTTTACATTTTTTTACAAAAACTGACATAGCTGGACTAAGTGTAGGGCAATAGTTCGATTTCGGCATCAACCCATAATTGTTAATTTCAGAGTCAATGGTCATAGCAGAATCATTATCTTTATTATCGTATATAGATCTTAAAGTAATCTTCCTAGCAAAATGATGTAAATCAACTACAGTTTGAAAGTGATTAAAGTCCTTGGTTAAAGAAAATGAAAGTCCTTTATTTAATACAGATTCTTCATCAATAGTCAAAGACTGTCCCGACAAGTTAATAACAGCTGACACAGGAGTAGCTAGATTTACTGACTGTATCCCTTCATCCTTTTCTGTGCTCCCCTTCCTCATCCTCTTCTTTGGAAAAACAACTCCTGGAACCAAGTTCTCCTCTTGCTGAATCTCCGCTGGGGTACTGTTGATATTGCATTTGCTGACCCCGGGTGGATGAAAATCCTCTCACTCAGAAAAACTCAGAATTACTATCAGTGTCACTTGGCCCAGAAGTATAATCCAAAATTGTGGCATTATCATTAGAACTAGGAGTTTTTAGAATAGATTTTATTTTATTCTGTACTGACGTCTTTAAATGCCCAATCAAATACTCGACCCAGCCTGTAATCGTCCCTCGTTCCGATTAAATTTCTTCTGTTTAGCCCTTTTAACTGAATATCATAACGGCTACTTTCTCTGTTAGTTGCTTCTTGTATTTATCAAATTCACTAGGGTTACAGCATGATTGCAATTCCTTCTCTTTATCTTCTATATTTTAGTTACATTTTCTCTTACTGGAATAGCATGTTCCAAAATCAGCTTAATGGAATCAAGGCCAGCATTCTCCATAAGTTCATGCCATTTGTCCATAAACATTTCATCCTCAGCCCCATAAGCAAGTTGTGCATAATTCTCAGACCTCATGGAATTCTCTTAACTGTGAGCTATGCCTCCAAAGTCACTCAATGCCATTGCCTTCTCCGACCCTTCAATACCAGCTTTTCCAACTGTTTAAAAACAGATTTTGGTGATGATGTACCATCTTCAGTCGAGGGAATCTCATGCTGTAACAGCGGGTTGCCTCCTTCAGGCTATCCAAAAGCAGTGTCCACAATGCTCGCCATATTGGTTGCCAAATGTGTCCAAACACCGCCCAATAGCGTATCTTATTGCTGTCCTTAACTCTCAATGGATATAATTAAAAGTCGGCAAAAAACTGAGGTGGCTTAGAGACTGGTTCACACTGAAAATGTATGCACTAAATGATGGCCTTTAAACTATCTACAATTGTAACTCATGCGGTCTCACAACAAAACTCTCAAAAAATTCAAGAAATGAACAGCACCGAGGAAAACTGGTGCTATGACAAATATATCAATACATTTAAAAAAGAATCAGCACCCAGTCCAGGCCAAATATAATAATAAAGTATTTATTTAACAAAGTGCATCAGTGCAAAAATACCGGTTCTTAGAGCATAATGCCAACAGAGACAAAAAACGTCTTACGTTTCGCAAGGCTAAACACCAAGCTTCATCCGAGTTAAATAACATTCATACTAAGTGACTTATATGGTTCTAAAATCACATGCAACCTTAACCACATCAATAAAAACATGCTGCATTCCTGCATTTCATTTCAGGCTTAGCAATTAAAAATTAAAAAAAGAGAAGCACATCCATCAATTAATTAGAACCATCATCCCTTATATGTTTAATTTATAATTAACTACTATTGTCAGAATGCAAAAGGCATCTAATCAATGATTAACTTCAAAATTAACTAAATGTAACAAAGCATTGGGACATTATTAAACATTATGGTAGTATCTTATTACAATCACAACTTTAATGGATGGTGTCCACTTTAACACAACAACATTTTAAATCTAATTGCATTAGATCAAAAGCAAACTAGCTATTTATTTCTAAATGCTTTACATTGTTTATTTTGGAGACTCCACCCAAGATGTCAACAATATATCACACATGAACCTTTAAACAAATACAAAGTTCATTTCTAGAGCTGTGTATAATGCCATAAAAATACTACTGAGAAACCTGAATCAGGACAACCCACTGTTTTTATAAATAAATACTTTATTAATATATTTGTCCTGGACTGGGTGCTGATTCTTTTTAACATGTGGACAAAGCAGTGGATGTTCCTATGGGGCCTATGGACTATTCAGGGCTAGGTAAACATGAGAGGCATGTACCTGGCCTGCGCAGCTCTGCACCCATGGACAGGCATGCAGAGGCTGGTATTCGCAATCGCCAGCCACTGCCAAGTGCGTGTCCATGGCCCCAGCACCTTGGCACACTGGTGCATGGGGATCAGATTGGAGGTCACAGATGGACATCCATTCAGATGTTTGACCTGGTCCCAGAGTAGATCCCCTGCTCTACATGGGACTGCATGAGTCACTATATTTCAAATGGTCTGGTGAGTGCCCAAATGGCTGCTCCCAGCCCTCCTTGCCTGGCTTAGAGGCTGGGGTAGCCTGGTCGGGGGGACAGATTTCCCCACAGCTGGAAGGGGTACTCTGTGTGGGGCATGCAGTGCATATGGCAGGGTAACTGCTGCCATACCTTATACCCTGTCCCCCAGCACTCTGCACCTTTGCGAATGGTGCAGAATGTGGGCATGCCCCCTGACACTCCCCAGATCATCTCTCTGGGTGACTGCACAAATGGTAGGGGGATAAAGTGTGAAATGGGTGTGTGCCCATTCCATGAATGCCATTGTGAATCTGCAAAACCCCTGGTGCGTGACATTGCAGCTTAGGGTTATCTATGCACCATGGATTTTCGGTGCACATCTAATTCCATTATTTTGTCCACAGCTCCCATAATGCCTATTGGCCACAGTTACACATTTTGGCTCCATTGTCAATGACAAAAAAACATGCAGATTAGTACATTTTGTCCAAGCATTCATTTCATGAATAAATTCTAGCATGTTAGAAGCAGTATGATTCTTATGCAACAAGAAACTTTGATATACATTGAGAAAAGAATACTTGCAGGGAGCACCAGATTGTGGGCCAAGGAGACAGTCACAGAGTGGGGAAAGATTCAACAAAATCAAAAGTGGTTTGTTGAAGCCTCCTCATCCCCCTGTGAAGATGGATTCAACCTAGAAACATAGAAAGTGAAGGCAGAAAAAGGCCACATAGCCAATCCAGTCTACCCACCCAAACTAATTACATTTCAAAGGCCCTAGTCGGTGTTCCTCCCTCTTTCTTACCTCTACCCCTTTCCCATTTACGATGGCTATGTGCTTGACTCACCCTGCCTTGAACCCACACACTGACATAGGCTGTGCCATCTTTTCAGGCACACTATTCCACTTTTAGAAAATGGGCTAAGAAATCTGCAAGCTCTGATTGGCTGATAGCCCTGGAAAAGTGGGCATCTATCAGACAGCAGAGCCCTGGTATTAATAGTGTTAGTCCCCATCAACCTCATCACCAATATAAAGCTGCCAGAGGAATTTTTTTGGCCCGCCATTTTTTTTGTCTCACTTGGCAAGACCTGAGACCTGACCCCAGTCCTCCAGTCATTTTCCCAGTCTTCTGCAATCCTCTGATTTCTGATTTACATTTTAAAGTTTAAAGGCTCAGGACAAAAATTTAAGTTATAAAAGGGTAGCTGATTGCCAAACCTGGAGCAGGGAATGTTAGTGTCTCCCAAACAGAAAAGTTTTCAAAACGGACCAAAGCATAATGACAAAGCTGTCAGTGAATCCCTTGTTCAAAACTTAATGGACCTTCCATCCATAGCAGGCTGCTCCTCACTGTGACCACCACCACTGCACCTCTGCTGTACCTATGTCAATACCAAAATTAAAAATGTGCCTTTTTTGCTCAAAATCAAAGTACCTCCTTTTTTTTTTCAGTGGCAGAGTTCATCAGTTAAATTCCATGTTCCCTGTCCAAGAACCTCAGAAACCACAACATTCTCGCTGAACGGACACTCACTCTTCACACTCCCAGTCCTTATGTAAGGCAGTGAGGACTGGGAACTCAAAAACAAACAAAAAATCAGTCCCGTAGTTACAGCAGGCATAGAGGACTGGGAAACTTAAAAAATGCAGCCTGAGCAACTGGCTCCTGACCACACTCTCCTGATCCCAATACATTTACCTTTAAATGTCAAAGTAAAAGATTTTTATTGATCATAAGCTATTTACAAATGTTTAAAAGTGCATACAATACAAAATATCTCAAGTTCATATACAATCCTTAAAATAATGAAATTTCTATGTCCACATAAGTTGCATACAAGTACATACAGAGATCTACATATCTTCTGAACATCTCTATAACTAATTGAGGACATAATCAAAATCTTGATTATAAATACAGTTCAACGGGCTTGTGCAACTGGATAAGATGTACTTGTGTACGTGTGACTTCGATACATTGTGTATGTTCACCTCTCTATCCATGGGATATACCACCCTGTAGGGGGATGATGCAAGGAGCCCTAGAGGAGGTTCCCCCCCATAGGTGCCATGGGAATAATTCCTTGTTAAAGTTAGCTTAGGAAGAAGCCCATGGGAAAGACAGACAAGCCGCTGGAGAAGGACGGGTGGATGGAGGAGCAACAAAGAAAACAAATGAGGACTGGCCTGGAGGAGGACCTTTTAAGGCTTGGTTGGGGAGTGGTTTGTTGCTCTGCCCATTGAACTCTGGCCAGCCCTCAGCCATCAATTTCTACAGGCTTGCACAACTGGATGAGATGTATGCTTGTGTGACTTCGACACATTGTGATTGTTTGCATTTCTATCTATGGGCTATATCACCCTGTAAGGGTACGATGCAAGGAATCCTAGAGAAGGGTTTCCCACCCTATAGGTGCCTCAGGAATAACTCCCTTGGCTAAAGGTAGCTTAGGAAGAAGCTCAAAAAGAATACTCTAAAGGGTGTACAGCATCAAAGAGGTGAGAAATCAGAATATACGAACTGGAAATTAAGGTGATAGACATAGATGGGAAGGACAGGAGAAGAACGAGATATGATGAGGAGGATGAAAGAAATAAAAGCAGACAAGATGCAGAAGGGTGGATTTCCTAAAAAGAGAAGGAACAGCTGGGCCACCATCCAACTCCATCCAACAGCAGAACTAAACTACAGAACCTAAGGAAACTCCATCCCTCTTTAATATTATAACATGGAATTGATGATGCTCCACAGATGTCTTGCATTTACTGTATGTACATGCTACTGCTCTGTGATACTTGTTGTTCTGATATGAAATGTAATGTTCTACTCTGTGATACTTATTGTAATGCTATGTAACATGTGGCCCCCGGGTCGATCCTGAAAAAGGGACTTCTATTGTCTCAGTGGTCTTACCCGGTTAACAAAATTCAAATAAAAAAGTAAATAAATACGACCATTGGCATGGAGGAGAGGAGAAACTCCCTTTGAGGAGGAATCCTCTGTGGATCCAAGGCCTAGGTTGCCTTCCCTCCAGGCTGAGGATGTTTTGATTAATAATGGATCAGCTACTGCAATTTAGAGTCGCGATCGAGGGAGAAGGAAAATATTCCAATTTAGAGGAAGCTCTCACTCTGTCCTTCTAAATGAACAACTGTTGAGGGTTGTGAGTGGTGTCTCTGCAACTAGATGCTCAAAAGCAAGAGAGGAGAGAGATGACTTCTGAGGCACTCAGCTGGCCTATGCGAGTCTATCAGACAGACCAGGTGAACCAGAGGTGGTCTTGATGGAGAATAGCGTAGGGGGTGCCTCCTAACCCACTCGGATAGCCAAAGGGGCTCAGATGATGAGAGCCCCACCCCTCGCAGCTGGAAGTCATAAATTCTACATCCAGAGGTGTCACTGAGCGGTCCACCCAGAGTGAAGATAGTCTTACTATGGGCAAGATAAGGAATGTGTAAATCAACGAGGTGTAATTAATGAAGAGAGTGAGGTTCCCAGGAATAGCTGTAACATTATGAGGAACATAGGAAACCAATGCCGAGCAAGGGAAATGTGAGTGCGAAAAGCAGAGCGCTATGTGAAAGCCATAGCAGGTGAGAGGGATGCAATGCACTGCCCCAGGATGGCACTCCAGCCCCCAGGAACATTCCCAGAACAGCAGCTCCGGACAAGTGAGGCAGGAACAAGTGTGGACCGGTAGCGAGTTGCAGGGTCGGGGTTACCAGAGATAGGCTGGAAAGAAGCAAGAGCTGCAAAAATGCAGAGAAGAGAATCAGAGAACAGGATTAACAGGAGCCGCCATGGTGAGGGAGAGCAGTGGAGCCAAAATGGGGCTGGTGTCACACCATGTGAGAGGCAGAAGCAAGTAGGGGGTCACTCCAAGAAGAGTGGTCACAGCAGAGGTAGAGATCTGAAAGCAGGGAGGTCCCAGGACAGAGCAGGGGATAGCCAAACAAGGGGGGAGAGGGACATCTGGAAGTGCCGGGGGGGTGGAGCCGTGTCAGGCAAACAGTGGAGAGGCAAACACCAGAATTGTTGAGTAGAGAGAGGATCAGAATGCTGAGAGTCGGGGAGCCAAAGGCTGGAAGGGAGGAGCAGAGCCACGGTCTGAGGTAGCTATTGGAGAGGCCCAAGGGGCCTGCAGGAATGAAGTGCAGATGAGGGGGCCAAATAATGTAACTGGGCAGCATGCTGCTGGATGAGCAGCAGAGAAAAGAGAGCGAGCTGGCGGCTGGAGGCGCTGCAAACGAGGGAACAATGGAGAGGCAAGAAGCACCAGGAAAGAGGTAGCAGGAGTGGTGCCTTCGGCCGCAACAAAGAAAATGAATGAGGACTGGCTCGGAGGAGGGCCTTTTAGGGCCTTTTTGGGCGAGTGGTTTGTTGCTGCACCCATTGAACTCTGGACAGCCCTCAGCCACCATTTTGTGATAAAAATTTCACTAGGTTTTCCAAAATCAGTGGATTCGTGTTGTTGAATAAATAAACCATTAACAGGTCAGGAGGAAGGTCAGTGTCAGAAAGAATATCCCAGAGCCACTTGTTTCTATGGGTCTCATACCTGGGACAGAGCAAGATGACATGCTTCAAATCATCTTCAACTGAACATCTACATTCACTAAGAGGGGTGGTGACACTATCTCTTTTTTTGTCTAAATAATATATAATTTGCCTTGAAAAGTTCCATATGATGTTTCGTGATACACTTCCTATGAATTAGATTAGTTATTTTAGTTAAATAGGTCTCTAACCGATGTGCTTGTTTTAGTTGCTTGAACCACTTATAGTGTGTGAGATCTGATATTCTTGTTAAGTCTTTTGTTATTGCGGCATCCCTTACCCTGGTTTTAACCTAGAAAAATGTGTCCGGTAGAGGTCTTAAATATAACTCTAATAATAAATGGGCCAAACTCCTGGGAAAGAGTTCCCTTTGTATCAGACTAATGTTTGGGGAGACAAATCCTCAATACGAACATATGAAATTGCCAGCAGAATAAGGCCATTTGGTCTATCAAGTCTGTTCGATTTTGCAGCAAACACCCCTACTCTGCAGCTGGCCTTCCCCCCTCCCCCCTCCCATGACCCTCCCTTTTGCCCTATCCCTACCCCTCTTGAAACATCCCACTGTTTTACAGGCCACCACCTCTGCCAGTAGTGCATTCCATTCTGCTACCACCCTTTCTGTAAAGAAATGCCTCCTCATTTCACTCCTAAACCTTCCAACCTCCAATCTCATGTCATGACCCTGAGTTTCTCTCCCCACCCTCCCCTTGACCAGTCCCTCTGTGCCAATCTTGTTTATTTCTCTCATATACTTAAAGGTCTTAATCATATCCCCCATGTCCATCCTCTCCTCCAAAGAGTACATGTTCAGCTCCCTCAGTCTAACCTCATATGGTAACTCCCCCAGACTCAGGATCATCTCTGTTGCTGTGCGTTGCACCCCTTCCAGCAATCTAATGTCCCTATTTAGGTAAGGTTACCAAAACTGAATGCAGTACTCCAGGTGGGGTCTGGCCACTGATCTGTATAATGGCAGAATCACCTCCCTCCTCCTAGAGGTTATACCCCTTGCAATACAACCCAGAATCTTGTCCTTACTGCTGCTTTCCTACACTGTGCTGAGTTGTTCATTGCTTCTGTTATGAAGGGCACGTTTGACAGTTTGATTTTGTATCAACCTGTTTTGTTTGCTGCATGATAAGAATTTACCAAAAGTAAAGAATCTACTTAACCTTGGTTTAAATCTGGACATTATTTTATTTCATGCACCACGCTTAATCTCACTGTGCACACTACCATCTTTGCATTTGTGTTTCTGTGGAGGTGAGCCACCTATGGAAGTGCAACACTGACTGATAGCTGCTGCTCACAGTCTGTCTTTGGGATTTCCCATAATGAGCACCCCTGATCTTTCTCCTCCTCAGTCACAGCTAGCTGCACCCCCACCAGATGGTAGCTGGTACACAGAGAACCATGACTGGGATGTTAACATACCAGGGTACATAACCTACAGGAGAGACAGGCAGGGGAGAAGAGGGGGAGGAGTAGCTCTCTATGTAAAGGAAGGGATAAAAGCAACTGAACAAAAGAGTAAACAGGGAGGAGAGGAGGCACTGTGGGTCACCTTGGAGACTGGAAAGGGCACCACAATCCGCCCAGGGGTTGTGTACAGACCCCCATGTCAGGGGGAAGGAATGGATAAGGATATGATAGAAGGCTTTCTTAGAATGGCAGAGAAAGGGGGGAGATACTGTTGATGGGAGACCTGAATATGCCAGATGTTAACTGGAGCACATTTGCTGCAGCCACATCCAAGAGCAGGGCCATTCTTGATGCACTACAGGTGGTAGGCATTAGACAGCTAGTTTCAGAACCCACTCGTGAGGGAGCAATCTTAGACCTCGTACTCTCAAATGGGTGCAGAGAGGATCTCAGATCTAGAAGTGGGTTGCCATTTGGGGACAAGTGACCATCAAACAGTGTGGTTCACATTAAACTCAGCTACAGAGTCAAGCCATACAGAAGTGAGGGTACTGGACTTTAGGAGGGCTGACTTTGGCAAGATGGAAGAGTGCCTCAGAAAAGCACTAGCAAACAGGCTAGAAGGAGGTGTGGAGCAACAATGGGAATTATCAAACTGCCATCACAGAGGCAACAAGCCTTTGTGTGAAGCAAATAAACAAATCAAAATGAAAGAAAAGCCACTATGGTTCTCAAAAGAGGTGGTTGTGAAAGTCAGGAAGAAAAGCTAGCATTCTGGAAGTATAAGGAAACACAGAAGGAGCAGGACAGACAGCTGTACCAGTTAAGGCAGAAGGAAGCAGGGAGGGAAGTCAGAATAGCAAAGGCCCAAACTGAAGAAAAGATAGCCAACTCAGTTAAGAAGGGGGATAAAACCTTTTATAGGTACATCAGCGAGCGTAGAAAGACAAAGGGAGGGATAGTGAGGCTGAATAGAATGAACGGTGGGTGGGCAGAGGGGGACAGTGAAAAAGCAGGAATACTGAACGTATATTTCTGCTCAGTATTCACAAAAGAGGAGGGGGAAGTGCCTAATCCAATTAACAGAAGCACTCTTGATAGGGGGGTCGATCCCAGTCCTTTCACAGAAGAAAGGGTTCTGCAAGAACTCCTAAAACTGAAGGTGGACAAAGCAATGGGCCCTGATGGAATTCACCCCAGAATTCTACAAGAATTAAGGAAGGAACTAGTGAAACCACTGGCTACTCTTTTAATAAATCATGGGAGGATGGTGTGGTACCCGAGGACTGGAGGAAGGCAGATGTGATTCCCCTTCACAAAGTGGGTCCAAGACAGAGGCAGGAAACTACACAGAACTGTCAGTCTGACCTCTGTGGTAGGGAAAGTGATGGAGTCACTTCTGAAGGAAAGAATAGTCAGTACCTAGAGGTCAGTGGAGCACAGGACCCAAGGCAGCATGGGTTCACAGCAGGAAGGTCATGTCAGACGAATCTAATGATTTCTTTGACTGGGTAACCAAAGTAGTAGACCAGGGAGGGGCTGTGGACATGGCCTACCTAGACTTTAGCAAGGCATTTGACACAGTCCCACACAAAGATTAATAGTCAAATTAACCAGCCTGGGGTGGGACCCAGGATAGTAGCCTGGGTAAACATTGGCTGAACAACAGGACACAGAAGGTAATTGTAAATGGAGTCCACTCTGAAGAAAGGGGGGTTACTGGTGGGGTACCGCAGGGTTCAGTATTGGGTCCAGTCCTTTTTAATGTCTTCATCAGTGACATTGCAGAGGGACTGGAAGGAAAAGTATGCCTTTTTGCAGGTGACACAAAGATCTGCAACAGGGTTGATACACAAGGAGGCGTGGGAAGGATGAAAAGGGACTTGGCAAGGTTGGAGGAATGGTCAGCAGTATGGCAGCTAGGATTCAATGCAAAGAAGTGCAAAATAATGCACCTGGGAAACAAGAACCCAGGGGAAGAATACACAATGGGTGGGGAGGTAGTAACAACAACAAAAAAGGAAAGGGACCTGGGGGTAATCATATCAGATGACCTTAAGGTTATCATGCAATGTGAGAAGGCAGTAGGGAGGGCTGGGGGTATACTGGGATGCATAGGGAGAGGCATCATCAGCAGAAAACAGGAAGTTGTTATCCCTCTGTACAGACAGTTGGTGAGACCCCATCTGGAGTACTGTGTCCAGTTCTGGAGACCCCATCTCCACAAGGACATAGACAGGATAGAGGCAGTCCAGAGGAGGGCAACTAAAATGGTGCAGGGTCTGCAAGAGAAGCCATATGAGGAGAGACTAAAGGAGCTTAATATGTATACCCTTGAGGAAAGAAGGAGAGGGGACATGATAGAAACTTTAAGTACCTCAGTGGAATCAACAAAGTCCAAGAGGGTAGCATCTTTCAGAAAAAGAGACTTGCAAGAACAAGAGGACACAATTTAAAGATAGAAGGAGGCCGTCAGGGGCAATGTGAGGAAGTATTATTTCACAGAGAGGGTAGTGGATGTGTGGAACAGCCTTCCTGAGGAGGTTGTGGGGTCTAAAACTGTGGGAGAATTCAAGAATGCATGGGATAGACATAAGGCAATTCTTGTGGGGGGTAGGAAGAAATAGGCTGTTGGTTAACTAGGATCTGCAGCCTATCCTGTAGGTAGGGAAATGGGCAGACTAGATGGGCCTAGCGGTCCTTATCTGCCATCAAAGTCTATGTTTCTATGTTTGTATGTTTCTTCTTTTTGGATTCTTTGCCTCGAAAAGCAGCACCTTGCATTCTTTGGCATTGAAACCAAGTTGCCAGGTGTCAGACTATGTCTCCAGCCTTGTTAGATCTACTTGCAATCCCTGCCACCCCCCTTGGTCATCCACCACTGCTCCCATCTTGATAAGTACTTGAGATTTCCTCCTCCAGACACCACCTGGGCAATCTAGTCTCTAGTAAATGAAAAAAGACTCATAAGAAAATTTGTACATTTCTTTAATATTAGTGTCTCAAGGGAGAATTGTCCCAACTCTGACCGCAAAACTTCTGCAGGAACTGACTGAGGTACCATTAAGATACTACAATATAGTTTGTTAATTATACATTCCAAATCCCTTACATTGGTATCACCCCAATCCACCGAGGCATACAAAATGCTTGGTTTTATTTTTGCATTTAAAACTTTTAAAATTTCCTGGACTGATGCTTTCCCTAATTTAGAATTAAACATTTTTAGTGCATTTGATGCTGACTTCATTTTAGAAATTAATGGTGTACTATGTTCTTTCCAAGTTATATTTTGGGAGAAACACAGACCAAGGTGATCATATTTAACCATCACTATTTTTTCCTTATTGATTGTAACCCTTGGCAATAATTTATGTTTATTGCCAAAGATAGCCATTGTAGTTTGTTCTAAATTGATAACCAGCCTGTTTTCTTTACACAAGCATTCACATTTGTTTATTTTCCTTTGCAGCCCCAACAAATAGGTAGAAACTAGGAACTGGTCATCCATGTAGGCCAGTAAAGTCACTCTATTATCCCCAATTTTTGAAGAGTGGAATTCTAGATCCTGGAGATTATTTGGTATGGAATTAATTTACAAGTTAAAGAGCATGGGTGCTAAGATGCACCCCTGGCACACTCCTATGTTGGTTTTAATAGCAGAAATTAATAAACTTGTGTGGTTACACTGCACTTGTATCCATGTTTCTTTCTGCAATCTAATGATACCATCTAAGAGAGCACAGTCCATCCCATAGTCTTCTAATTTACCCCACAACATGCATCTACTGATACTGTCAAAGGCAGCAGTCAAGTCTATAAAACAAAAATATAATTTATTGCCCTTGACAATAACATATTTCCATATTAAGTGTCTTAAGACAAAATAGTGCTGGACTGTTGAGCTTCCTGATCGGAATCCATTTGATATTCAATCAAGATGTTATTTTCATTGATCCAGATATGAATAAGCTGTTATAATATCTTACAAAATATCATTTGAGACACGTCTATCAGACTAATGGGTCTGTATATTTTAGGGTCTGTCGGGTTCCCTTTTTTTTAAGGATTGGGAAAATTATACTTCCTAACCAACTATGGGCTATGTCCAGGCTTTGAAGGAGTGCATTGTACAGTTTTTTTAAATATTGGTAACCACCAATCAGGGAATGTTTTGCAAATATCTCCCAGTATGCAGTCTTGGCCTGGGGCTTTATTTGAAGCCAAAGAAGTTATTGCTATCAATATTTCTGTCTCATTAAGACAGATTGGGATTGGATATTGTAAACTTCCTCTTATCTTCCCTTTAGAATTAATAGCTTCTAGTTCAGAGTAATACAGTTTATTAAAATGAAGCTCCCAAGCCGTAGGGGTAACGTGCGCTTCGATTCTGTTTGCATATTGTCCATAGCCCATATTCACCTGATGTACAGTGTGGTCGCCCACCCACCACCTCCGCTCCTCAATTCTGTCTGCAATAAAACTGCAGCTCTCATCACCAACTTAGCTGAAAAGGAAAGGTAAATTGAAAGGCAAACCATTAAATTTACCTCTATATACAAGGTTCATTTCTTTCACTCACAGCTCTGTTTCCATTGTGCCACTCGCAGATCTCTCATGCTGACACCAGCCAACAAACAAATCACAAATACAGCTAACCTGATATTGCTGCTTCTGTGACTCCTGGTTTGGCAGAGTTGAGAAAAAAAACTCTCTCTCTCTCTCTCTCTCTCTCTCTCTCTCTGTTGTTCTGGTGGTGGTGTTGGGAGTGGGGAGGGGGGGTTACTACACACAGAAGCTGCTCATTTGCCATCTCAGAAAACATTCACTCCAGCTGCACACAACATACAGTGACTGCCAATGGGGCACCCCAGAGGTACAATCTGTCTCAGGCACACTAGAGCTACCAGAGGTATTGTTCTCTCTGTTTGTCTTGTACAAATATTTTTTTCCATTTTGCTGTCAAGCTACAGCCTCAGCAAATGAGCAGATTGTGAGTGAGTGTGTGTGTCTGTGTGTGTGTGTGTGTGTGTGTGTGTGTGTGTGTGTGTGTGTGTGTGTGTGGGGGTTAACCATGATGTCCAGCTTAAAAAAAGCACCATTCAAATCCATGCAGAGGAACTATTTTATTACAAAGTCATATTAAACTAATTTTTTGCTTAACAATTTTTATTACCCTTATGTTTTTTTTCACAGAGCCCATTTTCTAAGCATAATAATAACCTCCAGGGAGGGTGATATGGGAAACACTGGACCTTCCAGGGGCTATAAGACCCTCCACCTGTGATGTTAGACCTCATTACACCCCTGGGCAGTCTAGTATTACCCAATACTGCCCACCCTGTCTGGTATTCTTACTTGCGTCTCCCAGTCTTTTGGTGAAAACTTGCTTTCCAACATCTTTCTTGACCTTACACCCTGCCAGTTTCAATGAATTCCCCCTCATTCCTGGGTTCTTGCTTAAGGAGAAAATGCCATGCCACCCTATTTTTCCCATGCAGGTACCTGTAAGTTTCTATCATATCCCCACTCTCTGTCATTGTCTCCAGTGTGTTCATGTCAAGGTCCTTCAGTCCTGCTTTATATGCCTTTTCCCCATCCCTGAATCATTTTTTGGCACTCTTCTCTGCACTGCCTCCACCCTCTGGCTGGCAATCTGTGCACAGGTATGGATTGTAAAACCTTGCAGAGTACTCCAGATGAGGTTACACCAGTGATCTGCATAGTGGGAGGATTATCTCCCAACTTCTGCTGTTGATTCTCATCCCATTGCGCCCCAGCATTTTGTTTGTCTTGCTCACAACTTTGTCGAATGTGCTATGCATTTCAGGTTGTCTGAAATTCATTTGACATGAACTCCTCTTGGTGAACCCATGCTGCATGTCATCCTGTAACCCTTTCACTTCAAGAAAGCCTATCCAGTTTTACTTCAAGAAAGCATACCAGTGATTCCTTCAGTATGGCCTCAAGTAAGTTACCCATTACATACATCAGACTAACCGGTCTGTACAGTGGCAGCAAGAGAGATGCCCTAGTATACTAGGGGCAGCAGCCTGCACGCAATGCAGTAATGCTGCAGTATATCAGAAAATGCTGAAGTATACTTCAGGGAACATTGTAATTCAATGGCAATTAAGCCCTTTTGTCATGCAGTATTTAGTGACATGCTAATTTACTGTAAGTTATTGCATTGGATTGTGCCTGGCTTCGTTGCATATCTGGATATTACACAATAAATCATATACTGTATCTAAAATGTTGCATAATATCAGTATGGCATTTTATATTGTCTCAGTGATCAGTATGTATGGTAGGTGAAATGGCCTGATTCAAAATATGTCATTTACAATAGTCCTATGAGTGTGTTTCCGGACTACAACCTATACATGGCAGAGCCAGTGAGTTTATTTTTGTAAACCTTTTGTTTTAAGTTTATAATTTTTACAATATCACAAGTATTATTACAGTAAGAACAAATAATCAATGAAACAGTCTGAGTCCTGTATATACCCTCAATGTTAACATGACATAAAACTGAATATATTTAATCAAAGTGTAACAAGTAGGTGCGGTGGGATTTATTTGTAATAGTAGTTAGAATATTAAAAGATAAAAGAAAGGACAAACTTAGAACTGATTCCTATCTACTTGATAAGGTTTTTAATATTTTATATATTACCATGTAAAAGTAATTAAATAAGTATGAGAGGGCCAAAATAACTCATATATCCTCCTCATGGGATAAATTCTAATCGGTGCACCATCATGTGGACTATCCATCCCATCCACCTATTGTTGAATAGTTCGAGCTGATGGCACAATTTGTTTGTCAGCTTCTCTAGCTGATAAACTGACTCAGTAGATCTCGCCACTGCTCAAGATAAAAGTGGGTTCAGAGATAACCAATGTTTTGTTATTGCCTTTTTAGCAGTGGTCAAAAGTATATTAAAAATATATTTTTGGTGTTTATCTAGAGTCTGTGGTGGGTAATCCAACAATAAAGTGATATTAGCTGTTAATGGAGGAAAACTCAGATTTAGGTTATGTATTTCTTTATCTACAGCCAATCAAAAATGAGTTAATGTTGGGCACACCCAAAATATGTGCATATGATTAGTAGGCTGAACACTGCATGCTCTCCAGCAGTTAAAGTTAGTGGATTTGTTAAATTTAGCTGCTGTATCAGGAGTATAAAAATATTGTAGTACAGTTTTCCATGCAAATTCCTTTGAACTGGAACAAGAAGAGGATACCCTATGCTGTTGTTGAAATATTTTAGTCCACATTGCCGGGGCCAAATTAAGGAGTAAGTACTTTTCCCACCTTGTTTCAAGAGATGTAAAAGGCACTTGGAGGGGGGGTCATTAAGAATGAAATAAGAGGGGAGCCCCTGTGTCTGCACCTTCTGATATAAATCCTTATACATAGTGATCCAAGTTTTGTTGTTAAAAAGTGTCTAATTTGTAGATGGTGAAAATTAATCACTTGCATTAGATCAAAATGTTTTTATAACACAGCAAAAGATTGATATTGGCCCTCTGCTGACAGCTGGTAATAGAAACATAGCCTTTTTCTTTTCCATTGAGTAAAACAGTAATCCATCCAATTTGCTGGAAAGGACATATCGTATGCAATAACACCGGGAGGTCAGGAGCCTGCTGAGACGCGATGCATTTCGCATTTCCTGCCACATTTCTAGAACATTTTTCAATTGAAGATTTTCATTAGATGATCTGGTAAGACATGTGGAGTGGAAAACAAAGTTTTATATAAGTTCATGTTAAGATCTGCAAGCTCCAGGCCTTCCAATGGGGATAACATACAGTGTCCAACCACGCCATCAAATGTCTGAGTTGTACAGCCTGAAAATAAATTTCTAAATTTGGGACAGCCAGGTTGCCCTGACAATTCGGCAATTGCAGTTTACTGTAAGGAATCCTAGGATGATTGCCTTCCCTGATAAAATGAGAGATGTGTTTATCCCACTCCTGGAAGGCTAAATAAAAGGGATTTACTGGGAGAGTTTGAAAAAAGTAAAGCACTCTTGAAAGAATATTCATGTGGATTACCTCTATTTTATTGTATAATGTTAAAGGCGGTACTGTCTACCTGTCCAGGGCTGAATATATGATGCGTATGAGCTGTGGATAGTTTAGATGATACAGTTGAGTGGGATCTAGTGGGATGTTGACCCCTAGGTATTTAACATAAGGTTAATGCCATTGAAAATTATATTCTGCCAGTATAAATGGGGGAGGATCATAGAGTATGTGTAGGCCAGTTGTTTTATCTACATTTAATTTATAGCTCGAAAGCATGCCATATTCCTTTAACAGTGTCCACAAGTGAGGCAGAGAGTGAATGGGATGTGTTAAGTATATTAACAAATCATCGGCATAAAATACCAGTTTATGTTCTGAATCAAAATGGGTGATCCCTTTGATGTCCCTGTGTTGCCTTATAGCCTGAGCCAAGGGCTCCACTGACAGTGCAAATAACAGGGGTGACAACTGACAGCCCTGTCGTGTTCCACATAAATAAATTAAACCTAGAGGACAACAAGCCATTAGCACAGACCACAGCCTGGGGAGAATGATATACAGTTGGTTAAAAATAATTTTAATATATTGGGGGTGGAAACCAAAGCAGTGTAAATTAAAGGCCAGATATCTCCATGACACCCTATCAAATGCTTTTTCTGCATCCAGGCTCAGCAGTAAAGTTGAATGCCAAGTCCTGGAAGCGTACTGGAGCAAATCAAGTGTCCTATATATGTTATCTAACATATGTCTTTTTGTTATAAAGCCTGTATTATCCTTATTTATTAAAGTAGGTAGGAGCTGCTCAGGATGTTTTGCTAAAACAGAAGTATACAGCTTATAATATAAATTTAATATCGCAATCAGGTGATAAGATTCTGGGTTAGCAGGCTTTTTATGGGGCTTAAGTATAGCAGAAATAGTTGCAAACTGCCAAGTGGCTGTTCTTCTCCCCTTTGAACTGCACTAGATGCCTGCAGTAGGGTAGGTAGCAAGGCAGACTTAAACACTTTTAAAAATTCTTAGAGCAGGAGCCAGGTGCATTTATCTATGTGTCTGGGTCAGAAAGGTTTAATGGCTGTTTCTCATGTAAAAAAGTGTGTAGAATTCAGATTTACAATTCTTATTCATCCATAGTTGTATGTTTTCTTGGAAAATGCACTTTCTTAAGAGTAACTAAAAGTTTTACATTAATGTAATGGACTCAGATTACTTAGTTATTGATATAATTTATTTAATGTTTCAGATATGGCTAGCAAGACTTCTCACAAACCGCAGAGGCGATGCATCCTACACACTGATCCAGGAGTTAGCACAGACCATGTAGACCCGCTACCTTTTGATGATGCTCATTGGGAGAAAGTAGTTGATGCAAAGGAAAGGCGTTCTAGTCAAACACTGTCAAAGTACAACATGGTGTGTCTTGAATTGCCTGAACATTACTTCAGCAGCCATGGATATCATTATATCTGCTACAAGAACTTCACTGCATTTAAGAATTCTGGTAAACTTGCAGCTGACAAAACTTTTAAAAAATACATTGTAAAGAGTTATCCTGCAAAATTGCTTTGCTCCCAAGTTCATAGTGCTCTATCTGAATCTGCAACATTTACATCAGGCATATTCCCAAATGAATGTATATTTTGCAAATCATACAAGAAAAGGAATCTTAAGGGATCAAAGGAGACTTTTGAATATCTTACTACATGTGCAACTTATGGGGCAGCAAACAGCATAAAAAACGCAGCATAAGAAATGGACGAGTGACAAATGGGTATGATGGTAGGCAGTACTGATCTCATAGCCAAGGAAGTGAAGTACCACAACAGCTGTAAGAACAAGTATGTAAAAAAGACAGAATGAATAAAGGTCGCGAGTACAAAATGTGAATACAGTCAGTTGAGGGACAGTCACCAGGTTGTGACTTGTTAAGTATGTGCAGTGCATCATTGTTAATGGAATGCAAGAAGAATCATTACTATCTCTACACAAAAGGTACATGGACATTCTTATGGAGTGTAGTGGGCATAAAACAATCTACAAACCACAGAGCTTGCAGTCAAAACCGGCAGATCACTTCAAAGATGGTATCATATTTGATACCAAAAGTAGAAAAATAACAGGGGTGACAACTGACAGCCCTGCCATGTTCCCCATAAATAAATTAAACCTAGAGGACAACAAGCCATTAGCACAGACCACAGCCTGGGGAGAATGATATAAAATTGGTTAAAAATAATTTTAATATATTGGAGGTGGAAACCAAAGCAGTGTAAAGTAAAGGCCAGACATCTCCATGGCACCCTATCAAATGCTTTTTCTGCATCCAGGCTCAGCAGTAAAGTTGAATGCCGAGTCCTGGCAGCATACTGGAGCAAATCAAGTGTCCTATATATGTTATCTAATGTATGTCTTTTTGTTATAAAACCTGTATTATCCTTATTTATTAAAGTAGGTAGGAGATGTTCAGGATGTTTTGCTAAAATAGAAGTATACAGCTTATAATATAAATTTAATATTACAATCGGGCGATAAGATTCTGGGTTGGCAGGCTTTTTATGGGGCTTAAGTATAGCACAAATAGTTGCAAACTGCCAAGTGGCTGTTCCTCTCCCCTTTGCACTGCACTAGATGCCTGCAGTAGGGTAGGTAGCAAGGCAGACTTAAACACTTTTAAAAATTCTTAGAGCAGGAGCCAGGTGCATTTATCCCTGTGTCTGGGTTGGAAAGGTTTGATGGCTGTTTCTCATGTAAAAAAGTGTGTAGAATTCAGATTTACAATTCTTATTCATCCATAGTTGTACGTTTTCTTGGAAAATACACTTTCTCAAGAGTAACTAAAAGTTTTACATTAATGTAATAGTCTCAGTTTACTTAGTTGTTAATGTAATTTATTTAATGTTTCAGATATGGCTAGCAAGACTTCTTACAAACTGCAGAGGTGATGCATCCTACACACTGATCCAAGAGTTAGCACAGACTATGGAGACCCGCTACCTTTTGATGATGCTTATTGAGAGAAAGTAGTTGATGCAAAGGAAAGGCATTCTAGTCAAACACTGTCAAAGTACAACATGGTGTGTCTTGAATTGCCTGAACATTACTCCAGCAGCCATGGGTATCACTATATCTGCTACAAGAACTTCACTGCATATAAGAATTCCAGAAAACTTGCAGCTGACAAAACTTTAAAAAAAGGCATTGTAAAGAGTTATCCAGCAAAACTGCTTCTCTCCCAAGTTCATAGTGCTCTATCTGAATCTGCAACATCTACATCAGGCATATTCCCAAATGAATGTATATTTTGAAAATCATGCAAGAAAAGGAATCTTAAGGGGTCAAAGGAGACTTTTGAATATCCTACAACATGTGTAACTTATGGGGCAGCAAACAGCATAAAAAAAGCATCAAAAGAAATGGACGATTGACAAAAGGATATGATGGTAGACAGTACTGATCTCATAGCCAAAGAAGTGAAGTACCACAACAGCTGTAAGAGCAAGAATGTAAAAAAGACAGAAAGAATAAAGGTCACGAGTACAAAATGTGAATACAGTCAGTTGAGGGACAGTCACCAGGTTGCCTTTTCCAGACTTGCTAAGTATGTGCAGTGCATCATTGTTAATGGAATGCAAGAAGAATCATAGCTGTCTCTACACAAAAGGTACATGGGCATTCTTATGGAGTGTAGTGGGTGTGAAACAAATTACAACTCACAGAGCTTGCAATCAAAACTGGCAGATCACTTCAAAGATGGTATCATATTTGATACCAAAAGTAGAAAAGTGGGTATTATCATCAGGTCTGCTAAGAAACAGGCTGACTGGAGTGGAGCACAAGCAGCACATGCAGCTCAACACATAAGAGAACAGTTGTTGGAACTCCTAAAGGTACAGCCTCACAATAAAACCAAAGTTAAAGCTGAAGACTTAATAGAAGAAAATGTAAAACTGCCACCTGTTCTGCAGACATTTCTAAATACTGTACTCACAGGTTCATTAGAAGACGGCAGTGAATGACAGGAGAGGGTAGTTCAATCTATAGCAGATGTCATAGTGTTTGCAGTATTAAGGGAATAATCAAACCACAAAAACACCTCTTGTTGGGCATGGGTATTAAAGACATGATAGGCAGTAAGACAGTTTTAATTATTTTGAACAGGTTTGGTCACTGTGTCAGCTACCATGTGGTGGAAGAAATCGAAACTGCAGTCGCAACCAATATAATGGAGAAGAATATGGCTACACCAGATGGGTTACTCATACAGCCAGGTTTAGCCACTGCTTTGGATTTTGACAATTACAATGAGATGACAGAGACACTTGATGGTCGTGACACATTGCATGACACTGTGGGTATAGCATACCAAAACATTACCATCCAGTATTGAGGAGACAGCTGTACCCAAAGAAAGGTCTGAAGAAGCTATGACAAGAACACACAAGGATGACCAAATGCCAGCAAGAAATGAAACACACACAATAGAAACAAACACAGATAAGAAAAGATCAGAAGTTGATGCCCATGACCAGTCAGGGCCATCTTTAACATCAAACAGCAAATGATGCAGAACATCAAAGACAAGGCTGAAGATTTTGATGAAGACTATTTGCCAAGTGTAAAGAAGCAGATATTGCAGCCAATGGCACAACAGGAACAAGACACTGTACCCAGACATATTCAAACGTCTCAGAGCAAAAGCGCTCTAGATATTGATGAGAAAGACATTCAGCCATATACATCTGAAAAATCAAAAATAAGACAGTATCAATATAAAGTGACAGAAAGCTCTGAACCAAAATGCCTCATACAAGCTAAGAGAAGGGACATTGCTGGATGATATGTTGTGCAACTTGAGATGCTACACCAATGTGGCATGGATGGAATGCCCTGGTTTCTGTAGAAGACCTGCCACAGCAGATCTTATTATACATAGACCCTATAGGAAAGCCTCCTACAAGACTTGCTGTAGTGCAAGACATCATGAATACTGCTATCAAGGTTATGAATGTCAGGAGTACACTATGCCTATTACTTATGACTTGGCCATAGCAAAACCTGCACTACAAATTCAGTCCACAAAGTCCCCAGAATATGACAGACATTTCATATGTTTTGGACCATTCCATATAAAATTAGCATATTTCAAAGGTCTTGGATACCTCCTGAATGGTTCTGGTGGAGACCACATTCTTGTTGAAAGTAGTGTATTGGTACTGGGATCCCTAAATGGACTTCTTCAAAGAACATTTTTCAATCTGGCAAAGAGGCTTCACCCGATGCTATCAGTGGCATTCAGAATTAAATATTTATAGTGCTTTATACAATATAAAGGTTTGTCAGATGTTCCAGTATCAAAGCATATGCAGCAGCTATTTAAGGACCCATCGCCTTCCTCAATGGTGGACCTAGAGAATACAGCTGAGTTCAAGACATTCATGGAAGCATATGAAATGTTCTCAGATTTCACACTCCATGATGAGCGTGGCACAACTGCCCAATTTTGGCTGCAGTACTACAGTTTGGTAGAGTTGTACCACCTCTTCTGCCATTCCAGCAGGACAAATGACTTACCTCTCTTTGTATATAACTTGGAGAAGATGATACCTCTTTATTTCACAACTGGGCACCACAACTATGCCAAGTGGATGACCCTGTACCTTATGAATTTGCTAAACATGCCTGAGACCCAACCTGGACTAAGGAACAAATCTGAGAATGGAGCATTAACCATTGCAAGATCAAAGAGAGGGTTTAGCAGAAATGACATAGACTTGACCTTGGAACAGACAATTAATGCTGATGCTGCATCAGGTCTAACCGGGATTTCTTCTTTGACACAGAACATCAATGCAAGAAGGAGGTGGAACATTCTGCGGTCAGTTCAAAGTAAAATTGTTGGAAGTCTTATGGAAAAAGTTGATCTTGTCAGCCATGAAGAAGCCAGCCAAGAGCTGAAGAATTTAAGAGTTAAACAAGATTCATAGGATCTAAATAAGCTGTTGAACACAATAGACTCCTCCATGAATCCATTCCAGGATGCGTTTGAGGACAGCAATCTTTATTCAATTGGTAGTGGAAAAGCATTATCATAAGAGGTAGCAAATGAAGAGTTACAGGTTACTGAGACAGGTACTCAGATGTATCATGTGTTTAGAGATGAATGCATTACCAAAGACTGTAGGTTTGAGGAACCCATCAAAAGATACAAGTTGAAGAACTTTGCACATGATGCAATGAAGTGAAGATTAAGAACAAGGACAAGAAAATTGTCGAATTGAAAGGACCTCAAGACCTCTTTGGGCGCTTGCTATATCTGTGACTTCAACAGTTGAACTTATGATGGTGTTTGCCTACCCACTAACCCTGGTACCCCTTTCCTTAGGAAATGTTGATGGATCAATGAACACAACAATGAAATCAACTCTGCTGAAGAAACTTGAGACCAGAGTCCAAAGTAGCCTCCCCAATGCTGTAAATGCCTCTGTAGTTGATGCCATGTTCTTGATCAGAAGTCTTATAAACCTGCCACCAACATTCCACAGTGTGGCAAAAACCAACCTGTCTCTTGTTTACTGTACCTCTGCAAATGAAGTCCACCTTGTCAGTGATTGTTACAAATCACCATCAATCAAAGGTTTTGAACAAGAGAAGAGAGGAAAGCATAGCATCGCTCCATTCTCCTATCTCATAACTGGCCCTTACCAAAGCTGACCAAGAGACTTTGCTGGATCCCTGTCTTCATCTTCATTCAAGATGACACGCCTATGTTTCTAGCTACAGTATGGAATTCTGATGTGTACTGTGAGGTTCTAGGTGATAAAAAGCTCATGTATGCAGTAGGAGAAACTTGTTACTCATACAAAGTGGAAGCTGGACAAATGCTCAGACTAGAGTGCAAGGCCTTAAAAAGCAAACACATAGATGCAGACACAAGAATCATGCAACACATACACTACATTTACAGACAAAATTAGGGTGAAGATGTGCATGTAGTGGTCAGGGCAGATGACACTGATATTCTGGTCATTTTGCTATATCATGCAAGTCTAAACAATAATCTCAAACTTCACATGGATGTTAGCCATTCAGGGAATAACACAAGAAGATTCATAGATGTATGCCGCTTGTCAGCAGAGTTAGGCAGACCTGTGTGTGCAGCTCTACCAGGTCTCCATGCACTGACAGGGTGTGACTATTCGCCATTGTTCAAAGGCCAGGGGAAGGTGCGACCTCTAACAATTATGGAAAAGAATACAGAGTACACACAAGCATTTGGAGAACTGGGATGTCCAAACTTGTCTAAAGAAACTGAGGACACAATTCAGAGCTTTGTGTGTGCCTTTTATGGACAGAAAGTAAAGAGTATCAACATAGCCTGCTACAGTATGTTTACCATCAAGTATCGACTCAGTGACAAAGATGCACCCTTAGAAAAGATCAAAGAAGCAGATGCCAGCTTGCTGCCACCATGAAAATCAACTCTGAAACAACACATCTGCAGTGCAAATTACATTTCATTGTTATGAAAAATGCAGACAAATCAGAAATGACACTACTGAAGCCAGAGGACAATGGCTGGACCTATGAGGATGACAAATACAAGCCAACGTGGTTCACATGTGAAGTTGTACCACCAGCCTTAAGTGAACAATTGAATGAGCGTGACAACAATCCAAATGAAGAAGATGACGGCAGTGATTATGATGTCAATACTGATGAAACAATTTTGTTTAACATGTCAGATAATGAAGACAGTGAACACGAATACTGATTGTTGTACTTAGGCTCTTAAAACATCAAAAAGTTGATTGTTTCAAGTTAAATATAGAATAAAATAAATAATAACGTTAACATTAAGCCTTTGCTACATATGTTGCTGTTTGTTACAATGTCTAGTATTTCAATAAAAGTTTATAGAATTGAAATTAAAGAAGGAACCATTAATTAAAATACACACAATTTTCACAGACAGTTCATTTTTTAATTGAAAAAGTGCATTTTCCAAGAAAACGTTCAACTTTGAGTGAATAAGAGTTATAAATCTAGATTCTACACACTTTTTCAATTAAGAAACAATCATCAAACCTTTTGGACCTAGACATGTAAATAAATGCACCTGCCTCCTGGACTATCTGCCGGATAACCATCCAGACCAGGACATTTTTCCAGCTTTGAATGAGCTAAGGTGGCTTCCAATTCACTTGGGGAAATAGGGGTGATTAACTTTAAATTTTGAATCTCTTTTACTTTAGGGAGTTTTAAAGTTCTGTTTCAACTGGTTCTGGGCCTTGGTGATACAAATCTGCATAACAGTTTTTAGAACTTGCAAAATTTGTAAAGTACTAAATACCTCTCATGAGTTTGGGGGGTTTTAAGTTTAATTATGGTGGCACTTAGTTTTTGTTGTTGCCAGTGGGAAACTAGTAGTCTCGTGGCTCTGGGGCCCCCATTATAATATTTTGGTTTTAAATCACCCCCCTGCCGCACCATTATGTATGCGGATGAACTTGTTCTGCTGCTGCCTCTAGGTCTGTGGACACGCTCTACAATCTCCTATCTTCCACTTTTCAACAGTTTCAGTCTTGGCTCACTGCTAACCATCAAATCCTAAACATTACCAAGACACAAGTTATGTTATTCAGTGCCTCTAGAAAAGTCTGTGCGGAATTCCCCAACTATCATGTCTTATGACTTAACGGGACCACCATTTTGACAACAAACTTCTTCAAATACCTTGGGATTAGGCTGGACCCCCCTCTAGACTTCTCATCCCACATTAATGAGGTATGCAAATCTGTTAACTATAAGACTGGTGCTGCTTATAGACTGCTTCACTCCTTCACCCCTACTGCCAGGATCTCCTTCACTAGTGGTGTCCTGCTCCCTGGTCTCATCTATGCTGCCCCTGTTCTTTCCTAGGCCAATGCTTGTGGTCTCCAAAAGTGGAACACTACTTATAACAATATCTGCAGGTCTGCCCTATCAGCCCCTCGCCTTACTCACCACTGTCTGCTCTGCTCCGCCCTACACTGGCTGCCCCCTAAGTACTTGTGCTCTTATCACTTGGGTTGTTTCATTGAATCCTTAACAAGAAATCCCCCCCGACTCTTTGGGGACTATGCTCAACCCTGTTACTCACTCCCGCTCTCTCAGTTCCTCCGCCTATCACCAGCTATCAGTCCTACTCTGCACTACTAGGATGAGTGAACAGGCCTGCTCATACTTTGCTCCCAAATTCTGGAATTCCCTAGCTCCCCACCTGAAAGGCTTTTTATCTTACTCCTCCTTCAAGAATGCACTGTTCTCTTGCCTTTATGCACTTGGGCTATGTAATTTCCTTTACTTTCTTTTTCTGTGTTCATCATTGTTCCTCACCTGTCATGCTGAAGCACTCCTGTACAACTGTGAAAAGTTTGTCTTTTTGTTATACATCCCTGCATGGATTGTTACTGGCTTTCTACTATTTCTCCCTCAGGGACACCTGATGTTGTTGGATGAATTGTATGTTTCTTGCACCTGTTTGTAATATCTGTATCTTGTACTCTCCTGGGTCGTGCATGAAAATAGGCATGCTTTCATGCCTAATGCACTTACCTGGTAAACAAAAGCTAATAAAATAAATAAATATTGTAAGGCTATGTCTGTTTTTGTATTTAATATGACATGAATTTTATGTTACATTTGTTTAATCAGTGGGAGCATATTTGGATCCCCTTGTTGGTGGTCTGTAGATCATCCATTAATTGTTTTAGTTTAGTTTCCTGAAGCTTTTTTGTATGAGAAGCATCCATTATTATTTTCCCCATAAAAACTACTTTTAATGTGTCCCATAACACAGAATAAGTAACACCTGGGGATGTATTCTGTTGTAAGATTACCAGAATTTTTCTTTCACCAACTCTATAAACTGGGGATCATTCAATAAGGCTAAATCAAATCTCCAATTAGTTTTTTTGGGGGGGGGGGGGTCAGAATGCATATGTAAGGATAAAGTTAAAAATGCATGATCAGAAAGTAAGATAGATCCAATCTGACAGTCCTGTACTTGAGACAGATGTTTTGAGGCAATAAAGAATTAATCCAATCATGAATGCATTTTGTGAGCAGAAGAGTAACATGTAAAATGTTTTTGTTGAGCATGTAAAGAATGCTAGACATCTGTAAGCCCTGATTCTAAAAGTATTTTTTTTAATATTTTTGAACTGAAGACATTTTCTGAGCTCGAGTATAAGCCAGGTCTAGGTGCGGGTCAAGTGCCATGTTAATATCTCCCCCTAATAATAATATTCCTTGTTGACATTTTACAATTTGATTGAAGATTAAATGAAGAGAGGAGAAGCCTGCCCCCGGGAGAAGATAGAGATTCACTAAAGTATTATCAAACCCTTGTAATGTGCTTGTCAGTATCACCACATGGCCCATTGAGTCTATATAGGATGTGTTGGGTTCAAAGGGAGCGTTTTTAGGTATTAAAGTCGCAACCCCCTTCCATCTGCCTGATTGGTATGAAGAGTATAACACATTTTTAAATCCAAATTTAGAAAATATTTCATGTTCATTAGATGAAAGATGAGTCTCTTGCAGCATTATCACCCCCGGCTTAATTTTTTTAAAGTGAAGACAGGACTTTTGCCTGCCTTACTGGGTGTGTCAGCCTATTAACGTTTTGAGATATTATTTTAAACTGCGACATCAAGCCCAATAAAACAGAAAAGCAATTCTGATCATAATCCAGCATAGAAAATCTAGTCCCTTCTCCAATATAGATTGATACAATTAGACTCATATAGTCTGTTCTATGTAATCCACTGCAGACTAATACCATCAAATTGCAGTATTCTATACAAACTGTAAGCTAAACATTAACAACAATAATTGAACAGCAACAAGTAAATATTACCAGAAACAAAGGATCTGGAAAAAAATACTTTAACAACTAGAACTAATGCATATTTAAGATGAACTTCCACTGTGGGGGTGTAAACATGAGCCAACCCCTTTTGTTTGGGTAACCACTCCTGCCAATCTGGGAGTGTTTCCAAGATAGAGGGTATTTGCTCGGAAAAGTCCCAGCAAGCCTCTCTAAGTGGGAGAGAGTCTCTTTGAAGACCTCCTCCTATTGACATCAGGTGGTAACAATAAAAGAAGCAGTCTACTGAGAAGTACTGAGAACAACCAGGAATGCTCTCGATGTTCTAGGGCACCTGCTAAAAATAACGTAGGAAACCATCTCATGTCTGGAGACCACCAAAACATATAATGTTCTGTAAGATAGGGTAATCATAAGAGGTGCTAAAGAAGAAAACACTACAAAATTATCTTCACCTTTATGGAAAAGGTACAAAGCTTAAGAAAATGTTGAAATAAAATGTAAACATTTTGTATTGCACCAAGTGATGCTTTGCCAGGAGTTTGAATGGGCATCACCCCTCTATGTGCAAATGAAACCTAAATAAGTATCTAAGGAAAGGTATAAAAATGTTAAGGAGCATATTAAAGTCATGATACACAACAGTATATATAATAATGTAATAATAGCAGTCTTTCAGAGATCAGAGTTCCAAAACTTGTCATGCACTTATATTGACTGTATCTTACATTTATGCAAAGAAAATGAAAATGGCAGTAGTGCTTAAATTAAGTGAATAAACAGGTTCCATACATTCTGAAAACTGAGTGAGAACACACAGGGTGCAGTCCCTGAGAAAACTGATAGATGGAGTGAAAGGATTAAAAATAAGCAAACTTCAAGCAGTTCAACAGAAATTTATCCTTTTGAGCACCCAGTATTAAAGGAGGCTTCAGATGAGTGCTGCATCGCATCATCCCCCAACATCCACTCCCTGCAGCCCACCAGACAGGAGAAAAGTGAAACATCTCACCACTGTGATCCAAAGGCAATTTAGTGCATATAAAATCCAGTTTCAGCTCCCATCACCCCCAGAACTCCTTCTGGCCCATAGTAGCAGACCGTGCTCTCTGGCATGAGCAATCTTTTATGTTTGTGCTCCAACTGAGATCTGCCAAAAATAGTTATTTCTATCTGCTATATCTGGGTTTTCTCAGATGAAAGGACTGTAGAGTCAGTCCTCCAAACCCATTTTCAGTCATGTAAATAGTCCCCGGTTTGTTCATGAAGAATTTAGAAAGTTGTAACATGGGGTGCTACCCTGTAATTATTAAGTCTCTTATGCACTGCCTATGAGCCACACTTTAAGCCAATTTCAATGGGGTTGGGGGGAGTAGGAAGGCAGACTAAATTAATGGGTTTTCATCCCCATGGTTTTGGCAGGATGGGTTCCCTCTCACCCACCCAACCTATGACGACCGCATGGGAGCAGATCCAACGGGGCCAGTACAATACAAGAAGTTCAGCTCATCCTTGGATAATGAGTTCAAAATCATATACCATACAGCAGTCCAAATTAAGTAATATGCAGTACTCAGGCTGTAACAGGGCCAGTTGCAGAAGTACATGATTTGAGTTTCTACATGAGTTGCTGTAGAGTAGGTTGCATCTGTTGCTTTTTCTCTGTTTTCTCCCCCATAGTTTTCCTTTGCTGTCCCCTGAGATGACGAGATGGAAGAGTTGGATTCGAGGTGCTGGGTTGAGTCAGGGAATATAATCACCATGCTACAATTCTTGAGTGGCAATCTGGGAACTGAACCGCAAGCTGGGCAAGGTAGGGCATATGAAATTGTACTTTATTGTCTCAGAGAATTTTTAACAGAGGAATGTATGCTTGTCTCCTAATCATAATTCCTGGTGGGTAATCATTGTCCATTAACACATTAATTTTGTCCAATTTAAGAACTTTCTGTTACTAAGCTCTATGGAGGATCTCTTGCTTTGCTGTAAACTTGAGGAAATAAGCTATATTCAAGTGAGGTAGTGCTGCAGGGTTGGTGGGTTTTGGGCTGAGAGCCCAGTGAGCTAGATGAATATCCAGTTTGAAGTCAGCTGGGAGGGATAGGGTAGATCAGAGAAACTGCTGCAAAAAATGGTATAATTTGCTGCCTTTCTTCTCCATCTGGGATTCCATAAAAATAAAGGCTTTTCCTATGAGGTTTACTTTCATAGTCCTCCAGTTTGTCTTGCAGCTGTTGATTAGTTTCTAACAGCTGGTCCCTGGTTGTTTAAGCAGAGTTATTCTAATGTCATTAATAGAAATTTGTTGATCTGCGTCATTAACCTAGGATTCTTAATCTGAAATTTTTTTTCTGCAACTGTGTCCACTTTCTCTAACATTTCTACCTAGATTGCTTTTAATTCAACTAGAACTGAATCTAGTTTTTTCCCTGTTTTAGGTAGTTTAAAAGGTTTACCTAGTGAGGATCTTTAAGTGCATGTTTAAGCTGAAGTCTCCATGGCCTCAGATTCAGAGTCAGTGGTGTTGCAGCCTGTTTCCTCCTCTGAGTCAGCAGCAGATTTCAAGTGGATCAGTTTTCACCATGGTAGGTGATGTAAAACAAACCTAGAGTTGTTAATGTTTCTAGCTTTTCTTGTTCACTTTAATTATTTTTTTCTGATCTCCAGCACAGAGCTCTACTTTCAGGCTGCCATTTGCTTCAGTGACATCATCAGAAGTCTCTGCCAGTGAGTTTATTAATATCCTGCCATTCACAAGTAAAAAAGTTTCATATTTTGAATCAGGCAATTGTGCGTCCAATGTACAGTGATGGGGGTTCAAAAATGCCTGGGATAGGCACAAGGGAATCATAAGGGTGGGGGTGGGGGGGACAACACCATAGATCAAGTTGGTCTGCAGCAAAAAATGAAGGTAGAAAAAAATGGCAGACTTAGTGGCCAAGTGACCCTTATCTGGCATCAGATTCTATGTTTCTTTGTACAGTATTATAAATGTTTCATCTTTGAAGTTATTTCTTTCAATGAAGATTTAACTCTTTCTGTTTGATTACATTGCCCTATTCTAAGTGCAGCAAAGGCCACTGTGATGTCATTCAGCATTGTGCAAGCTGCTCTCCCATTCCTTTTCAGTTTTTTTTTGTGGCTTGTACAAAGTGGAGTTAAATAGGGGATACACAATGACCCAACTCGAACTATGCCACTTGTCTCCAAGCATGAGGGGACAGACCATAACTTATGAGTGGCAAAGCTACAAGTGAGTTATGAAAGTCTTGTCCCCTCACAAGTGGGGATAAATTGTGTATTTTTAGTCAAGCAATTGTATATTTGATTTATGCAAGATCAGTTTAACAATTATAACTTTTGAAAATCAGCTTTTCTTGTGAAGATTTTATGTTTTTTTTGATTATTTTTAACTGTTGGCTTCAGTGCCACACTGGACTCTTATGATGTCATCAGCATTGTGATAGCTGCTCTCTGATTGGTGCTGTTCTGTATAAAAGTCATAAAAAGTGATTGTGACATACTGGGGTATATAATTTCTTAGATAAATATTTATTCAGATGTTATGTAGCATAATTAGGCTTGCCACTAAAAGGCAGGCTAGGTTGTCCTGGGACCCAGCCAGGAGGAAGGCAGGGGAAGGGGAGGGGCAGGTAAGGGGAGGAGACTGCAGGAAAGGGGGAGGGGCTATGACCTCACGGATGGTGTCATCCAACAAGGGTGGGTGCTTGCTGGATATTGGCCATGGGGAGGGACCAGGAGGGGTCTTGACTAGGGGTCCTTAGGGGATATTTAAGGGCATGCTGCCCACAAGAAGCCCTCTTTCTTGCTTTATAATTCCTTGATAATACAGCACATCGTTGGCAGTCAGGTAAGGCATGGATGGCTTTGGCCTGTAATGGCATTAGAGTGCACAACATTGATTTATATTGAATACAGCTATGGTACAGGGGTAATCTGAAGGAGGTATGTGTGTGGCTTCATTGTTTCTGTTTTCATGATGGCACTGGGCAGAGTATGGGCCATGCAGCTGTTTTTATTGTGGGAACTGGGCTGTTGTGTGTGGTTCATGGGCCAGTTATGGTTCTGCAGGAGTGGGCTAGCCTGGTTGGTATCCACACAGTTTGGGGGTTTGTGGGGAAGCACCCAAGTGGAACTGGAAGTGTGGAGCACGGGGTTAGGCCTACATCTGCCCGTGATGGTGCAAGTTTTTCTGGGTGGTGGTTGCGAGCCAATGGGATCAAGGACAGTGATGTATTTTGACCTGGCGATGTGCTGCAGGGGGCTAAGGGGATGAGGTCTGCTTTGTGGCTCAGCTGCGAGATTATGGCAGCTGGACTGGGGCTGGTAGCTGGTCAGGAGAGGCAGAGCCGCATGCCCAGACTACGCAGATATTTGCCTGTGCTGTTCTCTGGCGTAGCCTCAGCTCGTAGAGGCTTTCTGTTCTCATGAAGTTTGGCTGGCAATGTGCATAGAAGAACCCAAAAAAAAGTAAATGGTGAAGAGTTGAGCCACACGAGCCACATGAGCGGCCGGGGGGAGGGGGGTCTGTGGCGGTGGAGCATCATGTCACAGGTGCACTTAGAGGGTGGCCTGGTTCAGCATTGGGCCCAGCTGGGCTGAAGAAGTGGAAGAGTGTGGCTCTGATTGGTGCAGTTCATGAGCCGGAGGGCCTGTGGAAGGGCTCTTTTGAGGGGGATTGAATCCACAGCAAAAAAATAAATAAATAAATAAATAATGGACAAAGCAGGGAGTTTCCTGCTTGGGAACACCTGGTCAATGTGGTGGTTGAGCACAAAAGCGGGAGGGTTTCTGAGTGGGACAGCGGGTGAATCGGGCTAAGAGGCCCGCGAGAGGGCCTAACGTTGGAGGGTCTGCAGAGGAGGTCACATGGCTAGCTAGGACTGGCACCCCAAGGGATGGAGGCTGCAACATGGTTTGGCTGTTGGCATGTACAGCGGAGGGGTACACCAGTGTGTGATTTGGCCCAGTAGGCCACATGGCAGAGCGGGGCAAGGAGAGGCCTACCATGTGGGTGGGACGCCAGGGGAGTGTGCAGGTTGTTGTGTGCCAGCGGGGGGGGGGCAGCAGGAGCATGGGGAAGTGCAGAGGGAATGGGGAGGGGGCAATTGTGGGCCATGGAGGCAGCATGTGGACAGAGTGTCTATGCTGCACCACATCGGGCGGCAAGCAGGGCCGGGGGCCATAGAGGCCTGGCCACATGGCATGGGCAACCAACATTTTTTAATTTTAAAGTGAGACAGAGTGAGGGATGCTTACAGCAAACCAGAGCAGGAGGAAAGCACTCCTATGCAGAAACAGGGGGCAGGTAGCGAATGCAGACCCAAGGACAAGACGTAATGGGGCAGACAGGGCTTGGAGGCCTAGTCAGCCAAGGTGAAAGGGGGCCCCCTGCCTTGCTGGGGCTTGTGGCAGAAGGGGTCCTGTGTTGGGGCAAGCATTTGTGGGCCCTCAGATGGGGAGTAGGCACCCAGCGGGGCCTGGACGAGAAGGGGCCTGGGAGGATATGAGCTGGCACGGGTCTAGACCTGGCAGGCTAACAGGCCAGAAAGTGATAGAGGGCTGCAGAAGCTAGTTTCATAAGGTGTGGCTGCTATCACACCCTCACAGGGTGAGTGAGGGGACAGTGAGGGGACAAAAAAAAGGGATATATAAGGAAAGGATAGGAGCTGAGGAATGCAAGGAAAAGGGCCAAGCACCTTACCAGTGGTTGGGGCAGTGCAGGAAGCCTCAGTCTGTGGGGTGTCAGTGGGTTGCAAAGCATGCTATAGCTGTCCCCAGAGTTTGGGCATGGCACAGGAGCAGAGCTGTTCCAGCAAAGGAATGGTAACCAGGTGTGGGTGCAGTGCCTGGCTCGGGGGGGCAGCAAATGGTTTGTGGTATGATCTTGAGGTTTTCTCATGCAGCCTAGGTCACAGCAGAATAGATGACACCCAAAAGACCTCCAGTGTCCAGTACTACCATGTTGTCGGAAGCCACAAAACTGATGACACAGATGACAGAGTTGGTCGAGGCAGCAAAGAAGAGGGAGGAAGAGAAGGAGGCCCAGAAGAAGTTGAAGGAGTGAAATGAGAGGGCTGGCACTGGGAAGGGAAACAAGAGGCTGAAGAGGGTGGTTCCCAGCCCTCTGGTGGCACCCAGTGCAGGTGGTGGCCCCAGCCCAGCCCTGGCAGGGCCCCAGCTGGATGGGGGTAAGGACGAGGTGGATATGAATAATGAAATGGATTTAAATGAGTATATCAAGGTTCTATTGGGGATATAGGGGAGGAGGGGGGTTCAAAAATGGAGCAGGCCCTGCAAGCCATCAAGGAGAAGGGCAGGCAGGGCAAAGATGGGGCTGGCGCCTCAGGTGGGGCGTGAAAACTGTACAAGAGGCTGCCTGGTTTCACACTGGGTGACCACGTGTCAGCCTCCATAAAGGAGAAAATATGGAAGGGAGAGTACATGGATACCTTTGGGTTAGTGGACAAGGAGACAGCCAAAAACTATGAGCAGTGGGAGCTGGTGGGCAAGTCAGAGATGGCGGTAGCCCTGGCAGTGGTGGGGCACAAAATGGAGGAAGCCTAGTTTAAGGGAAAGTGCATTGACATGTGGCAAGCGGGGTTCCTGATTTATAGCGCATTGATACTGGAGAAGCAACCAGATCTAGCAATTCCACTGCTGACATATATGGCGATTATCAGGGATGCGTATAAGGTGAAGTTGGATTTTGGGTGGCTTAAATATGACAAGGCATTTCGGAGGAGAATGGTGGTTAAGGGTGACCTGAGGTGGGATTGCACCCATGCAGAGTTATGGATGAGGACACTTTTGGGTTCAGTGGCTGGGCAGGCAGCGGAGCAAGGGAAGTGGATTACACTGGCCCAGGGGGCCAAGGCCTGCTGGGCTTTTAATAGGGCATCATGTAAGTGGCCTAGCTGCAAGATTAGGCATGTCTGCTCACGGTGCAGGGGTGGGCACACCCAGTGACAGGGTGCCAGCAAGGGGATGGTAAGGCCAGGCAAGCAGGCGGGCAGCTCCAGGAACAGTCCTTTGGAGCAGTCAGGGGAGGGAAGGGGCTGGGGGTCCCAGGAGAAGGGTTATCATTAACTATGGTTGGAACTAAAGAGGACTGGGGAGGGAGGTGGGGTTATGCCTTGTCCTGCACCCCCATCAACAGTGGAGTGGTGGAGGCCTGTACAGCAGGTTACCCCGACAAGACAGGGGTGGAGCTGCTGAGGGTGGGTTTTAAAGGCGGTTTTCCACTGGGTTTCGAGGGGCCATGGGTGGGGATGCAGGCCAAGAATTTGGGTTCAGTAAGAGGGAAGGAGGACATAATATGAAAGAAACTTCAGAAAGAGGTCAGGGCGTGGAGGGTGGAGGGGCAGATGCTCGAACCCCCATGCCAGCAGTTCAAGTGTTACCTCTGGGGGTGGTGCCGAAGAAGAAAGCAGGGGAGTTCCGGCTCATACATCACCTGTCCTACTCTGATGGGGGGGTCGGTGAATGGGGGGATCCCAGAGGCTTTGAGTATGGTTTCTAACGCTTCCCTAGACCAAGCAGTCGAGTTGATCCAGGCAACTGGGGGGGCCTGGTTGGCAAAGATGGACATCAAATCCCCTTTCTGACTGCTGCCGGTACACCCTGTGGATTGGGACTGCAAGGCCATATGCCCAGGCAGGGCCTTTATGAGAAGGTTGGGAAGGGTCACGGGCAAGGCAAAACAGCCCCATCACTGGGTGGACATAAATAAGGGCATTAAGAAAGACCTACAAGTGTGGGAGGTGTTATTGGAGCTGTACAACAGTGTAACATTCTGCCAGGAGGAATGGGCCTGCAACGCAGACATGGAGTTGTACACGGACGCTGCTGGGGGTTTCAGGATAGGGGCCTATTTCAGGGGTGAGTGGATTTCAGAGGTGTGGCCAACCTGATGGCAGGAGTGAGGGTGGACCAAGGACATCACGTTCCTCAAGATCTTCCCCATATCAGTGGCCCTCGAGCTCTGGAGTCCCTGGATGGCAGGGTGGTGCATCTTGTTTTGGTGCGATAACAAGAGTGTAGTGGAGGTGATCAACAAACAGAATGGCAGTATGGAGTCTGTCGGTCGGGTGTTAAGGCGCATGGCATTACTGGGACTGCATCTGAACCTATCTTTTAGGGCACAGCACATTGAAGGGGTACAGAAAGAGATGGCTGACTGTCTTTTTCATTTTCAGATGGAGCGGTTCCCAGAGTTGGCACCTCAGGATGTGCCTACCCAGACCAGAGTCCGGGACTGGATATGGGAGATTGGAGGGTGAAGGCTAGGGCCTTGTACAAAGGGTGTTGGTCGGCCAACACCCTGAAGGCCTATGAGGGGGTGTGAGCCAGTTTCCAGGCATTTTGGGCCAGGTTGGGTTGGGAGAAAGGGGAACTGGTCCAGGTGGAACATGTCATGCAGTATGTAGTGGAGAAGTGGGAGGAAAGGGTAGCTCACACCACCATGGGGGTCCAGGTGGCAGGTATCATCTGGACATGCCAGGACCAGGGATGGGAGGATGCTGCAGGTGGGCCATCAAGTGGATGGTTACGGGGTGGCAGAGGGGGCAGGGCTCCCAGCAGGGTGAGAGAAGACCCATAATGGGCCCCCTGCTCTGGAAGGCAGTAAGGGCTCTGGACCACGTGTGTAGCTCAGCGAATGAAGCCTGTCTGTTCAGGGCTATATTTGTGGTCATTGCAAAGGGGGTGTTTCAGGTTGGGGAGATGGTGGCACCTAGGAAGTGGGTGGCTGCGGCCGGCCTGCAGGAGGAAAATGTGAGACTGGAGAAGGAGAAGGAGAAGGTGATCATCTTACTCCAGAGGTCTAAAATGGACCAGCAGGGCAAGGACTCCACCATGGTGATGCACAGGCATACTGGGGATGGGGTCTGCACAGTCCAGGCCATGGTGGACTGTAGCACAGTGTGGTGCCACAGGGCAGGGACCTGGTTCATACACGGGGATGGGTGCCCTGTGACAGGTTTTCAGGTGGGCGAAGTGTTGAAAAAGGCAGTGGCATTCGTGGGGAGAACCCTGACAAGTTTGCCTTCAGGATTGGTGCAGCCTCAGAGTTGGTCACGGCTGGTGCAGGGGAGAGTGAAGTCAAGCAGGTGGGCAGATGGACATCGAACTGTTACAAGAGATATCTTATATGTTATAACTGTTATAAAAGATATGTGTGGTACTGACAGTGGCTAATTGGTGTCCCTTTTTTCTCTTTCCACGGCAGGCTCCAAGAGACAGGTGTGGATTGTGGGGCATTCATTCATCTACTGGGCAGAGAGGTTTGCAGACACTACAAGGATAGGGATGCAGTTGCACCCGGGAGCAAAGCACACCAATGTGTGGTGGAGGGGCCTGAGAGGCATGAGGTGGTCACAGCTGCTACCCCTGCTGGAAAAGCTTGGGGTGCGCTGAGCTCTACCAGACTATATCATTGTCCATCTAGGGGGTAATGATTTGGAACAGTGCCATGGGGTTCCCTGTTGAGGGACATTCTGGCAGACCTAGAGAAGGTGAAGAGCTGGTGGCCACAAGTGGTGATCGGTTGATCTGAGATTACATCCAGGAGGGTTCGGAGGGGAGTGAAAGGGCCTAAGGCGGTGGAGGTGGTGCACAAGTGGTTGAACAGGAAGGTGGCCAGAGCAGTGATGGAAATGGGTGGGGTTCACATACAGCATAAGGGCATTTCATACAAGCATGAGGCGGTCTGTCGGTCGGACGGGGTCCACCTGACTGAGTTCAGCATGAGCCTGTTTCTCCGGCCATTTGGGGGAGCTGGTTGGGGGCATCAAAAAAAGAGGATGAGTGGTTAACCAACAAGGGGGAGCCCCATCTTCCTTTGCAAGCTGGAGATGGGTAAGTGGAAGGGGTTTGGGAACAAGGGGAAAAAGGGGGCAGGTGAGCGGTGGGAGGGGTGGTAGGTACCATGGGCTGGGGACAAAGGAACCCAGGTGTGGGAGTAACCGGGAGAGGGAGGAGGGTTATAGAGCTAGGGGGTGGATCACTGTGTCTGCACCTAGTGGGGGGGAGTAGTCTGGGTATGTGTGGTACCCAGTTATGGTAATTGAAATGAGGGGGCGGATCAGTGTCCTGACCCCGAGAAGCAAGGAGGAAATAATAATAATAAACTTTATTTCTTTTGCGCCTTTCTAAAATCAAGGCGTATTACAAAAAATGACAATCATAAAAACATCATAAAACAAATTAAAATCCAGGTTCAAATACACAGCATTAGTTAATATCTATATCACCACCAAATGCCTTTTTCCATAAAAAGGATTTTAAGCCTTTTTTAAAACCCTCCACCATCATGCACTCTCTAATCCAACGGGTTAGAGAATTCCAGATAGTCGGCGCCACAAAACTAAAAGCTCGGGCGCTGGAAGATTTTAAGACTACCCTCGGAATCTCTAGCAACCCCTCATTGGCTGAGCGGAGTGGTCGCATCGGAAGGTAAGGCACCAGAAGATCTTTCAGGAAAGAGGAAGAGAACATGATGAAGAACCACAAGATGGAAGACAGGACTGTTATGTCCTAGAAGTGATATTGGATTGCTATGTCTGTTGAGTAAATACTGACTGTTAAAATGATTTGGGATGTAAATGATGTAAATATATAATTGTGCCTTTAAATAAATACTGCCAGCGAGCATCCAAAGTAAAAAGGCAGTGGCCTCAGTTATTTCTGGGTGGGGATCCAGGGACAATAAATAAATTAATCAACAAGATTTCCCCACTGTTGTTGCATAATTGCTGATGAAGCATACAACAGAGAAAAATGGATTTGTAATGTTTTCCACAGAGAATTACTGTCATCGATAACCCCAAAATACCCTGCTCTGATATCAGCAAGTAATGACATTATTTTGCCATGAGATCAGTGGCACTATGGAATAGCCAGAGAGTTCCAAATATTACAAAAAGCAACAATTAAGGAATAATACCAAACTAGGCTTCTCAGTCTAACTCTGGATTCTGGTGACATCATAAATAATTCAATTGTTGCCTTCATGGTTTTTAATGTCAGTAGAAGCCCCTGGTGGAAGTATAACCTTGTCACTGATGATTTGCTATATATTATTGTATTACTCTTCATTTAGACTTTATAGGTGGCTAAAACAAATCATTAAGCAGTAAGGATTGATTCAAATCTTTTCATATGACCCTGGTTTCTAGTATAGTGAAAAAACTAGTTCTTAAGTACTGGAAGGATCCCCATAGGCTTACTTACACTGAGTGGTTGGCCGAACTCCTTCTGAGCCTCAGGACTGAAAGGATGATTGCCATTATTCGTAATCAGTTGCCCCTTTTCGAGAAAATCTGGACCCCACTGGTGGTAGCCTATATGTAATCCAGTTAAGCTTTTAATGGGCTCTGACCAGATGAAGTAAGGGCCTTGCGCTGGGAGGTTGGAGGGGATGGGGGGGACAATTGGGGGGAGGAGGGTTTTGGGGGTCTTGTAGAGACGCATCATCTTTGTATTGGTTATGGAATTTTCGGATAATTTCACAATTTTGATGTCTCGTTTCTGTTATCATTTTCTTGTCTCTGCAAGAATATATGAAAAGTTCAATAAAAAAGTTAATGGCAAGGATTGATTCAAATCTACATTGCATAAATATTTTGATCAATATATACCAGAAGGCAGAGGGTCATGTCACAAGACTTTATGGCATAGCAATATACCACGCTGCCAATACAGCGTGATATATTGCAAATGGCATAATTATTTTTTTTTTGCGGGGGGCTCTGCCCCTACACCCCTCTTATGGTGGGCTGTGCCCCCGAACCTCCCCAACTAAAATAACAAACTCTGGGGGTGGGGTTCACACTTAACTCTGCACAAAGTGTGAGAAAAAAAAAATGTCCATGCGTCTGGGACTGGGAATCAAAACCCAGTCCCATCGCACTGCTTGCTTCCCTTGCTGCCCGTGGCTCATCCCATCAAGCCATGGCAGCTGCTCAGCAGACCCCTCTCCCAGCAGGAATCTTATTTTGCGCTGGGAAGAGTGAGAGGGTACACTACTGTGCATACTTCCTTTTGTGGTTTTGCACAATCTCGCTCTTACCAACCAGGCTGTTCCTACCTCACAGTCAATGTCATGTGCTGTAGAGCATGTGACATTTTAAACCTGTAGGATACCAAAAATACTCACCTACATATTGATACACATCTGTACTATTAAAATAGTGTGTAGTTACTTTTTTCACAAATCAACATATGGAAAAATAAAACATATTATTTCAATTTAGGAATACATTTTGGAACTTTTTCTGAATTTTTGTTCAACATTCACTTATTTTGTAAGGATCTGTTTCATTATGACCTGTTTTCTCCATCTTATATCTTTACAGTAATTGTGATAAAATATTTCACATTTTGCCCAAAGTAATAGCTAATTATTCTTACTTTTGCTGGCTACATTTAAAAAATAATTGTAAGATAATAAAAGTTCAGTTTGCAGCCCTAATGGTTCCCAAGTTAGTCATTTTCAATTATCATTAGAAATGGCTAACATTGGAACTGTTAGCAGTTGTCCTAGAAACTTACACTTTTTTTAATGAAAGCTTGGAGTCATGATGAAATAGATAAGTAAAGATGCTGCAACGTTTTACTTCACTGGCGCTGTTCTGATGAAGTTGTGAAAGTCACCTTCATGAAATACTTCACAAAGTTCTCACTTCCCCACTTCACAATGGGTTTTCCTGGTGAAGTGGTAGTTTTTCAGACAAAGTCATGGTGACATTGCAACTTTACTGGCAAATCTTCATGACTTCATTTTAAAAAGTCCAACTTTACCTGCCAAAAATGTTACAAAGTTGGCACGTCACTTTTTGATGTTGGCAAACTTTGCAAATTAATTCAATGGTGGGCCAGGGTGGTGGCAGTGGAGAGGCCTCAGTGGACAGGTGATGGGGGCAGGCTGGTAGTCTAGACCACTAGGTTAACCAGGTAACATGCATAGGTAGGCAGTTGGGGAAGGGGGTGCACTAGACCACCAGGGTTGTTCAGTAATATATGTGGGAGGACAATTGTGTGGGAGGGGAGCACACTAGACCACCAGGGTCATTCAAGTAAATCACTTAAGTGGGTGATCAGGGAAGGGGCACATTAGACCACAAGGAATGGTCTACAGGCTGTCCTGACAGGTGCAATGGAGGGGGATGCAAACTCTATGTGCTCCAGAACAATGGAATGCAATTTACACCATAGCATCTTGCTAACACTATGGGGTCATTTGCATAAGGATTTATGAATATGGCAGATTTGTGGGCCCTAACAGCCCTATTGCTGCTGCAAACCTCTTGGCATGTGGCCATTAGGAGGTTATGGTTTGCAGGCACAATCAGTATAGTGCCTGACTGGAATAATGGAAGATTACATTAGCACTCATAATGTATGTTGGGTATGTTCCAGTATACCTGTAGTTTACTACCAGTGCTAATTTGCTCCTGGAGCAACCTTTCTGTGGCCAATATGTCTTATTTGCTCACTGCAGAGTTTAAGTAAAAATTTTCTTAGCAAGTTGTCTGTCACACAGCAGAGCACAAAGCAAGATGATGATGTATTTCTCCTTCTCTGTACTAGAGAAAGTGACAAGATCATACGTCCTAGCTTCAGTCACTGTAGAGCAGCAGGAGTGGTTCAGACAGAAGTCTCACTGAATTAACCTACTGTGACAAATTCCTGTACCGGGACTTCGGGTGCAGCACATGGAAAGTAGCAAATGGCCACATGCATAGGCAGGTGATGCACAGTGAGCTGCAGAAGTTTTTTTATTTTTTTATATATTTTTTTTGCCTACTGCCCCCTTCCTCCATTTCCCACCTACTGGATCAAAGCTTCAGAATCTGACAAGAAAAAACAATTAACCTCGTCACCATGACTATGTCACATCTACAGTACCTGCCAAAGAATCTGAGACCCTGTGCTAATGTTTTCTCTTCATGTCCAATATCCAGTAGAATTATTAAGCAGTTTACTAGGGAGATGATCTGACATGTCAAGTTATAGATCCAGTCCATCTCCTATAACAGTAGCCATGGCCACATTTTGGAGTAAGTGCAATTTCCTTGGTACATTCATAATGACAGGAAAAGTTACTGTTGGGCTAGTGACAGGACTGGGGGGGGGGGTAGAGGGATGTATATACCACACCAGCATCAAAAAGGGGGTGAATAGTGAAGCTAAATTGCATTTTCAGTTATTTACAAAAAAACATTGAATACTAGCTATATATTCACAAGAAAGCAGTTGAACACCACTATTGGGTGCACAAGAGGGATGGGTGAAGTCTCCTAAGTATACTTCACGTAGTCATGATGGTGAAATGAAAATGCTCTGCAACTTTGTAAAGTTTGGTTGGACATCATTAAGACCAGCAATGATGAAAATTTGCTGGTAAAGTCCATTATATTTTGTGAAGTTTTTGCAGGAGAGAAAGTCACATGACTGATCTATTATGAAAAACATTGCTCCCATGGTACACTACAGCAAAAAGGTCACCACCTAGGCCTATGCACAGTGGACAATTCTACAGTGTTACATTAAGAAGCAAGAAATGTTATCTTTATAGGACAAAGTAATTCAGTGAAGTAAGTTAAAATATGCTCTGTTTGACTGCTGAGTGGTGGTGCAGTAGGTGTGATATTAAAAGCTTTTATTCACAGTGACTATTTTAAAGGAGATTTTTAATATATTTTTTACTGTTCTCATTCTGAGTACATCTGAGTACATCTGTGAGCTGAGGTTGTGGGAAGGGCAAAGTCAGCCCAGCTTTCAGTTCCCAGTTTCAATGTTACAGTAATACACTTTAAAAACTTGATATTCAACCCTATACTGTACATGCTTAAACATATTCTTAACATTAAATAAAGTAGTGCCCCTACTATAGCCTCAGTCTCTTCAAGCCTTCTTGCTCTTGCTCCTCAGGAGCCCTTAGCACTGTACCTAGCTTCAGTCTCTCCAAGCCTCCTCCTTCTCCTTACTTGTCCTTGTTGTGTACCTCACCCTTCCAGTAAAAACAGGTGCCCAAAGTGCAGATCACTTTCAAATTTTAATAATTAATTTTCTTTGGATCACAAGAAAGACCATTCCCTTCCCTTGCCACACTCTAGACTTGAGTACCTTCTGTACACCTCATAATGCCAGTGTTACTGTACATATGGTGCTTTACATTATGGGCATGCATATATTTTTAAACTATTATGGCCTAGCTCATGGACTGCTACCTTCAGTACACCTCATGAGCCCAACATTAAATGTATTGCTTTTAATGTCAGACAGCCATATTTGGAAACTCTAATGGCCTACATCTATGTGTTGTTGTATCCATGCACCATGTCTGGTAATTGCATTTAACCTTGCCCCCCCACCCTGACGTTCACAGGCAAGCAACTTTATCAATGATCTCCATGTGACCAGCACACACTACATCTCATATCTTGGTTGAGTTGCTGGATAAAATTGACACTTGGCTGTATCTCCCATTATACGGTATGGTGCCCTCACAGTTACAGGGAAGGGGGATAAAGATGAATGCCAGTTGACCTTGAACCAGATTACGCTATTGGTGGTATTTTTAGTGAATGGGGGGAATTTGGCCGGGACACTGGGGAAATTCCCCTACTCTGTTGGTAGGGGGATGTGCTGCCCATTTGCATGTCAGTCTCTGTCTGTCTGGAGATGGAGCAGGAAGTGGAGAAGCTTGGAGTGCTGCATGCACCTCTTTCAGGAGATTTGAGTGAAGTGGATACCTTCCTCGATGCAGAAGTCCGTTTGGAGAATGATGTTACGGTTTCTGCCACGGTTGCACTGGTGAATCTAGGATCTGTTGCTCGGTCTGACATTACAGGGGTATTAGTAGCCCCTGAATCAATTGTTTCTGCTGCTGTTTCTTTACCTAATACTCGTCCAACGCAGGTTACTACTTCTGTGGACTTACCGACTGTTGCTGCTGGTGACCCGAGTGTCTCCCTGGTGACTGGCGGGAGTTGTCAAGCGCCAGCCCAGAATACTCCTGCTGCGAGTATGTCGGGTGATCAGCTTGGCATTCTACCTTCTGTTCCCTTGCTGATTTTTCAGACTGAGCCAACTGACCAGACTGGGGTTTTGGTGTTCTCATTTACGGCTCCTAGATGTCCTGCTTGGGAGAAACTATGTGCCACCTCTACTACCGACTCTACTGCTCCTAGGCAAGCGTGGGCTGATACTGAAATGGATGATTCTGAGCCTTGTACTGTGGATAAGTCGCTGCGTGCGACTGGATGGGTGAAGTCTATGACTTCATATCAGTGGACTTCTGGATTTGCCCCAATTCATATCCCTGGGGTCCGATTACGGATGCCCTTACCCAGTGCTGCCTCTACAGGTCCTCTACCCCTTCTGTGACTGATGGTGATGCTTTTGATAGTGCCCCAGGGGCTGATTTGGAACTTACTCCTAATCCTGTACTGGATTTTGATAATATGGCTCTTTTGAACACTCGTAGTGTATGTTCTCAATTGCCCACCCTCCCTGCTCCTGTTTCTGATGGTGCTGGAGGTTCAATTACCTCTCCTGATGCTGCTGGTGGACCTCGCCTAAAACATATGCATCCTTCTTTCAGAAGAAGGTATTGCCTGCTAAAAGACATAATGCAGTGCACATTGTTTATAAGGGGAGCTTAGACATTTTTTCTGACAGGGGTTACTTGGGGAAAGTCTTACTTAAAACCAGTCTGTGCTTTAATGCAGCTGAGCTCTATGCTCTGATTCATGTTTCTGGGAAGCGCGCCTTTGTTGTAAGCTTTAAACTACAGGCTGGTCTGGAGGCCCTTTGGTTATGGTACCATAAAGTTAAACAGACTCCTTTATGGTCTCCCTTTGAGGTGATTCCCCTGATTAAGCCAGCCCACAAGTTGGTCACCATACTATTTTGTAATGAAGGGGTCAGTGTGACTGATTTGCTTTTTTGGTTGAAGCAACACTGTACAGTGATGGGTTCCCAGAAGCTATTTTTGATAATGAGAATATTTGGACTGGGGGTTGGAGAGTTCAAGTGATTTTGAATGCTATTGATGGGTCATTAGAGCATTTACCAAACTCCTTTTTTATTGGAGGGGACAGGGGGGTTTTGTTCTATCCCGGGCAGCCTAAAACTTGCTACAAGTGTGGTGCTCCCGGGCATATTAGTAATGCTTGCGACAAAATCCACTGTTCTTTGTGTGGGAAGTTGGGCCACTTTTATTCTCAGTGCACTGAAGAGGTTTATTGTAACCTATGTGGTCAGCCTGGTCACTCCTATATGGATTGTGATCAGGCTGCCTTTATTAAATCTGGGTCTGGTATTCATCTCCCCTCCTCGGAATGTATCACTATCCTAGGTGGCTATAGACCCCCGTCTGGTGGTGATGAAGTCCTTAATCTTTTGAAATCCTTGTTCGTAGATGCAAAAACTGAAACAATATTTCTAGGAGATCTAAATATGGACTGGCTGTCATCTAAATCACACGGCCTCAAATCCCTTTGTGACGAGCTAGGTCTTGGGCAATTAGTCAGTGAATCTACTAGGAACCTCACTCTAAATACTGCCAACAGTTCCATTCTAGATGTGGTGCTAACCACCCATCCACACAAAATATCTCATTTGGCAGTGTTTCACAACGACATGAGCGATCATGGAATTGTTGCTTGCATAAGATCTCAAATTAAGACCCGTCCACAACCCACCTTTATAACAAAAAGATCCTTTCGCAAATTCAGTGCAGTAAACTTCCTATCTGACCTGAGCATGATCAGATGGCAAGATCTTTACCTAGCCAAAGATGTCAACAAGGCAGCTTGCATCCTTAATGACAAACTCACTACAATAATAAATATGCATGCCCCTTTCATCAAAGTAAGGGCACGGAACAACCTAAACCCTGGTTTACCTAGGATCTCAAGGCAGCCCTTATAGCTCGAGATAAGCTCTGGCCAAAGCTAGACATTCCAAAAAATCTTTGGATTGGCAGGCCTTTAGAACAGCCAGGAATAACTCTGTGAAAAACTTCGCCTGCTAAAGCTAACTATTATATTTCTACTCTAACAAGCTTAAAGGTAACCCTCATAAAATATGGAAGACTATCAAAGCTATAGAAGGACTCCCATGGCCCCTCTCTCCCAACAAAGATAGTTGCAAGTGGCAAGATTGTGGAAAACAAGTCCCTAATCCTGGAGGAACTTAACTCCCACTTTGCCACAGCTGGATTAGCTTTTGACTCATCACCTTATGCTGGTGCTGCGGTGAGCCAGCATACCCCTCCCGCCACATCTAGTCCTGCACCCAGCCCCTTCCAACTGCGCGAGATAACTTATAAAGAAGTAGAAGATTCTCTTCTTAACTTAGACACCAAAAAAAGCACAGGGGACGATGGCTTAGAACCCTTTTTCCTAAGGTCAGGCTACGCCCAATCTCACTGCCCCAATTCTCCACATCTTCAATCTTTCCATTACATCTGCTACTGTGCCGTCCTGCTGGAAATCAGCATATATCCTCCCTCTATTTAAATCTGGTGACCCTTGCAATGTAAACAACTATAGGCCTATCTCCATATTGCCTATCCTTTCTAAAGTTCTCGAAAAACTGATCCATATTCAGTTAAAATCTCACTTGGAAACCTTTTCTCTCATTAACCCAGCTCAATCTGGCTTCCAGGCTAATCATAACACAATCACTGCACTTGCAAAAGTAACCAATGATTGGATCTCTGCTATAGATGCTAAGAAGGTAACTGGTGCAGTCTTTTTGGACCTCAGCAAAGCTTTTGATACTGTTGATCACAAACTATTAGTCAATTGCCTTGCAAAGTTGGGTGCCACATACCATACAACCCAGTGGTTCTCTAGCTACCTAACTGGAAGATTCCAAAAAGTAAAGGCGGAAGGCTTTTTTTCTGCTGCCTTGCCAGTTGCAAGAGGAGTCCCCCAAGGATCCATCTTAGGCCCTATCTTGTTTTCTCTGTACATTAATGACTTAGATGCTAACATATCTACGTCCCAATCTGCACTTTTTGCAGATGATACTGTGTTGTATACTTGCTCTCATCGTTATCTGAAGTCAAGGGAGTGCTTCAAGCGATTCTCTGCACAACTTGAGCATAATCTAATAAAGGCAAAGCTTCTGCTCAATGCTAAGAAGACTAAAGCGATGATATTCTCCTGCAGTGCTGTCTCAGGCCCCCCCAATACCCTTGCCCAAGACTTCATTGTCACCACTCTAAACGATCCTCTGGAAGTTGTAACCAAATTTAAATATCTAGGTATCTGGATTGACAAAAAAATTATCTTTCAGTGACCACGTCGAAGATGTCTCTAGAAGGTTAAAAGCAAGGTTAGGTTTCTTCTACAGAAATAGGCCCCTTTTCCCCCCTTGAAACTCGAAACAAGCTTGTACAGGCCACTTTTCTCCCCCTGCTCGACTATGGTGATGTAATCGATTCCTCCACCACTCTTGCAAATCTAAGTAAACTGGACATCCTTTATCACCATGCGTTACGGTTCATTACCAATTCCCCTTACCGTTCGCACCACTGTGACTTATATGCAGCTGTTGGTTGGACATCTCTTACTACTAGACACCTGCTCCATGCTGGGCTATGGACTCTTAAACTGCTCCTGCAGAAATTTCCAAGCTATCTCTCTTCCCTTATTAGTATCTCACATAGTGCATACTCGTTAAGAAAATCTGACTTTATTATGTTCGACATACCAAGGACGCGGACTTCCTTTGGTAAACGTGCTATTGCATATGCCCTTCCCTCCATTTGGAACCAATTACAAACCGTACTGAAACTAACTAGCACAGTTTCAATAAACTTCTACAAATCGCTAAGTTCAGCCAAAATAAAAGACACCTGTAACTTTCATTAAGTCTCTTCCTTCCCCATGTGTGCCATATTTATCCACTGGTAAGGTATAATTGATTTGTCATATTAACTGCTTTCCCTTCCCCTTCTACTCCTGGCTTTATCTTTGCTTACGCTCCACTGCTACTCTATCAAATCACTCCTCCCCCCATATCAGTTGTAGACTGTTGTTTGTTCTAGCTGCCAAAATACTGTATATGTATTGTGCACACCAGTCATCATGTTTCATTTATCAGTATGCAACCTGTAAGTCGCTTCCCTGTCTCATATCAATGTTTACCACCTGCGGTCACCCTATGTGGTACCCTTGTATGTATATCCAGCCTGTATCATGTAGCGTGCATTTCATGTATATACTGTTATTACCTGTGTTTGTACTTTAAGTGTTTATGTCACAGGACCTCCTTGTGAATGAGCTTGCTCAATGGAGTTTTCCTGCAATAAACTTGAACTTGAACTTGAATCTTGAGGAGCAACGGTTGCTAGTGGTGGTGGCTCAAAGGGAACGTGTGCAACGGTTTGAGTCTGCTACTCAATCTAAGCCCTCCCTGACTTCTCCTTTAGTGACTCCATTGGATGTGCCTCTTTGGCCCCTCCCCCTGAGTTTAGTTCTGATTCACCCTTGGAGGGTGCTCCTGTAGAGGCACTGTCTAATGAACTTCCTGTTAAAGTGTCACTCACCCTTCTGCCAGTGGAGTCTCTAGATGCCCAATCTCTCCCTTCTTCTGCAATGCCTTCCCCTTCTCCACCGACTGTTCCAGTAGTGGATCCCGAACAGCGTGTAACTCGGCATAGGAGTTGGCAGCAGCCTGCTTCTAAGGCACCAAAATTTCTAACACCAAGACGTCTAATCATTTCCATTCCCTTTTGTTAGACTCTGGTATGGTGGGGCTGGATTCTAAAGTGTCCTCTGAAGATTCCCACTGTTTTGAACCCCTTTCTGATTCAGAATCTAGTGAGTTGGGAGATGTTTCTGTCAAATTGTTGGACCCTAAGAAGGGTGCCACCCCTGTTAAGGGAAGGAAAAAGAGGACGGTAGGTGTTAGTAAATCCCGGGCCCACAAACCTCCCTGAGTCCTCTGATGTGTTCCACTCCCTCTTTATCTCTGTTGATGATTAATGTCAACAGTATCAAAAATGTTAAGAAACGGAGTGGGTTTTTTTTCACATTTGTTGACCTATACTGTTGATGTTATTTTTTTACAGGATACCCGGCTACACACACCTGTTGAGCTTCATCAGGTTCAGTCTGAATGGTTTAAAGGACCATCATGTTGGTCTCCTGGTTTGGATTCTTGTACAGGGGTGGGTATTTTATTTACTTTACCAGTTCAACTTCTCAAATTGTTATATTTGATCCCTGGGAGGGTTTTAATTTTGGATAATAAAATTCGGGGTGCTTAGTATCGGTTGATTACTATATATGCTCCTCAATCTAAGGCAGACCGTGTGGAGTTTTTTTCCGCCATTCGTCCTTTTCTTTTTTCTGCTCAGACTGTGATATGGGGGATGATTTCAATTGTGGTCTTACTTGTCAGGATCGGGGTAGTGGTACATCCACTATGAAAGTGTTTTGTGATATGTCTTTCTGATCTTCCACTGTACAACTAGCAAGTTTTGTGGATGCGTATAAGTCCTTTCATAACACAGGGAAGCCGACCTCTCAAAGGGGTGTACATGCTACCCATAGTGATTTTGTTTTTATTAGTAAGGGACTCCCAGTTATGAATGCTCAGGTTACTTCTGTGGAGTTTTCTGGTCATAAGGTGCTCTGGGTACTTCTTGGGTCCACAGACTTGCCCTATGGGCCTGGTCTTAGGAAATTGAATATGTCAATTCTTGCTGAACGCTCTGCTATCCACCAGATCTTCTATGCTGTCGGTGGACAGAAGACTTTATTTGACTTATTTGATAACCCCTCTTTGTGGTGGGAGTGTTTGAAGCATGATCATTGAAATTTGTTGTTATCTGTTATCAGATATATATCTGATTCTGAGAAAATTAAGTACTTGCAACATAGAAAGCAGTTACATCACTTAATGGGTTTAGCTCACACAACTGGTCATGATTTTGGGGGCCACATTTCTGCAATACAAGCTGCTATGAGGGCTTTTCATGAGCGTCAAATGGCATCTCTTACAATGCAGCACAAATTCAGTACACAAGGGAAGTTAGAGAATATCTGTCCGTTTATTGGTTGTCGAGACCGGATTCAGAAAAATAAATTGTTGGCAGTTTGGTATTCAGCTGGGTTAACGGTGACATCTCAGCCTGACATAATGCAGGTGGTTCCTCATTACTTGAGGACCCAATTTGCTGCTTCTGTAACTGACCGGACTGCCTTTTCGCATTTTTTTGGTTTGTTGAACATTCCCTCTATTCCTGGTGAGATGCTTTCCGGTTTGACTAAGGCATTTTTTTTCAACAGGGGTCCTTGATGCAGTCTCGGCACTGCCTAAAGGAAAGGTTCCTGGACTGGATGATCTTCCTGTTAAACTTTATAAGTTGATTGTCCCAATGATTGCCCAGGAATTGGCCTTAGTTTATACATATCTGTTGGATATGGAGTCCCTTTCTTTGGACGTGACCCTTAGTGTGGTGACACTCTTACATAAAAAAGGTGTCCGGGAGAATTTGAATAATTGGAGACCTATCTTTCTTTTGAATGTCAGTTTTAAGTTTATAATAAGATTTTGGCATGTAGTCTGTCAAAAGTTGCCAGGATGCTTGATCAACTACTACTGTTGCATGAGTTTTTTTTGTCTGGGACCTTCCATGATGCGACTGAGTATGTTGTGTTTCTCGATCAAAGGAAGGCTTTTGACTCTGTTGCCCATGATTTTTTATGGTTTATTTTACAGTTATATAGTATTCCAGTGGTTTTTATTCATTGGTTACAAGTGATTTATGGTCAGGCTATCCTTCGACCTTTGGTAAATGTTTTTTTTGGTCCAAAGATTCCAGTACATCGTGGGGTACATCAGGGTTGCCCCTTGAGCCCGTTGCTTTTTGTTTTTAGTATTGATCCTTTGCTTCGGATATTGAATGATGTTCGGTTTTTTACTCCTGTTTCAGCTTGTCAGTGTCCTCTTCCTTGGACAGCAGCAGCCTATGTGGATGATATTTGTTTACTTCTAAAATCCTCCACTGATATTTAAGGGTTATTGGCTTTTGCTCTTATTATGGGGTGGCTTCTGGGGTTCATTTAAATAAACAGAAATGTTTGATTAAATGTCGTGGGGTGGGTACCCCAGATCCCTGTGTTGCCGGGCTTGCTATTCAGGAAGGGCCTTTGACAGTTTTAGGGATTGTTTGTGATACTGGTCATCCAGATCTCCTGAATTGGGATATGAAACTCCAGCAGGGAAGATTGTTGGTGGATGGCTGGAATAAAAGTATTATGGGTAAACAGAAAAGGGTCCATTTGGTTAGGACTTATCTTTTGCCCCTTTTTTTGTATGTCAGTCTTGTGTCCCCCCCCCCCAGAGATCGAGATGCTGCTCTTTATGGTTTATTATTTTCCGCAGTTTGGGGCAGCAGACTGAATTCAATTAAATGTAATGTTTTATACCTTAAAGTCATGGATGGGGGTCTTAACATGGTGAACCCTGTTTGGTTCCTTTTTCTTAATTTTATATTTACTAACCTACGCCCCTTATGTCATAGGACTCTGACTTGATGGATGGCATTATGGATTGAAAAGCTAAAGGCTTGGTATCCCAGTTGGGTTTCCGGTGAATTCAAAACATTCAAATCAGTTCTGTTTTCTCCCCAGTTTTATAGGGAGGTATTTGTTCGTTTGAAGCAGTGGTACCGCGTATATGAAGATGTTTTTCACAAATCCAAGAAACTATTGTACGCACAGGTTTTGGCCTCCAAATTCACTGATATTGATACCTTTCTCTTGTGTCCTCCTTCGTCTGTACCTCATGATCTACGGATTCTTCATAGTGAAAGAATTCCTGTTAAATTTTGGAATGTGTTATGGCTTTGTTGCTATGACAAGCTGAATGTTAAGGCTAAACAAAAACAAAAGGCTTTGACCGAAAGACAATGTGCCAGGCCTGCATGTTTAGGACAATTGGAGTCTATGTCTCATTTATTTTTTACATGTTCCTTTATTCACTCCTTTTGGGATTATTTGGTGGGATGTTGGGATATGCCTGTTCTGATAACCTTTTCTTATGAAACTTTGATTTATGGGGTATTTGGTCGGGAATGGTCTCAGTGGGATGTCCAGATATTGAATGGCTTGTTTTCTGTAGTGAAATGGTATGTCTGGAATAGCAGATGTCTATTTACTCTGCAACAAAAATTGCTTTCTTTTCAAGACCTCTCAGGCTGTATTTTGAAGGAGCGTTGTAATATTTATTTTCATGAAAAGTCCTCTCATAACGCTGCATATATTGCAAATGTTTGGCGGAATCTCCCTTGGGTGACTGATTCCGATACTCCTATTACATGAGTTTACTTTGACAGTTTCTTGTTTGACTTTGTTGAGCTGGTATTTTTTGATGGTGTATTTGAATATTTCATAAGAGTGGGGGGGGGATTCTTTTATGTGTCAGGCTTTGGTTTGGGTTATAATGTATGACGTTAATACTTATCTGACTTTCCAATGATTTATATTTTCCTTTTGTGTGAATTCATACTTGATTGTATTTGTTTGATTTTTTGAAGTTTATAATAAACAAAATTCCCCAACTCTTTTCGATTAGTGCTATGGGATCTTTAACATTTACCTGAACTACTACCACCAGAACAGGCAGATGGGACCTTGGTTTACTGTCACATCTGAAAGACAGGACCTCAGGAGTGCAGCACCCCCATGCTGTACTACAGTGTTAGTAGTGGGATTTAACCCAAATGCCTGATGTGGAGATAGAGCCCACAGCCTTCTGATCTCCCAGCCTCAAAGGCAAGTGTGCTACCTGCTGAGCCACTGACACTGCCAATATGTGCTAAGACACCATTTTGAAACACAGCTCACTTCTAACCTCTGCTCACAGCACTAAAAGTAAACATAGTATTTTTGCACAAATAGTATCTGTGATAAACCACTATGGCTCTCAAAAGAGGTGTCAGGGAAGGTTAAGGAGAAAAAGGCTGTATTCAGAAAGAATAAGGAATCACAGACGGAGCATGACAGGGAACTGTATCAATTAAAGCAGAAAGTAGTGGGGAAGGCAGCCAGAAAAGCAAAGGCCCAAACTGAGGAAAAGATAGCCAACTCAGTTAAGAAGGGGGATAAAACCTTTTATAGGTACATTAGGGAGCATAGAAAGGTTAAGGGAGGGACAGTGAAGATTAATAAAGGAGAGGGGAGGTGGGCAGAGGGAGACAGTGAAAAGGCAGAGATACTGAATGAATACTTTTGATCAGTATTCACAAAAGAAGAAGAAGAGGAGGAGTTACCTAAACCAAACAGTAGAAGCACTCTGGATAGTGGGGTTGACACCAGTCCATTTATAGAAGAAAGAGTACTGAAAGAACTCCTAAAACTCAAGGTGGACAAAGCAATGGGGCCTGACGGGATTCACCCTAGAATCCTAAAAGAGCTAAGGGATAGTGACACCACTAACCACACTTTTTAACAAATCATGGGAAGATGGGGTGGTACCTGAGGACTGGAGGAGAGCAGATGTGATTCCCCTTCACAAAAGTGGGAGCAAGGCAGAAGCAAGAAACTGCAGACCTGTTAGTTTGACCTCAGTGGTGGGGAAAATGATGGAATCACTTCTGAAAGAAAGAATTGTTGAGTACTTAGAGGCCAGCAGGGCACAGGACCCAAGGCAGCATGGATTCACAGCAGGAAGGTCATGTCAGACGAATCTAATCGATTTCTTTGACTGGGTGACCAAAGTAATAGACCAGGGAGGGGCTGTGGATATGGCCTACCTAGACTTTAGCAAGGCATTTGACACAGTCCTGCACAAAAGATTAATAATCAAGTTAGCCAGCCTGGGAGTGGGTCCTAGGGTGGTAGCCTGGGTAGCAAACTGGCTGCACAACAGGACACAGAAGGTAATAGTGAATGGAACACATTCTGAAGAAAGGGGGGTTACTAGTGGAGTACCTCAGGGCTCAGTACTGGGTCCAGTCCTCTTTAACATCTTTATAGGTGACATTGCAGAGGGTCTGGAGGGAAAGGTATGCCTCTTTTCGGATGACACAAAGATCTGTAACAGAGTTGATACACAAGGGGGTAGAAAGGATGAGAAGGGACTTGGCAAAGTTGGAGGAATGGTAAGACATATGGCAACTTAGATTCAATGCAAAGAAGTGCAAAGTAATGCACCTGGGAAATAAAAATCCAGGAGAAGAGTACACAATAGCAGGGGAGGTACTAACGACAACAATAATGGAAAGGGATCTGGGTGTAGTCATATCAGATGACCTAAAGGTGGGTAAGCAATGTGAGAAGTCAGTAAGGAGAGCCAGGGGGATACTGGGATGCATAGGGAGGGCATCACAAGTAGAAAAAAATGAAGTGGTTATCCCTCTATACAGACAGTTGGTGAGACCCCATCTGGAGTACTGCGTGCAGTTTTGGAGACCTCATCTACAAGAGACATAGACAGGATGGAAGCAGTCCAGAGGAGGGCAACTAAAATGGTGCAGGGTCTACATCAGAAACCATATGACGAGAGACTGAGAGAGCTTAATATGTATACCCTTGATGAAAGGAGGATGGGGGACATGATAGAAACTTTCAAGTACCTCAAGGGAATCAACAAAGTCCAGGAGGGTAGCATCTTTCAGAAAAAGAGATGTGTAAGAACAAGGGGTCACAATTTAAAGATAGAGGGGGGGGATGGCTCAGGGGTAATGTGAGGAAATCTTTTTTTCATGGAGAGAGTGGTGGACGCATGGAACAGCCTTCCTGGAGAGGTTGTGGTGTCTAAAACAGTGGGGGAATTCAAACATGCATGGGACAGACATAAGGCAATTATAGTGGCGGGGTTGCAGGAAGTAGACTGTTGGTTAACTAGAATCTGCAGCTTATCCAATAGGTAGGGAAATGGGCAGACTGGGCGGGCCAAGTGGTCCTTATCTGCCGTCAAAGTCTATGTTTCTATGTAAGCAACTGTCTTAAATCCCATTCCACTTGCAATGACATATAGGAGCATTCTAAACACAAACTATGAAAACATTCAGTTCCTACACAAAATTTAATTCCTGGCTGATTTTCTTCACTGCAGAACTGAAACACAGAGGAAACAAACACCGGCACCAGATTCCACATTGTAGCAAAAATATCAAAATATATTAGAACATTCATTAAACTGACATATCAGCAGGCAGGAGAGAGTAAGATTTCCAGACTAGTTTTGCAGGCTGTGCATCCTCATGAGGAGGGGAATGCAGTGAGTGAATCCAATTTAAGAGAGAGAGGTTTGAAGGCATACAACAATTTCATAAAAGTACTTATAATTTCACAATAACCATATAGTGGAAGAAAATAAGTGCAGACATGAACCTAGTTACAAAAGAAGTCATTTAAAACTGGGATCAGCTTGATACAGTCATTTTTGGTCAGTAGCCAAAAGAAGCATATACTAGCCTGACTGTCCAAAATTTAACATTGCATTAGATAAAATAGTAAATATGGCTGCAGAATGTCCCAATATAAAAATGAGATACTGCTTGTAGTTCATGGAGGAAAAAAGGCTCAACGCATCAAAGTAAGAGATTTCTTGCTTAAAGGCCAATGTTTCATCCATCATCTTTTTGTTTCATAGCTTCAAAAATCATCGTTATGCTGCATGAGTAAACAATCAGGAGTGCTTCCAGGTAGCAGCTCTGCAACTGAAAGAAGCACCTCAAAACATAAGATAGTTCTTGTTTCCTGAACAGAATTCAAATACAGTAACGTTAAGTATAGTTAGAGACAGAAATTACTTCTTAAGAAATGGCATATATCAGAAACATAGAAACATAAAATGTGATGGCAGATAAGGACAGGTTGGCTATCCAGTCTGCCCATTTCTTCCTATCTACACTATTACCACAGACCATACCCAATCTATAGCTCTTTCTCTCTAATCTGTTATTGAGTCCTGAGCTAGTTAAGGCCCTTATTAAATAGGAATTTCTTCTATGAAGTGTAAGGTCCAATTCCCCACCCATCTTTTTCAGCATGACTCTATCAATGGCACAAAATTTAAAAACATTTTTCCCTCTGTTTCTGTGTGCCCTGACATGCAGCAAGTGTATTGTTCTCATCTCCCTTAGTAATACTCCTAAGATGTTGTCCTACCCTGCCTTTGAATGGGTGTGTGGTTTTGCCCACAGAAAAAGCACCACAGGCGCATCTGGCAAGGTAGATAATATTAATTATGCAATGGCAAGAAAATTTCCTGGACTCTGATTGGTCAGTGTGTGCCTGAGACAGTGATGATATTACACAATAACATCACTATGTGCACATCGTGGCTGCCATCCACTTCTTTTTTTCAGAAACAAAGATATATTGCCACATTAAAAATCTATTAAAACCTTTCTTAAATATTTGTTTTATTTTGTATAACATCGAGCCAATGTATAATTGCAATAAGGCACTCCAAGGTGTATGTTATCATGTAATAATGTCACTCCTGGGGTGGTGGAAGCACTCAGCTTCACCTCGTGCTTCAACCCACCCCAGGAGTGATGTTATTACATGGTAACACACACCTTGTCGTGCCTTATTGCTTAATAGTCACACAGCTGGTGAAACATCTGATATCAAAGGAGTTTGTGGTGTTTATATTAGTGAAATCTTTTTTTTGGAATTTCTGGACAGAATTTGCATACGTGCATGCCCAGTGTCATGGCTCAACTCTGGAACTGTGTTTTCTGCAATTTTTAGCCCTCAGTTTGCAGAAAGAGCCACTTGCCCAAATTCACTTATGTTTAAACCACTAAAAGCGACCTTTAGCTGAACTTGGGTCTGAAGACCCATCCACAGGCCTTCTGGTTTTTTTACTGTACTATACTTGCTTGTGCTCCTACTAGCACTGTACCATGGTGCCCACCCCTCGCAACAGCAATGGTAACCAGTTTTGCCACTCCCACCCTGTGTTTGATTGTCATTTTGACATCATTTTACAATTAGCCATGATGTCTTTTTTTTCCTGGAAGTACTGAGATAATACTGAATGTTCATTCAACCCACCAAATTCTGCCACTGTGTATTATCTCTCCTGGTTGTTCTGCAAATGTATAATTAGCAGAGTCTGTCTGATTAAGGCATAGGCAACATAGGCGCGTGCCTAGGGCCCCATCTGTTCAGGGGGCCTCAGAATCCCCAAACTTTTTTTTCAATCACACTCATAACTTGACATTTGACTCAATCAGCTCAGTTTGGGGTCACAAAGGTTTTATTAACTGGGGAAGAAGTGCTTAATGGGAGTCAAACTATTTACTTAAAGAAAGTTGTTTTTTTTTTTTTCACCAAGGGTTGGTCCAGAAAAGGCAGTGTATTCCACATAAAAGTGTCAGAAAACTGGCCCCTGGACTTAAAAATACAGATATTTTCTGTTTGTATATTGCAGGTGTACCAAGTTCAAAAATACTTTTGTGTGCATTATTTTGTGGTGAAATAGGATGGAAGGGAAGCATACTTGTGGACCTAAAATTCAGTTGGCCGCCCCTGTCATTGTTTAATAAAAAATCAAGCTAGTAAGGAATGTCCTGGAATTACCCCACAACAAAGAGTTTGTTCTTGGATGTCAGACCAGGTGGTTTTCATTTTAGTTCATGACCTTTTATGATCTGAATGGCATTTGTAATTTGAAATGTTGGATATAAAGATCCACCCTCGTTAGGACACTTAATCATAGGGGAGACAGTTACTTATTTAGTTAAAAGGGCTGCTTGCTTGCACTTAGAAATGTGCTCCACAGGTCCTGAATGTTTATGTTAAGAATCACTCCACTGCTTAAAAGGCCCCCTCTCTTGGGATGATTTGAGTGTCAGAAAGTGCTTGCTTTCTCCTGCACACAGCTGACTTGTCAATGTTGGGTGGCTGTGAGCGATGCTCAGCTCCAGCTGTAGGGCCTGCTTTTGCAACCCATTCTGTTCTCTGACTAGACCACTGCCAACTCTTGCAATTTCAGGTGGATGGCAGGTAGAGAAAGAGAGAAAGAGAACTCAGGTGTGGGGTGGGGGTCCTTTTCAACAATGAGATGGTCAAGAATGCCCTAAAAAATACAAGCTGGAAGCTTACACTAGAAACACAAATATTTATGTGCACATACCCTAAATAGCAGTGTAAGTAGCAGCACAGTTACCTCCACCTAGTAGAGAACGGGTCAGCACTAATGAAAAGAGACCATAGTCTATCATCAAAAAGCTTTATTGTGTTATCAAAAATGTTAGAAAAAGCAGTAAAAGAGCTCACCCACATAAATACATAGTTGGTATGTCGACATAGCTCGAGTGGTAACATCAAAGTGGCTACTGTAGCTACCACCTGTAAATTAGATGGCATTTTCAATGAGCAGACTGCTCTCTCTGTTTGCTTTTTTATTGTTTGGCATACAAGTTTTACTTTGAATTCATAGTTGCTTAAATTGCCAGTTTTTAAAGCATAGAATTCTGCCAGACACTTCTATGTTACCACTCAAGTTATGTTGACTTACCACCTACATATTAATGTGGGAGAGATATTTTACTGCTTTTTCCAACATTTTTGATACACAATAAATCTTTTTGATGATAAAAATTCAGTTGGTAGCCCTGCCATTGTTTAACAAAAAATCAAGCTAATATCGAACGCCCTGGAATTACCCCACAACAAAGGGTTTGTTCCTGAGTATCAGAAGAGGTGGTTTTCATTTTAGTTTGTAACCCCCTACAAATGGGGGTTCTCAAAAAGTCTTCCTTAAGCTTGCCTAAATGCTCACTGCCAGGCTGGTGTCCTGTGTTTCAGCAGTTTAAATGTGATTACCAGAGCCTGTATAGCCTTTGTGTACTGTCTCTTTAAGAGCTGCTTGATTGCAGCCTAAGTAATCTGAGAGGGACCTCTGTTGAAAGATGTAACTATTTGCTGAAAATTATTTAGAGTGATAATAATAATGTAGTTTGTCTAACCTGCTTTCTTTGTAGCAAGGACTGTTTTGTTTGTCTCCACTATCTTGGTCCTGGATTGCAAATTGGACCAATCAGTTCTGGTGAGACCTAAAATGTAGCCAGACTACAGGAGCTGTCTGAAGTCAAAATCTGTAGGAATTGTAGTTTTGAATTTTTTGCGCCTTTTTTGCAACTGAAGGGGGAGCTCTTGCTTTGACTGACAGCCAAATCAGCCAACTGAATCTTTTGGATCTTGGGGAAGTTCCAGGCTACCTGCAGTTTTCAGTTAGTTCTGAGCTGGGAAGTGAAATGAGCAGAGCTCAAGTGTATATTGGGAAGTAATCCTGAGTGGATTCACATGGGAAAACTGTGAAAGGGCTGAGTTTTTGGCTTGCATGTCTGCCAGCTGCTCCTGAGAGGGAGATAAGAGAATTATTTTGGACTAAATCCAAGTTTGTGTGACTAAAGCAAGCTACTGAAGTGGTCCAGGCTTAACCTGAAGAAGACCGAAGATTCTGCTGAATGCGATCGGCCTGTCAGGAGTTCCAGCTACCCCAAAGCTCCCGGTATGTGCAGAGACTTTGCAATTGTGACTGGGGAGCGCTTTGCTTGGTACAGTAGAATTCCCGTACATGTAAATGTGCTATGAGCTGCTAGTGGGTTGTGAGTTAGTTCCCCACTATGTGAACTATGTTCTTCTTGCCGAAAGCTGTATCCAGCCCAAAACAGACTGCAACCGAATTTGTCTCCATGTGGTCTGAGCCTTGACAGACTGGCCCAGCCAGACTACCCACTGCACTGAGAAGCCATCGACGAGAGACATGCCTGATGATCAGCCCCCTGCACCACGCTTGAACAGGAACGATGCCTCTGTGACTCGTGTGGGCCCTGCTTCTCCTGGCATTCCAGATCAACCACCTGCAGTCTCGATTTTCATCCAGCCTGTGTCCAGTCTTGGGTATCGTGAGTAAATACCAGGGTAGCTCCCCTGCAACAACAGCTTAATCTAAGTGTGTCATCTGATTGTCTTGTTGTTTTGTTTCCTTTACAAACTGAGCCCTCTGGCTCCGGATTACAAATATTGTGTACTGTGTATGTTGTGTTTTCCATCACAGGGCCCAACCCAGCTGCAACCCCGGGCAACAGTCCTGGCAAGCCCACCTCTTCTCCACCTGGGTACCCAGAGGTGTGAATGTGTGAGGGGACCCAAAGAGCATGCATAACTGCTTGATTGCTATAACCTTTAAGCTAACTAACCTGATTTTGCCCCTTCCTTGTTCAAGTCCCCGGGAATAAATCAGATCTAACGTTTTCTGCATGTAATCTGACTGTGGTTCCAGTTTGTGCTCAAAGTACTGTACTGTTGCCATTTGCTGTGCATAAACTTGTTTTACAGGGGGTCCCCAGGGTCGAGCCAGAGGAACCAGCCCTGGTGGTAAGTGCAAACAGTGTGGGTACTTGTGTGGTGTACCAGGGGTATTGTGAAAGTGATTATTGTACAGTGTTCAGGCCACTAGAGGGGAAAGAGGGGAGTTACAGTGTCCCGGAGGGCTGTGTCCAGGTTAGCTTGACTACTACCAACCCTGACTTCTGGGTGGAGGCGCCCATTTCAGAACTCAGGCCCCTTAACCTGCTACTAGCCAAGCAGGCAGGGGTAGTAGCCCTTGGGATAGTGCCACCTATGGGTTACATCTTGGAGGCTCACCACTGGGATTAGCATCCCCTAGTGGCCACATCTGTGAATTGCTGTTAAAAATAAATGGCTACCCCAACAGAAGTGCCTGTACACCAGTTGATGGGGTGGTGTACTGGGCAGGAGATCGACACCCAAAATCCTATACTTATCCTGGATGTTCCCCTGGGTACCAATAAGAACACTGTAGAGGGAGTACTTTCCAAGGTTGAATGTTTACAAAACCCTGTGGTGGTGGGTCAACTGGCTAATCTGCTCGCCCAAAGTTTCATGGTGTTAGTAGAGTGTAAGGACCCTGTAGACAGTTCCAAAGTGCCATGGACTATCATCCCCAAAGGAGCCCTCACTGCCTGGACAGTGATAACTAAAGACAGTAAAGACCCTGGGTAGAATGATCCCCCTCCCACTATCTGAGACTTTTGAGGAGAAATTTGCTAAGTTGCTGCTGGAGGAAGGAAAAACTGTGGAGGATTTAAAGAAACTATTCCTGCCACCTGGGCATGTTCCTCCCCCAACACTCCCTCCTGATCCAACACCCATTATTGCCCCCCCTTCTATGTCCATGCCAATGCTGGCTCCAATGTCTGTAACTGCCATTAGTCACGACTCTTGCCGAAGGTTGAGAATCTTCTGCGGCACCCTCCCAACCCCCAGGGGAAGGATGATTGGAGACCTGGATAGATTGTGTTGCCCCTTTGGTACCTGAATGGCAGTGTGCAGAGGCTGAGAAATGGAAAAGGATCATAGAAGGTTTGAGGGGTCCTGCCTTAGAGGCCATTAAATTTCTGAGGTCCACAAACCCTGATGCATCTGCCCAGAAGTACCTATCTGCACTCGAAGGCAATTTTGGGAACACTGAGTCAGGGGAGAACTTGATGTGGAAATTTCAAGGTACAAAACAATGGCATGGGGAAAGCTTGTCTGTATTTGTTACTTGTCTGGAAAGAATGTTGCAGAAGGCTTACCGAAAAGGTGGGGTAGCCGCCAGTGACTTAAACCATGTGAGGTTGGGGCACATACTGCAACATGCAAAGCATTCTAAATTGCAGCTCCTTCAATTAAGGCTCCCTGATAGAAGGGGTAACCCACCCGACTATTGTGACTTGATAAAAGAACTCTGGGAGGTTGAAGATGAAGAGGGGGATTGTTATTCTAGGGTGAGTGCGGCCCAAGTGATCAAGGCATCGGAAGGCCCTGCCGAAGTGGGGACCAATGAGGGTGTGCCGCCATGGGATAAACTGCTGATGGAGTTCAGGGAAACAAAAAACAGTCTCTTTATGAAGGCCACTCCTACAAGAACAGGCACCGACCCTTATCCAACTGCAGCTGCAATGGGGTTGGGGGTGTCCACCCAGAAATCTCCTGCTGACAGCAGCTCGAAACCCGATGTCTTGAATATGGAAGTAAGAGAATTGATGAGATGTCTCCAAATGCTCACCACACAGCAGACAGAGATGTCACCAAGGTTTTCAATTGGTAATACCACTGCCCCAGCTCCCATTGTGATGCTTCGGCCACCCCAAATCCCAGAAAACATATTTTGCCATAATTGTGGAAAGGATGGGCACATGAAGAGAGAATGCCTGTTCACAAAACACCTAGATAAAGTTGTATACAGGCTTAAAGGAGAGCTTCAGAGAATGAATCAGCAGTCTAGGAGTGCCCAAAATGACCACAATGAGGGTTCAAGAAGTAGTAACTCAAATCCCTATGTGGCTAAATCATCTGTCCAGGCCCCTGCTGCTGTTCCTCCAGACTGGTCCAAAATAGTGGGCCCTTCAATGGAGACTACCATGGCTGTGAATGGTATTCTTACTTGGGCTGTGCTGAACAGTAGGTTGCAAGTGACCGTTGTATTTAAGGACTGGTATGACAAACACTTACCTGTTGTGCCCTTACAATCCCTGGAAGGTCTACATGTGTGGGGGCTAAGCAACAAGTCTTATCCCTACCTAAGATGTGTCCACCTCTGGCTGTCATTTCATGCAGCTGTAACTGGTGTAGAGGAGCAAGTCGAGACACTGGCCTTAGTGTGTCCCCCTACTGGACTATATGATGGGGTTCTCCTGTTAATTGGGACCAATGCCCATATGTTTGGGAGACTGGCACAACTCTGTCATTAAAAACAAGTTCAGTGGATTGGGAGGGCCATAAGAATTCCCACTCTGATCAAGAGGGCCTATGATTTGCAGCAGAACCCCAGGTGAATAGACCAGGATGAACCAGTAGGGGTCGTGTGGAAGAAGGATCCCGATTCAGTGGTACTGGCCCCAACACCCAGTGTACCGTTCAAAGGGAGGTACGCCTCTGCAAAGATGTCAAGAACAAAATACTGATGTTGGACACGCCAGGCGATGAAAAATTGCCAGAAGGATTATTGGTTAAGCCCAGCATCTTGCCAGCTAGTGCTTACGCCTATGCACAATGAGTGATGGTCCAGATTCATAATGTGTCAGATTGGGAGATCTGGGTGGAAAAAGGATGCATCCTAGCTATGCTACACTGCGCAGACACTGCAGTGTTGCCCAGCAACAAGCACCCTGGTGAGACAGATAGAGTGACTCCCGACTTGTTTGATTTTGGTGACTCCCCATTGCCAGCTGAATGGAAGACTAGAATTAGCCAGAAACTTGCCCAGAGAGATCAAGTGTTTTCATTGAAGGAATGGGACATGGGATGTGTCCATGGTGTGGAGCATCACATACGCCTCCACATTGAATGGCCATTTTGAGAGAGATCTTGACACCTAGCCCTGCAGACATCGATGATGTGAGAAGACACTTGCAGGAAATGCTCGCGGCTGGTGTGATACAAGAATCCAGGAGCCCATATGCTTCTCCCATTGTGGTTGTGTGTAAGAAGAATGGATCTGTGAGAATGTGTGTTGACTATCGAACTCTGAATCGGTGGACCAGCCCTGATCAATACACCATGCCCCGTATACAAGATGCTCTGGATTGTTTGAGTGGGAGCAAATGGTTCTCAGTGTTGGATCTTTGCAGCAGATATTACCAGATTCCAATGGCTCCAGAGGACTATGAGAAGACAGCCTTCATCTGTCCTTTGTTGTTCTATGAATTCCTGAGAATGCCACAGGGGATATCGGGTGCCCCAGCCACCTGCCAGCGACTGATGGAACAAGCAGTGGGAGATATGAATTTGCTAGAATGCCTGGTGTACTTGGACAATATCATTGTGTTCAGGAGCTCCCTAGAGGAACATGAGAGTCGACTGTTTAAAGTACTAGACTGACTGGAAGATTTCGGCCTCAAGCTGTCCATCGACAAGTGCCAGTTTTTCAAACCTCTGTGAAGTATGTGGGGCACATAGTGTCTACAGAGGGGACAGAGACTAATCCTAGTAAAGTTGAAGCCTTGACTACTTGGCCCCAGTCCCACAATTTGTAAGAACTACAACATTTTCTGGGATTCTGTGGCTACTACCGTCGGTTCATAAAGGACTATTCCAAAGTGATTCAGCCACTCTTGAATCTTACCCAGGTTTACCCTCCTACCAATCGAAAATACAAAAAAGGATCCGTAAAAGAACCCAACAAAGCATATTTCTGCTCAGGTGAACTTTTTGGGTCCCGTTGGATGCCTGACTGTGAAGCAGCTTTCCACAAAGTCATATACCAGCTCACCCATGCCCCCATCCTTGCTTATGTTGATCTCACCAAACCCTATGTGCTGCATACTGACACCAGTCTGCAGGGTCTAGAAGCTGTACTGTATCAAGACCATGAGGATGGTTTGAGACCAGTGGCATTCGCCAGTAGGAGCTTGACCCCATCAGAGTGAAACTACCCTGTGCTCAGGTTGGAGTTCCTTGCTTTAAAATGGGCCATTGTCAACCAGTTTCATGATTATCTCTATGGAGCAAAAATATTGGTGAGGACTGACAATAACCTATTGACCTATGTACAGACTTTAGCCAAGTTAGACACCACAGGGCACTGGTTGCTTTCTGCATTGTCAACATATGATTATGCTGTCGAATACAGACCAGGCCTGAACCATATTGATGCTGATGCCCTATCTCGGAGGCCCATTTCCAAGAACGACTGGGTCAGGCTGTCTGAACCTGACATGCAAGCATTGAGCCAAAATTTGATAGGAATGAATAGATGTCAACGGACACAGCGGACTGCTTAGTAGATTGCTTGGGCCCCTCTGACACCTGCATACCGGCTGCGTATTGCCACTTCTCTGCTCTAGATATTAGTGCACTACCTCAGTTTGACAATGACAGCATTCAGTGGGCTCAGTCCCGAGATCCTATGATTCAGCCAGTGCTTGACGCCCTTCGTGCAGGAAAAGATGTGTCCAAGTTGCGTTCCTCTGATCTGCAAACTGCTTTATTGTTTAAAGAAGGCCCCAGGTTGAAGCTGCTTAATCAGTTGTTGTATAGAGAGACTGTAGATTGGGGTGGCCAAATAGATAAGCAACAATTTGTCCTGCCCACAGCCTTCAAAGATTTGGTACTGAGGTCCCTCCACAATCATATAGGCCAGCTCGGTATCGACCGGACCCTTGACATAGTACAATCTCAATTCTACTGGCCCAAGATGGGAGCCAATGTTGAGCACCATGTAAGGACTTGTAGTCGCTGTCTGCAGAGAAAAGCCCTGCCTCAGAGGGCTGCCCCCCTTGTTAACATTACTACCAGCACCCCAATGTAACTAGTCTGCATAGACTTCTTGAGTTTAGAGCCTGATCAGCGAAACAGTAGCAGTGTGTTAGTGGTTACGGACCATTTCACATGGTATGCACAAGCTTTTCCCACCAAAGATCAAAAAGCATCTACTGTGGCCAAGGTGCTAGTGGAAAATGTCTTCATCCACTCTGGTGCCCCCAGCGAATTCACTCTGATCAGGTCCAGGACTTTGAGAGTCGGCTAATCAAAGAAATGCTCTCTCTATGGGGAGTGCGAAAGTCAAGAACCATCCCTTATCACCCGCAGGGGGATCTTCAACCAGATTACTTTAACCGCACCCTGCTAGACATGCTAGGCACCCTCCACCTATAAGATAAGCATAAATGGAGCCAGCAGATTAGCACCTTGGTACACGCATACAGTTGCACAAATAATGCTGCTACCGGGTTCTCTCCCTACCTCCTCATGTTCGGGAGAGAGGCCCAGCTGCCTGTTGATGTCTGTTTTGAGGTTTCTCCAGATGGGGTCCGAGTCGAAGATTACCTGCTATATGTACAAAAACTGAAAGCTCAATTGAACCATGCCTATCAACTGGCTCAGACAATGGCCACCAAAAGAAATCTAGCCAACAAAGAGAGACATGATAGAAAAGTGAAAGCTCAAGAGCTTAGACCTGGAGACCGTGTGTTGTTGCAAAATTTAGGAGTGCATGGTAAACACAAAATTGCTGATCGATGGCACCATCTTCCCCATGTCATAGTTGGAAAGTTGGATGATTTGCCAGTGTACAAAGTGCGCCCAGAGAATAACTCCAAAGCTGTCAAGACCACGCAGCGTAACCACTTGCTACCTATTTGTCAAGTTATAATGGAGGCTGAACCTGTCGAGGTTGATTCCCCTGGACCAGTGACTTGTGCTGCTGCAGTAAAGAAACAGAGTCAGCCTTTCCCCGTGGTTGCCAATTTAAGACTTCCCCCACAGCAGGCCCAGAATGATAGTGACTGCCAGCCTAACTCGGATGACAGTGAGTGTGATAATGCCTATTACCCCTCATATGAACTGAATCAGTTGTTTCGTGGAAATACTATGTTGAATTATGGGGATGAAGCTAGGCCTTCTGGATTTCCTAACCCCCCAGCATCATCCTTGGAGCCAATGCTCCCTGAAAGTGAAGTGCAAAGTATCACGTCTGAGGATGCTGAGTCTTTGTGTATCATGGAACTGTATGATTTGCCTGAAGGAGAGGCTGATGGTATGAGTCTTTCTGGTGACATGCCAGAACTTGAGGAACACTATGAGAGTGCTGACAATCCCCCTTCAGTGCCAGAGTGTCTACAAAATTAGCCAAGTGTTGTAGAAACAGAGACTACAGAGCAAGGGCCTGACAGTGCTCCCAGCATGGACATTCCCCTTCATACAGAGGCACCCCTCACAAGTGATGAAATCTCCAAGACCATTGCTGAAAGTACAGAGACTGTGGTTGTTCACCCCAGAAAGACTGGCCGAGCTGTCAAGCCAGTGGTGAGCTTTTGTTATGATTCCTCTGGGAGGCCAGTGGATTTGCCTCTTAATGTAGTCCATAAAGGTGTTTATGTCTCTCAGAGCTCACTGCCCAAATTGAGCTTGATGGCCCATTCCAGGTTGCTTGTTTTGCCCTCTCACCATGGTGCCCCTGCCCCATCCAGCCCCAAGTTAGCTGATAGGGAAGGGCCCCCTCTTGCATTATTTAAAGTACAAGAAGTTATTACATGATTCTGTATAGTAATGTTCAATTTACCTGTGTGAAATATGCATAATGTATTGTCAGAATGGAAATGATATAGTGAAGTACATTGAAATGAATAGTAAAGTGACAAGTTATGCCAATTGATGAATTAGATAGAACTTGTATAGCATGCTAATGGTATAAATGTCTTGTATACGTTGCATTTTCAATGTTATGATGGTACAGACTTGATGTGGATGCCAAGTTTTCCCAGGCAGGGAAGGGTGTAACCCCCCTACAAATGGGAGTTCCCAAAAAGTCTTCCTTGAGCTTGCCTAAATGCTCACTGCCAGGCTGGTGTCCTGTGTTTTAGCAGTTTAAACGTGATTACCAGAGCCTGTATAGCCTCCGTGTACTGTCTCTTTAAGAGTTGCCTAATTGCAGCCTAAGTAATTTGAGAGGGATCTCTGTTGAAAGATGTAACTATTTTCTGAAAATCATTTAGAGTGATAATGATAATGTAGTTTGTCTAACCTGCTTTCTTTGTAGCTAGGACTGTTTTGTTTGTCTCCACTATCTTGGTCCTGGACTGCAAATTGGACCAATCAGTTCTGGTGGGACCTAAAATGTAGCCGGGCTACAGGAGTTGTCTGAAGTAAAAATCTGAAGGAATTGTAGTTTTGAACTTTTTGTGCCTTTTTTGCAACTGAAGGGGGAGCTCTTGCTTTGACTGACAGCCAAATCAGCCAACTGAATCTTTTGGATCTTGGGGAAGTCTCGGGCTGCTTGCAGTTTTCAGTTAGTTCTGAGCTGGAAAGTGAAATGAGCAGAGCTCAAGTGTATTTTGGGCAGCAATCCTGAGTGGATTCGCATGGGAAAACTGTGAAAGGGCTGAGTTTTTGGCTTGCATGTTTGCCAGCTGCTCCTGAGAGGGAGATAAGAGAATTATTTTGGACTAAATCCAAGTTTGTATGACTAAAGTAAGCTACTGAAGTGGGCCAGGCTCAACCTGAAGAAGACCGAAGATTTTGCTGAATGTGATCGGCCTGTCAGGAGTTCCAGCTACCCCTAAGCTTCCGGTGTGTGCAGAGACTTTGCAATTGTGACCGGGGAGCACTTTGCCTGGTACAGTAGAATTCCTGTACATGTAAATGTGCTATGAGCTGCTAGTGGGTTGTGAGTTAGTTCCCCACTGTGTGAACTGTGTTCTGCTTGCTGGAAGCTGTATCCAGCCAAGCGGACTGCATCCGAATTTGTCTCCATGCGGTCTGGGCCTTGCCAGACTGGCCCAGCCAGACTACCCACTGCACAGAGAAGCCATTGATGAGAGACCTGCCTGGGGATCAGCCCCCTGCTCCACGCTTGAACAGGAATGATGCCTCTGCAACTTGTGTGGGCCCTGCTTCTCCTGGCATTCCAGATCAACCACCTGCAGTCTCAATTTTTGTCCAGTCTGTGTCCAGTCTTGGGTATCGTGAGTAAATACCAGGGTAGCTCCTTGCAACAACAGCTTAATCTAAGTGTGTCATCTAATTGTCTTGTTGTTTCATTTCCTTTACGAACTGAGCCCTTTGGCTATGGATTACAAATACTGTGTACTGTGCATGTTGTGTTTTCCATCACAGGGCCCCAACCAGCTGCGACCCTGGGCAACAGACCTGGCTAGCCCACCTTTTCTCCACCTGGGTACCCAGAGGTGTGACTGTGTGGGGGCACTCAAAGTGCATGCATAACTGCTTGATTGATATAACCTTTAAGCTAATTACCCTGATTTTGCCGCTTCCTTGTTCAAGTCCCCTGAATAAATAAGATCTAACTTTTTCTGCATGTAATCTGACTGTGGTTCCAGTCTGTGCTCAAAGTACTGTACTGTTGCTATTTGCTGTGCATAACCTTGTTTTACAGGGGGTCCCCAAGGTCGAGCCAGAGGAAACAGCCCTGGTGGTAAGTGCAAACTGTGTGGGTACTTGTGTGGTGTTCCGGGGTATTGAGAAATTGATTGTTGTACAGTGTTCGGGCCACTAGAGGGGAAGGAGGGGGGTTACAGTGTCTGGGAGGGCTGTGGCCAGGTTAGCTTGACCACTACCAACTCTGACCTCCAGGTGGAGGCACCCATTTCAGAACTCAGGCCCCTTAACCTGCTACTAGCCAAGCAGGCAGGGGCAGTAGCCCTTGGGATAGTGCCACCTAGGGGTTACAAGTTCATGACCTTTTATGATCTGAACGGCATTTGTAATGTGAAATGTTTGATATAAAGCCCCACCCTCATTATGAGACTTATTTAATCATAAGGGAGAGAGTTTTTTATTTAGTTAAAAGGGCTGCTTGCTTGCCCTAAGATATGTGTTCCACGGGTACTAAATGTTTATGTTGAGAGTTACTCCACTGCTTAAACAGCCCTTTCGCTGGGATGATCAGCTTGCCTGAAAGTTTCTTGCTCTCCCCCCCTCCACTGACTTATCACTGTTGGGTGGCTGTGATGAGTGACACTATGCTCCAGCAGCAGGGCTTGCTTTTGTAACCCCCATCTTCCCTGACCAGACCACTGCCAACTCTTGCAATGTCAGGTGGCTGGCTGGGGGAGAAAGAAAGAGAACTCAGGGGCAGGGTGGGGGGACTTTCAACAATTAGCTGACCAAGAATGCCTAGAAAACATAGGCTGGAAGCTGATACTAGAAACACAAATATTTAAGTACACATACTCTGGAGCATAGTTTAAATAGGAACACAGTTACCTCCACCTAGTAGAGAATGGGTCAGCACTAATGAAAAGAGACTGCAGTCTATCATCAAAAAGCTTTATTGTGTATCATAAATGTTGGAAAAAGCAGTAAAAGAGCTCAACAACATTAATACATAGTTGGTAAGTTGACACAGCTCGAGCGGTAGTGTCAAAGTGACTACCATAGCTACCACCAGGAAGTTGGACTACATGTTTGATAAGCAGACTGCTCTCTCTGTTTGCTTTTTTATGGTTTGGCTTACAAGTTTTACTTTGAATTCACAGTTGCTTAAATTGCTAGTGTTCCAAGGATGAAATTCTGCCAGTCACTTTGATGTTAATGCTCAAGCTATGTCAACTTACCAACTATGTATTAATGTGGGTGAGATCGTTTACTGCTTTTCTAACATTTTTGCTACATAATAAAGCTTTCTGATGATAAACTAAGGTCTCTTTTCATTAGTGTTGACCCATTCTAAACTAAGTGGTGGTAACTGTGCTGCTACCTGGCTAAGAATGCCTCTACCCAGATGACAGTGGACATAGCTCCATAACAGGAGCTTTCTTAAAATACATCTTGCCCATTCCCTCCAAGTGTGCTGAATGCAATGTAACAGGTGACCAGTTCTGGGGAAGGATTCACAGATGTTGTGCTCCACTCCTCTGAGCCAGCAAACAAGGAAGAAAAGTAAACATTTTTCTCTCCCTGTTCTAACATTTAGCTCCCTTTTGCAAACCCACTTCCCTACAACAGGGTTCCCTGAAGGGACTGCTCCAGTTTACCATAGTCATAAATGACCTTTACTTTTGCTCCACTATATGTGGCACTCATTAAATATGTTGGCAGATAATAAGGTCCTTTACTCCTCTGTCCCAGTAACCTCAGCAGTTGCTACAAACCTCCAGTCTGATTTCCTTAAAATGCAACAGTTGCTCCTGGCTAACAGATCAACTGAAAATCAGAAAAGGTCTCCATGCTGTTTGGCTTTCGGCACACACAGTACTACATGTTTTCCCTTCCCTAAACATATTTTCACTCAATGGTACCATACTGGAAAGTGTCTCCTAGTACAGTTATCTTGTCAAACCCTTGACCAACACCTTGACTACTACACCCACATCAGCAAATTGACCTATATTCTGTGTCCCTAGTTGGGAGCACTTTATTGTACTAAGAATGACCTCTCCTGGGAAGAAGACATTCAATTCAAAACATTGGAAATCTTTGCAAAATACAACAGAAATAAAAAAAAAAGGCATGGCAGACAGTGGTCTATCAGTGCCACCACCCCTCGCTGATACTGTAGTTCTTTGCTATGTAGCACCCTTTTTAAAATTAACAGCACACAGTGCAGCTACTACTCAGCCCTGATATGGTCACTACCTGAATATGTACCTAATACTGTGTCAGCATAATATTAGTCTGGATCCTGTACTTGTGCAATTTGCCTGCACTGAAAATGGGAGCAGTCCTGGTCATGTTTCAGCTCTTAGACATTTATTCACCCCCAAAAATAAATAAATAAATAAACTGAGTGCTTTTGTGACCTGACATTTAACTTAGGAACTGTGTTCAGAGCTGAAACACAATCAGAACCACTTCAGTTTTTGGTGCAGATGAGCTGCAGAAGTACTGTGCATTGACTGAGACTCACACTGTCGCTACTTGTTCTTGCTCTTTTAACTGCTGCTCAATACAAGCTCTGGGCTTATGTTATGCTGATGTAGTATCAGGTACATATTCATGTAATGACCATATCAGAGCTGAGTGGTAGCGGCACTGTGTCACTCCTGCACTCTGAGTAGTGCTGTGGAAAAAATGGTAATGACACAATATTGAAAGCAAAGTATCATGTGATGAAAATTACATGATAAATCTAAAACTGTACATTGCCTTCATATATGTATATATATATATATATATCTATATATATCTGTGTGTGTGTGTGTGTGTGTGTGTGTGTGTGTGTGTGTGTGTGTGTGTGTGTAAGCAATGACCTGGAAGGCAAGCCTAAGTAGGAACAGGCATCTGCTTGTGGGTCAGCAATTCCCCATGCATGTGACATATGACAGTATGCAAATTGTCTGGCAGCAGTAACACTTACACTGGCATTGGAAATTAAAATATGCCAGGCAGATATATAAATGACAGTTGTCTATACATGACAATTGTGACTATATTAATGTGCACCCTGGTGGCTTCTTTGCACTACTGTATATTCAATGTGGATTGGCAATATCTGCTGTTCAAATGCACATTAATAAACAGAATTTAGAAACTAGTGCCTTGTCATCTACAAAAAACATATTCTGGTGAGAGCCACTACAGCTGCTAATGCATTCACGTGATAAGGACCCATTCACAGCACCAGTTTCACTACTGGAAGTCAGTGTGTGTCAGGTTTTAAATACTGACATCACTGACCCTGCATGTAAATGGGGTACATGATGTCAGCATTTGAAAATTTGACATCTTCTGACAGCTGATACTGTAAAAAGGAAAATCTGTGAAATGGCCCTTATCAAGGGACTCCATTAGCAGCTATAGTGGCTCTGACCAGAGTTTGTTTTTCTCTAGAAATTAAAAACGCCCTAGTCATTCCCATAACACATTTGGACTGTGCATATAGAGGTGGGTCACAGGATTGAATCCCTGTATGTCTTACAGCAATGTAACCATGTGATTAGCATTCTGCACAGCTTGTAACCTGCCATCCATTGCCCTTCAAGAAGTAGCACTACCTTTACCAGTGAAGCACTTGGTGTAGTTTTGCAAAGTGTAATAGCACCCCTATTGGGCAAACCTGGGTAACTTTGTGAGGTCTTTATGAAGTGTGAAGTTCAAGATTTTGCCACATCTTTACCAGTGATTGAAAGATTCGCAGTATGTCTAGTGCACAAACACATCCTGCTGGCTTGCTACAGAATGCAGTGCCATGAGCTTTGAAGGCAGCCATGTGTACACTATGTCGGTCAAAGAATGGGTACTGTTAAAGAAATCTAAATGGAGGTCTCTCACAAAAAATATATTCATATTTGTGTAATAATACTTTGTTGCTCCAAACAATGAATGCACACAATTAAGGAAGTCATTACATGTTTGCATGTGCTATTTCTTGATCTATCTGAAACAAACAAAAAAAAAACTTTGGTTAACTAAAAAATAATAAGGAAGGCTTCACTCCTAAGTAAGTTTCAATAATCCATATTTTTTCCAACCAAAAACAAGGGTCAGTGTTCCATGGCCATCACCACTTCATCAGGGAAATGGTAACGTAATGCTTTAAGATGTACAACATTAAAAGTTAACTAATGAAGAAGAAAATAAATACAGTGATAGGCATATAAAAGTTTCACAGTACTAGGTATACATAGGTATACTGAGGCAAGATCACATTACAGTCAATGCAAATTACCTCAGTGGTACCTCGGTGAGTCGGTGGTACCTCAAGGTACCTTGAGGTAAGAAATGTTTTGATAACTACCACTGTAGGTCCAACTCTCATACATGTTATCGCAAGCTACATCTGTAACCATACTTGTTAGATAACTGCAGCTTCATGCCCAGCGAATGGCATCATACTCAACTACAGTATTCAAACTCAACTTCTACTCTCAAATCAGCTCTGGATCTGAGTTGCATGCAAACAATATATACAGTGCATGTTACAATAGTTGTGTCTGGTCTCAGTGGACAAAAGAATCAATGGCAGATTCAACATTGTAATCACTATGATTCCACATAAAATACCTATTTTTAATGATTATTTATATCAAATGCATTTTTGTACAACCACTTACGTGTGACAGAATCCTGAGGTGTCAGTTGTGAGTTTAAAAATGAAAAGCTGATATGCAGTCCCATCTGCCTGGTCAGCTTGTTTTTGCAAAAGGCCTTGAGAAGCATATGTCACTTGCAGTAGTAAGAACAGGATTGGGGTTTCTATGTGTTTTTATCTTGTTTTTCGGTACTGCATGAACATGCTGCAATTTTTGTCCTGGTTACTGTTTTTTTAGGGAAACAAACTTACAGTTCTTATATGTTTTTTTACTTTTCCTGAACAGTATCTTATTTGTTTTGCTTCTTGAAATTTATGATAATGAAAACATACAATGCATTTTACTTTCCACTTCTTTCATGGTGATTCATCTACCTTAACAGTTTGATCAGGTTATCCATCCCTCCTTATTTCATTTTTCAAAATGCTTACGGACAGATACAGCTTGTTGAAAAAAGTGAACAAACAAAAGTGCTACAGTATGTTGAGATTAAATATGCATTGCACATATTCATACTTGCCTTAGAGTTGGGCATTAGTTTAAATAATTTTTAACATAGCATTTGTTTGCACATGCTGATTGATATAGTAAGAGTCCAAAACTGTGGTTTGGATTTTGTGAAAAAATATACCCTCCCCCCCTTTACAAATGCTATTTCCTGTTGCAACCCAGTATTCTATGAGCAAGTAAGAATTTCCATGTTTAACTATGGATAAAAATGTTACTTCATATAGCATTCCTGATTATTACAGACTTATCAAGGAATGTTGCTTTCTAGAGTGTATTCTAGTGTTTGAAAAAATTACTGTAGGCAGACTAAGTCTATCCAATCTCATCAAGATCAATAAACATGCAAAAAAATACTTTATGTAAACTAAGTCTAGTCACTCTCCTTAAGACCACTAAATGTGCAAAAACAAAAAAAGACATAGTTTAAATTGATTATGCGTGTCATTTTACTATTGATTAACTGGCCATTGTTTCTGCCTGGTACAGTGTATTACAAAATATTATTCAGACATACAGTACATCAGTTTCTCACAGTTCTGTGAGCATGTGCTCATTCACGACTTCCACAAATGGTGCAGTTGCACAAGATCTGTTTGGCACAGCAAATAAATAATTATTGTTTTCAAAAGACAAACACTGAGAATTTACTCTTGAATGATCCTGTGAAAGTTATTTGTTACAGATGTATACACAGTATCCTTAAAACTTTGCTATAACTCAGACTTGCGTGTAGTTTAATGTCATAGTAAATAAAAGGCTAATTAAACTGAGAAGTCATGAGAAAATGCTGTGCATTATGAATTTAGCAAATTAATTTATGTTACTTATATGTGTTCATGGGTGCAATGTCTTATAACACACATTTACAGTATTGGTGTGGTTCAGTGGTAGAACTCCCAAATTTGGCCCAGAAGGTCATGCCTTCCATGTCCCATGCTGGGGACATACACTCATATCTAAAACTTTCTCTGCAGTAAAATAATACCTGGGAGGAGGTGGGAGCCACCATTTGTGAGGTGTCATCCTTCAGTGTTATATGAAGGTCCCATCTGCTCATTTCTAGTTGTTGTTCAAGTGGAAGTTAAGGATGTCACTGCTCTTTTAGAAGAATGTGGGGGTTTACTCCAGTGTCCTTGCAATAATTTCTGCTCTTTATAAAACAGTTTCAAATGCATGTGTAAAACAGATCAGGAGCACCTGCACTCACTTGGTCCTGTGCTTTAAATCAGGAGATATGATGCCAGATTATGCCAAAGATTTGTTTATTGAAGGAATTGCTACAAAACTGGCTTTAGGACTGCTAGCGTCAGACAACCAAACACCACTTTCAGGTGCCCTGGCATTTTGCTCAGTGGAGCTTCATCAGGGGGCAGTTACTTGGAGTACGTATCCTGTGAAAACTGCACAAACAAAGATAGCGTGGTCAAAACCACTCCATCATAATCACAGCAACAAAAAGTGAAACAAAAATTACCTACTGCATTTAATCAACAACTTATAGAACTTGCCATTTGGTAAGAGCACTTGTTTTGGCACGCCTGGTTTTTGCCTCAAACATTTTTTTTTCCTTTACAAGGTTGTAATCCTGCCTATGCACTTCTTTCTCTCATGCTCTTTGCAGCACTGTTGATTGACTACACTGTGTTTGTTTGCACAGTATTTTGGAGCCCCTGAAGTGACAGCCATCCCTAAATACTGACATTGCAATTGACATAACAGCTTAGATATACAGTACGTGTCATAACATTGAAATTAGTTCATAGAGCAGTAGTTTTGGAGGGAATTTAACAATGACACCCTATTTCTGATGCAATCAAAATGAAACATAAAAGTACAAAAAGTTCCATTTACAGAAAACTAAGAGGAAAATAAGGGGAATCATTTCATTGTCATATTTTATCCATTGTATTCTTGATAATTCTAATTCCCCAGATTTTGCTGGCAGTGTGTATGAAAGTCATACAACATTGTAAGAAACAGCACAACACATTTAACACAATCCTGCCGACTGTTATGTAAATATTGAAAAATGATTTTGATTAACCCGACAGTGGTGAAACCAGTGAGACATCAGTAGAGATATGCATTCTAATCTTAGCAAGTCCCTAGTCTGCACCCTGCCTTACATCAGTGAAGCAATCCTTTCCTAGTTTGGTTCATTCTAATGCATGTGTCCGTGGCTACGTGTGAGATTTTGCTGAGTAGGTATCAGCACATTTCTTCAGCATCTAACTAGAGCCAGGTCTAATTGAACATTCTGTAAATGGTTAAAAAAGGTTCAAGTTGTGCTATCTCAGGCAGACTCAATGGGTCAAATGGTCCTTTTCTGCCAGCATGATTCTGTGATATCAATCTAATCCAAATACCATTTTTATTTATTTATTTTAACAATTGTTGACCGGTATAGGCACACTGAGCCAAGGCTCATTTCCAGGCGTAACTCAGGGGAGGGGATAGAGGAGTAAATACAGTAGTAATAAAGACAAGATATTTACAAAATTATTTACAGATAGTTACAGTATTTACAAAACTATTTACAGATAGTTAAAGTATTTACAAGTTGAAGGATTGAATGCAAATAGATCCAGCGGAAGCTTCCACAATTCGGGACAATACAGCCACAGGTCATCAGCATGTAATTATTATTCAAAAGTATTAACATGGCAAGGCATGCTAGAAACATTTAAATTGCATGAGATGAGGTGAGAAGAAGAGAATTAAGCAGACACAGGTGAGATTGGTGTGAAAGAGGTCAAATAGGAGCTGGGTGGTGACAGAGTAAAAGGAGACAGTTGCAATCACCTGGGACAGAGGCAATAAAGAGGTGATAGGAGGTGTATTTGTTTCTTGCAAGCTAGGTAAAAGGAGGTGTTTCTAATGGAGGGGGTTAGTTTATTCCACAAAGTGGTGAGTCAATCAGAGAAGGCAGCTTTGGCAGAAGATGAGGATGGTCATGGTATGCTAAAAGATCTTTCATTTCTGTGTCTTAGTATATAGGGGTGTTGGAGGCCAGTGAGAAACTACCCTTCAGGCAGGGGGGTAGCAGGTTGAATCAGAATTTAGATATCAGATTGAGAAAGTGGATGTAATGCCTGTGGGACAGCAGGGCTATTCCTAAGAGGGAGTACAGATTGCAGTGATGTTTTCTACGTGATGAGTTGGTAGTAAAGTGGCAAAAAGAATTCAGGAGGCTGTCTAGCTTTGATAGGGAGGTTTCTGAGGTAGGGCAGGAGACCACATCCACGTAATCAAAAATGGGGAATATCAATTTAGTTACAATTTGACGTCTCGCTGGTAGTAGGAGGGAGTCTCTGTGCCACTATAGCATACCAAGTTTGGGGTGTAATTTTGAAATAGTTGCATCTATGTGAGGAACAAATGATAAGTGGGGGTCTAGCCAGACACCCAGGTACTTGTATTTGCTAACCTGGTCAAGAAGGGTACCATCCGGGGAAGCAATGGTGGGAGAGGGGATCTGCTAATTTTCTGCGCTGTGCCAAATAGAATGGAAGCAGTTATGGAGGTATTAAAGAGCACCTTTCCAAGTCTTTTTGACTTTCATAATTAAATTATCCTTTCTTGCATTGATTCTGGAATTGTATTTCATTACTACCCTCTGCAGTTAGTTTTTTGCATTCTGAGTGGCTAAAAACTGCAGAGTTTACCAGAGCTTCTATAGCAAGCCTGGTGTTGCTGTGGACCCAGGGCTGTACTGATGACATTATTATAGGGCAGAGGAGTGACTCACACTGTGCAATGCAGCCCAGTGCAGTCACAGCAGTTTTGCAAGGGTAAACTACTAGTACTCAATGTACATACTGAGTTCCCCCTTCCCCAAGACACCCTGTTAGGAATGCATTGTGCTAAAATCCAAATGCCTTGTCAGTATGTTTTTTGTAAAATTGACTTGTGTGTGAGTCACTTCTCTGCCATATGGTAATGTGAGCAGTACAGCCCTGGGTCCACAGAAACACCAGGCTTGCTACAGAAATCTCAATCTCTATCGCTCAACAAAATATTTTTCTAGCCGTTGAAACCCTGCCTCCTGTTCTTGTAAGTTTCATGCCCTGTCTTTCACAAAGTATTTTCACAAAATAGGGTTATTTATGCATGAAAGTCAAAAGGACTGGGAAAGATGCTGACAGCAACTCTGTCTTCTCTCAATTTCTATGCTTTGTTACAGAGGCAGAAGTCAGTCAATTTTACAAAAAACATACTAACAAGGCATTTAGATTTTGGCATAATGCACTGATAACAGGGTGTCTAGGGGAAGGGGGAACACAGTATGTACATTGAGTACTGGTAGTTTCCCCTTGCAGAACTGCTGTGACTGCACTTTACTGCACAGTGTGAGTCACTCCTCTGCCCTACAGTGATGTCATCAGGAGTCAGCAGCCCAGCAGCTGAACAGCAAAGGCAAGTACAGCAGGGCTAAAGTAGGGCTCAAAAACAAATCCAAATTATGGAAGATAGAGTAAACCTTGGCCAAAGATAACAAATGCACATGCCCTTTTAGGTCTAGTACTGCATATAATGACTACAAAATGTAACTTTTTGGACCATCATGAAAGGTGCTGTTTAAGTTTTAGTTGGTTTTGTAGGAACCATTTTTGAATGTTGTTGAAATCGCATTGGAGGGTAGCTTGAATTTCGTGCATTGATGGGCCTGAGGTAAAAAGGATAGTGTCATCTGCATACATATATATGCCAGACTTAGTGCAGGAGGATGGGTGGTCATTTATGAAGAGGGAGAAGAGGATGGGGCCAATGACAGATTCTTGCAAAACACCTGCTAGAATGGGAATGGGGGGAAGACAAGTCAGCAATTCTGAAAGATCGTTACTTGTTTAAGAGATAGAAGTTGAACCACCATAAGGAGATGGGAGCAAGATCTGCTGTTTCTAGTTTTAGCAGGAGTAGGGGTTGGGATACATAATCAAAAGCCTTGGCTAGGTCGATGAAGACTGCAGCAGTGAGGAGGCCTCGATCAGGAGGCAGTGAGGATGTGGTTTGTGACATGTAGAAGAGAAGAGATAGTGGAATGCTGTTTCCTGAAGCCTGACTGGTGGGGAGATAGGAGGTTATTTTCGGTGAGATAGTCCACCATTCTGGAGTGAGCCAGGGATTCCTGAAGCTTTGCAAGAACAGGGAGGAGGGAGATGGGCCTGTGATTTCCAGGCATAGAGGGTTCCCGCCCTTTGTGAAGAGGAATGACTGAGGCAGATTTCCAGGCCTGACGTACTGTGCCCATGGAAAAGGAGAGGTTGAGTAGATGGGAGAGGTTTTATTGTGGGAGTAGAGATCTGCAGGAGTTTGGGGTGAATCCCATCTAGGCTGGCTTTGGTGGTATTTAATGAGTGGAGGGCTGTGAGGACTTCTTGTTCTCAGACTGGTGAGAATTTGAAGTTGTTGTGAAATGGAGGTGGAGATGAGGCAGAGGATATAGGTGGGGGGCCATGAGGCATGGCCAAATTGTAAAACATTTGTTGAGGGTATCAGCAATGCTAGTGGGATTGGCTATGGGTTGACCATGCTGCTTGAAGGCAAGGGAACTGGGTAGAATCCTAGAGACCGGGATGTGCAGGCAGAGCCCCCCACAAGGGAGGATGTTCGGGGGCACAGACCCCCAATTGTGTGTGCCGACATCCCTGTGGCTACAATGCCTACAGTCGGCATAGTAGCTGTCGCTGTAGGGGATGTCAGCGCTAGTGCTGTCGAAGCGCTATGTGTAAACCGTCTTCTGGCCTTTGTGCATGCATTGCATAAGGTGTTCTAGGGCTGTCTACTTCTGGAGGTAGGAACAGATTTGAAAGCAGACCAGGCTTTATCCTGCATAAGGTGAGGTTGGGAGTCGTAATCAATTTATGATGGTGCTTTTTAACCCTGAGCTTTTTATAGGGGGTGTGGGAGTCCCAGATGTTTGTGAAGGTACACAGGAAGCTGGAAAGGGCAACATCAATGTTTGGAGCAGAGTGCACGTGGTGCCAGTCAGCATTACCAAGGCTGGTTAGCAGGGAATCAGTGTCCAGAGTGTTTAGGGAGTGGGTGTTAATGTACTTAGGGGCAGATTTGGGCATGCAGGATTTTCTGATGCAGTAGGTAATGCAGTGATCACTTACTGCATTTGCGAGGATGCCAGATGAGGTCACCATGTGATGATGTGAGTTAAGGATCCAGTCTATTAAAGAGTGATTTTAGGAGTGGGAATTGCAGTGGGTGGGTTTATGTAGCAGTTGTGTCAGGTTGGGGGACTCTATTCTGGAGACGTGAGCTTTTGAGGAGGGGGAGAGCCAGTCTGTACTGAAATTGCCTAGTAGAACCAGTTGCAATTTGGAGGTCAGGTCAGGAAGGGTAGTTAGGGTGACTACTAGAGAGTCATGTGAAAGATGGGGTGAGGCATAGAACACCCCAATAAATAAAGGGAGAGAAGCAGGCAGGGCGAATTGGGCCAGAAGGACTTCATGGGAACCAGGGCGCGATTCCTTAAGTGAAAATGAGCAAGAGAGTGGTTATTTTGTATAGATGGCTACATCGCCACCTCGTTTGCCACAGTCCTTTCTGAGTATAGTATTGTTGGGGAGATTTAGGAAGGAGTCTAGGATCCTTGCAGACAGCCAGGTTTTGGTCAGGCATAGGATATCAGGAGAGTGCTCAGCTATCTAGCAGGTTAACTGGTCAATTTTAGGCAGAAGGCTTCTGATGTTGACGTGGGCAAAGGAGCGGCCTTTGTAGGAGCTTAGCGGCTGTGGCCCAGCCTGGGGGCCCGGGTTAGGTTTGCTATCTCCAGCTAGGAGTAGGGTGAGGATGAGGAAGGAGTACACAGCAGTGAATTTGTATCTTCTGGTATACAGGATGGTATTTGGGGTAGATCTGACAGCCCTGATAAGTGATGTGATGGATTTCATCTGTGGAGGCAGGATGTTTGGACCAACAAGGGGTGAAGCATACAGATGAGTCACAGGGTGTCAGCTTGGGAGGGGATGGGAGGAGCTAGTTTGAGAAGCATGGGTTTCAGGGAAGGTTAGGGAGTTTTTGTTAGGATGTAGGGTCGGGAGGGCCAGTGAGAGGAGATAAGAGGCTAGGACAAAGCACAGGAAAGGCTTGGGCAGAACCATAATGTGACATTGGGAAAAAATTTCAAGGGGTCCATCCAGGATATGGGGATAACAGAGTAAACAACAGATAACTTAGCATGCTTTGGGAAATGTATACCATGATCTTTAAATCTATGCATTCGAATGCATGCAACTGATTTTGAATGGGAGTTTTTTTTTTCATTTTAATTTCCATTTGTGTGTTTAAAATTATGTCTGATTACATATTAATGAGCTAAAGTAAGGTCCTGATTGGCTACTGTGCCAGTTGTTAATCTCTAGAAAATGACCAGTTCAGTTGCCAAGGCACATTTCACACCATGCAGTGTACAGTACAAATGGAGACATCCTCACTTCACTCAGTTTGCTTCACAGCACTCGATCCAAACAGACAACTGCAATGTAAGTAAAAGATGTCATACTCAAGCAATTTTGTTATTGCAATTAGAGTTATAATCACCATAACCAACTCACAGCTGGTAATTTTCTGGGATTTGCAACTATCTGGTGAGGGTTGGCACTCAGCTGCACATTGGGCCAAAATACCCTAATCCAGTTGTTAATGCCAAGGAAATGACCATCTGTTTATCATTATTTTTTAGTTTAACTGACCAGGAGAAGCCCATCGAGATTTATAGAAAAATAATTTGTTTTCCCAGGAGCACCTGAGGAGGAGGAATAAAGTTGTTAATGCATTACTATGCATAGTATGTGTAACAAATTAATTTCATTAGGCAGTCTTACAGATAGGTTTAAGAGAGACATGAGTGCAACAGTATAATAATAAACATTTTCAATGGCACAGTGACTGGAGCAGTCAGAGGAGATATACAAGTATGTAATGAAGGCTTTAGGCGTAGGTACAAGACTTAGAATAAAGAGGTTTCAAGCTCCTATCTTTGGCTAAGGAACATTGATGTTCTCTGTAGACTTGTGAGGAACCTGCTGTGTAGCTGTAGGCCTTCAGTACTACAGATTTCTGGTTTCAGAAGACAAAGATGTACAGTATTTTTATTTATTTTTTTGTTTGTTTTGTTTAAGCTTTTTATTACAGTTTTCAATCGAGGATACACAAAGCGAGACAACAGTGGAAAATAGAAGTTGGTTGAAAGTTACAGTTAACCAAAACATACTGACATAAACAATTAATACCGGACATAATAATTCATTGCTTCCTTTTCTGAAGTATGCATTTATGCTTATGTCGGTATATTCATAAAAATAAATTAAATGGCTAAAAAAGAACCTTGCAATATATATCAAAGGTCATTCCACTGCAACTGTTTAGCTCTGTAGATACTTAGTCCTCTAAACACTTTGGAGCATGATTCCCTTCCCATCTCCTGTCTGTACCTTATGGATGAAAAGTCACATAAGTGCCTTCACAGGACAGCCTGTCTCATAAGGAGAGCCTCTGCCAATGGCAGTGAATCCAAGAAAATGCCCCAGCTCCACAAGGATACCTCTTCTCTTTCCTTCAGGACATATGTCAGTCATTCAAGGGCCAACATCTGGAGCAGCAGGATCTTTCACCATGCTATGGTTGGCTGGACATGAGATACCCATGTGTTTTGCATACACTGGAGGGCAAGCATTAATAGGACTCATATATCTCTCATCTCAGGTATGGGGACCACCCCTCTTCCCCTTGATCCTTCATTCAGAACAAATGTGTGTACCAGACCCAGTAAGTATGTTTTGGAGATCTCCTGTGCAACAGCTCTCCAAAAGGGCTACAATGCTGTGCATTTTCCAAAATAATGCAGGTAAGTGATATTAGCTATGTTACATCTCACACAGATTTGAGAGATAGTGGGACTGAATTTGTGTACTGTATCAGGTCAGGTGGAAAATAAATCTGATGTATAAGCTTAACATGTGACTCTTTGTATTTATTATATAGAAAAAGCCCTGTGTGTGCCTGCATTACCATTTTACAATTTTCTTTGGAAATCTACCTTACCAAGTCCCTAGCCCATTGCCCTATCACTTTGCTGGATAAGTCCAGAAAAGCTGACTCTGTTTTGCCTGACCACCTTCACTCTTAACCCTTTTGGGGATATCCTGGCCCCTGGTAGAAAATTGCTCTATTAGATAGAGTGAGGATGCCAATATCAAATTCTTACTTAAACACCTGCCATAAGATCTTGCCTGCATATGTCTGTAGAGATGCCCCAGTGCTACTTGGAATTGTTCCTGCTCTTCTATCATACTCTTCACCCCCTCACTGGTGCACATATCCCCTGAAGTGCATCATTCTCTTCTATTCTGTTCTGTTCTGTTCTATTCTATTCCCATTCTCAAAGCTAAGCATCCTCCAATCTGGGTAGAGATGCTGGATTCCCGGCCACTCGCACCGGCAAGGTGTGGTCCTCCCTCTCCCCCCACATTTTCTTTATATCTTCCCAGACCACCAATGTGTGTCTTGCCAGAAGGTTTGTTCCACCGATGCTCCATATTGCTCCTGGCACCAAATATACTAAGATTCTGTTTGGCACTGACTCCTCTTCCAACTGTACCCAACTCACTGCCTCTCACCAATTCACCCCATCTTGCATGTAGTAGTGCTGTATAGATAAATAATACCCCTTGATATCCAGGAAGGCAAGTCCCCACAATCTGGTCCCCACTTCAGGCATTTAAGGTTTATACATAGCCTCTCATGTTGCCAAATAAGTTGGGTGAAGCCTCTCTCCAGCTTTTTAATATCCTCCTTGGTAGGCCCAACAGGGAGCATCTGCATAGCATAGAGGTCCCTTGGCAACACATTCACCTTTATCAAATTGAGGTGTCCTAGCCATTAAATGGGCAATGCTCCCCACATCTCCAGATCTGCTAGTACCCTTTGGAACAAGGGTTTGCATTTGAAAACACATAAGCCTCCCAAATCCTGCCATACCCTGATTCCTAAATAGGTGAATGCTGTGTCTATCCTCTTAAGCCCTCAATCTGGTGCACACCCACACTCCTTCCCTCCCCCAGTCACAGTAGCTGATCTGGAGAAGCTAAGCCTATAACCCAAGAAGAACGCAAATTCCTCTACTACCCATAGAGGGGCAGGAACCTTTCTTCTGTGGATCTGTAAGAAGCAACAGAAAACCATCCCTCTAGAGTGTGAGTTTATGTTGCCTTCTACTACTGGCTGGTATTCCCTTGATCCTCTCATTCTTCCTGATCTTAACTGTAAGCTGCTCTATAGCCAGTGCAATCAACAGCAATGATAGAGGGCACCTCTGCCTCATGCCACACCCTAAAGTGGTCTAACATGATAGCTCCCCATTCACCAGAACCTATTCTCTAAAGTATCTGTACATCAGACACACCAAACTGATGGATGTCTCCACCAGCCTAAATATTTCCAGCACTTCAAACAGGTACTTACATTTTTATGCAGTCAAAAGCTTTCTCAACATTCATGGACAGCATCAAGGCTTGCCCCAATCACCAAGATCTCCAATGTAACACATATAGAAGCCTTTGTACATTATGGTATGAGAGCTTACCTCTCACAAAGCTGATCTGGGATACGTGTACCTGCCTCAGAAGCAATCCCTCCAGGTGGTGAGCCAAAACTTTGGCTTTGATCCTGAGGTCACAGTTGATGAGAATGATGGGCCAGTAGGCTGCACACACTGTTAGATCCTTACCCAATTTTGGTAGGACACAGATTCCTACTCTGTAGACAGAGTCAGGAAGTAACCCCCTCAGTAGCCTCCTCTATTATGTCCACCAGTGGCCCTACCACAGAACTTTGTAATGCTCTGCCACTAGCCCATTGGGGACCCCCATGTTCCCCCTCTTCAAGGGCCCTATTGCTCCCCATAGCTTCTTCTAAGAGACCTTTTTCCCTAGAGCTTCTTGCTGATCTGTAGTCAAGTTTTGAAGCTGCAATTCCTCCAGAGACTCCCTAGCATCTGGTAGCATCCACTCACGTTCAGCTGTATGTAGCTTCTGAAAGAAGGCCTTAAACTGTCAGCTAATATCCTCCCCTTTTTTCACTAATCTCCCTGAAGGCTCCTTTATTGTTGGCACTGTTACTAATGTCCTCCTTCTCCCCTCCCCTCCCCAAACCCTGATGTCCCCATTGTTCTAAAGAAAAATCATGCTCCATTCATTGGTGGTACAATGTACAGTTTTATTCAATTTTCAATTGTCCTTTATCTACTGAGTTGTATGATACTCTTCCTTCCACAGTTAATTTAATTCTGCATTATGAAATGGGCATTAATAAAGGGTCACATGATAACTTGACATTGGGCAGAAAGTGTCACCTGACCATTCATTAATGCCCCTGTAGACCAACAGTTGGCATGCTGATTGCAAAAAGCTTTTGATTTTTTGCTTTTTACAGTTAGCTAGCCCATTTTATAAGTGCGATAACTCACTTCAGCCTATTGGTGTACCAGGGCATTAATGCAATTCCTGGCTGGTTGAAGTAACTCGGGCAAGACCTTGTGCCTCAGTCACAATGCACCTGGGGCATGCACTAATGCCCCAGTACACCCATGGTCTGTCATAGGTCATAGCATACTTATGCCCTATTTTTAGATATGAAATGATAAAATAGTGATCCTTTTAATATTGTTCAGAGCTGGTTTTCATCAGTATACCCAGCTGTTTTTGAACTCCTACTGCTCCAGCAGGTCATGGTGGTAGACCACCGCCTGCTGGATTGCATGCTAATTTATTTTAGACACAACAGAAATGATTTTAAATAATATATGTACAAAAACAGGTGGGAATACTGATGAAAACCAGCTGCAAGCCAGATTAAAAGGAACACTCTGTTTATTATTTCAGATTTACCTCAGTAGTGGGCAAGATTATGGAGGCACTCCTTAAGGAAAGGATTGCACAACACCTGGAATCCATGGGAGCACAGGATCCAAGACAGCATGGGTTTACAAAAGGAAAGTCCTGTCAAACTAATCTCATAGATATCTTTGACTGGGTAACCAGAGTGGTGGACCAAGGGGGAGCAGTTGATGTTGCCTACCTTGACTTCAGCAAAGCTTTTGATACTGCTCCACACAGAAGATTGATTAATAAGCTGGGTATGCTCGGGGTAGGTCAGAAGTTGGTCAACTGGGTGGCAAACTGGTTGACGGGCAGAAAACAGAGAGTGATGGTAAACGGTATACAGTCAGAAGAGATGCAAGTCACAAGTGGGGTACCTCAGGGAACAGTTCTGGGGCCAGTCCTCTTCAATATCTTCATCAGTGACATTGCAGATGGACTGGAGGGTAAGGTTTGTCTGTTAGCAGATGACACCAAGATTTGCAACAGAGTAGATGATCCAGATGGGGTGGGCTGAATGAGAAGAGATCTGGATAAACTAGCAAAATGGTCGGAAGAGTGGCAACTGGGGTTTAATGCAAAGAAGTGCAAGATCATGCACCTAGGGAAGAGAAACCCTGAAGCCACCTATAGGCTGGGAGGGGAGTTGCTGGCAGTCACAAGGGAAGAAAGAGACTTTGGAATCATCATCACCGATGACCTGAAATTATTCAAGCAGACCACTAAAGCAGTAGATAAGGCTAGGGGGTGTTGAGGTGTATTAGTAGAGGTATCACAAGTCAGAAGAGGGAGGTAAAAATCCTGCTTTACAAGACACTGGTTAGGCCCCATCTCGAGTATTGCGTGCAGTACTGGAGGCCACACCTTCACAAGGACATTAATCAAATTGAGGCAGTCCAGAGAAGGCAACCAAAGTGGTGCAGGGACTGCATCAGAAAACATATCAGGACAGATTAACAGAGCTCAATATGTACACCCTAGAGCAAAGGAGGGAGAGAGGTGATATGATTGAAACATTCAAACACCTTAAGGGCATTAACGAGGTGAAAGAGTCTAATATGTTTCAATATAAGAAAAATGGCAGGACAAGAGGACACTGCATGAGATTAGAGGTAGGCCGATTAAGGAGTAATGTGAGGACGTTCTTTTTCGCAGAAAGTGTGGTGGATGCATAGAATGGCCTACCTCAGGAAGTGGTGGATATGAACACAGTGCAGGGCTTCAAACAGGCATGTGATAGGCAAAAGGGAGCAATACAGTGAGTATAGATAGATAGGTCATTGACAGAGCAAAGGCCAATCGCATATTTATAAGGTAAAAAAAGAAATGGGTAGACTGGATGGGCCTCACAATCCTTATCTTCTGTTAACTTCCATGTTTCTATGTGAAAAAAATTAGTACAGCAGCCATAAATTATTGAAAGAAGGGTGTCATGGACATGTCAGTAGATAAGTACCAATTGAAAATAGAGTACAAAAGTATAGTTAAAAATTATCACCTGACTATTGCACTGCTGCTGTACTTGGCAAGCTATATTATTTTTTGTTACTGTTGACAGTGTTAAGTTTTCGTAGCACACCCACAACTACAATCAAAATACCCTAACATCACATACAATTACAACCCCCCAAAAAAATGTCCTATCTTATGTGAATGTAGCATGCTTATACTGCTGTCTTGCTACATCATTCAGCGTGCAGTATTAATGTCCTGATGAAGAATAATCATGTGAGAAACTGTTCAGAAAAGTCACAAGTATTTCTTGATGCACTGTTTAAAGCATGCACCCTAGAGCCAGAAATCTGCAGCATGAGTGTCCCAAGTGAGAAAATGGCTTGCAGGCACCTGCTGCTGCTGCTGTTGTCTTGCTATATTCTTCTGCTGCTGCTGATGTACATTGTGTTGCTAAATGATGATAGCCACAGATGCAAAAGGGGTTGAACTATAATTTGATGTTCTGGAAAATTCTTCTGCTGCACTGACTGAAACGTGCTGCCCAATGTGTGTGTATTCATACCAACAATGGTAAGCTATTGTACTTGTCACTGCCATGTTTTTTTCAGACACACTGCCATTTAATTTGTATTGCTGATGGCCTGGTGGTACTGAGGGTTGAGGCACTGGACTCCACACCTCGCGCCATGCCAGCGACCCGGGTTTTGGAACGGAGTTGGGTTGCCAGGGGTTGGCAGGGGGAAGGGAGGATTGAGCATTCTGCAACAGCTCTCCTTCCTTCGGGGTGGGTAAGGATCATGCGCCATGCTGTACTGATACCCAGCGGAGGCTGGGTGTTCAGCAGACCGTGGGCATCTACATTGGGAGAAGAGTCAGCGGACGTCTGCATGTTAGTGTGTTGACGTCATTACACATCATTTGGGGTAGCCCTTGCCTCTGTGGTAGCGCACAGAGGTTCTTTGTCTTTTAAATAGTTTTTTATTTTAATGGGTCACCACAATATATCTGAGGCACACTGCCTTATGGGTAGCTGGTCCATTCCACTGGGGTGTCAAACAGACGAGGCATACTGATGAGTCCTGGTAGGACGAAACACGTGTCTATGTCTTCTGTTAGCACCCTTTGCAAACTGTGTGAGAGGCCTTTTGGCACCATGCAATTCTGCTTAACGTTGGACCAGCATAACATTCTGTGGTGATTTTCATATGCAGCCCATGATGCTTTGCATTGTGGGGGCATGTGTGATTTTGTGTTTTCTTGAAACTTGGCTTCCCAGCCAAATGCCCTTTGGGGTAACCCTTGCCTCAATGTTTACGCATAGAGGTTCTTTGTCTTTTAAATAGTTTTTTATTTTAATGGGTTCACCACAATATATCCAAGGCACACTGCCTTAAGGGTAGCTGGTCCATTCCACTGGGGTGTCAAACAGACGAGGCATACTGATGAGTCCTGGTAGGACGAAACACGTGTCTATGTCTTCTGTTAGCATCCTTTGCAAACTGTGTGAGAGGCCTTTCGGCACCATGCAATTCTGCTTAAAGTTGGACCAGCATAACATTCTGTGGTGATTTGCATATGCAGCCCATGATGCTTTGCATTGTGGGGACATGTGTGATTTTGTATTTTCTTGAAACTTGGCTTCCCAGCCAAATGCCCTTTGGGGTTACCCTTGCCTCAGTGTTTGCGCACAGAGGTTCTTTGTCATTACACGTCTGACTCTTCAGAAGAATTAAAGAGGGTAAAAAACAGGCACCTCCACCTCTATGAAGCCTTTCTCTGGGCTTCAATTAGCCACTGCCACTGGGTTCCCCCCCAACTAGTTACTGGTTCTGCAGGGGCTGGATAGGGGGTCCTAGCTCTGTGGACCCACTCTCCAGGGGGAATAGCTGGGGGTGACCGGGGGAGGTCCCAAATGACAGTATGTGGGCCATGACCAGGGTGGATACCTGGTGGAGGAGCCTCCCAAAAAAAATGTAATTTGTATTGAATCTTGTTTTTTGTTGTAAGAAGTCTGTCGTGTTGTTCCTTTGCAGGGAATCATCATCATACATATTAAATTTTTCCCCTTCACTGGTGTGTTGGTCATGGTCACATTCACATGCCATATATATATGCCACCATCTAATGTGGTACTGTAAAATTTTTATTTTTTTTGGGAGGGGGGTACTGCTGTGAGTAAGTGAATTATAAGCATTTCTCATTACTGTTTTTTCTTTACATTCTCCGGTCACAGTACACAGATTCACAACCGTAGTGATGAAACCATGTTGCCACTCCACATGTGTTCCACATGTGTCTGATTGTTGACTTCTGCTGTATGAACAATGTTAAGCCATGAAAGGTAAGTATTTTGGGGGTGGGGTGGGGGTGCATGCATCATTGGAAACAACTTTCATTAATATTGTTGTCTTCTTTCCAGGTCTTCAGTGTATCAAAACTATTGTCCATCTTCAGATTGGAACATACCACCAGTCCACAGTACCTCGATGCTACCTGCCTGCAAACAGATGAAGAAGACATTTTTCTGAGTTCATTCCAGTACTCCATTCAGAACCAGTACCTAGTGGAGCTGTTCCTGTCTTTTGTTATATCCATCATCTGGCCTGTATGTCCAGCTATTAAATACTTTATACCTGTGGAAAACAAGGGAAACAAAAAAAGGAAAGCAGCCCTTGCAATCCTCAATGCCGGAGTTGTACCCACTAGGAAATTACTTTTCCATGACTGCATCAGCAACCTCGATGGTACACTGTTTGATGCTGCCACCAGGATGGTCTGCATCACCTGCATTATTTGGCATCAGCACATCCATCATCATGAGTGACTGGGTACGGACATAGATGTGATTGTCCTACTTACTATGTTACATCAAAAAAGTTGAAGTGGTGTGATTCATGATAGTCAAGAGGACCATGACAAATGTGATTCATCCTGTGACATGAGCTATAACATGAGTCATGAACTTTGCACTGGCTGCACTTCTCAGAGCACCAGAAACTGGATGGAACTGAGCTTCCACAAACAGTTGCCATTGAACATTTTAAATATCTATGGCTGCACTTCCCAGAACAGTACAATGTTCAAGCTGAGATAATATCTACTAGATTGAATAGACCCAGCATGTTATGAGGACAAAGATTCAAGTCCATCTGCTAGTAGGGCATCCTACAGAATGTGAACACTAACAGAAGCACTGTACTGGACCAATGATCCTGATGATGTGACATGATAACTAGGTATCCTCTTGATTAGTGATGAAAATGAAGGTAAAAAAAAACAGGGTTGGTCCAAAAAAAAGTTGAAGTGATGTGATTCGTGATTGTGATGACCATGAAGAACATGATTGACCATGACGTAAATCAAGAACTTGGCACTGGCAGCACTTCTCAGAGAACCACACTGGTACTCTGACCACAACTGGAACATTCAAAATCTTCCTCCTCATGCTTGTAGTAAATCTCCGGTGTTAATTCACAACTTTTACCTACATGGCTACTTGCCGTTACTTGCTGACTGGCTGGCAGATTTTATTTCAGACACACACACATAACTTTTTTCACACACCACCTACATCAACAGTGATGCTGCAGGCACTGCTGATACCCACACAGATTCAGGGACCTTGCCTGGCCCAACCCTCTCTAATGCAGTACTTTTTCCCTTCAAGGATTTTTTCTTTTTTTATTTATTCCACGTGATATGAAGGAATGCCCAGACCACAGAGCCAAAGCTTATACCCCACTGAGATATGTGGCTTATACATCACAGAAACACTTTTGCCTGACAGTGTCTTTGTGGGCATTTTTTTAGATTACACAGACACCAAGAAAAGAAACATGTTTCTTACAAACAGTGATTTTTTTCTAATTTTGTGGGTTGCTAACAAATTCAAGAGAATTCACAAGACAGCACAATACCAAAAATACTGCAATAGGAACGTTTCTTTATTACATCTTTTTCTTTCATTTAAATGCTATAATATGCAGTGAGAGACAGTATTCAATCACAGTACTATGGGGAAACACATGATAGTGGTACAGTGACAACAATTTCAACAGACTGAACACAGATAATTAATAGCAGCATTATATTTATTCAGTTTTTGATGGACGGGAAGCCAAAAAATACAACAGCGACTTCCAGATAGAAATTGAGCACTAAACAGATGTAACCACACAGGCACAACAAGACCTTATCCAGTCTTCAGAAATCCTACAGTGGAACAACAAAACCTTATTTTGCCGGTGGGGGGGGGGGGTTACAGCAGTAGCTAGATAGAAGCAGGAAAAAAATACTGCAGACAGGCTAAGAAATTAAGAGTACTGCTATTATGGTGGTGCAGTAAAATGCATCTGACTTGATGGCACGCACACAGATGAAAGGTAATGAGCAGAAACTTTAATAGTTCAGTAAACTGCAACAAGTCTTTTAAACAGACTGAAAAAAAAATGCATAGCAGCACAGCAAACAGCAAAAACTGATAAAAATGTAATAGAAGTATTACTGTGTGTACCTGAACACAAAAATACTAAAACACTAGCCAGCAACAATTAGAAAAACTGCCTTTCTCGCTGGGAATCTCTCTTCTACAATCTATATTGCAGATCCGCCCCTCCCACGAAGCACACTTCTACAGTGTATGTCAATAAAGAAACTGAATGTACTAAATTAACATTCAATATTCACTCAAAATCAATAAATGCTCGATTATATAAACACACAAGAGTTTACTACAATCGATGCACTAACTTTTTGACACAAAACTTTGTGGCAAAAATGCATTTTTAAAGGTTTTTCAATGGTTGATTCTCAGAGCTCTGAGAACAAACTGTCTCCAGCTTTCCACTACACACACTACACTGAACTGAGCTCAGGCTGGTGCAGGTCATTAAGAAGGGGGAGAAGGACTTCTTCAGGTACATCAGGGAGAAAAGGAACTGTAAGGACCATGTAGTAAGGATGAGGAAGGAGAGGGGTTTGGTGGAAGCAGAGATTGATAAGGCAGAAGCACTAAATGATTACTTCTGCTCAGTATTTACTAAGAAGAAGGGAGGGGTGATACCCAAGGGGGAGGGAGGGCAGAAACAGAGGTGGAGGGGGGTGATGAATGGGGAAATCACAGAGGGCAGGGCTCTGGAGGGTTTGAGGGCATAGAGGGAGGGAAAGGTGCCAGGCCCAGATGGCATCCACCACAGGGTACTGAAGAAGCTGGCAGAGGTCCTGGCAGGACCTTTGGCAGACCTGTTTAATGCCACACCACACTCAGGGTGTGTATCTCAGGACTGGAGGATGGCTCATGTGGTGCCCCTCCACAAGAGTGGCCCCAAGGATGAACTGGGGAATTACAGACCTGTGATCCTCACATCCATCATGGGTAAGCTGATGGAGACTATCCTGAAGGAGAGGCTGGTGGCCCCCCTGGAGGCCAGTGGACTACTGGACAGCAGACAGCATGGCTTTGTAAGTGGCAGATCATGCCAAACCAACTTGGTGGGGTTCTATGACTAGGTAATTAGGCAATTGGATGGGGGCCATGCAGTGGATGTTCTGTACCTGGACTTTGGTAAGGCATTCGACTCGGTGCCACATAGGAGGCTGGGAAGTAAGTTAGGAGGCACAGGGGTGGGTGCAAAGCTGGTGAGATGGGTAGGGATCTGGCTTCATGGAAGGCAGCAGGGTGGTGGTGGGTGGGAAGCTCTCATCTCAAAGTGTAGTCATGAGCTGTGTTCCACAGGGCATGGTGTTGGGACCAGTGTTATTTGGGATATTCATTGCAGACATATCATTGGGCATAATGAGCAAGACCAGTCTGTTTGCTGATGACACCAAGATCGGAGTAGTGTTGTATGACCTAGGGGGGATGGCAGGGGTTGCAAGATGATCTGGCAAAGCTGGAAAACTGGTCTGACACCTGGCTACTGGGATTCAATGCCAAAAAGCGCAAGGTGCTGCATTTTGAGTTGAAAAATCCAAGGAGAAGTTACCAGTTGGGGGGGAGTGCAGCTAGCCAAGACAGAGGAGAATGATCTGGGGGTGCTCATTATGGGGTCAATGAACAACTCGGCACTATGTAGGAAGGCAGCTGCAAAGACCAACAAAATATTGGGTTGCATTGCAAGGGGTATATCCTCGAGGAGGGGGGAGGTGATTTTGCCACTGTATAGGTCATTAATTAGACCGCAACTGGAGTATTGTGTGCAGTACTGGTGCCTGTATCTGAAGAAGGACATTAGGTTACTGGAGGCAGTGCAGCACAAGCTGACAAAGATGATCAAGGGGCTGGAGGACTTACCATACGAGAGGAGGCTGAAGCAGCTGAACATGTACTCGCTAGAGGACAGGAGGGACGGGGGATATGATTGAAACCTTAAAGTACATGAACGGAATAAACAAGACAGGTACAGAGGGGCTGTTCAAAGTAAGGGAAGGGAAGGACACCCAACACCATGATATGAGATTGGAGGGAGGGAGGAAGGTTCAGGAGGGAGATGAGGAGACACTTTTTTATGGAGAGGGTGGTAGCTGGGTGGAATGCTTTACCGGCAGAAGTGGTATCCAGTAGAACAGTGAACTGCATCAAAGGGGCTGGGACTAGGCAAGGGGAAAAGGTCAAGGGAGGGGGAAGGGTGGGAGGGAGGGCAGCTGCAGCATAAGGGTGCTAGCTGCACATTCAACAGACTTGATAGACCAGTAGGCCTTTATCTGCTGGCAAATTTCATATGTTCACAACTGAGGCTGTGTAAGTCAATGCTGAGCGCATGTGACCTTACATTCCATGAATCACTGCAAAATTCACGTTAAAGAGCAAGGCAAACAAATGCAAAGTCCATAGAGAATAGTGGGAACTTCACATTACTTCGAGATGCTAAGTTATTCACTTCACTTTTCGGAATATTACACGAAATTTGGGTTTTACGTGAAATACTATACGTATAATTTTGTTTCACTTAGCTCACCACTACTGCAAAGTGCACTTTGATACATAAACTACTTAATTTGTGCTATTTTTCTAACTTTTTCTTGTTTGTCTTTGTCCTGTCCCATATTTTAGTACCTGTGGAGTTGTGTGTGTGTGTGTGCGTGCTCGCGTGTGTGTGTGTCTGTGTGTGTGTGTGTGTGTGTGTGTGTGTGTCTGTGTGTGAATCCCCCCCCAGCTCTCTCACTCTCTGAGTTTTTATCTCTGCTTTTTTTTTTGGTTTGGTTTTGTTTCAGTTGGTGGTGGTGGTGGTGGGCATAATGGAAAAGGGTAGAGGCAGTGGGGCAGCTGTACGCCGCCTTGACAGGCACACATTTTAGATGTCTATTAAAAATAAATGCCACAGCAGTAGGACGCTGTTGGCCCCAGCACCACCAGCCAGCAGCAAACAACTCTGCCCCCTGCCCAGCATCAGGAGGCAACTGTAGCCCCTCCACTGCAGCAGCAGTAAGAGACAGTGCCCCCTCCCTAGCATCTGGAGGAGTCAGTGCCTGGGGCATCATCTGCAGCCCCACCCCGTGGCCCCATCATCCCTGAAGTTCTCCTGTCTGGGAGTTGTTTTATGCACGTTTGGCAAGTGACCCAGTGGTCACCTGCAATCTATGTGGGCAGGAAGTGCATTGCAGTAAGTCTGGTTCCCACTTCGGGACAGTGGCCAGTGGAGCCACATGCTGCACCACCACCCTCTTCAATGGGACCTCAAACTGCAGGAGGGGGTGGCAGCATCACCTGCAGCTGTCAGGAGCAGTGCCGATGTAAGCACTGAAGGGGTGAGCAGGAGGAGGTGCAGCTGGACCTGTTAAGCGTCCTCACCAGGCTCACTGGCCCAGACAACAGCAGCAGTCTGCAGTAGAATCAAGACCCCACCAGGGCCCCCCCATCCAGAGTCAGCAGCAGCACAGCCAGCCCCCACCCCACCAGCAGTGACACATGCAGACTTATCAGCTGTCCTATCAGAAGTCCACCAGTTTTCACAGGAGATAAATGATTTCAGATAGGAATTTAATGATGACCGGGGGGGGAGACTGCTAAACTCCAGGGTGATGTCGACAAAATCATGGGCATCCTGTCTGAACTGCATGGCAGCACAAATTAATTTGTCTTTTTTTTTTCATTTTTCTGTCCTCATTTCTGTTGTTTGTATGTTCCCCTCTAAAAAAAAAAATCTATTCTTTCCTCTTTAATCTACATACTTAAGTCCTTGTTTCTTTATTTTGTACGTAAAATAATTTGACCATTGCTGTTGTATTTGTTACTGTCTTATGCTCCCTATATAATTCAGTTCCTTTTCCTGTTTCCTGTTCTCTCTCTATTACTTCCCCCCTCTCATTTTTGTATTCCCCGTGTCCTTCTGATCCTGCCTGTCATTTGTTATGCTTATTCTGTACCGTGCCCATGTAACCCTCCCCTAATAAATACCTTATTCCCTTATTATTTGTGGTGTGTGTTACTTCTTAGAGCTGGTTACACCTACAAGATTGCTTTTAACAACATAATGATGTTTAATGCAATTGCATTCCTTATAGATGCAGCTTGCAAATAAAATGGCCGGCTCCTGCCAAAGTCTGTTGGCCGTCTGGGTCTTGTGCACAGAGTGCGTATTTTTTTGAATTCAAATACCTTGTGTGAGTTGCTTCAACTGAAAGTTAGAAGTACTCACCACAGCACATGTCCATAAAGTTCTCGTTCTTTATTTGAGTGTGGCAAGTAAACAATGTAAAAAGTGCTTCCATATAACTAAGATAAAAATGCCTGCTCACCCAAGGAACCATCATTCCTTATATGTTACTGGCTATGTCACACCTGATGCATGTGTTTTTCACATGTGTGCTTTGTGTGTAAAAAGCACGCATGTGTGAAATGCATCCGGTGTGACACAACCTTTGATGTATCATGAAGTACGGTGCCTCGAGGGAGTGAGCGTTTTTATCTTAGTTTTATGGGCGCATTTTTTACATTGTTTACTTGCCCCTCTGGAATAAAGAAACAGCACTTTATTGATATGTGCTGTGGTGAGTAATTCTTACTTTGAGTTGAAGCAACTCACATGAGGTATTTGAATTAAAACAATACAGACTCTGGGCGCAAGACCCAGACAGTCGGGAGCCTTCAACAGGTGCCGGCCTTTCTTTTGCAAACTCCATATATGTGGAATGCTACTGAATTGTTGTTCAATGTTATGTTTTGTGAAAGTTATGTTGAAGGCATCACCTGCTCTTTAACATGTTTCCTCCTCCTGTCCACAAATGTCAAGTATTGTGCCTATTAAAAAAATTGTTTCACAATGCCACAATGCTATGTGATGTTGCATCAGTTATTGTTGTGTGCAGCATTCCAAAGATGTAACACATCTGGTGCTGCCACTGCTGAACATGAACCAAAAGCCCAAATATGTTTCCCAAAAAAATGTTAAAGTAAATTGAGACAAAAATCTTGTGTCACTCATGCTGTTATATGATTCACATCCACCACCAGGACCAAAATCTGTTGTTTTCTGCGCCGTTTTCAACAGTTTTCAGGTCTAATCTTGGAGCTGCCACTGCCTAACATGCCCCAGAAGTCCAGAAATGTTTCCCCAAAAATGTTAGAGTAAATTGAGACAGAAATCTGGTGTCGGTCATGCTGTTAGATGGTTCATATCCACCACCAGCATTCTCCCAATACAAAAATCTGCCTTCTTTCAGGAGATTGTCCCCTGATAATCATCATAATGTGATCTCAGGTCCAATTTGCCCTCCATCAGGCCAGATCTCAACCAACACCTCTTCAACTTCTGGCTCCTTATCTGTAACTCCTGGAGTTCCTGATCAAACCAGGGGCCTCCAACAAATAGAAAGGGATTGGAAACGAATGGGTGCAATTGAATCGAAGGCCGCAGCAATGGCCAAATTATAGGCCACCACTGACTCCTCCATTCCAACCTCACAAGCAATATATGCACTCAATTGGTCCAGCACTGCCTGTAGTCCCATTGAGGATACTCCCCGTAATGGGTGGCACTGGACAATCTCCACAGAGGATGGACCAACAGGGCGGTGGTCCTAAACAAGAGCCCCACGGTGCCGTGATCAGACCAAATCACAGATTGGACCTTAGGTCTTCAACTTCAAGACCCATGGTAAAAATTTAAAACCAGAGTGTGGCCATGAGAGTGTGTCCCAGAGGTGATATTTTGAGTCAGGCCCAAGGCCTCCATGCTCCTAAGGAGGTCCCTCCAAAATGGTGCGAGCTCGTTGTCGACCCAGGCATTGAAGTCCCCCAGAACCAATCATCTGGGGGACTCCAATGCCATGCCAGCATCAAGACCACCAAGTTCACTCAAGAACTCTCCTTCCCCTCCCGGGGGGTGATAGAGCAGGAGAACCCTAAAGCCCTCCCCAGAGACCCCTCTCGCAGCAACACACACCCAAAGGATCTAGTCCTACCAAAAGGCAGCACAGTGAGGTCCAAGTCCAATTTAAAACATATAGCCACCCCTCTCCCCCGCGATCCTGCCTCAGGGTATGTATCACAGTGTACCCAACCAGCACAGCCGTCTCCAAAACAGAAGCGGCATTTTCATCCAGTCAGGTCTCTGTGATGCAAGTCAGAACTACCGAGGATATCAAGTCTGCCATTATAGCAGTCTTGTTCCTCATCGAGCAGGCATTATATAACACAGTCTGAGCAGGATGAGGGGAGATTGCTGGAGCAGCTATCTGCCCACCTCCCATGGTGGAGCCCTTGGGTATGGGCACCAGACAGGGAGAACCCCTCTCCAGTACCCATTTCACTCCAGGGCATCTCCTTAGCCTCACCACCTGAATCCGAGACTCCTCGGCAGTGACTCAATCAGACCACCCCCTGACCTCCCCGAGCAATCCCCCATGCTCTGTATTTCCTATACATTTCTGCAGGTAGGGGAGGAAGCTCAAAAGGGTGTAGATCATGAAGGGAGGCCATCAAGTAGCTGCACCTTACAGGCCCTTTTCCCAAACACATACTCTTTCAACCAAGCCAGTCAAACTCACTCAATCCCCAGTAACTTTATACAAATGTATAAACAGCCAATGCTGCAAATAAACCCACATACTATTAATTGCTCTGTACTTAACAGTTTAAAATTAACTACCCTCCTACACACAACTCAGCTATGCAAAACAACCACACCACTAAATACACTCACTCTGAAACATACAACCATACACTACAACTTAAAAATAATAACAATCTCACCATCACAAACCCACCCAATGTCCCAAGAAAGACAGAGCAAAATATGAAAAGATTCCAATGTGCATATTATCAGTCCACAGTTCCACTTCTTGTTTAATAGAACTAAACAGTCTGGAGAACAGTTCAGAAAATTATAATGCCACGGGGCTCTCACCTCCTCTGGTCTCAGTCACCACATGTAGCTCTCAACCCCAGAACTCTCTCACAGTCTGGGGCAAAGTAAACAGATTTTCTATATGTATAATGTTATTTTCCTTGCCACTCTCACTGGCACCAGTCACTGTTTATGCTTAAAATGGTTGATATGCACTTTATCACTTATGTGGTAGTATGACCCACCAACCTCCCCCAGCCAGGTGTCCAAGTCCAGAACCAGATCTAAACAGTCCTTTCAATCTTTGTCAACTCCAATACTTCGGGTCAATCTGCCGAGCTCCAGTCTATGATGCATCTTTCTGTTTCCTCTGGCCGCTGCAGCTATCTCCACCACAGGTCACCCGCATTACCAGACCAGAGTGCACGGCTGCCCCAAACTATATTTGGGGACTACCGTGAACACCCCACCTCTGGCCACAGATTATACCACAGTGGGTGATAGGGGTGAGTACTGTGGAAGGATTTAAGCATGCCTTGGACAGGCATAAGGGAACCTTGGAGGTAGGGCAGAGTGAGGGGAAGACACTGACAAGATAGGGTCAGAGGCCGAAATCAAGCATAGGGTCTACAGGCGCACTGGATGGGCCAGGTGGCCCTTATCTGCTAACAATTTCTATGTTACTATGTTCTATGTTTTACTTCATTCCTAAATATGCAGAAGAAAAGGATTACACTTATGGGTAAAAAGGGTGAACACCAACTATTTAACAAACCTCTGAAATACTTAAAGAAGACTACTCAAAATACATGTATGGTACTGTATATGCAAACTAAATTTAGTATTAGTACCAGAACAAAAGTTAGACACACACTACTATTAAACATATATGTAGCATGGGTCAGTTAATAGAAATATAAGAAAAATGTGAGCAAACAGTGAAATGATACAAAAATATATGTTGTTTGCTGCACATGGCAATTTGTGCAACTTTACTTGGCTCTCCAGAACATTTTGTATCAATTTTCACTGTTTTCTTGTATTTTTGCTGCACAACATAAACTGATTTTTTCTTTGTTCTACTCCATTCTTCAGATATGATTTATGGTCAAGTGTGCACCTCAACTTTGTTCTGGCCCTTATGCTTTATTTATTTAGATCACTGCTCATTTTCCATTTGGTAGCCCTATACCTACAGTGTTTTGTTAAATATACATTCAGTTTGCAAGCAGAAATACAATTGAACACCATAAATTATCATTTCAATAGCAGAGGACTGACACATCAGGACATGCTATAGTTCTAAACTGGCAGGAGATCCAATCTCGTATAGGCATAGCCATTTGATTTAGTTTTTTCTTATTGACAGTCTTGGGCAAACTAGGTAGGCAATAATGCACTTAGTTAAATAGTTTTTATGTCGGTTTGCCCATCCATCATGTCATTCCTTTTAATCAGCTCCAGTTATGTACATAATGCATCTCTGTAATGATTTATTACATCTGACTACAACACAACATGCTTATTTAGTAAACTTTTGATCGATATGAAAGTTATTTAGTCCACTTTCCCTAATGCTGACAAACATAATGAAGTAACTTTAATTTATAGTGAATGGATCAGTTTAATGTGCATATCTGTGTCCTTGTAAATATTTGCATTTTTCTTTCCATCTATACGTGCTGCAATCACAGGACCTCCATGACAAAGGCCTATTGAAGTTCAAGGAGTTCATCCTCTATAACAACTATAAACAGCTATGGGATGAGCAGAGGAGCTGATCAATCGGTACACTAGAATGTAGCATGTTTATTGAATAACAAGAACCATTTTGTTCTATTCAGTGTGTTTCATTCAAATTCATTCAAAGCCAGCCCAGTGGCGTGGAGGGCTGAGACACCAAGCCTCACCTGTTGCCACGCTGGTGATCCAGGGTCAGTAGCCATCTCAGGGCATCAGAAGTTGGATGCTGAGAGAAAAATCAAGTGTCTGGAGGACATGTCTCCTTTTCTAGGGAGGTGGGGTCACCAGCACCAGCATTCACGGACCATTAATGGTGGCTGTGGGTACAGGTAGCTGGGACTGCAATGTAGGGAATGGAGGAGCAGCGGCCATTGACATCCTATGCACGGGAGCATGCATAGGCAAGTTTGAATGGCATTGCACATCCACTCCTCTGATGGGAGAAAAACAAGTGGAAAATAGCTAGCAGCAGTGCAGGATGATACTGACCCCTTGCAAGCTCTGCACCCAGGGCACAGGGCCCTCTCCTGGAAACCATATCAGTTCTGTTTGCAGGCACAAGCTGTTAATCCCCTTCACTGTAAGCAAGCATTGGGGGAAGACTGAGATTGAGGTAAGTCCCTAGGATTCCAGGTGACAGGGCAGTGGGAGGCTGTGGAAGGAGTAGCCCACAATAGCAGGGGAAGAAATAAGAATTAGAAAAAAAAATTCAAAATGCTTAACAGAAATACAAATATAAATTAAATTGTAGAATTAAAATGAAAAAAGTAAGGTTACAAAATAATGGCATACACGATAGAAAAATTAAGAGAAAAGAGGCTGAAGATGGCAGGTAAGAGCGCAGAGAAGCATGGAGACTGAGGGGCATCAGAGGTTGCTGATCAAACAGAAGATAGGGGTTTAGAAAAAGACTAAATGACTGGGATGAGTCACATCTCTACTTCAAGGTAATTCCAAATATCAGGAGTTGCAAAGTTAAAACTCTGCCCGAACAGTTCTGAGGATGGCGATGGCATAGAACAAATTGGTACTTGAAAACCAGAAGCAGTGGTTGGGAAATGGTGGAGTAAGTTTGAAAAGGTAGACCAGGTGAGACCCTGTATGTTTCGTGAAGAGGGATAGTTTAAAATGGATTCATAAGTGAATTGGGAATCAGTGGAGAGTTTGTGAAAGGGGCAATGTGAATGCTGGCATATTTAATGAGGAAAGAGAACTTTTGGATGTATTGAGCTTGGAGAGCAACTATGAGCTTAGACAACAGTTTTTAGGGCTGCAGATAGGCGGAGCCTGCAGCCCTCTTGTATTAGCTCTAAAAACAAGCTTACTGTGGAACTTCCTTTTTGGACTTTTGGAAGTATCCTTCCACAACTGCAAAATAGTGCACTCCACTTTTGATTTTTGCTATTTTGCTTCTCTGTCTTAAAGGCATCTGGGGGGGGATGCTACTGTGCATTCCAACTTCTCAGGATATAAACAAAAACAAATCTTTTTAAGCTGCTGTTTGTAGCCCCTCAATTTAACCCTTGCAGGGCTGCAGACTGAACATCTGTCCAGCTCAACCAAATAGATTCATTCTAGTTATTTCAGCAGCCTAGGGGTTAACTCATTATCTCTTGTACACTGGAATTTCCCTTATTGAAGATCTGAAGCAGACATGGTCTCATTAAGCAGACTACAGTGCTAAATTACAGAAAGTCCAGCTTCAGCTTTGCTCAGCCACTCCTTCCCCCTTTACAGACAAAGTTTTAACCTTTGTTCCTATGGGCATTTATTGGGATCTGAAACCATTTTCTTCTGTTTTTCATATTTTTTTTATTCAGTCTTTGTATATTTGCTATCCAGTGCTAGTGAAAGGTGGGGGCTTACAACTCCTCAGTTTATCCACAGAATCAGGTTCACTGATGACTTTTCCACTCTGATGTATTTATTGCTCATAAAAGGTACAGCTCAGACAGCACTGGATAGTGAACTAAAGCTCTTTGTTTAACCACAGGGACAGATACAGTGCAGGCTTCCCCCACCTACTCATCCACTGTGATTAATTTAGTCCTGGTAAAAAGTGGATAAAGCCCTTAGTTTATCCACAGGTACCATGTGGGGGCAGGCTCAGTGCAAACGTACCCACACTGTGATGGATTTAGTGCTGATAAGAGGTGAGAGACTAACACCACTTGAGCTTTAAACCCTCTGGTAATCCACAGAGACAGCTACAGTGTGGGGGCAGGGACAGTGCTTGGTTTCCACACTGTCTGCATTTAGTCCTGGTGAATGGTGAGGTACTGCCAGAACTGGGGACTAAAGCCTTTTGTTTATCTACAATGATAGGTGCAGTGTGTGACTGGTGAACAGTAAGGGACTGGCACCACTGGAAACTGAAGCCCTCTATAAATCCACAGGGGCAAATGCAGTGTAGAGTAGACAGTCTAGGGCTTCTGCACTGTGATATATATAGTGCTGAAGAAAGGCAGCAGACTGACAGCACTGGAGGCTGAAGCCCTCTGTTTATCCACATGTGTAAGTACAGCATGGGGCAGGGACAGTGCAAGGATCTCACACTGTGCTTCAGTGCTGGCAAAAGCTAAGGGATGGGCAACACTGGGGACCACTCTACTGTTTTCATGTCCACATTCTCTATTGGCAGGTCATTTTAGAAGGCCACCACCTTCTAGTAGTAGTAAAAACTTTATTTTTATACAGGAGAGAAAACAGATCTTTAGGTCAGGTGACCCAGTTTACAAGACAGTCCTGTTAACTTACATGTTGCCTATACATAAGAAAAATAAATAACCAACAAAACATACATACTACATGCCAATACAAACAGTATAATAACAATACAATAAGTTAGGTCCTATAATAAGGACCAAGTAAGTTCAAATGATCTAATGCAAACCTTAAATGCAGATTTGTCCATAAGAAAACAACAGAATGAATATTGAATTTTTCCCAGGATGTTCACTGGATTTACAAGTGTTCATGGATACAGTTATCATCAGTAACATAAGTAACTAAATGAGTTTGATTTTTCCAACTCCTAAAAAATAAACAGTAGGTTGGAGATGCACACACTGAGGGGGACAGAGTATTCCGATGCCTTGCAGCCTGATAGCACAATGTCTTTTCCCCCAAATTTGTTTTCAACTACTAGAACAAGGATTTAATTTGCTTGAATAGTTCTTTTTAGCCTTGTACCTATTTGGTCACTTCCACCAAACAGTTTAATGTTAATGTAATGCTCTGGATTATCAACATGATATTTATAGATAATATTTTGCCATGTCATGGCACTTTTGTTTTCTAGTGGCAACCACTGTATTGAAGTTAATAATACACAATGATGTATCCCTGGATCATATCTTGCAACTCTGTTATATGACCTGTCTAATTTGCATAACAATGTTTCATTAGTAGTACGGTAAAGGAGCTCCCCATATGTCAGAACAGGTAGTATTAATTGCTTCCCAACTTTTTTCTACTGTTTTTTGTTAAACACATTGTGGTTCATTGTAGGGCCCCCACTCTTTTATTTACCCTATCAATTACCAAGCTTATATGTTCCCCAAATGTCATGTTTTCATCAAACGTGACACCCAGGTAAGTATAATGAGATACTTGTTCCAAAAAAAACATCACTGTCTACCTTAATTTTTATTTGTTAGTTTCTTTTAAGTTTAGACCTAAAATAAAAAAGTTTAGTTTTTTTTGTTTTCATAATGAGGCCCAACCTGGTGAATCACCCCCCAATCCATCAAAATCTGACTGCAATTTTTCTTCTAGTTCAGTACTGTTTTGCCCTGTTGTAATAAGGGCAGTGTCATCAGCATACAATCTCATCTGTAAGTGCTGTACCACTCGAGGAAGGCTATTGTTAAATATTAAGAAAAACAGAGGCCCTAGCATAGACTTCTGTGATACACCTCTCAGTACAGCCCTCCTTGATGACTTACCTCCTAAGATTGATACAGATTGCATACGATCCCCTAAATAGGATTTTAACCAATCCCTGGGGCCGTCGGTAATCCTTATTTCTTCTGCAGTCTGTAGCAATGGGGAGTAGTTCAACAGGTCAAAGACCTTCGACAGGTCGATGAAAACAGCTGCTGTTTCTAGTCCCAAGTGTAATAATGTATTCACAATATTGCTAAATTCTAGTAAAGCTGAAGTGGTAGAGTGCCCTTTTCAGAAACTGGATTGGTATGGTGTTATTAAATTATACTTTTCTAAATACCCTATCATTTTTGTATGGGGATGCCTCTCTTGGCATTTGACCAAAACAGACAACAGTGCTATTGGTCTATAGTTGTTGACTTCTGTGGGTGACCCGCCTTAAGTGCTGGAGTAATTTTACTAAACTTCCATAGTTGTGGAAAGTAGTTTTCCTGTAGACTAAGGCCCAGATATTCAAAATGGTTGCACCACGCTCAGTAGGGTTGCGCCAGCGCAAGTCTGAAAATGCACCATTCTGCGATATTCAGCAGGAGACAGTTGCTCCACCGAAAACATGCTGAGCAACAGTGCAATGATAATGAAGGCATGCGCAGCCGAAGAGGGAGGAACCATGCATAAAGTGCACAGTGTGATGTTCAGCGGGCCATGCAGAGTTGTGCAGGTGCAACCCCCTACCTGCGCCTGCACAACTTTAAGCCGAAAAAAAAGGATCAAGCCGAGGGCCACCCTCAGGTGAGCTGCCACATCGCAGAGCGCAACACAGCAGCTACCACCTGTGGGTGGCCCTCCACTTGTTCCGGTGCCCGCCTGCAGCCCGGTCGTGGGCATAATAGTAAACCCCATAGCCCAATCACGGGCATAACGTGAAACCCCCACTAGCCCAATCGCGGGCATAACAGCAAACCCCAAAGACCAATATCCCTGGTGGTCAGTGGACCATGAAGCCTGATCGTGGGCATAAGTTCAAACTCACCGCTTCAGTTCAATATCCCTGGTGAGCTGGTGGCCACCACCATAGTGACCCACCACCGCTCCCCATCAGCTGGCAGGCAGCAGCACCCACCATGCCGCCCTGCCACCCACCGACTGACAGCTGGTAGGCTGCACACCCATTGGTTCAGAGCATGACCCAATGGGCATGCAGTCATATTGTTATGGCAGTCCAGATATGTGAATGAATGAATTCACATTCATTCACATATCTGACTGCCTTAGAGGAGGGTTGCACGCCCATTGGCTCATGGTCTGAACCATCTGGGCGGCAGCCCCTACCGAGCTGTCAGGTCGTAGGCAGCAGGGTGGCAGGTGGTGGTGCTGCCGCCCACTGGCTGATGGGGAAGCAGGGTGGGTGGTTCGTGGTGGGTGGTGGGCCACCAGATCACCAGGGATATTGAACTTGGTGGGTGGGTTTGTACTATGCCCATGATCGGGCTTCGCGGTCCACTGACCACCAGGGATATTGGTCTTTGGGGTTGCCATTATGCCCGTGATTGGGCTAGTGGGGGGTTCTTCGCTATGCCCACGATCAGGCTGGTTGGTAGGGGTTGCGTTATGCCCATGATCGGGCTGGTGGGGGTTGAAGTTATGCCCGTAATCAGGCTGGTTGGGGGTGGGGTTGACTTACTTTATGCCCGTGATCGGGCTGCAGTGGGGGGGTTGACTTACTTTATGCCCTCGATCAGGCTGCAGGGGGCGTCGGTCCCTGACGGCTGCTGCCTGGCAGGGCGCCAGGTGCAAGTCGTCGGGGATTGGTGCACCTGCATGCTAATGGCATGCAAATGGGGCTGTAATGAGATGCAAATAGCCTCCCCTTGCGCCTTGCATAAATTATGGCCCAATTTGCATGTCACCTTTTGAACATCGCAGATTTGCGCATGGCGCAATGGAACTTTATGCCACTGCATCTGGAATGCTCCACCTGACCACTTGCAGTGGTGCAAGTTCCACTGTGCCATGCACAGTGGTTGTATTAAGGGGGCGATATTCAGAGGAGTTGCTCAATAGTGCAACTCCGTTGAATATCGCCCTGGCCACACCCCTGAGCAACATTTTTGAGCAGCGCAAGGGCTTGAACCACAGAATGGCGCAGTTTGAATATTTGGCCCTTCGATTAAATATATATGTCATAGTTGGGGCTAGTTGTTTAGCAGCCATTTTCAGAAATCTCCCTTCTATGGCATCAGGGCTGATAGGTTTATGAATATTTATATTCATTAATTCCTTGTAGATTTCTGATACATTTAAGATTTTAAACCTAAAAAGTGGATGGGCTCCTGAGGATGTATTTGTAACCTGTTCCTCCTGGTGTCCAAGGCTTGATACTGTAGGCAGCACCAGGCAGTTCCACAAATAAATCATTTAAAGATGTAGCTACATCATGGGCATCCTCAGTCAGGGTCCAGTCAATCCTGGGGCTGACTTTCCTTGTTGACCTTGCCCTGGTCTCATCAGATTATTTACATTTTCCAAAACGTTTCTGAAATCACTCTAACTGTGCAATTTAGTTTTGCAATAAAGGATTTTTGCTTTCCTAACCTGTTGTTTACATTTATTTCTTTTATTTTTAAAGAAGGCACATTCACTATCCTGCTTTGTTCTGCTCACCTTTTTCCAGCACCTATTCTTGATTCTGATATTTTTAGAATGTTCTCATTGATCCAGGGTAGTTTAGCTGGATTTGTTTTCTTTTTAATTTTTGGGGCATGCAGATCACACAGTCTATTGAAAGTCTCTGTAAAGTATTGTACTGTTAAATCTAAATTGGGTAAGAGTTGACATCTGTCCCATTTCTCTCTTTCTACACTAAGAATAAACCTATTTTTGTAAAAAGCTATTGTCCCTTACCCAAGTATTAGTTTAATCAAATATTTTCTGTTCCATCAGGATCAGAATATTACCCTATATTGGGTTATGATCCCCAAAACAAGGTGGCAGGACAACTGAGGCCTCAGCTGTTAAAGAGTGAGAGATGAATAATAAATCAAGTATTGTTCCACTCTTGGTGGTATCTGTGTATCTGTGTACCTTCTGAGACAAAATACACTTCCTAATTTTACCCCTAAACTTGCCATCTGTGACCTTCAAAGCATGTCCCTGTGTCCTGCTGGTGAACATATCCATATACTCAGTCCTGTCAATACCCCTGAGAATGGGAAGACTGAAATCATGTCCCATCTCAGCCTGCTGTTCTACATGGAGAAGACAGTAACAACTACTAGTAAACATAATTGTAGATGTCATCTGTTAGATCCTTTCAGGTATTATTGTTTTGAAAATGGGGTTTCTCCTTAATAATGTTATCTAAACAGAAAGTCCAGCAGCAAATCTGTTTTTTATTTTTAGTACTGAACACATTCTCTTTACTGCTGCAATAAATGTAAACACTGGAGGAAATATGAAGAAACTGATAGAGGAAAGCTTATAAAAGATGTCAGTAGGCATTTTATGCCACTTCATAGATATGCGGAATTAAAAAATGCTACATAAATTCACTGCCACTAAGCAAGTGGCAGATGGGGAAGTGGTTGCCAACACAAAGAGGGGGCTTGGTCTGTACTCAGAGAGGAGTGAGAAGGTCAGTTATCCTATGTAAGCAGTGACCCACGGGGTCTAAAAAGTTGGGGTTATTGAAAATATAATGGCTCATTATGGTCTACAGAGCCCATTTTCTTAAAGCAGCAGTTTTGTCATCAAGGAAGAAAGAATGGTGGGTTGGAATTGACAGCCATCTGAGATTTCTCATAATCCCCCACTCAAAAATGAGTACCAACACAATTTAACTTGCTGCAGTATAAGACCGCACCAAAGAATTCAGCATCTATGCCAAGCTGGTGTTTCTCTGCTTGACAGGCATGTTGCATTCTTTTGGCAGGGTCCCTATAGAGTACAGTACCACAATAAATTTTCTTGATCTTATCCTCACTTCCATCCAAGTGCACCCTAACCTCCTTTCTGCCCTGATATCATGATATTTAGGGCTTGATTAATTAAAGTTGTATTCAAATTTCCTCCCGGTGGACCAAGTGAAACTTTTTCAATACCAAAAAAGACTAGCAATGCATTCCCTGGCCTTGCATAAATTTAATATGGGGTGGTGTTATACTTTGCTCATTCTTGTGTTCTATGATTCTAATATGTTTACTTATTAAGTTATGAGGCTATGTTGAATTTTACAATTGCAGGCTCATACCTTTGGTAATATTCAATATTTTTACTGCAAATTTTCAACATAACCATTTTGGTACAGCAACTCATGAATGTGACAGCTATCATTTTTCAGCTCATGCCCAAAATGTGTGTTTGCAGCACAAAAGTTGATTTTGCAGTCCCTAAATGACATCACCTTTAGGCCAGGAGTTGAACATTTTCTCGACCCTTCTTTATGAGGCAGGGTTATAACAAGGCTGTGTTGAAAGTTTGGTGTAAAAATATTAAAAAAAGTAATTTGTAATGATTTTAACCCGGATTCCTCTCCTGCAGCCCTATCAGCTCTTGTCAGGATTAAATAGTAAAAGTTAGAGATGGATAAGGTCCACTCAGTATGCGTCATACAGTATTCATTGTAAAATACTTTAAGTATGCATTTTTGCACAAACTTAGCTGTGAGGCAGAGGCTTTGGGACTTTGTTAAATCTAGTGATTGAGAAACCTGGTTGACAAAGTCCATTATACTTCATGAAATGTGCATCAGAGAGCAGGTCACAGGATTAATTTTCTATGTGGAAGGATGGTCACATGGTACACTCTGCAGCAGAAAGTGCACTATATAACTCCATGCACAGCATGCAGTTCTACAAAGTGTTGGGAAATGGAGTAGTAGCTGTTCTCTGTATGCTGTGAAGAAATTAGTATTAACAGAAAAGGTACAACTAGCACAGCAATCATTGCCCAGTTTGAGTGCTGAGATTTTGTAGAAGGGATATGACAAGCTTTAATTTAGAGACAAAAAAATGTTTTAGTCGAGGATTTGTTGTGCTTATTCTAAGAGTGTAACTGTGCATCTCAGCTGAATTGGTAGGGGAAGGGGAGAGGCAGCTTCCAGTATTGTGTTGTTTTTCTGTGTTTGAACTTTAAATTGTTTTTCTTTTACCAGTGCAGCTTTTTAGTTTAGGGTCTCTGCACTGACCACTGGTTGAGAATGGGCAGATCTGTGATTTTGGAACTCAGCTGATTTTTTTTTCTCAAATAGAAATTGCTTTAGAAATATTAAACAAGAGCTGCCCACTGAAATGGTGGCAGCACATCATGCTGCTATGCGGATGACCTGGGGGTGGGAGCAGAGTCAAGATGCACTGGTGGGCAGCCAGAGTTGGGAATTATGGCCCAGACATTCAAAGCTTTGGGCGGTGCGCAAACCATTTGCATGGGTTTGGCGCAGAATTAGCTTGGGTCTGCTACATTCAACAGGCCAAATAGAGCAGACAAACTGCATTAGCACCGGGCAAACCATAATTATATGCAAGGGGCAAACTGAACAGGAATACAGGTGCTATGAGATATTCAGTGATTAGCACCACGCTAAGGTGTTTAGTGCGACCTGGCATGACCCATTGCGTGGTACAAATTACCGCCCAGGAAAAGCTGGTCTTAACTCTGGGCAAACAGCTTTGCGTGACATTGTGGCCTTGCACGGCATTAGCGTGGCATTAGCATGGCCTTGCATGACCCTAACATATGACTATGACACAGAGAAAATGCCAGACAAGGAGGAAACATGCTGCTCACTAATGGCACCACAATGATGCCAACTGCTGCCACCAGTCCCAGCCAGGCCAGACAGTATGTGGTGACCTGGCTCCCGGGGGCCACCATGGTAGTGTGGCAATACAGCACACACCTGCAGACCATACATCTGTGGTGACCAATCGATGCCAGCACACACATGCAGCACTGTGGGCATGGTAGGTGCTGAGAAGAGGGCATATGGGTGGCCAGGCCTCACCACAGACTGAGTGTGGCCACAAGGCTGGGACACAGCATATAGTGCACATGGGCCAGTATTGGGAATATCCCAATACCAGTGTGCCTGTCCAATAGTACATGATCCCCATGTCACATACCGCACAGCTGTACATACACCACAACACACACAGCCGACTATGCCTATGTCACTATGAGCATCCCATGCCAGAGGTGCAGCATCTGTGGGTCACACAACAGTGTGACAGTAATGTCCACTGGCAGTACACACCTGCAAGGTGGGCTTGTCACTGTGTACGGTGCAGTGGTCTTCACTACCCTACACACCATAGGCATTGCTGTGTCCCACACATTACTGGCCCTCTTGCTACTGTGGTGTCTGCTGTGCACTGCAGCATGCTCTACAGCATGACAGTTGCATGTATCACCACCACCGCCTGTGCCTATGCTTTGTTGTCCCCTGGGGTACACAGTGCTATGCTGTGCTGCATACATGTAGCCTGCAGTAACCATCATGCACTGTCAGACTAACCTACAGGTGGAGCTGTGCCCAGACCTGGCAAGCCCCTGTACTTCTAGATTGACCTACAGGTGGAGCTGTGGGACCCTGCAGTAATGCTGGGCAAACTCCATGCAAATCAGGGCATAATGAAATGCTAATCTGGATGTTTGCCTAGGGACTACCTAAGTAGGTTCATTTGCATGTCACTTTTGAATTTGGCAATTCTTAGGCGCGAACAAGCGATGTTTGCACCGGGCAAACAACAGCTCCACGCTAACGGTTTGGGGAATATTATACAGTTTTGAATGTTGTTCTATTACATCTTCTGCTGCCTGCAGCTGTACTGGGTCCATGCATTTGCTGACACACACATTGGCCACATAGTTCACCTCTGCCTACCCTCACATCACTGTGCACTGTATTGTTGTTGTGGTTTGCACTTCCTGGTTGCTATATTCAGTGCTGTCTTATTCCAGGGCTACATTTGCCCTGCACTCCCAGCCCAGTCTTCATGGCCTCATTCCCATGCTATATTCAGCAGCTGTTTGCCCTGGGCTATTCCTTTTGAATATAGCTTGCTTTGTGCTCTGGGCTACGTTTGCCCACCGGGCAGTGCTAATTTAGCCCCGGGGCAAAGTTTTGAATATCTGGCCCTATACATCTAATTAATTATTCATGAACCTAGTGAGGCTCCAGATTGGCTACTGGATCAGTCATTGACATCTTGGAAATGACCGATCCAGATGCAGATTGACATTGTGTGACAAGCAGGGCCACACAGCTAAAACCTAAACAAAACCAGCAAAAATGAAATGTGTTTTTGCACTGAGACTTACAATTGCAATAGAAGCCTCAAAGCCAGTCACTTCCTTGGATTAGCGACCGGCAGGAGGGAAGTGGCCCCTGTCTGCACCGGTTAACCTATGCCGCAGGTGACATACATTTTGCTGATGCCGATTATAGCACAGGCAAAATGCTGCTTGACATTACAGTGCCAGGTATTTTGTCTCCCAGGAGTTACAGCACCAAAGCGCCCTCCCAGGAAACAGCTGCTTTTGCGGGGGGGGGTGGGGCTTCACACCCAACACCCCACCAAAAAAAATATAACCTGCTTCAGGGCGGGCATGCCCTGGAGAGGGTAGAAACTGTGTGGGCGCAAAGGGTGACATGAGTGAGGGGCAATCTAAAATCAAGATTTTGAAGTTTTGGCAAAGTTGGCAAATTCACTTCCATGGAACAGTTTGCAAAGCCGCAGAGGTACAGTACATACAAAATTTGCCTTTGTGACTTGGCTGCTAATATTGCCTGTGACTTTGCCTTGCACTTATTTGGGTGAAGTTTGCTAAAAGAACTGCAGAATCACATGACAGAGTTTGTACTGGTCACATGAGACTGAAACAGGTAGGACGTGAGTTATCTGTTGTTTATCCTGGGAGGAAGTGAGTGAGATACTTTCACCTTCTCCCAGTGGTTGAGAAATACAGACTGATCTCAGTTCTGTGGATACAACCTGCTAGAGAAAAGTGTTTAAATAGTTACTTTATCACTTTTTTGTGCATTACTTCTACTTATCTGTCCTCTGTTTTCATTTTGTTAGTGCTTATTGTTCGTGCTTTTCATTTTTTTCCTGTTGTTTTTTTGTATTTGATTTTGTTATTCAAACTCTTGTATATCTCTCTTTTTTTTGTGGTAGTTAGCATAGTTACTTTATTTACTTAATATGTCGGAGGAGAAGAAGTGGCCCATGCAGAACGTAGTGGGTGGCAGTCAAGTAGTATGCATGTGGGGGAGGGACTTTATCTTAATCGGGATGCGTTTTTGCCCCAGGAGGGAGGCACCTGGTAAAATGCAGAAGCAGCAGCAGCTGCAGAGGCAAGCAGAACAGCAGCAGCAGGTGGAGGTGGTACAGTAGCAGCAGGCAGAGCAAGTGCAGCAGGTGGAGAAGCAGCAGCAGGCGGTGCCGGTACAGCAGCAGCAGCAGCTGCCTACAGTAACTTCAGGGTCACCTCCATTTTATCCACACATATCCTCAGTGTTTGGTCCCTATCCCCAGGGTTTCTACTGGACCAAGTGGACAAGCAGCTAATGGACCTGCAGCACTCACTAGTCCCCTTCGGGCAGTGCTATGTAATGACAGGTCAATTGGGAACAAGATGGCAATTATGGCCGACTTGGTTTCCTCTGTCGATCTGGCATACATTACAGAGACCTGGTTGGGTAATGATGCAGGGCTGCTGTTGGAGGCATCAACCCCACCGGGTTATTCTGTAGTGCATTGCCCGAGGAGGGAATGTAGTGGTGGGGGTGAGGGTATCTGTTTTAGATCTGATTTGAGGTTCACAGTGCACCCTGTTGAATCAACTTCATCGTTTGAATGCATGGCCATGTGTGGGGACCAGGTGCAGGCTGAAGGATCCTCCTTGTGTACTGTCCTCCAGGGAGCGAATTCCTGCAGGAAGTAGTGGACTTTGTTACCGACTGGGTGTTGCAGTCCCCCAGATGTTTAATTTTGGGAGACTATAATGCCTGGGTCAATGATGAACTCTCACATTTTGATGTTGACTTCCTTCAGATTATGTCATCTCTGGGCCTTGCACAGGAAGTTGCCTCTGCGACCCATCAACATGGTCACACCTTGGACCAAGTTTTTTCACAGGGGCTTAAGATCTATGATCTCAGGATTGATCAGTTTCTTTGGTCAGATCATTGCACAGTGAATTTCTTGTTCAGGGCCCCCCCTCCCAATAGTCCTTCCCCTATTGAGATGGTTCATTACCACCCTTTGAGGGGATTGACCCCAGAGGGACTGTTGATGGTGATGGATCTATCTGGTGTTGGTGTTGCATGTGTGTCAGGGCTGAATGAGGTGGAGGCAGCATAAATTATTGCTGTCATCAAGACATTCAACACTGTCACACCAGTCCATATATGACCCATGTCCTCTCGCTTGAGACCCCCTTGGTTCAATGGGTTTCTCAAGGTGATGTAGACCAGGGGTCAGAGGTTGGAGCATTGCTGGAGGAGGACCGGTGCTGTGAATGACAAACTGACTTTGAGTAATCACTATGGTGACTGCCAAAGGGCAATCAGTAATAAGAAGGCAGAGTTCATGTCCAGGTAGAGCGCTGCAGGAAGGAACAGACATGTTTGGCTCTTTCGGACTGTGGACAGGCTTTTTCATCCAGCCTGTATACAGCCGAAGAGAGCATTTTCAGGAGCACAATGCGAAGAGTTTGCTGTGTTCTTTTCTGACAGGGTGTCCTCCATTAGGGCGGGGATCTCACCAGTGTAGCAAGATCGGTCCTGCAGTATTGAGACTGGTGGTGATGATGGTACTCAGTCCATCTGGGATGAATTTCGGCTAGTGGAGATGTCAGTGGTTGTCAAGGTGATCTCGAAGCTGCGATTTAATTTTTGTCAACTGGACCTGGGCCCGACACATCTCCTAGTGGGATTTGTGGAGTCCGTTGGTCCAGTGTTCACTGAGATTGTCCAGCATTCACTTTTGGAGTGGCTTTTCCCCAATGCCTTGAAAGAGACATTGGTGAGACCCCTACTGAAGAAACAATCACTCGACCCTAACATCTTGGTGAATTTCAGACCTGTCTCCAATCTTCTATTCTTGGAGAGGGTGCTGGAGAAAATAGTGGCCTTGCAGCTCGAGGCACACCTGACTGCCTTCAACATTTACTAGACACTCCAGTTTTGCTTTAGGAGAAGGCATAGCACCAAAACAGCATTAGTTTGGGTGCAAAATGAACACCTCAGGGTGAGAGATAGAGGACAGTGGTGAATTCTCACTCTTATCGATCTCTCATCAGTGTTTGATACCGCTGACCACATGGTGCTACTGGATCACCAGAGAGTGCTGTAGACTCACTGGCAAGGTCATCAGCTGGTTTGAGCCATTCCTAAAAGGCAGGAAGCAACGGATAGTGATGGGAAATTTCTCTTCTAGCACGAAAGCCCCTGACCTGTGGAGTGCCTCAAGGGTCAATCTTGTGGCCCATGTTGTTTGTGGTTTTTATGCTACCCCTGGAGGATATCATTAGGTGCTAAGGCTTGGGTTTTCACTGCCATGCAGATGATACCCAGCTATATATGTCCTTTGCCCCTGGTACGTCGGATGCTGTGGAGGTGCTAAATAATTTCTTATCTGAGATCCGGACTTGGATGTCCTCAAACTGGCTGAGGCTCAACCCAAACAAGATAGATGCACTAATGATTGAACCAGGCTGAAGGCGGGATGTGGTCGCCACTGGAGCAGGTAAAGGGTTGTTCCTAGGTACCACTGCTCTAGAGGCATCCAGAAAGGTGTGAAATCTGGGTGTCATATTTGATGATGGCTTGACCCTAGACCATCAGGTGTTGGCTGTCATCCGCAGTGGTTTCTACCACTTGTGAAATGTCACCCGGATTAAACCTCTTATCCCGCAGGAGGAGCTCTCATCATTGATGCATGCTTTCATCACATCCAGGCTTGATTACTGTAATGCTCTTTATTTCAGGGTCAGTGGAGGGGAACCTCCATCAGCTGCAGCTGGTGCAGAATGAGGCAGCCAGGCTGCTTGACAGGCCATTCTAGGTTCACCCATATAACGCCTGTTCTGCGTGAACTGCACTGGTTGCAGGTCAAATGGAGGATAACCTTCAAAGTTGGTCTTCTCATCCATAGGGTCCTATACGGACTGGGCCCAGGTTACCTGACTGACCTCTTGACACCTGCCTGCCCTGTGTGCTCTCTTTTATCATCCACAGAGGGCTGTCTGGTGATCCTGAGAACGTGCTTAAAGACATCTGGTGATCGTGCCTTTGGGGTTGCTGGACCTGTTTTGTAAGACTTCGTTCCTAAAACTCTAATGGAGGTGCCCTCTGTGGATGTACTTAAATGTGACCTGAAATATTGTTTATTTAGATTAGCATTTGACAACTTTTAATGGGTCTATATCATAACAGTAAATGCATTCTGGCGATCACTATTATGGCGAGTGTATATCACCAAAAAGAAATTTGGTGATATACACTTGCAGGCGACTGGGCACACACCATAGATTAAGTGTGTTTGCCCCCAGCACCCTCCTGATTATGGATTGTCAACTCCAGGGGGGTGCATGTTGGGAAGGGGGCACAGACCAGTTTTTTTAAAAAAAAAATGTAAGTCCTGCAGCCACGAGAACAAAAAAGCTCTTCCCAGCCCCTAGTCCTGAACCCAGGACCTGCTCCATCTGAGCCAGCCTCCCTACCCACCACACCATATGGTTGGCTTGGCGGAGCAGGCACACTAGAGGGTAATAACCCTCTTCCCAATATCTCTCCTTCCCCTCACTATTTTCCTTTTCAGTTCGCCCTTCCTTCTCCTCGCAGTTGCAGTCCTCACTACCCTGGTAGGTCAACCATGATAACAGCACCGTAATATAGGTTGCCATTTTGACGGTCACCCATATACGAATGCTATTATCACTGGATACCATGTTTAATTAATGTATTCTATTAAAGGAATCAGATCACCTATCTGTATGTGAAAACTGTTGATTTTAATGTGTCTTGAATGTTCCCTTTAATGATCTGTATGGTGCTAAGAGCCTCCAGGATTAGGCGCCTTATAAAGATAGATGACTTTGACTTTGACAGTGTGGGATTTGAGCGACACTGTAAAGACAGTAGTACTGCAACATGCAAACTGTGTGTAAGAGAGGTATGGAAGGGAAAAAGGTACCTATTTAGGAACCGGTGGGTAGTGAACCCACCTCATTGTCCACCACACCAAAGAATGGCATGCCAGGCTGCAGCTTGAGCATGAGACTCCTCAGGGTGATGTGGGATGGGGGGATTAAGGCATGCTTTCAGACAGTCATGTAGGTGTGCACTTGCAGAGTCTGGCAGGGGCAGGAAACAGGAAGGAGCAGCAGATGAAGCTCCAGCAGACTATCCCCCACTGCCACCATCAGCTCCCCATACAGTGGTGATGCAGGCGGACCTGGCCATCCTGTGGGATGAAGCGTCTGACATCCAGAATGTGCTCATGGAAGTATGTCAGAATGTCAAAACCATAAAGGAGAATCAGAAGAGCATAACTGCCAACCAGGAGAAGTTGCTGAAGATAGTTGATGAGCTTCATTGGCGTTGCAGTGGCAGTACCCCTTCATTTTTTCCTGTCCTTTTTTTAATTTCTGTATGTTGTAAGTGTATGCCCCTCAAGTGTTATCGTCCCTCCTCCCTCCCAAAATAATCCCCAAAAATAAAAAAAGGATGTAAAAAAAAGCAAAGAAAAATTTTCTATCCTCTTGCCTTCCTTGTCTAATTTCTTATCCTACTACTTTGTACTCCCTTTGTAACCTTCCCCATAGAATAACTGTCTTATTCATATATTTCTTTATATCCAAGATTGTTTTCATTATGTACTAATCATCCTAGGTTTATGGTAGAGTTGTCTGTGCTGTTTTTCAAAGTTGTATTTGTTCCCACCATCCCCTATAAAGTACAAGTTCAAAAACAATTATCAAAAGTGAGATGAAAACACAACCCAAACATCTTTCCTATCTTAACAAAACTGTGCAGGCCTGAGGCCACTACATCTTACTGCCTGCCATTACATAGTTGATGGTGTCTAACAGTAAAGTCAAAAAACATGATTACTTACTGCATAGAAGATGACTCCCAAAAATAGCAATGTAATTCCCTTTAGTGTTGTTTTGAAAGGTTTTCTGATATTCATACAGGTTACTTAAATACTAGCCCGAATATATCACACACAGCTGTAATATTGCTGGATCACTTTTTTGCAGTGGTGTGCAACTGCCCAGAGAAGTTACTAAGAATCATATGAGAAAATATTTAAGTCAAAAATTGCTGTCCGTCTGCTACGTCCCTCTCTTGTCCATTGCACTGCATGCGCACTTCCATGAGAAATCACCCAGCATAAAATGAGAAAATATTTATGTGAAAAATTGCTGTAATGCTGCTATGTCCCTCTCTTGTCTGCTGCGCTACATGTGTACTTCCATGAGAAATCACCCAGCATAAAATGAGAAAATATTTATGTCAAGGGAATATGCCTCTTGTTGTACCCCAGTATGTCTCCTGCCTGAAAAACAAGTCACATTGTAGTGAAAGTGAAAACCTGCTGTCATTCTGCTACCTCCCTCACTTGTCCATTGTGCTGCATGCGCACTTCCATGAGAAATTACCCAGAATAAAATGAGAAAATATTTATGTCAAAAAATGTTGTTCTACTGCAATGACCCTCTCGTGTCTGCTATGCTGCATGCACACTTTCATGAGAAATCACTCAGAATTAAATGAGAAAATATTTATGTCAAAAACTGCTGTCCTGCTGCTACATCTCTCTCATGTTTGCTGTGCTGCATGTGCACTCCATTTAGAAATTACACAGAATAAAATGAGAAAATATGTAAAAACTGCTGTCCTGCTGCTACGTTTCTCTCTTGTCTGCTGTGTTGCATGCGCACTTCCATGAGAAATCACCCAGAATAAAATGAGAAAATATTTATGTGAAGGGAATATGCCTCTTGTACCCCAGTATGTTTCCTGCCAGAAAAACACGTCACATAGTCGTGAAAGTGAAAAACTGCTGTTCTTCTGCTATGTCCCTCTCTTGTCTGCTGTGCTACATGCACACTTCCATGAGAAATCACCCAGAATTAAATGAGAAAATATTTATGTCCAAAACTGCTGTCCTGCTGCTACGTCCCTCTCTTGTTTGCTGTGCTGCATGCACACTCCAATTAGAAATTACACAGAATAAAATGAGAAAATATGTGAAAAACTGCTGTCCTGCTGCTACATCCCTCTCTTGTTTGCTGTGCTGCACGCACAATCCAATTAGAAATTACACAGAAAAAATGAGAAAATATGTGAAAAAGTGCTGTCCTGCTGCTACGTCCCTCTCTTGTTTGCTGTGCTGCATGCGCACTCCAATTAGAAATTACACAGAATAAAATGAGAAAATATGTGAAAAACTGCTGTCCTGCTGCTACGTTTCTCTCTTGTCTGCTGTGTTGCATGCGCACTTTCATAAGAAATCACCCAGAATAAAATGAGAAAATATTTATGTGAAGGAAATATGCCTCTTGTACCCCAGTATGTTTCCTGCCAGAAAAACACGTCACATAGTGGTGAAAGTGAAAAACTGCTGTTCTTCTGCTACGTCCCTCTCTTGTCTGCTGTGCTACATGCACACTTCCATGAGAAATCACCCAGAATCAAATGAGAAAATATTTATGTGAAAAACTTCTGTCCTGCTGCTATGTCCCTCTCTTGTCTGCTGCGCTACATGCGTACTTCCATGAGAAATCACCCAGAATCAAATGAGAAAATATTTATTCGAAAAACTTCTGTCCTGCTGCTACGTCCCTCTCTTGTCTGTTGTGCTACATGTGCAATTCCATGAAAAATCATCAGGAATAAAATGAGAAAATATTTATGTGAAAAACTTCTGTCCTGCTGCTACGTCCCTCTCTTGTCTGTTGTGCTACATGCGCAATTCCATGAAAAATCACCAGGAATAAAATGAGAAAATATTTATGTCAGGGGAATATGCCTCCTGTTGTACCCCAGTATGTCTCCTGCCATAAAATACATGTCACATAGATGCTGCTGATAGACAGCTGTGCAATTGCTGAAGGAGAACAGGAATGGTCAGGAATAATGTGGATGATAAGGAAAATTCACAATGTCTGGTCGATAACATATGAAGACTTCTAACACTCATAATTTACAGTAAAAGTCTTGCTGCTGCTGTTGCTATTATTATCATTTATGTCCTTGGAAGGATTAGTTGTGGTGCTGTTGCAGTCTGTGTTCTGCTGCTGGTCACATACAACAGTGACAGATCAATGGTGCCCATTATATCCTGTAGTTCTGCACTTTTAGTGGTAAGTTCATTTATTTTATTGAGGTAATGCGGTATTGAAAGGAGATGGTTAATCATTTCATCTTTAAACATTGATTGTGTCTCTTTTCTTGTTGGGATTTCACATCATCAAGAGTCTGGACTGCTTTCTGGGAATTGATGCTTTCCTTTTCCAGTGGTGCCAGGTAAGTACATTTTTCTGTTTTTTTTTTTTTTTAGGAGGGGGCCCCCGAGTGAAGGTAAGTATTTTTTTTTTGCTAGTTTTGTTTCCTCTGAGGCATGTTTATCAAAACTGTCAAACATTGTAAATTTAAACATCCGTGTTTCTGCATCCTTGTTGGTATTCCTTGAGAATCCTTCAATCTGAATATGATTGACATGTGTTGTCAGTGATGCTCTGGATTCCGGTTGCTGCGTACTTGTACTGGAAAGTAAATCTTTTAAATTATTTTGTGATGTCTTGTTTTTATTTTCTGAATATGTACAGTTCAATGTATGTTACACTTAATATTTTCTGTTCTTGACTATATTATTTCAGATAATTCCCTGAAGCTATCTTTTCTTTATCCTGCATGTATAAGATGAGAATGTCTCTTCTGTGTGATGATTTTGGAAACAGGCACATTAAAAATCACGGACAGCACTGAAGACCCCTGAAGAAAAGAGCAGAAAAGAATATTCAGATGAATTTTACCTCACAAATCACTCATTGTGTCCCTGGATTTCAGAAAAAAGAACACATTAATTTGCCTCAGCAACAGTCACTGTATCAGTGGAGGACACCCACTAAAGTTGCTACAGTACATCGATATCCTTTCAAGTATACCTGTGTTGTGCTTGATTAAAAAAACATTAATTATTTTGATGTACTCCACCACTATGGGGGTATACACCCAGTCAAGCACTTGCACACACTGCATCCATTACTTCTATGCACGTTACCTTATAAAAGAACTGTGGGATTATTTTGCTTCCTTTTGGCAATTGTGGCACGCTGTTATCCTTGACAAATAACAACCCCCACCCCAAAAAAATTATAAATTCTTATTCTTTCCATTTACCCCCAAAAAAAACATAAATAAATAATTTAAGTAATGATATTTGCATCATTGAAAGTGTTCCTGAGTCCTTTGTGGTCCATCTATGTTCCACACAGATGCTCCCTTTGTCAGAATCTTAGCAGGCACTGTAACCTGCATGGGAGAACAAAAATCAGAGGAAAAACAATTTAATATTTCACTTTAATGAGAAATGTCACCATCAGCTGTACACACCAGTGACTACTAGAACAATAACAGGAAACTCAGCTTTTTAAACAGCAAAGCAAAGTGCAGCATTCAGACTTGGAAAAGGATTACAGTAGCACAATTTTCATAACCACATAATGCAAAATGCACTCTGTGAAGTATGTTATTGTTTTCAATGTCAGACAGACACTGACAGTAGGTATACTAACCCTCTCTAACTTTCTGGTGGAAAAATGATACACAGTCCCACCAAAAATCTATGTAACCTAACTATTACAGATATTACAGACATAATTGCTCAGTATAGTATACCTGCATCAGTTTATGTTACAAAGACATAAACTTTTCTATGCCATGCACCAAGCAAACACCTCATGCGTGAATTAAGTAATGGAAGCTAATCACCTTCAGAGAGTATAAAAAAGGATTATGCTTATGTCAGACTACAAACTGCTGGCAGTGCCAGATGTTGGACAGGTGTTAACCTGCAGTGACAACAAAAGAAAGGCAAAAACACACTGTATTTCAATTATAAATCTGAAGAAGCAATGAGAATGATGACTGCAAGCCAAGTGACTCCTTTTTACCTCCACAGTCCTCAGTGACAGAACTTGCAGGGAGTGAGTGTGGCATCATTGAACTGGTGTTTCAAGTACTCATGGGTCTGCCCTCATGCAGTGGTCTGGAACTCATGACTGCAGCATCCCCACTATTGTTGAATCACATTTCCAGTACACAAGTGTTGGTAGGTGCTCGACATCAGGGGTGGTTCTGTTGAAAATATAGAACATAAGGAGATGGACGCTGGTTGTACTAACACTGAGAAGTCAGTAAAAGTGATACATGAGGATCTGAATTCCCAATCTTCTTTCCTTCAGGACCATGGCTTCCTCACCAGTGCAGTGACTGGATAATGCTGTGTAATATAGAACAAAATCATATACACAACTGGTTGAAGAGGAGGCGGTCATGGAGCAGCAGAAGACAGGGCGATATCTTTATTGGATTTGATACCCATTGCAGGAATTGCTTGCTGGGCTGTTAAAAGGTAATTTTTTTCTAGTCTGAGGCTGTGCCAGTGAGGGCTGACAGTGTTAGGCAGGAGCAGGAATTGATAGTACTGCAATACATTACATTTATGCGCTGTTTGCTGGCAGGTTGAGGATGCATGTAACTCCAACCTCACTTAAAACATCCCAAATGGGATTGCTCATTTGTTTTTGTCTGCCTGTTAACATAGTTGTGGCATGTGAAGCTGTGGCATGTGAAGTTGTGGCATGTGATGCTGTGGCATGTGAAGTTGTGGCATGTGAAGCTGTGGCATTTGTAGCTGTGGCATGTGAAGCTTACAGTACTGAGGTGCTGGTAGCAACAACACACAGTGCCCTATGTGTCTTAAGCATCTGTTCCCCTCTGACCCTTCTGGCAAGAAGGTTGTTAAGGTTTTATACCCTCTGACAGCCACCTTCTATTATAGACTCAAGGCCACCCTTATAATGTGGGTCAAGCATTGTGTCAATGCCAAGGTCATCAGACTGCAGAATTCCAACAATGTGAGGGTTCGAGTCCAACATGTGGAGCACATGCTGCATCAAGGCCAAGCTGTCACAGTCACGCCTGCCTCAATTGATTGCTGCACATTAACCAGTGTTCACCTCAGCATGCATAACAAGGGGATGGACTGTCTGATACAGGCAGTGTCCCCACTCACTGCCTGTGTTTCATGCTCAAAGGGACACCGAATCATTATAAACCCATTCATAAACCCCACTGTTCTGTGGTGAGAGCCATGGACACTCCAGCACTGTCATGACTGGTGTGAAGCAGCAGATAGTCAGATACAGCTTTATACTGCTCATAGAGCCATTCCAACATGTACAGTGTGGAGTTCCATCTGGTCACCACATGCAGCTTCATGCGATGATGAGGCAGGTCATTCTTTCTCTGAAGCCAGCATAACTGGTCATGGGCCTTCCCAGAACAGGCAAAGTGGGTACAGATGTGGCAGGCCATCAACAAGATATCCTTCACATCAGGGTGGCTAAGAAACTGCTGGACCATGAGGTTGAGGCAGTGTGCCAGGCATGGCACCCTGAAAAACCCACCACCATCATTTATGCATTTTTTAACATTGGAGCTGTTGTTGCTCGCAATGAAGCTAGGTTTCATTGAGTGTGGGTGCAGTCACTCATCAATCTCACCCAGTAGTACTTCAAGCATTTTCTCTCCAGTGTGGGATCCAGTCATGCTTTTCATTGTGAGTGCCACATGCTGCCTAATACTGGTTATGTTGCTACCACCACAGTCTGCCTTGCTGCATTGTCCGCCACCACACCCAGATTCCAAGACCACCCCAGGTACCTATGCCCACTGTGCTGTAATGCACATATAGGAGCTACCTGCTGTTCTCCCACTGGTCCACGTGTCCATGCTAAGATGGACAGATGGTGATGATGAATGTTTAACTCTGTGGAACACTGCCTCCTTTACTGTGACATATAGTTCAGGAACAGCATGTTTGGAAAAGTATGTCCTTGATGGTACCTTCCATTTTGGACATGCACAAGCAGCAAGCCTTCTAAATCCTTCATTCTCAACAAAGGAGAATGGGAGCAGGTTGAGTGCAAGCATCTCTGCAGCAGCCACACTAAGCTCCCATGCAGTCAAATGATTCAAAGAATATTTGCTCTGCCATTAAAACATGCTTGTCAGAATTGGCTGTAATTTTTGGGTTGTTGGGCTGACAAACAGATGACCACATTGCAGTGGCCTAGTAGGAGTTATATTTGAGTCAAGAGAAATATGGGGTGTTGATAAAGGGACACAAGTCATTTTAGCTGTTTTATTGGTTGGCAACAGCGTTGCTGTGGACTGACTCTGAGGGGGACTGCTGAAGCAGCCACTGCTGCTATGCCCACTAGTTGTAGCAACCACCTCCACATCCTCCTCCTCCTCCTAGACTACGTATTCCACCTCAGTGGCACCACCTAAAGATGATGAGGGTGAGGGACCAGGACCACCTGCAACTGCTTCCTTCTGGTGTTTAAGCCATCAGAGAGGGTGCTGGTTCCTTAAGTGCATGTGCTGACCTCCAGTGCCTAGGTGGCTACCCTTCCTCCCCCTACTGCCCTGTAGATGGCAAAGCTGGCATATTGCCACAGTTTCATCTACTGGGTCCAATACATAGAAGTCCCACACTAGGGATTTTGTAGCCCTTTTTTTATCCTGCTGCCTGGACTGGGACAGCAGAATGGAAGTATGGGGAGAGGGTGCTTTTGTAGTTTGACTCTGTCTCATCACATCAAGAACAGTACGGAGGGGACCTTCAGTGTGACATTTGGTGGTTAAATCAATGTTGCACGTAAGAACCCCTGCACTGTCACCACCATTCTGTTTCTTCTTCTCTGGTTCCCATATGAGATCCAACACCTCATCATCATGATCATGATCATAATCATCATCTGCATGCTATCCACTGATGTCCTCCTAATGCTTCTCCTCATGCTTAACCAGAGAGTCATGAACCTCAATCTCAACAGTTTGTGTGTCCATCTCCACATCAATGGTTGCCATGGTGGTGTGACCCATGCTTTGGGGCATTCCAACAGTCACCTGAATCACTGTCTCAACTGTATCATGAGGAACACCCCCACCACCACCAGCAGCAATGGAGAATGGAACATACTCCACTTTATCTTTATGAGACACTGCTTCGGGTGTAATTTTCACGCTGCTTGCACTATTGCCACCTGCCAGATCACCCTCACTCACTACCTTGGCTGCCACAGAGGTTGCAAAAATAAGAATTAAATACAGGAAAGCCACTGGTAAATACTCCAGCACTAATGCTAGCGACGCCCATCCCGGAGCACTTAGAACTTGCTGATGGCAACACCACATCAAAAGACAGTCCTTCATTCATCATTTCAGTTGCACCAGTTTTTACAAATGGTGCTAAAGTCTTGCCTGCAAGAGTCACTCCCCTCCCTTTCTTGTTTCTCTTCACTGGCATTCTTCTTACATTAATGTTTGGCAACATGGACAAATGATATTTTTGAATGCTATTTCTCACAGCACACAGAGGTACCACAACAGGTCAGGTAGGGTACCCAAGTGAATAGTTGGATTTCTAAAGCTTGTACTTTGCCAACAGAGCAGTGCTACACCACAGGCTGGGATACCACTGGTGTTCACAAACAGAAGAAAATGTAGTCAAATACAGAAAAATTCAGTCTGAAAAAAAAATTTTTGGGATGCTATTTCTCACAGCACAAGATGTGGATAGAACAACAGGTTGGATAGGCTAACCAGGTGAATAGCTGGATTTCTAACTATTACACAGGCTGAGAAGGATACCACTGCTGTTCAAAATGCTGGGGGGACCACAACAAGGCATGTGGGATAGGTGGGTTTTCCTTTTATTTTCAAAGCACAATGGATTAGAAAGACAAGGAGAGAGGGACTGCAAAACACAAGGGGTGGATGTGGGGGCAGGGGCCCAGGGGTATTCAAATCAAAACACATACTCACTCACAAACATTCACACAGGCAGTCACAGTCACCACACTCAGACTACAAAACAAAAAAAAAATTACGTAACACAGTAATGCAGTACACACAAAAACAGGTTTGAAAATGTTTAAGAAAGAAATATTTAGGTTTATCCTCCACAATCTCTTCACAATCACTAGCTGCTGTGTCCTTTCTCCTCACTCTCTTAACACTGCACAGAGAAACATCCACCTCAGCTTTCTATTGACTGTTCAGCCACATGTGACCTCCAACCCACAAGACATTGCAAACTTCACTGTTGTGGCAAACTTTGTGCATGAAGCCCGCACCTGCAAAGTAACTTCACATATCTACTTCAGGGTTGACAAAGCTACACCCAGCTCCACGAAGTGAGCATAATCCATGAAGTGTGGACTTTGCTCTGTGTAGTAACTTGCAAAATGGGGCAGATTTGCAAAGTACTACACAGTGCAATTTTTTTTTTTACTTTGCACACCACTAGCGGTAACCCTATCAAGTATTTGTAAGGGTGTGGTTTGCAGCAATATGATTCAGATCTCTATCAATTGAAAACAAGACACATTGGATTCCATCATTAATTGCAATACTTACTGTAGTATGTGGTGTATGTGTGGTGGCGTGACTGTCCACAATTACACATGGACAGAACAACATGCAACCTGAAGTTCAAGTTAAGCAGCACATTCATGCCATAAGAGATGGTATGCTTGTAATGTATAAGGTGAACATTTGGCATCCATGCGCCAGTGCAATGCAAATAAAGTTCATTTTGTCATGCTGCAGTACATACAAGGAAAACAGAGAGGGTTAGATTAATACTCTTTCTTGTGCAGACACTCATTCAATTTTTTATCTGAATACCTTATAGCCCCATGATTTGAATGAGATAATTGATTATGCTTCATTTCTGTAATTTACCTTTGTGCTAGATTGACTATCTCCAAATTTTATTTTGAGTTAGAAAAAGACCTACTCTTGTTGCTCAATATTAAACTTTTAACTCTTGTTTTAATTTTATCAATATTAAAATGAATACCTAATTCAGCAACATGCAGGATGTAGTTACTGTATATTTAGTTTTAACATATACTAACTTATCTTTTTTCCCTCCTGTATTTATTATTTAATTTAAGGTGTAATTCGTGGACTCAGCGATTACACCTACAAAAGCAACTTGACATTCTACTGAAGTATCCAAGCTACCTGATCATTCCACTATAGCTGCACAGCAAGTAAAATGAGAGCAAAGTATTTATTGTGAATTATGTCTTTGTATACTTTGAGGTTTTCTTGCTGTGCTAATATAGCTTTCTGGTGATCCACGTGGCTTAATATTTAAATGATGAATGTTTCATGTGAGAGATAGACAGGTTGCACATTTTATATAGTAAGTATTGAAACATATTTGGAATTTATTGTAAACCCTGGCCATGTGTCTTTCATTGAGCTTCATTGAATACTATAGTTCATCAGCGCTTGAGTCAACACAAGTGCCATTTGTCTTATAAACTGTTTTTAAGGCACTCATTCACTTTCTCATTTAATGTTTTACATTTGATGTTACAGTTGTCCATTGGAATACCACGCATTGGAATCTCATGCAGACCTGACACCTTGCATTGTATTTAAAGTAAGTCAGGACAACCTTTGTAACCCCCAGTAGACGCCTCAGCTGAGTTAAAATGTTGGGGTGGTTTGTCTTAGCAAGATGGTTCCTCCAGTGTGTACATGTTTACAGTATGTGCTTTTTCATTATTTATATCTGAATTTATCTTTCTGCACTATGGAATGACATTATTTTGTATGCCCCTTTTTTTAATCACTTTGCACAAACTCTAATTCTTTAGAGAACAAGACTAAAAGTTAAAAATAAAAACTATTTAAAAATGTTTTTGGTTTGTATGCCTTATGTGCTGCTTCTCCTAGTTTTGACGGTCTTGCCCCCCCACCCCCGAAAAAACCTAGGTTAAAATCCATGGATTGCCTGGATGACAGATGCAGGTACTCTTATACCCTGCTCTGCAGTGACCTCTGCTGGAGGGATGGTTGGTGTTGTGGCTAACAAAGCTGAGAGGTTACCAAGGTAGGCATCACTCAAAAATTGGGAAGGTAACACTGGAGGATAAAAAGCTGGAAATAAGTAATTTCAAGACTGATCCAGTCATTTAGTCAGAACATTGCACAGTAATGTTCTTGTTCAGGGGCCCTCCTTAGTTGTTCTTCTCCTGTGGAGAGGGTTCATTATCTCCCTTTGAAGGATTGTCCCCAGCAGGACTTTTGAGGATAATGGACCTCTTGGAAGTGAAGACTGCTTTTCAGGCAGTTGCGGGTGAGGCAGTGGCAGATTATAACAGAGCTGTTAACTCAGCACTCAACTCCATTGCACCTGTTCGTATACGACTCAAGTCTTCTTACTTGAGATCACTGTAGTTTGATGGGAAGCTCAGGGAGATGATAACCAGGTGTCAAAAATCAGAATATCATTGGAGGAAGTCTGCTGCTGAGGAGGACAGACTGGCTTTGAGAATTCACTACAATGAATATCAAAGAGCAATCTATCATAAGAAGACAGTATTCATGTCTGGGGTGATTGCTTCAGAGAAAAACAGACTGACTCAACTCTTTAGGACTGTGGACAGGTTGCTTCATCTTACCTGTCTACAGATGAAAGAGCAGTTTCAACTGCCAAGTATGAAGAGTTTGCTCTGTTCTTCTCAGACAGAATACCCTCCATCAGATATGGGATTTCCGTGGTGGGCACTTACAGCCCCAAAGTAATGGGAGGGTCATCAAGGGAAGCTTTTCTCTTGTCTGGAGTGTGTTCAGGCCAGTGGGAATGGGAGAGGTTTGTGAGCTGATCTCAAAGCTGTAGCCACACTGTTGTGAACTGGACCCAGCTCCGGTCTATCTCTTAGTGGGATATGTAGGGACCATAGACCCAGTATTGGTTGAGATTGTCTGGTGCTCGCTTTCAGAAAGACTATTCCCTAGTGTCTTAAAAGAGGCACTGGTGAAGCCCCCTCTGAGGAAACCATCTTTTGACCTGGACTGCTTAGCAAATTACAAGCTGGTCTCAAACTTTTCCTTTCTGGGAAAGGCCATTGAGAAAATAGTGGCTGTGCAGCTCGAGGCACATCTCATGGCATTCAACATCTATGAGCCTCTCCATTTGGGATTTTGGTCTAGGCATAGAACTGAAAGTGCTCTGGTCAGGTTGTGTAATGATCTCCTCAGAGCCACAGATAGAGGGGAACAGTCAATTCTCACTCTCCTCAACCACTTTTCAGCATTTGACATGGTGAACCATGGTATGCTGCTGGATTGTCTGAGGGACCTCTGTGGACTCATTGGCACTGTCATAAGCTGGTTCAAGTCCTTTCTCACAGGTGGAATACAGATGGTTGTGATGGGGAGTTTTTCCTCACTCCTAAATCCCCTACCTTGTGAGGTCCTTCAGGGTTTAATTTTGCCACTCTTGTTATTTGCTAAGAATATGCTTCCCCTGAGGGAGATCATTAGATGCTGCAACATGGGGTTTCACTGTTAACGCAGATGACACCCAGCTGTATATGCCATTTGTACCTGGAACATATAGCGCGGTTGAGGTACTAAATGCATGCCTGGCTGAGATCCAGGATTGTGTGTCCTCTAACTGGCTGAAGCTCAATCCTGACAAGACATGGTGCGGATGATTGAGCCTGCTCATTGGCAGAATGTGATGGAAACTGGGAAGGGTACAGATGTAATGCTCGGGCTCCTCCTCACTTACGGTCATTCTGGATGATGGATTGACATTTTAGGCTCAGTTGTCATCTGTTGTCTGGAGTGACTTTTACCATTTTAGGAAAATGTTCCAAATTAAAGAATTAAAGCCTTTATCCCTCCTGATGATTTACCCTCACTGCTACATGCTTTTGTAGCTTCCATACTCAACTACTGCAATGCCTTCTACCTCAGGGTATGTGAAGGGGTCCTGCATCTCCTGTAGTTAGTGCAGAATGCTGCAGCCAGGTTGCTGATATGCCTTATGAGGTCCTGGCATGTGACTTTGGTTTTACATGATCTGCACTGGCTGCCAGTGAGGTGGATAATCACCTTCAAGGAAGGTCTTCTGACCTACAAACCCCTATACGGACATGGCTCTTGCTATTACCTTGGGCCTTACTGGTGTGCCAGTTGAGGAGGCCAGATCATTTGAGTTTACTGTAGTAGCAGGTTTGGGCTGCAGGATCATTCTCATCTACAGTCCGCCCGGAGGTGAGAAATTGTTCCTGCAGAAAGTAGCAGACTTCATTGTCGATATGGCATTTGAGCCGTCCAGGCTAATGGTCCTGGGTGACTTAAACACCTGGGTCGATGATGAACTCTCACAGTTTGGCCAAGATTTCCTCCAACTTATGTATTCATTGGGGTTCACACTGGTAATTGCCTCTGCCACTCATAATCAAGGTCACTCACTTGATCTGGTCATCCGCCTGCTGGATCGAGTCCTCTGACTTGGGGGTGGAACCAGTTGTATGATCCGATTATCACACAGTAAGATTCAATCTCCAGCCCCCCCCCAAAGGCCTGCTCCTGTGGAGATGATCAGGTACCACCCATTGAGGAGTGTAACACCAGAAGGTCTTCTTGCAGTATTAGACCTATTTGGAGTTTCAAGGGTAGGCGAGGATCCAGACAGTCTTGTTCTGGCCTATAATAAGGGTATTACTGAGGCTCTGGATTCTATCACCCCAGTCCATGTTCACCCTCTCTGTCTCTCTCTCCACCCTCAGTCCCCTTGGTTTGATGGGACCTTGAGGTAGTTGAGATGTGTAGGACGAATGTTAGAGCATCACTGGTGGAACTCGACCCTTGAAGCCGACCATCATAGATTGATAGATCATGATGAATGCTATCAATCAGCAATCACATGTAAGAAGGCAGACTTCCTGTCCAGTGAGATTGCTGCTGCTCAAAATTGACTGGCCCAGCTCTTTCAAACCATGGACAGGCTGTGCAACCCAACCTGTCTACAGGTTTGAGGAGCATATTCACAAGTTAAGTGTAATGTGTTTGCTCGATTCTTTGTGGATAAGGTGGCTGACATCAGGGCTGAAATCCATCCAGCGCTCTCTATGGGGTTGGTGGTGGTCAGTGGATGGTTGCTTCCCCCCAGTCTTCTTGGATATCTTTTGACCAGCCAGAGATCATGGACATTGTGTGGATTGTCCAGAATTTGCAGCCAACATGCTGTAGTTTGGATCTGGGCCCTACATGCCTATTATCAGGGTGTATGGAGTCCATTGGCCCGGTCCTGACAAAGATTGTCTGGTGATCCATAGGTTCAGGTGAGTTCCTCATGTCCCTGAAGGAGGCCATGGTGACACTCCTTCTTAAGAAAGCTGCTTTTAACTCAAACAGTTGTGCCAACTACAGACCCATCTCTAACCTCTCCTTTGTTGGGAAGGTGATTGAGAAAGTGGTTGCGCTGCAACTGGAGAACCATCTTACCATCCATGATGTCTATGATCCTCTCCAGTCAGGCTTCCGAAAGAGACATAGTACCAAGACGGCTCTGGTTTGGGTACTCAATGATCTTTTGATGGTGAGGGATCAGAAGCACTGTTCAATCTTGGTGCTTCTGGATCTCTCCTCAGCATCTGACACTGTGGACCATGTAGTTCTGCTTGAGTGCCTGAGGGTTGTCTGTGGCCTGGCTTGTCCAGTTCTTAGATGGTTTCACTCCTTGCTAACTGGCAGGTCTCAGATGGTGGTATCCAGGGTTTTTTACTCTGATCCATTCTCTCTGCCATGCAGGGTCATTCAGAGCTCAGTGCTGTCCCCTATGTTGTTCTCAGTGTATATGCTGCCCCTCAGAGACATTGCAAGATGATATGGGCTAAGGTTTCACTGCTATGCTGATGATACATAGCTCTATCTGTCTTTCGCACCTGACCAGGATAGTGTGGTCTCGATGTTCAACAGCTGTCTGGTGGAGATCCATGACTGGATGAAGTCCAGCTGGTTGAAATTGAATTCTGGGAAGACTGAGGTGTTGGTTTGTGGATCCGGGGTGCTGATAGAGAGGCCGGTAGTGGATTTACCCTCTGGGTTTTGGCTTGAGGGTGTACAACTGCCTACCTCTGAATGGGTACATAATCTGGGGGTGGTTCTTGATGATGGGCTGACACTGCGTTCGCAGGTGTCAGCAGTCGTCAAGTCCTCCTTTTACCATTTTAGGAACACCGCTAGAATTAAGCACCTTGTTCCATCCGGTGACTTGCCTACGTTGATCCATGCCTTTGTGACCTCTTGCCTTGACTACTGTAACTCCTTTTACCTGGAGCTTCTGCGGGTTGATATCTACCTCTTGCAGCTGGTGCAGAATGCTGTGGCACAATTGTTGACTGGGACTTCACACTCCAGTCATATTACCTCCCGTGCTGCGCGATCTGCACTGGCTGTCAATACAGTGGTGGATCACTTTCAGGGTCGGTCTTCTGACCTATAAAGCCCTACATGGACTGGGACCGAGTTACCTGCAAGAGCTCCTGGCTCCCTACATCCCTGGTCATCCTCTCTGCTCAACTGATGAGGAGTTGTTAGAGGTTCCCAGGGTGCAGATGAAAATATCTGGGGCCCAGGCTTTTAAGTTCGCAGCCCCATCCCTGTGGAACTCTCTACCTCATCAGATTAGAAAGTGCAGAACCATGGAGAGCTTTGAAATCAGCCTAAAAACACATCTGTTTAAGCAGGCATTTAGCATTTGACATTTTTATGAACTGTAGAATATTTTAATAGAAGTTTTTAACTATTTGTAAAGTTTTATTTAATTTTTGTATGATGTTTATGTATGTTCAGTGCTTTGACTTTAGAATTGTGCTATATAAATAAAAACATTATTATTATTATTTATTAGTATCCGCCGAGCCCCATGTCTCCTTACCATTCCCAGCACTCTCTCTCTCTCTCTCTCTCTCTCTCTCTCTGCTTCTCTGACGTGGACCTCCTAGTAGTTCCCAGGGCCAAACTTAAATCTTCAGGGGAATTGTGCATTTGAAGTGACAGCACCTGCCCTGTGTTACTCATGCTCAAGACCCTAGAGGGAGGCCACCTCACTGGAGGCTTTTAAATAGGGCCTGAAAGCACATATGTTCAGGGAGACATTTGGTACCTTGTAAACTGACCCCCTGTATTATCAAAAATTGGTTGGTTGGTTTATATTATGTGTTTATATGTTAAGTATGTTTGTTTATCTTTATGTATTTATAATGTGTGTTTATCCAGTAATGTTCTTACTATCCTTACCTTGTGCAGTGCCCTGAACTTCATGGAGAGAGTGCTAAACAAATAAAGCTTTATGTACTTAAAAGGGATCCATGTCTGGAGCCAGCACAACAACCAAAGTTACTACTAGAGAATAGTCTGTTTGAGCCATTCTGTTGCCTGGTAGGGTTCAAAATACTCTCAACTCTACCGGGCATGATCAGATAGGTATAGTAGAGCTATTCAAGTAGAAGCCACCATCTGCATGGCTGCTAGAAAGGTTAACCAGAAATCAATATGGCTGCAGGAATTATAAGTTGCTGAGAAGCTGTAAAAATTGAAATCAGTTGGATGCTGTAGGCACCAGATGTCTGAAAGAGACAGCATGGCCATTGTGTCATTTAGGGTCTCTAGTACTTTCACATGAGATTCTTGTGTACCAGTGTGCCTATTTTAGGAAGCATCTAGGGTAACATTAAGACACACCCTAGAAAGAGGGGGGTGGTGGCATCACCCACTTCAGCCAAAGTTTGCCCCAGAATAGAAGAGATGTTTGGGTGGTCCTGCTGATGCCCATAAATGTCCACAAGGACCTGAGGTCCCTCCTGAGTATTCAGTTTGACTGCCACACATCTACCCAATCTGTGTGTTTTAGTTGGATCATCTTTCCAGTGGAGCTGCTTGTGGATTAGAATAGACACCCCTGTCTTTGCTGTGGGGGCACTGCTATGTGCCTAATCACCCACCCATTGCATGCTGAGCTTGAAGGCTTCTGTTCTGTTCTGTTCTGTTCTGCCAGTCTTAATTTCTTGTAGAAAAGCAACACTGCATATATTCCAAATGATGGAATCCTTTTTCACTATACGGAAGAATTCAGCCCCTTCACATTCCTGTACTTTGCTTCCTGTTACCCAATCAGCCCCATCAGTTCAGATGTCCCACCCAGCCTCATATCCAGACACTTCTGTGATTTACCACCACCTTGCACTTACCCCATGAATAACACCTCACGAGAAGAACTGCCAGGGGGGCCAGGCCCATACTTCCCCAAAGGCAAAGTTGAAGAGTTGGCTGACATGGACAGAACCCAGTCGGCAGTGGAGAGCCTGCAGTGGACAGCATCCTATTTTGATTGGGGTGTTTTTCTGTCCCACCCCTGACATTGGGAAGGCCTTGCTGACATATTACATCACACCACCAATGTCCATCTCCCTCAGTCCCTATCTCCAGCTGCATCACCACCCATGATCAGCCAGGTGGCAGTGTTGCAGTGGAGACCATTCAACCTCCCTCAGCTAGGGAGGTGAGAGTATGTGGGATGCTCAGCCATCCTTCCCCTGTCTGGCTTTTTGATGAACCAAGCTCATTCCTGAACCCTGGCCTTTGGCATCATAAGCAGTAGCACTACCACTGTGCCAGTGGGCCAGCAAGGGATGTCATGATATTAAAGATAGGGGTGTACAAATTTAGATCTGTAGCTTGTAGCCAGGAGGCCAGGAGTAAAAGAGACTAATTAGCTTTGATTTCACAGTTTTTACCTCTCAAAATTGTGTATAAGGTTCCCTTGAAACTTGCTTAATGATAATGCAAGAGTATGTACATGCACAGAAGAAACATCACACGGTAACAGTAACCAGAATTAACCCACCTGTGGTTACGCAAAGTGGTTTAATAATCAAACAGATAGGTACTAGAAGACTTCCATCCATCTCCGTATGGACCCTAAGGGGCAGCAATTCAAGGAATACCAATGTCCAGGGCCAGGGCCACATAGATGGGGAGATGGTGTAAGCCATATCTGATTGGAATCACAGGAGCTGCACAATCTAGAAACAGCTGTCACCGGGAGAATCATACTGATTCTATATGTCAAACAAGTAAAATAGTACATTGCAAGAATTTGTGCTATGGCAGGTGTATGGAATATTCAACACTGCATAAATTCCAAGTCACAGCAACTGTCTAGTCTGAGAATGAGATATTTTGTTGCCCTTTCAGAATGAGGATGAGAGAAACACTGGTGTTCTGGTGTATGGAGGGAAGAGGTGAAGAGACTAGAGGGGGAGAGCTAAGGTGGGGTGTATGGGTAAAAGTAAGAGGGGGAAGTTAGGGAGCAAAGACCAAAAAGAAAGGGGGGGGCGAGGAGTCACAGGGCTAAAGCTTAGCTTATTAGAAGGATATACCCACAGACCAGATTCGTGCCTGGTAAGAATGGCATTGTAAACTGACAGATCTCTTGCATTAGGGGAATCCCTTTACATTGGAGGGGAGAACCAGTGAGTTCAATAGTTTGGTGGGGAATACTTGCTTATGAGGCTTAAGGGAAATTGAGAAGGGACACAGGGACCAGATAATTTCCCCCAAGCATAAAGGGCTGAAAAATAGTATGCCAACCTTGCTCCATAAGCCAACCCATTCATGAGGAGTCCGGCTGGGGGGGGAGGGTAGACAGCAGTTGATGCTAAGATATTCTACTCTGGCATAAACTCTATCTTGGTGCCCACCCATCCCTTACACCCGCCTCAAGAATATTGCAAAACCAGCTCTTCCCAGAAGCCCCAGGTTCTAAATCCAGCACAGAGGAGGAATGGAGTAACCACTGCTAGGGAAGATCCAGAGTTACCTTGTCAGTCGAGGAGAGTGGCATGCCCCGATAAAACAGAAAAGAGTTGGGGAGGGGACACATATGAAATGAAGTGAGGTATAAATCAAAGAGCAGACATCCAAGGCAGGGAAGAAAGAACAGGGCTAACATCCATTAATAATTTTTACAGGAATCATTTTGCCATCGGGACCAAGTCCATATGCAGCAATAGAGGAGCGGGTTCTAGGGTAAGGAGGGAGAGTAGAAAGGTAGAGGCGAGGAAACCTGCAAATGAAACAACAATATGACTAGGCCCATCAACAGTATTGTGTGGCACAAATGAGCAGCCTACCCAATGCAAAACAAAGACTGCATGAACCACTCCTGTACCCAACAGAAAGGTGAGAGAAAAGGAATGCTGATGGGCATGGTGTCTAACTTTTAAAAAAAAATGCACTGTTTAACCATATAAACATACAACTAGAAGAAGAGAATCCTGTAACCTCTCTGCCACTAATCAGGCAGAGAAATAATCCTAAGGCATATTATTAAAAAGGATATCAGAGCAGTCAGTTTGATGGGATGAGATGGCTGTCTTTATTCTGGGCAGCAGCCACAAGGTGGTCATGGAGGGGCTGCACTGATGCAAAACAAACACACTGGGCTAATAAAGCGTAATACAGCAGTTTTACTTATTCACTTTGATTCTGCACAGTGAGGGTTTAAGTTTCTCATAAGGAGCTCTCCCTGTCCCAATTGACAGCAGTAAAAGCTCTATCCTCAGGCCCTGAACCCCGTGGTGGATGTGGGATTCAACAACAGAAAGGCCTGAGGAACTCCCCAGAACTGCAGGGATTTTCTGTCATTCAACTCCTAGGGATCTGTCTGGAAGAGCTAGGCATTCCATTCAGTACCTGACATTTAACAAAGACATCCTTGTTGCCTTTGCATAGAGTGCTGAGGCTTCATGGCAGTCTGGGGTCCTAGAGGAGGGAGGTAGAAAGGAAGTATGGATGGCAGAGTTGCAGCCCTTTCAGCCCATGTTGGCTGCATAGGATCTGGGCCCACAGGAGCTCTGGTAGTTGAAGGAGAGGGATCCAAAATTGGTGATACTTGTTTAGTTTCTTGTGGCCCAGTTTCAGATGGAGTCCCAGGGCATGGGGAATCAAAGGCATTTTGCTTCAGAAAGCACTGAAGAGCTGCTGTAATAGCCTGAAGAGGGGGAACTATGGTAGTGACTTCTGGACTAGCTGGCTTTCCTTTCCTCAGTTACATGAACCTCAGCCTTGTACCACTCTCTGCTATGCCCTATCGATGTTGCAACCATATCTCATCCTCCCTGTGCTGCCCTGTGTAATCGATGGCACCATTAATAACAGCAGGCTCAGTGGTGTCCATTAATATGGTTGGGTTGAGGAGGGCGAGAGTAGTAAGGAGAGACAGAAAATTTTTATTCTGGCCACTGTCTGCCAATGAATTTCTCCACAGCTTTTTGTGATTTGCAAGACCGGTAAGATTTAAATGATTTGGCACTCCATTTAAGAAAAACTAAGGTCATGCTCCAGTATATGGGTATTCGGGTTACATGTAAGTGCACCAGGATACATTTAGGATTATGAAAAAGAATGGGTCATGCCTCAAAGGGGTGACAACATTTATATATCTAGGAGTTTAGTTGAGCTGAGTTTGCGTTCTTACTGTCTATGTCATGAAGTAATCAGACAAGTGAGTAGGAAGCTGGGTTCTACTGAGTGATATATTGTGTAAACAAGGAATCTAGATTAAGCATTGCAGAAAATTTACTATTACCTATGCTTAACTTTGGAAGAGCAGCTCTTTTTTCAAGCTCTAAGCATACAATGATATTGTACAGTATTGAGGATTATTAAGTAAAATTAGTAGAATTGCACTATTAACTTCTAACATAACCCGTCACTGTTCCCTCCCTGAAGAGCTTGGTTGGTTACCTGTGGAAGCCACTTATTAAATGAACAGTTGCATCCTACTTAATAACAAGTTATTGTCAGAAATTCTCCATTATCCTTTAATTTGATTCCCCTAAAAAAATGTTTGCTCTTTGAGATCTAATATACCAAGCCAAGAATAGTTACATAGCAGTTGTTGGCAGAAAAGGACCTCCAGGTCCATCTAGTCTGCCCTGGTTTAGTTTCAAGAAATTTCTTACTTCCTTACATCAGATCCTACCAGACCTGTTTCCACACTTCCCCTCTGTCCTAGTCTAACTAGTCCCTGTGTTTATCCCGTGCATGCTCGAATGCCTCCACGGTATCTGCACCCACCACCTCCTCTGGCAGTCTGTTCCAGGGTTCAACTGCCCTTTCCATGAAGAAATACTTTGTCACATTGCCTCTGAGTCTCTCCCCTTCTAGCTTCATATTGTGACTCCTAGTCCTAGAGCTCATTCTTTTCTGAAGATAGCTGGTCTCCCCTACCTTATTTGTCCCTCTGGCATATTTGAACGTTTCTCTCATGATCCCCCCATCCCTTCTTACCTCCAGTGAGTACATATTTAGTACCCTGAGCCTTTCCTCATAGTTCTTCTGATGCATGCCCTGGATCATTTTGGTAGCTCTTCTCTGCACTGTCTCAATCTGGTTGATATCTTTTCTGAGATGGGGCCTCCAGAACTGGACACAGGACTCGAAGTGGGTCCTCACCAATGACCTATAGAGGGGCAATATTACTTCACTCTTTCTACTTGTTATTCCTCTCCCAATGCATCCCAGCATCCTGCTTACCTTACCCACTGCTTTACCATACTGACTAGTCACCTTGAGGTCATCTGCTATGATAACTTCTAGGTCCTTTTCCTGGTTAGTTGTTGCCATTACCTCCCCTTCTCATTGGTTATGTTGCCCCTGGGTTCTTGTAGAAACATAGAATCTGCTGGCAGATAAGGACCATACAGCCCACCTAGTCTGTCCATTTCCCTACTTGGCCCACTTCATGTGCATAACCATACACATTTTAGTATTAAACCCCAGCTACCATACCTTTGACCATTCCTCTAGTTCATTTAAGTCCCTTCTCATCCTATCCACTCCTTTTTGTGTATCGATCCTGTTGCAAATCTTGGTGTCATCTGCAAACAGGGATACTTTCCCTTCCAGTCCTTCTGCAATGTCTCCAATGAAAATATAGAATAGTAAAGGCCCCTGGACTGACCTCTGCAGTACCCCACTTGACACATCCCTCTCTTCTATTTTCCCTCCATTCACTACTACCCTCTGGCTCCTGTTGCTTAGCCAGTTCTGCACCCACTCCACCACCTTTGCCCTCACCCCTAGACTGTTCAGCTTATTGACTAATCTCCTGTGGGGGACCATATCAAAGGCTTTCCTGAAATCTAAGTAGGCCACATCCACTGCTCCTCCCTGGTGCATGACTCTTGTCACCCACTGTTTGTGCATGCACATGTGATGCACGCAAAACACACATGTGGTGGTAGTGGTGTGCTGTTGGCTGAGTATGCAAGGCTGATGGCCCCTGTGGACCCTGCAATGTCCCATGTTTCTGGACATGGTCACAGACCACCTCCACCACCCATGCAGTGTATGCCACAGGGCTATTGAACATGTTGTGCCCAGTGCTGCATGTCCTCCGTTGTGTGGTTACTGGCATGTGTGTGCCCCTGCACTGCTCAACATTCCCGCTGCGTTGTGCAAAATGTGGTTGTGTTACACTACTGACATCCAGTGGTCAACATCCCCCTCATCACCCTCACATACCGCATGTCACACACTGCTCCTGTGCTGTGGCCCCCTGCTTTGTCACTGTGGTGTTATACAGGTCCAGTCTGGAACTGTATTGTGCCCAGTTTCACTGCAGGCCATTGGTATGGACATGGCTGTATCCTGTGCATGGGTATGGTGTATCCCTGCCCAGTGCAGACTGTGGCATGCAAATTATGATGGTGAGCAGCTATTGCAGTCTTGCATTGGACACTATGTGGGGTGGTGCATCTTCACACACCACTGGCCCTGTGTTGCATCCATTGCTCTCCGTGGCTATGTGATGTCATTGTCCGATGTTCATTGTTGGCTGTTGCCTGCCATCCATTCATACTGGCCCATGCCACCGTGTCACTGTGGGACCTGTGTGCTGCACAGCTGTGGGTGTGACACCGCCTGGCCTCCTCGGCGACACCACACATACGGTGTTCTGTGTTCATGCCACCATCCATTGTGCAGGGTGTGGGCAGTGTCGGGATGGACCACCATGTTGCCAGGCTTTATCCATATGTCCCCCCTCCACTGGGTACCTGGCCAACACATGGCCTCTGTAACTGTGTGATATTCCATCCCTTTGATGCTCATCCTATTGTGTATGTGTGGCCCTGGCAGTAGATGTGCCATGCTGGCACAGTGCCAAGGTGTCACATTGTTGTTACGTATAGTTCTGTGTGTGTTCTCTTGGGTCATCTGACATTGTGGTACATGGAGGTCCCATTGCCAACATTCCATGTTTATCTGTCCCCCTGTACCCCAGATTGGCCCTGGGAGTTGTCTTGATATGCAGCCTTGCCCACTGGCACAATGTTTGGCCTTTGATTGACCACCTCCATCCATAGTGTGTGACAGTCTGTTGTGGACCCTGTGTTCCAGCTGTGCCTGTTGACTGGTGTTGGCCACTTGGCTCCTCCTCTGTGGTGGGTCCTGGGCATGCACCTTGGTCACATGTGGGCCTCTGTGCCTCATGCAGTCTGTGCATGGGTGTTGCCATGTGTTGCATAACATGGTTCCATTGGGGGAGGTCTGTGGGTTTAGCATGCCCCCATGGCACATCGGGCACAGTGTTTTGGTACATACCCACACCCATTACCATGGCCCTGCCAGTGTGCCTTATGGGTCATGTCCCTGACACCTGCATGTCCAGTGGTCATGTGCAGATCTGTCCCCCACCATGTCTGTGCACCATAGATCTGTAGTCTGCTGGCTTGCTGTTGCCAGTGTCCACACCTGTATGTCCATCTGCATGGCTGTGCCCAGGCCCATATGTCTCTGTGTGTTGCCTGGGGGTGTGGCATTATCAATAGGTCCTCACCTGGGTGCATGCTGCATGCCATCCACCCATGCCTACATGTGAGGACCACTGTGGACAGTCTTGTACATCTGTGGTGTTGCCACTGGTACACCTGTACAAGAGGTCAGCCACTTGTGGTCATCTTATACACGCCTCTGTGTGTGGCCGTTGTGCCATGGTGGGGGCCTCTGTGCATCTGGCACACAGCCATGTGGCACACATCCACATTGCCCTATGCCATGACATCCACATGTCCTGCACTGTCATTGTCTGATGCCATGCCTGCATCCAATGTGGTGTGCTTTGTGACACACATGTCCATGGTACAACAGCTGTCACTTTTGCATGCAACACTGTGGCAGGGCCTGTGCACGGCACCTCATGCGTGCACATCTGCATATCACAATCATCGGAGGAGAAGGGCTTTCTGTCTAGGCATGATGGACTGTTGGCACTGAAGCTGTATTTTGTTTGTCTGTTTTATCCCCTAGGATGTGTTGTAACACCTTGGATGGGTGGTGACTTGAGGAGGCAGCAGGGATGGCTGGACCAAAGGAGGACTGCGACGCACACCCAGGGGCTACTCAGGAGGATCCTGGACAGGCTGGGGATGTTCTGTGGACCATCTGCACTGTGGGGTGGACTATGTCCACGATACAAGTCCATATGGGTGTGCCTTGACCTAGGCAGGCACAGCGCCATGCCCCCAGTTGCACACTAAATGCCCCATGGCCCTTCCTACCCCACACTAGTTTCAGTTTATTCTTATATTTCATCAGGATGAGGCACTAGGCATAGGCCTGTTTACAGGGCCATCCTGTTACACAATTAATACACATAGTAAAAAGATATATATATATATATATATGGTTACAAATACAAATAAATACACGGATTCACACATTCAGTAATAACACCAGTGTAAGATTCAGCGATAACAGGAACAGTTAAATGTATATAAATCCTGTATGGCAGACTTAAAGGTTACAAAAGTAGGCTTGTTTCACACCAATAGAGGGACTGAGTTCCATTTATGGGCAGCAATATAATCTAATCGCTGTTTACCATAATTAGTTTTTATGTATGGGACCTTTAATCCCCTCCCTTTTACATCTCTTAACGAATAGAAGCTAGAATTCCATGTCAGTTTGTCCCTGAGGTATTCGGGGGCAGGTCCATTTATGCATTTGTATAAAAAGCTACTTATAATTCTATCCTTTCTTATTTCTAATGGAACCCAATTGAGTTGGGATAACACATAACAATGATGATGGTTGACATAGGGTCCCTTCAAACCAAGCACACACCTAGCTAATTTATAATGCAATCTGTCAAACTTCGACAAATTATACTTATTCATACTATTATAAATCATACACCCATAATCAATCAGAGGATGTATGACAGAGCTAACATTCTCTGTGTCTTCTTAGTACCCTCAACTTCTGTGAGACCTTTACACAAAGCTGTTCTATATGGTAATCACATTCCAATTGTGAGTCAACCCATAAACCTATGCTCATAATGTGGAACTTGAGTAAGCTGTATTCCAGTTGCTGTTATTATATTTGTATTTAATAATTGCTCACCCAGTCCCCTTACTTTTTTTGTTGTTAAAGTATCATTATATTTGTTTTCTTTATATTCAATATTAACTTGTTGTCCTTTGACCACCTTTCTAGTTTATAAAATTCCTGTTGCAAAGTGATTTCTAAGGCAGTGCAATCATTGGCACTGCAAATCAGAGCAGTATCATCTGCATACATTTTAACGCTACTGTTTGTACAAATCCTGGGCAGTTCATCAATGAAGGTGATGAACAGAAGTGGCCCCAGGATTGAACCCTGGGGCACTACTCTGCTCACCGACCTCAGTTCCGACACTGTACCATTAACACTCACCTGTTGAGTATGACCATGGAGGTATGAATGGACCCATTTTAAAACTTCCTTACCAATGCCCTTGCATTCTAATTTGTTTAGCAACAGGGAAAATCCACAGCATCAAAAGCTTTAGACAGATCGTCGAACACCACTCCCATGTATAGTTTGTTATCAAGCACGTTGGAGATGGTTTCTGTAAAATCTGTCAAAGCAGTTGTTGTGGAACGTAGGGGTCTGAATCCAGACTGCTGGGGAGCCAAGAGATTATATTGATTTCAATGATCATATAGTTGTTTGTGTATCTCTTTCTCAAATATTTTTGAGACGATGGATAATAAGGCTATGGGCCTGTAATTATCAACCATTTGATTATCTCCTACTTTAAAAATTGGAATTATCTTCGCAGCCTTCCACTTATCCATAAAAATACCTAAACACAGGCTGCAGTTAAATAATTAGGTTAGTGGTACAGCTATTACCTGTGCTCCTTCTCTCAGGAGACTTGCCTTCAGTCCATGTAACCCCCCAGATTTGGTTATATTTAACTTTAATAATTGTTTGATTATATCCTTAAAGTTAAAGTGTGGCCAATTCATCAAATGATTGAGGGCCTATATGAGGAGGTGACTACACTACCACTACCAATAAATCTAATTTTTTTAATTCAGTTATAAGCCCTTCAATTCCCTTAATGTTAAATGGTATTTTCTGGCTATAAGAGCCCGAGGACTGGTAAGTATACAACAGTACCCCTTCCCCTTTTCTGTTTCTGTCATTTCTCACTTGGTCGTACCCCTGAATTTGTATTTCTTTGTCTACTATGCTGCTATCTAGCCATGTTTCTGATATTGCCAGGAAACTGGGTTTGTCTTACACCAGAGTCTTAGGTCATCTATTTTTGGTAATATGCTATGTGCATTTGTATGACAAAATTCATAATTCTATAACCTTATCAGGCCCTGGATTACTTTCTATGTCACCTGCTAGTAACAGCATATAACAACATAGCCTGTTTCTACCTGATATGCTATTTATTAAAATCCTGTGTCCTACTGTTATCCTAGTGTAACAGATTCATATTACATTTTTCTATCTTTTTGTTGTAATATTTTATTTATTGCAGTAATAAAGGTACAGACATCATAGGGGCTGAAGCCCATTTGTAAAACAGGTTTTGTACAGTAAGTTAACACTTTGGGGGTGTGTGGAAAGGAGGGGCAGTAGAGAGGGAAGTGGGGATGGAAAGGTTGGGAGTAAGAACCATAGATACACAGCCTAGTGAGTAAGAGAAACACAATGGAGTAGGAACATAGAACAATGCACTGGTGACTATATTCAAACAGAATTACTAGTATAAGGTTACATGCAGTCTACCAAATTAGAAAGCATACGAGTCCCATTACAACTATATATGTGCAATAATACAATACTCACCAGGGGAATTCAGTCAACAAAGTGTTGCTGTACATAGGAACACCTTGCAGGAATTTTATGTCAAGCAGAAACCCTCTTCAAGGCAACTGGGAGAGAGCTAAATAACCGTGTGTGTATGTTCGGCAAGATCCATGATTAATCTAGAATACAAGCATACATTTCCAAAAGAATCAAGTGCAGGATGGATCAAGTTATCCTAATATCTGATCCTAGAGCAATTGACTTGAATGGTGATAGGTAAGGGTATAGTTCTGGGAGGATGAGAGTGAAGCCTAAAAGGGGAACCAATAATTGGATCAAGTGAAATAAATCTAAGGACAACAGACAATAGCAGTCTTCATTTGTCCTGGTATTCTAGAAGACCTGTGAACGGACCAAACAATCCCCTATGGGAGTTGTACCTCCCACTCAGAGTACCAACAGTATAGCATAACTTTAACAAACAGGGTGAAGAGAAGTTCAGCTGATGCCTGCCTGAGGGTCAACATGAGTTTGAGAGATCAGAAAGTTTAGATAAGAGGTCCAGCATAGTCTAAATTTGGCAATTTGATATTCCTGGAGATGGGAAATCCTGTCCAGATTGACCAGGAATGAAAGGGATACTAAAACATCTGTCAGTGTGGGAATCGCTAGGGATCTCCATTTACAAGGCAAGGCTCTCTTAGCTTGAAGAGTCAGGAGGGCCAGCCACCTTGTCTCGGAGGGGGTCAGCTTTGGTAGGTCACTATGGATACCTAAAATGTAGAAAACAGGGCTAAGAGGTATCAGCTTCCCTATAACCTTGGATGTAGTGTCTTGTATACTTAGTCATAGGGATTGTATCCATGGACATGACCAAAGTACATGCAGTAAGTCTGCTCCTGGCCCTTGGCATCTACAACAGTTATCTGAGTCCAGAAGTCTGACTTTAGCAAGAACAACTGGGGTGTTATACCAGGAGTGAGCTATTTTGTTTTGTATTAACCTTGATCTGGCATCATTCAGCCAGACATGTGTATCATTCTATGCTTGTGCCCAGGATGAGGAAGAAATAGTGCACTGCAGCATTCTTTCCCATTTGTGTTTTGCTCCTTCAGATTGGGGGGAGAGAGTGTCCCTGAGCTTTGCATAGAGATGCCCTGCTAGCTCTACAGGATGTTGTATCCAGCTATGTAATTCTGGCATGGTTAGTTGGGATGGGGTGCTTTTAAGACATGGCGGAGTGCCGCCCAAAGTTGGAGATATTTTCAAAATTCTGACTGAGGGAGACCCCAGATCTGCTGAAGGGATTGGAACATATGCAGGGCCTTAAGATTAAGGTCAGTAAAATAACTTATTTTGTGGATACTCCTGTCTGCCCAGGATTTCCATTATATCCTTTCATTACCTATGGTAATAGTGGGGTTTTGCCAGAAAGGAATGTGGGAGGGCGGAAGGGGATTCAGCTTCAGGTTTTTGTGGGTGGCAAACCAATTAGTCCTGTCTGCCTCTACGGTCAGTGAGGTAGGAATCGCTTTAGGACCAGAAAAAGGGAGGGGTTTGTGGGCCATATAGGAAACCATAAGTGAGGAGGATGAATTGTCTCAGTAATATCTAGTTTAATCTGGATACATTGTGGGGAGAGAGATGTAAGGGGGTGCATACATTTAACAGTTTGTGCTAGGAGGAATGTCTGACAGTAGCCCTCTAACCAGGAGAGGTTCCAGCCCCCAAGATTCCAATGGGCTCTATGTTTGCAGCGGCTGAACCTGGGTTTGGAATCTTCCCATAGGAAGTCTCCAATGATTCTATCAATGGCCAAATGCCACTGCTTAGGAAGGGAGATGGGAATGTGCATTAGGAGATAAAAGATTTTGGGGGCCGAAACCATTTTTATTGTTGCTGCAATTTTTCCTGCTAGGGTGAGTTTGAGAAGTTTCCATCTATCAAACTCTGTTTTGATAGAAGTCAGGAGAGGTTGTTTGTTGGTCTGCCAGAGTACCTCTAGGTAGGGTGTAAGGGCAATTCCCAGATAGGTAATTCCTTTTGAAGCTCAGAGTAGCCTGGCAGACTGTGCCATTGGTTGGGTACAGTTTCCCTTGAGGGGGAGAAGTTCAGTCTTGGATTGATTCAGCTTCAAACCTGAATACTTGGAAAATAAGTCGAGAAGGTGTACAGTAATAAGGGGGGTATGGAACTTTGTATGTCAACCAGGGGGAGGAGAAGATCATCGGTGTACATAAGGGATTTATATTCTGCATTCCCTACCCCAATACCTTTAATGTCTGGATGACCCCGAATGGCATTAGCCAGGGGTTCCACGGCCAAAACAAAAAGGAGTGGGAAGAGGGGACAGCCCTGTCTTGTCCCTCGTTTCAGTAAAAATGGGGAGGAGAGAGTGGAATTTGTATTGACTCTGGCCAAGTGTAGTGAGTAGATAGCTTGGATTCTGGAAAGGAATTTCATTCCAAGACCAAATTCTGTGAGGACCAGGTACAGGTAGTCCCATTCAATGGAGTCAAAAACTTTTTTGAAATCCACTGCAATGGCGGCAGCAGGTGTGGGAAGGGCTCTTGCAATGTGCATAAAGTTCATAAGGGATTTTAGGTGATCAGAGCTGTAATGACCAGGGATAAATCCTACCCGTGAGGGGTGCACCAGTCCTGAAAGTAATGGGCTTAGTCTGGATACCAGAATTTTTGGCATATAATTTGCTGTCAGTGTTAATTAAAGAAATCAGGTGGTAGCTGCCTGGATTTGTAGGATCTTTGCCTTTTTTGTGGATAATTACAATAGTAGCTTCTCTTGGAACGGGGGTGGGGGGAGAGAATCTTTGAATTTAACTTCCTGGAAGACTTTGGCTAGGGGAGGGATGATAGTTGGAGCTAATGCCTGGTAGAAGTCTGTTGTATAACCTTCGTTCCCGGGGGATTTCCCCACCTTGAGATTATGGATGGCAGAGTTCACCTCATCTGTAGAGATAGGGAGATTAAGAAGCTGTGTCTGCTGGGAGGTTATCATAGGGAGCTGACGGGCATGCAGAAAGGATTGTGTCTCCTTGTTTAGTTCTGTATGTGTAGAAGAATACATACCCAACTAGCTCACAGGGCATAACAAAACTATCCATACAATTATCCAGCTAATGGAAAATAAGCTCATAGAGATCTATAGAAAGAGGCCATGGTGTCATTTATCACCTCTGGAGCAGTGACCAGGATCCCATGTTTATCTTTCAGGCTGACAATATACCAGCTAGCCTGCTGCTTGTGAAGCTGATATGCAAGTATTTTGACTCCTTTATGTCCCCCTTCCAAAAGGAGTGCCGAAGACGTAGGGTGGCCACCTCCACCTTCCTATCAAGGAGCTGATTAATTTCAAAGCGCAGGCTCAGAATGGATTTACCTAGTGAGAAATGCATAGAAGGAGAGGGCAGAGACTTGAAACAGGTTTCCGCTTCACTTAATTTCTGTTCCAGTACTACCAATTGTTGTTCTTTTTCCCTTTTCTTAGCTGCAGCATAACCCATAATACTACCCAGCATGGTAGCTTTAAAAGCTTCCCAGGTGTTACCCGCCGAGGTGTCTAATGTGGGATTGTGGGCTAGAAAAAAAGAGGCTTCATTTTGGGCCCAGGGGATGAAATCAGGGTCCCCCATTAAAAGTGGATCCATCCTCCAGTTTTGGAGTGGGGGAGCCAGAGGATCCAACTGAAGAAGGAGTTGGACCGGGGCATGGTCAGAAATAACCCATGGGAGAATGACAGCATCAAGGGTTTTTGCCATAATGGTGGAAGACCACAGCCAGAAGTCTAGTCTGTTATATGAAGCATTGGGCTCTGAGTGGAAAGTATAGTCCCTAGTTCTGGGGTGAAAAAGTCTCCGGACATCTGATAGACCCTGGTCAGACAGCATTTGATGTAATGCATTAACACTTCTGATATGCGATTCTTTATGCCCATCATTCCTGTTGGTTGCTGGAGTAATGGTGAGATTAAAATCTTCCCTGATAAGGACAGAGAAGTCACGGGGATTAAATTTCATTATAGCCTCTATGAGATTATGGAAGAACTGTGGAGTGTCCTCATTAGGGGCATAGAGGTTGCAGAGAGTAATCTGCCCCGAAGGTGTATCATAAGTTACTATGACCCACCTACCATCAGAGCTGGATAATGACTTAATAAGGGTCCAGGGAAGAGATCTGTGTATTAGAATGAGGACTCCATGCTTCCTGGTGGGAGCATTGGAGTGGACCTGTTGACCCACCCAATCTTTGGACATACAACTGTGGTCCTCTCCTGTTAATTTAGCCTGCTGAAGAAACACCACTTTGGAATATAGGAGTTTCAGGTGGGTAAGGACTTTTTTACATTTCACTGGAGAATTTAACCCACTGACATTTCAGGTATGAAATGCTACATCGGACATTGTGACCTGGTGAGGATATACTCAGTGGAGACTGAGAAACTATGAGGTGATCCGAGAAAAAATTAGACGGGGATACCACTTCCACAGTAGTGGGTGAATCAAGTGGGTGTGAACCTTACGGTGTGTGGTTAAAGTCCTCATGGGAGGGAAGGGGAAGAGTAGAGAACAGGGATATGTAGAGGAATTCACCCCTAGTTAAAGGAATATGAGACTTTGCACAAAGTTGTATATAACTAAATAGTACTGACTTAAACTGTATTTGCACCTGCAGCTTAAAATGCTGACAGTAAATGCAAAGAATTAAAAATAAAAACACTAGTGAGCACTTTGAGGGGCTTAACCGGCTGGAACCCCAGCCAATGGTATGCCCACTCACTTCTGCGAGGCGTAATGAGAGTGAAATAGGAGCGAGAATGAACTGTGTTCTACCACACAACTAGTAGGGTATTCAGTAAGGTATCACTCTCAAGGGTTGTAATAGTAAGCAGGTAAGGTAATCCTTTGGCCATAACCCAGAGCCAAATGGGTAATGACTGTCTGGTGGAGCCTCCCCACCAGGAGGGTTAGGTATGGGGGTGGTGAATTGCAATGACATAAGAAATTCCAAACTGGAACCTTGAAGGGACAGGGTTAGGAATCAGTTTATGTGTGTGTGAGTGGGGGAATACAGCGAGTGTTGGGTGTAGAGGTAAAACAGACAGGGAAGGGAGGCAAATACACCAAAGGTCTGTAACTAAAGACCGCCTCTCCCCGAGCATTTACCTAGCTAGGCCTGCTTCCACCCCTGCATGATGCATAAGGAGGCTGGAGGTTCAATACAGCATATGGCCAAATAACTAGGGATTGAGGGGGTGGGAATTGCCATTGCAGCTCACAACACTTACAAGCTTATCATCCCAAGGCAGAAATGCCATTGCAATTACTATACTGCATTAAACAAGTATGCCAATGTGGCGAAATCACATAACACGAGTGTACCTCCGAGGTGGAGTGTCTCTTGGGGAGAAGGCCATCTGAGTGAGTCTCCTGTCTTTCTAGACCCATTTAATAGCACGAATGAAGGATAAGGGCCCTGTCAAGGGCTTCCCCCACAGAGACAGAGGCCCAATACTAGCCCCCATCCAGCTATTTTCCAAGTCAGCCCTTTATAATCCTCCCATTTACTCCCCCAGATACAAAACCTTGGTTACTTATCTGAAGTAAATGCAGTTGATCATCCTATTTGATCATCTCGAGCTGAATTCATTTCCTCAGAGGAGCAGATCATTGGATCATGGCCTGTCAGGAAGTAGGAAGCCACGGGGTTTGCTTCTAAGTTCTGAAGTGGTAAAGCAGCATTTGTGACCATGGCCCAGGAATTTTCTGGTTCCAATCCCGCCTGGTCAGTGGATGAAATGTCCATGACATCCCTGGAGTCTTTGTCTAGGTGGTCACAGAGCAGAGAGTCTCGTTCTGTGAGAAGTATGGACTTGTATATTCAGGCTCTTGTGATTCCACAAGATGAGAGTTTTGATCCTGAGTGTCCGCATATTGTCCACCTTCTTGAGGGTACTCTCATTTGGAATGGAGTGCCTGTGGGGGTCTCTTCCTCACTTTGGAGTTTCGAGGACTTAGCTCCTTCTTAGACGCCTAGTAAACTGGTGATGGAATGTTACCAGAGGAGCCAGATTATGACAGAGGGTCCCATGAGGAGTGAAAGTTGGAACATACAGCAAGTGTGTCCTGGGCTGGAGTTTTCAAGGGACCATGGTTTGGAGGCCACTTTTCAGAGATGTAGGCGAGTGCTGCATCCAAGGTGGCAAACTGGTGCGAGATCCCATTAACAGTAATTCTTAAATTTGCTGGGTAGCGGAGAGCAAAAGGGATTTGTAGATCATGTAATCTTCAATGTACCTCTGTATAAGCTTTCCTTTTATTAGCAAGGCCCTTTGAATAGTCTTGAAAGATCATAATTTTATGATCTTTCCACTCAAGAGTACCCAACTCCCTGGCACGGGCCTGAATGGCTTCCGTTTCGGCAAAATTTTATATCCTCGAAATCTTAGGCTGGAGAGAGCGGTGGGCCCACTCTATCATGATTCTGGTGTTGGAAGGAAGGTTAAGTAATTCAGGCAGGGCTTTTTTTAAAAAGGGCAAGGTTTTACCCCCCTCACATTCTTCCAGGAAGCCAAGGAGCCACAAGTTGTTGCAGCAGCCCCTGTTTTCTAGATCATTCAGTTTTCTTGCAGGACGTTAATTTGTGCAGCTTGCTCTCGCAGAGTGGTGCAATGGCCCTGTATAATATCATCATGGGCAATCACTTCTTGTTCTGCCTGGTCCATTCTTCCATCTAGCTGCTGTACTGAGACCACAGTAGTATCTGATGCTAGCGTTAATGCATCGATGCTAGTGATAACTGAGGCAAACATTTCCTGAATTGAGAGGTCCTCACTCCCCTTTCCAAAGTGTCCCATGAGGCCTTCTGCGATGACACTGCTCAGAGTAAAAGGGCGATATTGGTAAAGTCCTGGGTCGAATTCTCCTCAAAGTTGGTCTGATGAGAGGTATACTATTCTGTTGGCTGTTGAATCAGAAATTCCCAGGGAGGTTCTATTATAAGCAGGATTTATTGGGGTTCTAGGCGCTGGGTTTGTAGTGCTGTAAAATTAGGCTGCCATCTTATATGCTGGTTGGCCACGCCCCATATTTTTCTTTCTTAAGAAAGTCGTAACCCTTAAGTATGATGTTTGTGCTTTAAGGGCAATCAACATACTCCCTCTCCTCTCATATAAGTGAATATTTTCTACTTCCTGAGGGGTGAGTTTTAACTTACCACTTAAAACTTGATTGGCCCACGCTGTGAAACATAATACTCCCAATATTAAGAATAGCCTCATCTTGTGTGTCATCAGCAAGTCCTGAAACTGAACTATATACAATAAGATAAAACAAATGTCAATAGCAAATTTAAAACAGTACGGCTAAGCATTTGGCTGCTCTCTAGTTGTCTGTCACAGTACTTTTGATTCCAAGTTCCAAACTTCTACAATCAGTCGATCACAATTTTGACTAGTGACCAGTTAACCAACCAAGCATACAATAACCATGTACCCCCAGTAAATAATTAAAACTTGTATAAATACTTTTAAATAAACTAGTTTACGATTTGGATTTCAGGTTTATTTTACTCTATTTACTCTTAGGAGAGGCGCTCGCGCCACTCGCACTCGCAGTACCTGGAGGTGCGGGTGTTTCAAAGCACACTGACCCACCCCACCGATGATGTCACTTAGGAGCCGGATCCCTTGATCCCCTACTCACCAAGTAAATGGTGAAGAAAAGTGCCCTTACACAGCAAACTTACTTATACTGTAGATGTTATCATGGTTGAACACAGCACAACAGTTCAGTTGATAGACGCTGCTGAAAGTCAGTGCAGGCATTCCCACCCAGGACCCTTACTTTGTATATAGTTGCTCCCCTACCTCCCTTGCGATCCTTTTCACCGCATTTCCCATGTAAATAGATGTAAATAGTTCTCTTATTATTGCTGTTATTGCTTGTTCTTGATTTTTCTGCTTGTTCATTTGTGTTGACTTCTGTTTGTTTTGATGTTGTTCCCCATTTTATACCATTTAGTAAATTATATTACTTTTTCATATGTCTGTGTGTGGTGTATTCTTTCACTGGGTTTGTTGCCTCTGCAATATGCCTGCACACACTGTGTGCAATGCAGTTGTGCAGGGGATGGTGGTAAGACAGGGCTACTGAATTTATATTTCTCCCCCACTACTAGCTTGACCTACTTTCTCTCCCTCCCCTGTCACCCCACAAAGCACTTTTTTTCTCTCACTTATTTCTGTCCTTTCCTTCCTCACTTCCTATCATGTTAATTCCTCCCCACCTAGACTAGCGCATGTTACTCTAGCTTTTCTAAGCTAATTAAGTCAAGTGATATGATGTTTTTGTATAATTTACCAGTGCTCCTAATCTCTGTACTGAGAATTGTATTTATAATGTTACCCACTGCTTGTGTAACTGTGCTTGTAATTCTGTAATCCCACTACTCTTTCCCCCAGGATGTACTATGAGACGAGCATACTGTTCCTCAGTGTAACTTTCCTGGTGAAACATTTCAATAAATAAATAAATGTGCCACACAACTGCAGTGGACATGCCATGTGGCACAGGTCTGGCCTAATATGTGCACAGTGTTGGTGGCATGCTAGTACACGTGGACCTACATGTTGGACTTCAGGTTGTGGATGGCCACGATGGACATGGCAGATGCACTCCCATGAGTGTGTGCAACATGTGCACACACATGTGTCAATCCAATCACCACAGTGAGTTACACATGGTGTCTATGCTGGACTTGATGGTTATGGCACATACAATAACTCATGCAGACTCAACTGATGCCCTGCGCAGCACCAGCTTTGTCGAGTTCTGCTGCCTGGCCTGCTTCCTCTGGTTCTCCTCATGCCTGCAGGCATCCCATCACACCCACCTGACTACCTCCCTGTCTGCAATGGAAACACAATGACAAAAAAAATCTGCTTCATGCAGTAACACACCTGTCACCCCCCCCCCACTACACCCATAAACAATGCAGGTAGTGCCAGCCCGGTGGTGCTGAGGGTTGAGGCGCTGGATGCCACACCTCACGCCACACTGGCATCCTGGGTTTAGGAATGGACTCGGATCATCAGGGGTCAGAAGGGGAGGCAAGGGATTGAGTGTCCAGAGGACAGCTCTCCCTTCCCGGGGTGGGTACTGGGGTATGCCTCACTCCATAGTGGCACCTGGTGGAGACCCGGTGTCCTGCAGGTAGCAAGGCGATGAAACGTCGGGGGATGAAGTGGTGGTGGACATCTGCATGTAGGTGTGCTGACATCATGGCACATCCTCACTCCGGGGGAGCAACACACAGAAAAACCCTGACAGCCAGTGGAGGCGAAGGGGGCCCCAGGGATGTGCCCATATCCTGCCACTAGACCTGCCCTGGTGGATCTCCTGACCCCACGACAAGTCTCTCTAATATCAGAAAAGGCAGCAAAGGGTGGGCAGGCCCTCCCTCTCTCCCCCACCCCTCCCCGGGGGGGGGTGAGCCGGGGGGGGCTGGACAAACTGTTGGGGTCGGGTGGGGGACCATATGGTGAGGTTTCAGGCAGGGAGTAGAGGCATCGATGAAGGGGGTACCCTGGAGAGATGCTCTGGTGTTGCCAGAGAGAAATATAATTAACAAAAAAAGTGAATAAAAACCAAACACCAATGAATGAATGCACAAACTCCCATCTGTAGCTGGCATACAGTGTACAACCGCAGAGGCATGATATAGGGCTATACAGTGCTCCCCCATCACCAGGGTCCACAAATTACAGTGACATGCGATGGTACACGTCATACGCAGGTGCACCATGGTAGCTATGTGACACCATATAGCAGGCCCCCAGCTGCATTATGTGTGTGCCCAGTACATGGCATGTGTTCCATGGACTATGGCCCAAGTGTACAGGTGCCATGGCCGGCATACGGTACAGGGTGCACCACCAGTTTGCATCATGGGCACCCAATGCAAGAGATGGACACTACCTGGTGTGCCCACATGCAGCTACACTGGACATCTATGCCTGCACATTGGCAACCACATGCGTATCCCACACTGGATTGTGTGACACTGATGAAGGTGGCCATGTGCTGACACTGTCGGCAGGTGTTGCCCACAGTGGTATGGTCATGGGTCTGTGCTGCTGTGCACATGCACCCTATTGGGCCTGGGCCCAGACAGTGGCTAACACAGCATACCATAATGCATCATTGTGTACCGAAACTGATGTCCACCATGGATGGCATACCACCATCCACACTGGGCAGTGTCTGCCAAAGCCACACACCTGTAAAAATACAACAACCATAAAGACACACAGTCACATGGATAACATACTTGGATGTGGCACTGTTCCCTTGTGCACCATGACACAGAGCCTGTCTAGCCATGCCCTGTTCCTCTTTCCTAGGTCCCCGTACCTGTGGTGGTATTGTTCCCCCATCCGGAGAATGCCAGTCCACCTAGTGAGGTGGCTGGCAATGTCTGCCCACACCTGTGTCCTGACAATCTCCAGCTACTCTTGTCTGAAGAGCTGTCCTTCCCTGGGGACCACCAGGTCCACCAGGTTGGCCAGATCCATCTCCTCCCAGCTCTGGGAGTGTGGGCTGGTGGCTGCTCTGTGTCTGGCATGTGCCATAGCTATGGATGGTGCAGCTGTAGAAGTCAGTTCTGCATGTTTTTTGCAGGCCTCTGACCCATGCCCATTGCGTGATTCGGAACACATGATCAACCTCGTGCTGCTGGCACATGAACCATTGCAATGCGTGATAGGGCTACCATGGTGCATTACCGCACATGCACGGAAGCGGCTTGCTGCACAGGAAACATAGGTCACACCCCTTGCATTCATGCATGCTTGGCAGCATTGCAATGCCATCTTGTGAAGGTTGTCTTCCACCCCGACCCCAGCCATCCGTACCATGCATGTCATGGCTCATGCACCACTGACACCTGTCACGCATGTGCGTGTGTGCAATACAGTACAGCACTGACGACAACGATCTACGACCATGCAATGCAGTGACATGTCTCAGCTATCACCCATCCATCTGTGGAGATGAGCTATGGGGTTCCACAAAGCACTCAGAAATGTGCAGTACAAATCAGGATGCACTCAGCGCATCTTTGCAATATTCAGCCAGGATATGCAAATAGCCTCATTGCACAGTCTGTGCCCAATCCGCACATTTGCATTTCATTACTGGAATGTATTCAGTTCATATGCATGCACTGTGCTATATGGGTAGCCCTGCACCACTCCTCTGCAGAGGTGTCCAAGAGGTACTGCAGTCTTGAAGGCAGGAGTTTGTTTTTGTTCTGTGTGTTCGTCCTAGCACTGTGCATTCTTTTTGACCACATTTCACTATTGTTGTAACTGGGCCTATCCCTGTATGTTTGTTTCACAAGTACCAGTATGGTTTCTGAGACCACAAAACCGAGACATCATCTGAATGTCTCCCTCATTGAGGCTTAGGTTCAGAGAGAGAAGTTCTTAAGTAGGAGGACTGGGACCCCGCAGGTATGGGAACAGGGCTGGAGGACAGTAGCAGAGGTTGTAAAGGCACAAGGGGCATACAACCCTAACCCCCAGGAGTGCATGAAGTTTAGTAATGGCTTCTGTCACCACAACGAGGAGCTACTGGCCCAGGCCCATGCCACCCTTTGGACAACTGGTGGCAGACCCTCCACTGTTAACACCGTGACAGCACAGAAGGCACAGACTGCCACCACTCTCAGCCATGTGGCTGTGGAGGTTGTTCCTGGTGACGGGTTTGACATAGAAGCTCGGCCATCACTGCAATGTGAGTATGCATGTCACAGGTCATGTACGATCCCGCATGTGGGTCCACATTCTGTGCGTGGCATTTGGTCCATTTTGTGTAGCACTGTGTTGCCACAGTGCTGTGGACACTGTATGGGTGTGCATGCCAGGGGTGTGGGCTGGCATACTCACTGAACACAGTTGTATATAGTTCCGTTGAGTGACTGTTGCAACATATGCCAATCTGTTAATGTAGCATTCCCATGTGTATCTGTGATGAACCACAGGCAACTGGGTGGTGTGTCTATTACTACCTCTATGGTGTAGGTGTGGATATCTGTACAGCCTGTGTACAGGTTAGAGGGGTCATCTGACACAGTCTGTGCATTTGTTCTGGGGCTGCATTGGGAGAAGATGTGTACAGGTGTAAAGGGGGGTGGGCCATGGTTGGTGTGTGTGTGTGTGTGTGTGTGTGTGTGTGTGTGTGTGTGTGTGTGTGTTCACACTGTCATAGTCTGGAAACACCCCTGGTGCATGGCACACACACACCCTATGTGTGCATCCTAGCTGGTCTGCCATGTGTCCTGTGTACATTGTTACCCCTGCGTGTATTACCACCTGCACAACTGTCACATGCATGTGCAACAACCTATGTATGTTATGTCTAGGTTGACTTTGCCATGAAGATCTTACCATGCTCTCCACTTTTGTTTCTCACAGCAACATCACATCCTGGGGAGGTGTGGCTCCATGGGGCAGCTGCATGGACTGCAGGGCAACAGACCTGTGGCCACGGAGATGGCCAGTGTGGTGGCCACCTCCGTGGACCCACCCACACTGTGGGGAGATGACAGTGATGATGATGATGAGGATGATGATGATGATGCTGTCTCCATCTCAGCTGAGGTACTTCTATCAGCCATTGATGTACTCGCCTCTGACATCACTCAGGTCGACAGTGTCATCCCTGACACACACACACCCATGATGCCTGGATGGATACCCCAAATGTTGCACATGTCTCCAGCAGCCCTCCAGGGCCAGCACATGTGCAGCAGGTGGGCCCCTGCTCGCAGTTGGCCATGGCGCAGGATAATGGCATTGTGTCACAGCCTGCTTAGGTGCAGCCAGGGGGGCACTGCTGCCCTGCAATGGGGTACTGGTGACCAGCCACAGCCTGACCAGCCACACATTCAGGCAGCCTCAGTGCACATTGTGTGTACATGTGATGCATTGCAGATTCCCATTGGTCAGCTGTAGGCCAGCCAGGTGTTGTGTCGGTTGCACGCCAGGCCACCCCCCATTGGCAGCGCCACCACCCACAATGCCATGTAGCCCCAAATCATGAGCTGTTGGAACACATGAGGCTACTGACGGCCTCTGTGGAGTGACAGGAGGCACTCAGCGTATCTGTGCAGGGGTTCCAGGCACATTTATGGATCCATGAGGAGTGGGCTAGAATTCACCATATGGAGCTCATTGGGTCAATATGCCTCCTGCGCCCAGACATTACTGCAGACTTTGCCATTGTTGCACAGGGAATACAGAGGGTGCTGCAGACTTGACTACCCATGATCACCATACCACACTCTGCACAGAGTGCAACAACACCAGCACACCCACACCAACAAGCCTCATCCGCAATCCATTTGGCATTCCATCCTCTGCCATTGGACACTCAGACACTTCTAGGGAAAGTGTGCAGTTTTCCACACCTGCATCAATGTGTAGCCATTCACGGTTGTGTGGTTCGACACCCTCAGGGGCAGAGCACTCTCCACATGTGGCCCAGGGAGAAGCATTAGTGTCGTCCCTGTCCATGGTGTGGGGCCATGCACATGTCAGTGGTGGCCACACTCACACACCCAGAGGTATCAGGGGCCCTGTTAGCCTACCCGTGATCCCTCATGGCTGGCGGTGGCCAACATCTGCCCTGTATTGCCTCAGCTGTGTGCTGCCTACACCCTGTGACAACAGTGACACATCTACACATACCTGTGGCATTGTCACACCATTTGGATGGCATCCAGGCCCTGGATATGGGCCATGGTATTGTGGAAGTGGCATGAGCCTGGTGAGTGTACCTGTGACTTACCAATATGGTATGTGTCAATGGTCTATCTCTGACCCATGCCATTTCACCACAGTCACCTGTGTGCATCCTTTCCATTGTTGCCCCTTCTGTGGACATGTGTGGATGTGAGCCAGACACACCTATCTGCACGTCACATAGGGCTGACAGGTTTACACTGTACATCGTCATGGGTTGCTCCATGCACCCACATATTCTGTGCCTGTGTGCATGCCTGCAGTAACACAGATGACTACATTACTCATCTTTGGGTTCCAAATTGTTGCTGCACAATGGTGTCTCAGTGCATCTATCCCCTCAGGGCTAGTCTTGGGTCTCTCAGGTGTAACACTGGCTGCTCACCCTCATCCTGTGACTCCACATCCTCTGCAGTCATCCTCCGGGACCTGCACAACTATTTCACATTCAATGGTCATGTTGTGTAGCATGCAACAGGCCAGGAATATGCCACAGGCCTTGTCTGGGTCATACTGTAGGGCACCGCCGGATCTGTCCAGGAATCTAAATCTCATCTTGAGCATGCCGAACACATGCTCTATGATGTTGCATGTCGCAATGTGTGCTTCATTGTACTGCTTCTCTACTTAGAACATGGGCCGCAGTATTGGGGTGAGCAGCCAAGGCCAGAGGGGGTAGGCACTGTCTCCTGTGTGGGGAAAGGGAATATGTTAGTCTATGGTACACATCCATGGCATCCTGTGCTCAACCAAGACTTGTTTCAGCTGGCCAATACCCTCGGCACATTACAGTGACTGTGTCCCAGTTGCATATGCCCACGCACACCCCTGTGGCTCTTTTCCAGCTGTCATTTGTCCACTGTTAGTTGCATATGCCCACGCACACCCCTGTGGCTCTTTCCCAGCTGTCATTTGTCCACTGTCACTACCACTGTGGCCTGCATGGCATGTGGTTTGTGGGGCACTGCATGTCTGCTGCCTGGTTGTGTGACATGGCACTGTCCCCTTCCCATGAATCACAATGATATACCCCTCACACAGTGTCACAGGCCCCTACAGGCTGGCAGCACCACTGTTGCCTTTTCCTGTTCCAGTCCATCATGTGTACACTCTCCCAATGGTGGTTTTCCTCATCTGTTCAGTATCAGCTGTATTCCAGTCCCCTCTCTGCCTCCATCCCCCCATCGTGTGTGTCACAAGGCTATCAGCAATTATGGTTGCACAGTCCTACTGGGCCACCTCCTGCTCGGCCACCATCACTGCATTATGCAGTCATGTGTGCCACTTGTTTGTGGATATTATCCACTCCCCTACAAAATGGTGACTGGATATCTCCCTGGACTCAAAATGGGGGCACAAGGATGACTGATGCCAGATGTAGGCATCGTATGCACTCCCAGGGAAGCAGACACAGACATTTGAGATGTACCCTGTGGCATCACACACCACCTGGCAGTTTATGGAATGATACCCCTTTCTGTTGACATTCACCTCCTTGTCCCCATCAGATGGTGCTCTGATGGCCATGTGGGCACAGTCAATGGCCCCTAGCACACTCGGAAGTCATGCAACCCTCTGAAAGTGCTGCATTGTTTCTGTCTGCTGCACTGGCATGCTAGAGAATTGTATAAACTCACTAACATGTGGCAGCAGAGTGGTGAGGAACTGAGGGAGGAGAGAGGATGTTGCCAAATGGGTGATGTCAGTGGTATCACCCACTGGTATCTGGAAGGTGCCCGTGGTGAGCAGGAACAGTACTGCTGTCACCTTTGTCTCCACTGTCATGGCGTGACTTCTGTGTGTGGATGCCTGCAGATCATCATGAAGCAGCACACAGAGCTGTCACAGAATTGCCCTGTTGAGCTAGTTCTGACCCACGATGTCTGTGTCACTAAGCTGTTTAAATGTGACATGGGGCCAGTACCATCTTTGTTGGGCATTCTGCCTCTGAGCCCTCCTACGTCCTTGCTACTGTTGTTCCCATCTCCTCATATCAGCCATCACTGTGGCCATGTGAAATGCCAACCCAGCCATTGTTGCTGCAGTACAGTAGCCTACCTCTGGGTGGCTGTCCAATTTAGGCAAATCTCATTTTATACCTAACTTTGCATGGCACATTTTTGGGATGCACGGCACATGCGCCACTCATTTTGGCTGAATATACACATGCATGGCACAGTCAGGTGCCCGCACCATTTTTCTGTGCCACATACACTATATCTGTGTGACTGCATTCGTACATACGCTACACATCTCTCCCTTTTGAATATTGTGCGTCTGCACATTTTCCAAGATGTGCCACAAATCTCCATTTTGTGCCGTGCATCTCCTTTGAATATGTGGGCCTATGTTTGAAAATATGTGCTGAGTAGGCCTGGGTCATCCCTGAAAATGAGAGGTTAATCCCAGTGCGGAGAAAGAAAGAAAGAAAGAAAGAAAGAAAGAAAGAAAGAAAGAAAGAAAGAAAGAAAGAAAGAAAGAAAGAAAGAAAATGCCATTTACATTGATGTTTCTTCTTTGCAGTTCACATTAGCTTTAGTAACAAGTTGGGGACTTCCGGTGAAGTGGCAGATGGTGGGAAGCATGGGACTCTGAGCTCTGGGATGGATCATGCTATAAAACTTTACATTTGTTAAAACAAACCCCATTTTGATAGTCTGTTTCTTCTAGTATTTAATTATTTGCCTGACAGTGTTGTTCGGGTGAAGCTGGATGTTAGTCCATGGCACAGTAAGGACATATAGAATAGTGGATGGGTGACCATCAACAACTCCCGAGATGGGAACACAGCCTTAGCTGTAGATGGTCACCAATCCACAGTTTTATATAGTATATGGTTCCCTGAATACCAAAAAAAAAGTTATTTGACAAGATAAACCTTGTGTTCACGGTCCCGCTTGGTCCTGGTAGCTTAGTCGGCTCAGTCTGGTTCCGCTCCGCTCCCTTTCCTTCAAAGATTCTTGGCAGCTGTTCTCCACTCCTGACCCTAAACACATTCTCTGTGGGAGTTATTTAAAAAAAACTAACAAAATTCGTGCAGTTTGGAAACACGGCGCCAACTATGGCAGTCCATGTTGAAACTGTCTCGATTAGGTTCTCACTAAGTGGCACCACCATGCTTTATTTAATTTTTCTCGGCAGAGCAACTGTTTCCTCCAATCAGGTGGCAGGACAAGGCTGAAAAGATGTACTATCGATGTGACATCAGAACAATAGTACAACAACTTTTTTGACCTTTGAACTGTCCTACAACAGGATTTTGATAGGCTATGATTTGCATCCACAATAAGCCCTAACCATATACTATAAGGTTCTTCCACATTGGCTAGGTGTTAGTCCATGGCACAGAAAGGACAGGATTATTCTACACCAATTGCACAAACACCACCAAGCCATGATCCTTTGCAAGCTCCGAAATGGCATAAAATGGACTTGGCCTCCATGATTTTGTCGGTAACTGGGGATAGGGCATTCTGCCAGGATTCTTACATGACTAAATTTGCTTCAATTAAATTAATACTGACTGAACTTGTTAGCAATATCAAATGCATATGCTCTTCAATAGATTCTCTGGCCCACAGAATGGGGAACGAGGAAACGTGAGTAAGTTTCCTTGAAGATAAATCCCTGCCTGAAGAATGGGAGCTCATCCTGTTATGGCATACTGTAAGGAGTTCCGACTTTAAAGAGGAATTGGATGATAAGAAAAATAGGAGCAGGTGAAATAACCTGCTCCTTGTGGGCATACCAGAGAAGGTCGAAAGCACCGATCCCATAAGATTTGTGAATGACTTATTCTTCCAGTTGGCAGGCTGCCGGGAGAGCTACATGATCGAATGGGTGCACAGAACACTACGGCCTATGCCTCAAGAGGGGGTGCATCCTTGAGCCATCATCTATAAAACGACCAGTTATCAAGACAAACTTAAAATACAGCAAGTGGCCAGATCTCAACCTTCTCTACACTGGCAAAACCACCACTATTACATTTTTAATGACTTCAGCAAGGCTGTGTGGTGTAGGGCAAACAGAAGGCTTATCGTGACATCAAGTGTAGCCTCCATCAGGGTGGCATCAAATTTTGGGTGTAATTTCCTGCCAAAAAAGTGTTCTTACTGCCTCACAGCACATACAGTTTTGAATTGACAGGACTGGCATGGCAGCAACTACCTAAATTACTACCTCAGTTGTTTGACAAACTGCAGTGCAAACCACCAGGAGGTCATGGACTATTGACACAGTGACCCTTTGCATTTTTTAAATGTGTGGGCAGTATTTCTGCCTCTCATTGTTGCTTTGCTTGGTGCGTATGTGGGGTTTGCCTTGGACTGCATATTATAATCAGAACTGCAGTGATTTTTTTTTAATAACATGGGGTAGGAAGAAAAACAAACCCAATTGGTCAAACAGCAAGTGACCATGGATTAAGTGTTACTAAATGCACAGTTGTTGTGAATTGCCAGCAAGCAGTATCCCTCCCCAGATCCCCAAAAGCAGAAGTGAAAAGCAGCCATTTTTTCATAGCACAAAGCAGGACAGAAAAGCTAATGGATAGTGTGGAAGTCAGTTTGACTGAGTGCCCTCACAGTACCCGGGGTTTGGTTAACTGCCAATAACCCCATACCCTGTTGTGGGTAATTGCTTACTTATTTCAGTCTGGTTTAATTTTAGCCTGTGCTGCCTCTGGTGGGAAGCATTTATCCACCAACTGCCTATGAGCATAGCACTCAGAACATCATGACACTATGATTTTTTTGCTGCATTACTATCTGTCGGGTCTACTGTATCATGTCTCTGTGTCTACTCACTGTTTGTACCAATTTTCTCAAGCTGTAATTGTCTGTACTGCTCACAATTGTATCAACTAAATGATCCTTATTGTACAGTATCTGTTCCTAGCTTTTTTATTTGTAATTCTCTGTTTTCAAATCCTCATTGTACTCCACCCCGTCACACTGTGAGACAAGCAACTTGTTGTTCAGTGTGCCATCCTGGCGAAACATTTCAATAAATAAATAAAATAAATAAAATTGACTTCACTATACCATTAAAAGATGTGCTCAGCAGCTAGAACCTTTACTGGTGTTTTTTTTGGAGAAGCTTGTTAATTGGCCAATCCCACCTATGCTTGTTTATACCCTATGCTCTATTTCTGAATTGCACACTCTGTGACAGAGGGACTGCCATTCAGCTGTCAGAGATGCGATTCGGTGGATCATGCCTTATGTTGGTGTAACATTAGTCTTTTCACAGCTGTGGACCAACTCATTCATCTAAGAGTCCTTTCTGAAGTAGACTGGGTTGTTACCTTCTCCACCATCTAGCAGCTCTGTTCTACTCTGCAGTTGCTTTTCTCCTACTAAGGCTTCTTCAATCATGGGGGCTCTCTTTAGCAGGATCACTTGTGTTCTTTGTGTATGGAATGTATACAGTCCCCTCTGCCGGCTGGTTCTTTTTGAGCATAACTTTAATAACTCACTGACTGTTCCCTGCCTAAAGGATGGCAATGTCTATTTTATGCTGTTTTACCATTTGTATTGGATTTGTAATGTTTCTCATGGTTGGTTTGTTCTTACTGCCAGTATTGGTTACTGTTTTTCATGGCAGTTTTTTTTTTTTTTAGTTTTATGCTAGGCATTTAGGGGGTTTGTTTTTCTTGAGTAGTTACATCTGTGATCCCCCACTCCTGGACCTGCAGTAGCCCTCAGATGGCTCCTTCCCGGTTGGGACTTGTGGGTGGGTGACTCAGTGGTATGGCTGGTGGCTTACTATATTTTATATTTATATTATGTTATATTTTAGAGTATGCTTCCAGGGGTCACAATGTTGGGTGGGAGTGGGGATCACGGAGGCAGGATTGAAGGAGGTGGGAGTGTGCCTCAGGGACATAGATAGTTTGTTAGTGCTGGTCTTATGGCTGAAGAAGCAGTCAGCTAGTTGTATTACACATTCACTGGCAAGCATCCCAGGTGCTCATCACAAACTCCCACCTGATAGCTGAGGAATTCCAGGCCTATTGTAGTATTCTTTATGGACTTGGGGTGAAGGGGAATGTGATGCCCATATCGACCACTAGCTCTTAGCGAGGAAGCCCAAGCAGTTCTTCATGGCCTGATTGCGATAGTGGAACTGCAGGACTCCCTTTTAGCTATGGAACTTGACAAGGCCCAGGTCTGGACAGATTGACAACTAACTTCTATAAGGCCCTGCAAACTATGATTCACCCTAGTCACACTATGGTTTTTATTGAGGCACAAGACAGGGGTACTCTGGCAGCCTCAATGATGAAAGCTTTCATCATTGTCTTTCCTAAGCCTGACAGAGATGGGAGCAGCATTTTTAATTATAGATCTATTTCTTTGCTGAGCATTGAATTAAAACTATCAGCTAAGGACTTAGCCACACAGCTTCAGCACGTCTGATTCCCACTGATCAGCCCTGAGCAAGTGATGTTCATGGTAAGTTAGAAACTCCAGCATATCAGATTACCTCCTGGAAATTCACCATGCAGCCAAGCCTGCCATTTTAAGTGAACTTTCTGCATCTGATTCATGAGCCTTAAGCCACCAGGGCTCCCCAGGACATTCGTATTTCAGTAGATTAAGCTGTTTCTGTGACTGTGGGATTTTTGCAAAGACCATTCACCAGGGCAGCTTTGAGGGGGTAGGCTGAAATTCCCATGCCCTTGAACTAACTCTGCAGGCTCCTTTCTAAGCCATTACCTCCCAGACATCCACCACACTGCCAAGTCTGCCATCTTAAATGGACTTTCTGCACCTGGGTTATGAGCCCTAACCCAGCAGGGCTCCCAGAACACTTGAATTCCAGCAGCTGGAGCTGTTTCTGTGACTGTGTGAGTTTTGCACCAATCAGCCACTGGAGCAGCTGTGAGAGGGCAGGCTGAAATCCTAATTTTAACCCCTTCCTGCCCCAGCAGCCCTGTGTGAGCAGTCCCAGCGTGAGAGGCACAGCAGGAGTGGGAGTCCTCAAGGGGAGTCACCACAGGAGAGGCGCCAGGATGCTAGGAGACTCTGCCTAAGCCTCATCCTGAGAGTGTCTGTAAGTGTCTAAATAATGTCTAGCCTTATACATACTGTACTATGCTTAAAACCATCAGCGTATAACTGACTAGGTGCACAGCCAGCTCGCATTTCTGCTACTTGCCTCTTAGATTTGTGTTCAGTTGTCAATAGGATGGCCTAGCCTGTTTGAAGCACTCTGATGATATAATATGTTGTGCCTCCAATAGGGTACTGATAACCACCCTCTGTTATTAGGGAGTTACTGCCTAAGTCTGCTTATCATATTACAATCTGTAATTAATGCTAGATTGTTTTATCATCTAACGCACAGCTCTGCTATCACCACTGCCATGTTTTTTATTGTTTATACTGATGACATATAAATACTGATTTTATTGGTGTATTCTAAATACATGTCATTACTGCCTGTTACAAGTTGTTAATACGCTATTTTTTTTCATCCCAGTGCCCTGCGATAAATGTGTTACTGCAGCCTTGCCTGCTTCTACCCCTCCTCTATCTCTCTTTCCCCCTGTGTTGCATCTCTCATGCTCTTCTCACTCTTCCTTCCATTACATATTGGTCATTGTACTGACTCCCTATTCTTGGTCCTCCTACTGTTCCCCCACTGCACTGTTCTAACCCTGGCCAGCTGATTCCCCCCCCCCCAACGACCTTCACTCTCCCTCCCTTACTTTCCGACATTTGCTCAAACTCCCTATGCTGGGTCCCCTTATCTTGTATCACTGTTCTGCTCACCTGTCCTGCCCTTTCTACTTTTCCTTTTCTGTCAGTTGCTGAAACACCCCATGTGGGTCCCTTTATCTTTGAATTACTGTGCTGCTCACCTGCTCTACCTGCTCCCTCTCCATTTCGTCCTGCCTACTCAACCTTCCTCCTTTTTTCCTCCCTGAACTGTGTACCTCCTACCTTTTCAATCAAATTTCCACTTTCTCCACTTCCCCTTTTTCAGTCTTAGCTACCCCCACACACCTCATTTATCAAGTTCTGATCACTCATTCTTTCAGGCTTTCTAATATTTTTTCTCTCCTATCTCTCCTTCCTCACCTGTTTCCCAAGCTTCCATCCCTGCCATTGGCTTTCCTCTCCTCCCTCCTCCTCCCTCCTTCCTATCCCTCCCATTCTCCTTGCCTCCCTCCTCCAGCCTTCTCTTCCTCTCGTGTCCCCTGGTTCCCTGGTTGCTCCCTCTTCCCCTCCTCTTGGCTCCACCTTGAAACCTTGAAATCTGTTTTCCCCTCCCACCCCTATTCCTCTCCACACTCCCTCTCTTCCCCAACAACAGCCATGCATATGCATCTCTGGCTCCATCAAGCTCATCTTGCTGCTGCTCTTAGTGTCAGGTGATGCTGAGCACAGCCCTGACCCTGTACACCCTCCTCTCACTTGTCTCTGCAAAGGGTTGAGAGTGATTCATATCAATGCCCAAAGCCTCCTCCCCAAGATTGACCAGCAGCAACCACTCATAGTTAATTTTCAACCAGATATGCTAATTTTCTTGGAGTCTTTGTTTTCCCCCAAGATCCCTGATTCTGCAGTGAACATCCCTGGGTACACCATCACACGGCAGAATCGTGCATCAAGGGGTGGTAGTATTGCCATCTACCTCTCCTCCACCATCCAGTTTATCCTTGTACTCTATATCACTCCCCCCCCATATGAACTTCTTCTCAAACTATCTTTCCATTTCTGTGACTCTGTCTTTGTAGTTGGCATCTATTCCTGCCCTCACCTATCTACCTCATCTGTCACCAAACTCCTGACCACTATCTCCACTTATGCCTCACCTGGGGAATTACTCATCCTTGATGACATTAATATCAACTGGATCTCCCCCTCACAATCTAAATTCTGCCAAAATATTAAATATCTTAATCTAACTCAATTGATCTCTGACCCAACACGTCACAATCATAAATCCCTCAATCACTCCTTGATGGACTGGGCTCTTACCTCTCACCCCCTCCTCATTATAGATGCCAGCCCCCTCCCTGACACCATTAGTGACCACCACACGGTCTACTGCGTGTGCAAAATACACCATCCCAAAGCCCCTCCCAAACTCCTTCAGATCCAGTCCTTCTGGTCGCTAGACTTGTCCTCCCTCCATGCAAACTTGGCAGCTACTGACTGGTCACCCACCTCTTCTGCCAGCTCCACAGACTCTGCCCCTAACTACTTCAATACCAAATACCTTACAACTTGGGACCCACATGCCCCTTTAGAAAAACCAGGGTCTGAGGTTCCCACTTCCATTGGATTATTGCAGAGTTACTGGCCTACCTACATGTACATGATCTTGCCTGGAAGATTCACAAGTCCACTGGTCCCCTGCTGTCTTATTTAAGTACCAAGCCCTTACCACTGCCTGTACCAGACCCACTAGGCTTGCCAAGGCTGAATACTCCTCTTTCCACCTTTCAGAGCAATGTTAACCACCCCTCAAAGTTCTGGAAAGTCATCCATGCCCTCTCTTCTCTCTCCCAACTCAGTCCTCCTCCTACCTTGTCCTCAAGGTAGGTAGGTAACATCCCAATTTCTGCACCCCTCTCTGTTGCCTTCAAGTTTAGCTCTTTTTTCAAATCCTGTGCCTCTTCCCTTTTCTACTCCCTTCCCCATCCTACCCCCTGTCTCCCCCTTTCTCCTTCTCTCTGATCACTGCTGCTGACACCCTCAAGGCTCTCCTGATTCTAAATCCTCTCAAAGGCAAGAACCCTGATGGACTCAACCCAAAACTCCTTCATCTCTCTGCCTTTGCCATTGCCCAAGCTACCACCTCCCTTCTTAACCTCTCCTTCTCCATTGCCCCTGTCCCTGATACCTGGAAACAAGTCGCTGTCATACCCTTCCCAAAGGTGGAGACCCACCTGCTGCCCTGGCACATTGGATCCAGTCTTCTTCCGAAACTAGAGATGCAGCAAAATTTTATTTTGCATGTGAAATTCCGGTGTAACCACAAATTTTGTCACACAAAATATTTCATGAAATTCCACACATTCCACAAAATATTTTGTAGGAGCAAAATACAGAACTTCACTCGCAAAATGTGGAAATTCGCTGGCAAAATGTAGAATTTCACTCGCGAGCAGCGGAATTTCGCCTATGAGTGGTGAAATTCTGCATTTCGCAGGTGAAATTTCACATTTCACCAGCAAAATTCCACATTTCACCAGTGGATTTTGCTCCTGCAAAATATTTTGAGAAATGCGTTAATTTCACGAAATATTTCATGGTAAGAAATTTTGCACAACTCTACTCGAAACACCAAGGATAGCTTTCTTTGCCTATTCCTTCTTATTGCACTTTGTACTTTATTTGTTCCTCTTTATTCCTCCCTGTTTCCCCCTGGGTTGCAATCACCTTCTTATCCTCACATAAACTGCCAACAATTTGCACAAATATTGTATAATTCCTTACATGATTGTAACTTACTGTTTTTGCTTAGTCCTTATACCTGCCATTTATTTATTTATTGCTTATAATTGTATACATTACTCTGATCTTCACATTTCCCCCACACCACATCTGGAAATGAGCTGTTATCAACTCAGTATGACTTTCCTGGTGAAACGTTTGAAATAAATGAATGAATGAATGACTATCATTTCTGCATCTAGGGTATCACACCCCTGTGGTGCTAGCCTCCATGGATGCAGAAAAATCATTGACTACAGTATCCTGGAGTTATCTCTTCCTGGAACTAGAAAGTGGGTGAAGTTGCTTAACTCCAGGGTAGAGAAGGTTCAGAGGAGGGCAACAAAGATGGTGCATGAATTGCATCACAAGTCCTATGAGGACAGGTTGAAGGAACTGAACATGTACTCCCTGGAGGAGAGGAGGAAGAGAGGGGATATGATAGAGACATGCAAGTATCTTACAGGGAGGAACAGGGTGCAGGAATACACTATTTTTAAGCGAAAAAGATGTTCCAGGACTAGAGGGTATGGGATGAAGTTGGAGGGAGGACGATTCAGAGGAAACATGAGGAAGAATTTCTTCACAGAACAGGTGGTGGACAAGTGGACCACCCTGCCAGAGGAAGTGGTGGGGGCTGAAACAATCACGGGATTTAAGAATGCATGGGATAGACATAAAGGAATTCTGGAGGTCAGGGGTAAGGGGCAACAGACTTCTAGGAAAACATAAACTAAACTTACAAGCTCAAATGGGCAGACTGGGTGGGCCATAGGCCTTTATCTGCTGGCTCTGTCTATGTATCTATGTATCTTGCCCCTCGGCTAGAGTACAATATACTGTAGTAAGGGCTCTTGTCTGGTTTTCCCCCTTAAGAATAGCATGAGACAAGGCCGCATGGTCTCCCCTTTTCTTTACAATTTATACTTGGAGCCTTTTATCCATCATATTCAGAGCAACCCAGATATTCAGGGAGTGTCCATTGGGGGCTGGCAATATAAACTGTCACTGTATGTGGATGATATTTTGCTGCATGTGAAAACCCCATCTTTGTCCTTGCCAGCTGCTCTTATGGAAATTAATGAATTTAGGAAATTGCTCCTCTATAAGCTGAATATTGGAAAAAACAAAATCTTTCCCCTTAATCATCATGCCAAACGAGGGGATCTTGAAGCTGGAGGTTAACCTGGACTGGTACTGATCTCACTTATTTGGGTATTTAAATAACTACTTTCTTGATCTCACTGCTTCAGAGAAATTTCTTGAATCTTCTGAAAACTATTAAACAAGATTTGAACTGATAGACTGTGCTTCCTTATCACTCTGGGAGTGCAGCAACACTATTAAAAATAATGTTTTATTATGTATCCTTTATCCTCTCAACATGTTGACAATTGCACTTTCCCTGAAATGGTTCAGAAACTTTCATTCTATAATTTCCACTTTTCTTTGGAAAAGGCAGAGGCCCAGAAAAGCATATCTCACACTGTCAGCTCCAAAGCATTTGGGGGGGTTATACCTGCCAGATTTCTAGGGCAATTACCACATAGTCAATTGGGGAAAGTATTTTCAATGGTCCTTGTTCACCCCAAATCCTACCCCCCCCATAATATCCTGCAATCACTGGAAATTAAGCACTCTCTCAGTTGGACCCAGCATGTCAGGATCTCTGCACTGCTCTACACTAAGCGAGCTGTTCTCCCTCCAGAAGCTGAAGTATACCTCCATTGGTACACTGTGTCTGGTCGCAATTAGTCTGAGTCCTAAGATTTTCTCCAGGCATTCCTCTTGAACAGCTCTCATGTCACAACCCAAAGCTTCAGCTAGGAGTCTGATCCTTCTTTAATTCTCATTGATTTCAGAAAGGTATCACACAAATACACCATTTGGCAGATGGTACCGAATGGAGTCAGTTTCCAGGTCTCCAGAGGAGAAATGTTTTGGAAAACAAGGACATCTTTTTCTTTCTCCAGATCCAGCATCTGCTCCTTAAAACCCTAGGAAAACTCAGACTCCAGGCAGCCACATCTCTTACACTTTATCAGCTAAGCGAGCTTAGCCAGGAGTGACATGCTATTTTGACTATTTATCAAGCCCTCATTCAGGCCATGCCTCACCTGTATGGTAACATGCTCAAATACTGTCTGAGCCAGGACTGGATGTTGTAGGAGTCATTGTGGACAGGTGTGTATACATATATGCATAACTAGACAGTTATAATTAATAATGCAATTTAAAAGTATCCACAATATGCACTATACACTGGTTAAAATCTTCTGCTGGGGACTCTTGGCCTCTCCTTTGTGCATCAGATGTGATGGAGCAGAGGGGACACTCCTGCACATCATGTGGAACTGTCCCAAAACTCAGCCCCTTTGGCATGCAGTACAGCATTCCCCTGGACCCTCTCCTGGGTCTAGAGGACAGTTTCACTAGGGAATGATGCCTGCTTGGGATAGACATTGATACTCTTCAGGGAATGTGACACTACCACTTTACCCTTATAACAATTCTGGTTAAGAAACTAATTTTAAAATATTAGCTTGGCCAAGTAATCCCCTCAGTTTTTGAATAGCTCCAGGAGATCCCAGAAATCTTGAGGTTGGAATGGATGACAGCTTATTTGTGGCACAACCATTCAGCTTTTCATAAACATTGTGATGCCTTAGATGTTACGCTGACTCTGTTTAGAGGTCCTTCCTTGTTATCTTGATTCCTTTGCATTTCTTATGATACCCATTATTGTACAGTTGGTCTGTACCTTTCCGGAGGAAACTGTGTGGCACTGGTGTGTGGAAGGGGGATTACAGAATGCTTTAACTTGTATGATTGCTCAATTGCTATGTGTTGTTCTTGTTCTCGATATTCTTAAAAAAACACACTCAATTAATAAAAAACTTTATTAACAAGTCTGCAGTTTACATTAACATCTATTCCATAGGCGAGAAAAAGCTACAGCAATGTCCACAATTTACATTAGTTTTCATTAGAATTACATAGTTTACAATGATGCCTCTCTATTATGTTTGTTTATTGATTTATTTTGATTTTTTTATGTAGGTAGAGTCCACTGGGACAAAAGCCATTTAAAGGAGGTGACCCAGATATTACATGAACAATACAGAGGTACACATATTGATAAGTGTATGTCTAGGACTAATGTCCCCTTTTCATGGATGACCCCAGGCCTATTCAGCACATAATTGCAATTATAATCAAGACAATATACAAAAAAACTCATAAAATTAAAGCATACAGAAACACTTGTGCAGTCATGATACATATCAGTGTACATTTTCTTAGTGATAATCCTGCAGTTTACTGTGATGTCTAACTACTCTATATGTCAGAAAAAACTGCAGGGAAAAGAATCTTTAATTTATGTTAACTTTAGTAAAATAAATCCACAGTTGACATAGAAATCATGCTGTTTAACTACAGGTGAAATTTTACTGAATTAAAAAAAAAAAACGAGTGGGACATTTCCAAAGGAGAATGACAATTCTCCTGGAATTCTGCTAGTAGAATTTATCATTCTGCACGTCTCTTCTGCTAGCCCTCCTCCATGTGACTCCATGGTATAGCCAGTTGCATTCCAGACAGAGCACCAACAAGCTCGCCACACCTGAAGATTAACCCCCTGCCCTCTGCAGCGGGGCAGACCAGTGTACACTGTGGAGCCATAGCAGTGTTCAAAGTGCGCTTCTGTCTCTTCCTGCAAACCAAGCCTTTGGAATCAGCTTTACCTCCCCTGGCCTATTCCACTTAGCCCAAGTAAAAACAAACAAACAATTATTTACCAAAAATAAAGTATGGATTCCATTAAAAGGGAGAAATTAGAACATACAAACATATGAACATGTCAGCAGACAAAGGCCTTCTGGTCTGCTCAGTTGTGCAGCTCCCTGTGTATTTACAAAGGGAACTGTTCCTTCTCCTTTCCCTTTGGACTCCCATCAACTTCCCCATTTCCCATCACTCATCCCCCCTTCTACCCACAACTTTTCCACTCACCCTGTCCCAACCCCTTCTTGAACGTTTTCACTGCTTTTAGTGATACCACCTCCTTTGGCAGCTCATTCCACTTGGCCACTACTCTCTCAGTGAAAATGTGCCTCCTCATCTCCCTCTCTCCTAACCCCCAAGCTTTAGGCTATGTACTGTAGGCACAATAGTGGCCGTAAGTTGAGAGATTCTGCCAAAGTGTAAAAAAGATATATACCTTAATCGCAATAGCCATAAAAATGTATTAAAAAGGCTTGTCATAAAAAATCTTGCTTTCTGAGCTCCCACAGCCAGTAGTCCTGCAGTATTTCACTCAGGTATATGGATCCATTGTAGTGCCACAAATCATGGAACAATTTACATTAAACAATATGCTTTAAGTCTTCTAACTTCAAGAACATAGAGGATTGTGTATGAGCAGGCATACACAACAAAGGTATGCTTGCATCGAGAGGTTTCCTTGGTGACAGTAGACCTCGAGAGTGCAGCTCTAGAGGTCTCCTGTCACCAAGGAAACCTCGAGATTTCAAGCATACCTTTGTCTGTGTATGCCTGCTCATACACAATCTTTTATAGTGTATGAGAAGGCATTCACATACAGCAGCATCGCGATTAGCGAGAATGCTTTTTTTTTTTCTTCAAATAAACGAGTAGTCTAGGGAGACAGACACGTAAAACGGTCTTATCTGTTGCTATTTTCAGGGCATCCACTCGGAGGTCTGCTTACTAGGTGACAGCTCTGGCAATGGTCGGCATGACTGAGGAGACTTGAGTGCGAGCACTGATTCAATGTTGTTGTGCATTAGTAGTGATGTCTTCAGTGAAGCACAACAGGAGTTTGACGTCACTACTAATGCACAACAGCCTGATTCCAGTCATCGATTTCTATACACAACAGCACTCTCTCATACACTATATTTAAAATGCCAAATAAACAAATTTTTAGAACTCAGCATTCCATTAGGTCATCAGATCAGGCTACCAGAAGTTTGCAACATATCTGAAAGTCGAGATAGCTAACCCAGGGACACATTCCTCAAAAGAAAAACCATCTGCTGCCACTGACTGCAGTACCATAACCACAAGTGACATAACCTCCAGCACCTCATTTTTTGATCATGCACAGTGTAAGGTCTTGTGGTTATAAGTCTACTAATTGTCACCTCATGGACAAGTTCAAGAGGAAAATAGGTTGCCGACAGAGGACCTAGTAGAATGAAAATAATTCAGCACATATACTCTAGACTTCTGACCAAGATAAGGCATTTGCCCAAATATGGCTATATCATTTCACATTCTCAAGTCATTTGTAAGCAAGTATTTGCCTATATAATGTGACTCCAAAGACTAACACATAGTGGTGGGCGAAGTGGCCCCAATTCGCTCCGCGAAGTGATCTGCGGAGTGACGGCGAATTCGCGGAGTGCTCCGCAATACGAAGCGGAGTACTTCACATTGCAAATGGGTAACGCGAAGTCCATTGAAAACAATGACTTTGCATTACTTCACCTTCCCAAACCATTACTCCACCAGTTCTTAAGGCGAAGTACATTGAAAACAATGTACTTTGCCTTACTTCACCTTGTTTTTAAACTCCAAAAGCAAATTTTGCAGTGTTTCATGGGATTTCAGGTCACATGGGCTCTAGATTTTTCTGCACAGCCTCAGTTTGGGGTTGTGTGTGTATAAAGCTGTAGGAGACAATCTGCTCTGAGAGCTCTCTGCAATTCAAACCTTCAAAAAGCTGTTAAAAAAAGCCTTTTTGAGTATTTTTGTTTTGCTGAAACTTTAGTTCATCAATTATAGGAAACCCTCCTGTGCTCATATCATCAAGCGTTTATTGTTTGTGTATGGATTTTGAATGTTAATGTACAACATTCAGTCTGTGTACTGAGAGACAGTGGAAGTGTGCTTTGGGGAAGGGGTGTATCTGTGTTGTAGGTAGATTAACTTGGAGAAAAAGACAGTGCTTTCTGTTTTGGTGATATTTTTCTTGTTTAACTGTGTTAATGTACACCCAGTAATATTTTCAATATTTCTTGCCATTTTTTTGCTGATCGTTGTGGTGCAGCAGTGCATAATTTTAGTTTTTTTAAAATATGTGGTTATATTACTGAAGTTTTCAATTTGCTATGCATGACTTAGTGTGTGTATGAGTATGTGTGTGACACGTGTTATCAAATCAGACACCTTTTATTGTGCTACATAATAATTTCAGCAACGTGAAGCTGCTATCCACTGCAGCTGTGTGATTTTTGTACTTCTTTGTGGTATCTTTACTGGTACTGGTACTAGTACTAGTGACTGTTACTGCAGCAGTACAGTACACTGCCCCACCCCCGCGTGGCCTGCCCCAACCGGCAAAGGTATTCTTTTCCAGATTTGAATTTCTGATGGTGAGCACTGGTTGGGTGTTATGCCTTTGTGTCTGCATCTCTTCAGTGCACAGCACAATCTTAATCTGTCTGTGCATTTGCATCTCTTTAGGGCCCAATCTCCATCTGTAACTTAAGTCACAGTTGTTTCTTTGGTTTCCCTTCAGAGTACTGGACAGGTGAGGTGCTTAATTCTGCATGAACATTGTACTCATTAATATGCGTTTTTAAGTCAGGACCATCATCACGAGTCACTCGTGATACAAATCATGTTTTTCATCATCAATGTCGCAAATGCAGTCACAAATCACGATTCATGACCATTCACGTTACGAATCACATACATTTTTTTTCTAGTTATTAGAATGTATTGTAAGCATGTTTTATAGTATCTCTCCAGGCTTCACCACCCCACCATTGTACTCATTGATGCGTGCTTTTAAGTCTGAGAGTTTTAAGCTACAGCTCATCAGGGAAGTACAGCCGTAGGCGGTAAGCATTCACGTTTCTTAATCATCGTGGTCACAAATGCAGTCACAAATCATGATTCACAATCATTCACATTATGAATCACAACATTAATTTTTTTTCTAGTTACTTGGAGGATGTATTGTAAGCCTGTTTTGTAGTATCTCTCCAGGCTTCACCACCCCACCATTGTACTCATTGATACGTGTTTTTAAGTCTGGGAGTTTTAAGCTACAGCTCATCGGGGCCCGGGGAAGTACAGCCATAGGCATTCAAGTTTCTTCATCATCATGGTCACAAATGCAGTCACAAATTATGATTTATGATCATATGATCACGTCATGAATCACAACATAAATTTTTTTTAGTAGTTACTTGGATGTATTGTAAGCCTGCTGGTCACGGTGCTGAACAGGGATGGGATCCACACCTGGGCCCGGGGGAACAGGCACATCCTGCTCCAGAGGACCTGGTGCTGGACTTGGTGGTGGTGGTGGTGGTTCAACTACCTCAGAGTCAGGACAGGAGGCGGTGCTGGTCCTGCTTCGGGGGGGGAGGCATTCACAAGTTTTGAGTGGTCCAACAGGAATGGGCGCCCATGCCCTCCACACCTGCACATGGTACGATGCTTACCACTACCATGCTCTCCCAAAGCTGCCCCATCCCAGACATTCCCTCACCCTGGTCCATCTCTCCTACTGGGCTCCCTCAGTCCGAGCAATCAGTACTCACACTGTCACACAACACACACACACAGTCACACAGACACAGACAAACAACTAACTACTTATAAAGATAAGACAAATAAAATGTACAGAAAGAACAAATTAAGTAAAAAAGGGTACAGAAAATACAAAGAAATGTAGCTTTTAAAAAAACTGTTGGGTCCAAATCAAAGTTTAAATCCTCCTCGCTCTGATCTAAAAGTATCAGCAGTCACAAAACACACTACTCAATCGCCATCTGCACAGGAGAAAGTAAAAGTGTCTGCTTGTATGACTCACTTTCTTCCTGCCTAGCTAAAAAGCATGTGACTTACAGTACTGTAAGCCATGTGATGTGTGGGGGGGGAGCTGCCAAATCTGAAACACCAAGTGGATCACTTAGAATCCTAATGAGGCGAAGTCCATTAAAAACAATGACTTCACCTTACTTGGCGTTGCCATTCCATATGTCTGATAGGTAATGACAAGGCGAAGTGAGCACTTTGCATTGCCCACTCCGCATAGCGGAGTAGCAACGCAAAGTGCCCACTTCATGTTTACTTAGCCGGAGAATTTTAAATTCGCTGCATCTCTACTAACACGTATAGTTTATTGTCTTGCTTCCCATGAATCTGCATTCACTGCTGGAGGAGGTGTTTTATTTATGCTACTTCTACTGACTTTAAAAACTATTATTCTGCTAAACGTTGAAGACTTTTGGCCTTAGCCAAAAGCAAGAAACATTGAAATTATAATAACTTTGTCATTTATTTAAGCCTCGAGTAAAAGAAAGAGAATTCACAGAAACCAGGAAAAGACCTTCTTCAATCCAGCCTCTCCAATGACACTTCAAATCTCCAGACAGAATCACATGAGTGAGATACCACAAGAGACATTGGCTGAGCATACTCTAAATACTTTAAGGTGCTTGCCTAAATATGTGTCTTTTAAGAATCCTGGTTCCATATAAAATGTATAAACATAAAATGAAATGAAATATTGTTTAAATGCTAGCAAAGATTATTAGCACTACGCAATTATGTACTTGTGTTTGTTAAGGTTATACTTGAAAGAATACTACTTTAAATTGCCTCCTGATAGGAGTTATAGGGCTTCATACATACAGTAGGTAGTAAAGATTGTGTAAGGAGATAAAGTGCACGAACAGACAAAAGTCTGAATTAGATTTTCTAAAAATGTTTTGTACTGTTTAAATGTCAAAAATGTTTTAATGTTAACTGTGCATTAAAATAAAAAGCTTTTGATTGCACTACATGTCCAAGAATAAATCTGCCATCTCAGAAGTGACCAAAATAAAAACAGGTGAACACAATATACGGCACAACTTTCCTTAAACAGCTAACAGAGATAAATTAATAACTAGTAATTTTGTTTACAGTCCCCTACTGGTCTTGTTCCCTCAAAGGCTAAACAGGCCCTCAGTGTTCACCCTGTTAATACCCTTAAAATACTTGAAGGTCCCAATTATGTCTCCCTTCTCCCATGTTTCCTCAAGGGAGCACATGTTGAGCTCACTGAATCTCTCCTCATAGGTGTTGCCCTGTTCACCCTGGATCATCCTAGTTGCCCTTCTCTAGACCATCTCCAGTAAATTGATATCTTTCTTAAGATAACATGCAGCAAAACTGCATACTGTTCTCCAGGTGTGGTCTTATCAGTGAGCTGTACAGCAGCAGAATGACCTCTGCCTTCCTGGTGGTAATTCCCCTGGCTTTGAAACCCTGCATTCTATTTGCTTTGGCTGCTGCTCCCTTGCAGTGTGCAGTGTTTTGGATTACTTGTGGCCATAAATGAGTGGGGCCATCACACTGAGGTAGTGAGAGCCAGAAGACGCCCTGCAGAGAAATAGAATCTGGAATGGGGTCCTTTCTGTCTGGTTTCCATACCCATGGGCACCACCAGTATTAGTGGGCAAGCAGTCTGTGCAGCTCCAGAGGCCCGTCCTACCCGAGTGGTGTTGTGCAATGCCAGATCCATTAAAAACAAGACTGCAGTTATTGCAGATCTTGTTGGGTCAGTGGATCTGGCATGCATTACCTAGACCTGGCTGGATGAGAATGCATGCCATATATTAGCGGCTGCTATTCTGGCTGGGTACTCGGTGTTACACCACCCAAAGTTGGACCATGGGGAGGGGGGGTTGTGGTCTGTTTTAAGACTGAACTGAGCCTCACAAGTGTACCAGTTGAGAGGGCTGAGTCATTTGAGTGTACTGTAGTGGCAGGTGTGGGTTGCAGAATCGCTCTCATCTACTGACCGACAGGTAATGAGAAGCGGTTCCTGCAGGAAGTAGCGAACTTCATGATTGACATGGCATTCAAGTTGCCCAGGCTGATGGTCCTGGGTGACTACAATGCCTGAGTCGATGATGAACTCTCGCAGTTTGGACAACACTTCCTCCAACTGATGACATCTTTGGGCCTTACACAAGTTGTTACTTCTGCCGCTCATAAAGGTGGTCACTCTTTGAACTTAGTCTTCCTCCTAGGGATCAAAGCCTTCGATTTGGGGGTGGAACCTGTCAGATGGTCCGATCGTTACACTGCGGAGTTCAGTTTCTGCACCCCCCTTCATAGGCCTACTCCTGTGGAGATGATCAGGTACCACTCTTTGCGAGATGTAAGCTCTGAGGGCCTGGCAGTGGTGCTTGACCTAGCGGAGCTTTCTGGAATGAGCAGTGACCCAGATGCCTTGGTTTTGGCCTATAATAAAGCCATCTCCTAGGCCCTGGATTCAATTGCTCCCATCCGTGTTTGTCCCCTCCCCCTTCGCCCTTGGTCCCCTTGGTTTGATGGGACTTTGAGGGAGATGCAGCAACATGGATGAAGATTAGAGTGGTGCTGGTGGAGATCTGCCCTTGATGCCGACCATCTTACATTGATAGAACATTATCAAGTCTATCATTCCGTAATCTCTCGTAAGAAGGCAGAGTTCCTTTCCAGGGAGATTGCGGCTGCTCAGAACCGACCAGCTCAGCTCTTTCGAACTGTAGACAGACTATGCAACCCAACCTGTCTGCAGGTTTAAAGAGCCATTTCACAAGTTAAGTGTGAAGAGCTCGCTTCTTTGAGGCTAAGGTGGCCGACATCAGGGCAGCACTCCAGCCTATATCATCTATGGGAGAAACTGTGGATTGGTGCTTGGTCATGGTCCTTAGGCTCTCCTGGAGTACTTTTGACCAGCCGGAGTTCATTGATGTCATGCGGATTGTCCAGGGTATGCGCCCTACATGATGTAATTTAGATTTGGGCCCAACTTCCCTGATAAAGGGTTGTTGTGATATTATTGGCCTGGTCCTAGCACGAATAGTCTGGTGCTCCTTGGAGATGGGTGGGTTCCCTAGCTCTCTGAAGGAGGCGGTGGTAATGCCCCTCCTGAAGAAAGCTTCTCTGAACCCAGACTGCCATGCTAACCGCAGATCAGTCTCTAATCTCCCCTTTGCGGGGAAGGTGATTGAGAAAGTAGTGGCCATACAACTGGAGAACCATTTGACCATCCATGACATTTATGAACCACTCCAGTCTGGTTTTTGAAAGAGGCATAATACCGAGACGGTGCTGGTTTGGGTACTCAATGATCTCTTGATGGCAAGAGATTGAAAGAGCCGCTCCATCTTGGTTCTTCTTGATCTCTCTTCAGTATTTGACACTGTGGACCATGGGGTACTTCTCAAATGCCTGAGGTTCATCTGTGGCCTGTCTAGTACAGTCCTCAGGTGGTTTAGATCTTTCCTCACAGGCAGAACCCAGAGGAGGGTATCAGGGATTAATTCCTCTGGCCCAGTCTCTCTATCTTGTAGGGGTTCCTCAGGGTTTGGTGTTATCCCCCATGTTGTTCGCAGTGTACATGCTACCCATCAGAGACCTTGTAAGAAGGTAAGGGCTGAGGTTTCACTGCTATGCTGATACCAAGCTCTACCTATCTTTTGCACTCGACCAGGATAGAGCTCTCTCTGTATTCAACAACTGCCTAGCTGAAATCCAGTACTGAATGACTTCAAGCTGGCTGAGGTTGAACTCAGAGAAGACGGAGGTGATGATTGTGGACCCCGGTCACTGGATAGAGGGGATGGGAGCTGGCTTACCTTCAGGACATTTTCTGGGTGGCATCCAGCTCCCTACCTCTGAATGGGTGCGGAACCTGGGGGTGATTTTTGACGATGGGCTGACACTTTGATTGCAGGTGTCGGTAGTCATCAAATCATCCTTTTACCATCTGAGGAACATCTCCAGGATTAAGCACCTAGTTCTGTCCAGTGATCTGCCCACATTGGTCCACTCCTTTGTGACCTCACACCTTGATTACTGCAACTCCCTGTATCTAGGGCTACCAGAGGTTGATATCTGCCACTTGCAGCTCATGCAGAGTGCTGCGGCCCAGTTATTGACAGGTACTCCTTGTGCCTGTCATATTTTTCCAGTCCTGCGCGATCTGCACTAGCTGCCAATACAATGATGGATCACCTTTAAAGTTGGTCTTCTGACTTATAAAGCCCTACATGGACTGGGCCCGGACTACCTGAAAGAGCTCCTGGTACCTTACTGCCCTAGGCGATCGCTCCGCTCGGTGTAGCAGGGGTTGTTAGAGATTCTGAGGGTTTCCTTAAAATCTTCAGGGGACCGTGCTTTTATGTACGTGGCTCTTGCTCTCTGGAATTCTCTACCCCGTCCGCTTTGGCAGTGTGCATCTGTGGAGGAATTTAAAAAGGCCTTAAAGACCCATTTATGGTCAAAGGCATACCCCCGATGATGATATTATATTGTATTTTATGAATTCAGAAGTTATTGGATCTGTGTTTATTTTGCTGTTTTATGCATAATTGTTGTAAAGGCGCCTTGGTTTAAGAAAGGCGTGGTATAAGTAAAGATTTATTACTATTATTATTACTCCCAGGTCCTTTTCTCACTCTGACCTGATTTCCTGTGCTCCACCCAACTAGTATTTGTTCCTCAGATTCTTCACCCTCAAGTACACAATATTGCACTTTTTAGCATTTAACCCTAGCTGTCAAATGCCAGATCACTTTTCTAGCTAAGTCAGGTCCTCCTAAAGTTCTTATCTTCCCTCCTCTGAGTCCGCTCTCTAAAAGAGACTGGTGTCATCCATGAAAAAGCAGATTTTACCCTTGATCCCATCTGTGATATCACTTATGAAGATGTTAAACAGCACTGGACCTAGTATCGAGCCCTTTGGGACCCCACTGGTCACAGGCCTCACTTCTGAGAGGTTCTCCCAACTATCACCATCTGGCTTTTATCCAGCAACCAACTTCTGGACCATCCCATGAGCATTGTCCACACACCCAAGTCCTCCAGCTTCCTGCCCAATCTCCTATGAGGCACCAAGTCGAAGACCTCACTGAAGTCTGGATACAGGACATCAACCACCTGTCCCTTGTCCATTGTCCTAGTGATCCAAGTGAAAAAGTCAATTAGGTTAATTTGGTAGGACCTCCACTCAACCTAGAATCCATTTTCCTCCAGAAAGCTGATCAGTATCTCTTTTAGGATGGTCTCCATCAGGTTACCAACTATTGAGGTAGGCTGACTGGTCTGTAGTTACCTGGTTCGTCCCTCAGCTCACTTTAATGGACAGGCACCTCATGCACCACTCTCCAGTCCTGGAGCATGATTTTGGACTCTAGAAAGGTTTTAAATGGGTCTGCCATGGGACCTACCAGAACCTCTGCCAGTTTTCTAAGGATCCATGGGTGCATGCCATCTGGCTCTGATGATTTGTCCACCTTAAGAGCCCTTAGGCCCCTGAGTACCCTGCTGACCTGAATTGCACCATCTGTGACTTCACCCCTCTCAGTGCCCAACCCCCTACTCCCTTCTGATAATGGTCTGTCCTTCTGCCGAGTGAAGACTGAACAGAAGTATCCGTTAAACACCTCTGCCTTTTCTTCACTATCCATTGCCCATCCCCCATCCTTTTTTAGCCTGACAATCTCATCCTTTTTGTTTCTTTTCTCCCTTATATACCTGAAAAAAGCATTCTCACTTGTTTTTACCCCCTGGCCAAGCTATACCTCTCAAGTAGCCTTTGCCTCCTTTACCACCCTCCTTGCCTCCCTTGACTTTCTTGACTTAGCAGTGTAATCCATACCATGACTTAGCAGTGTAGTCCACACTGTTGTGGTAAGTCCAGCTCACCATCAGATTCTTGTATGTTGGATTGGCTATCCAAAGAATATACCACAAGCAGTATGTAGTAAAAAACAGTTGTATTACAAATACTCACGTCAGACATGTGACAAAGCAGTCAGAAGGGAGCATATTTCCCACCATTCCTTGAGTATGGTCTCTGTTTCTCCAAGGAGCTGGTGTGCATACAGTTATATATGATAGATAACAGTCTCAGTTGCAGATATGATAAACATACAGCATTGGATAAGGCATGTAAATGAGGTGGCTCCCTTGGGAAATTACATAGGAAATAAAGTTGCAAAGTAAATAAGAATCTTAGAACAAAGAAAATGCATTGTCACCTATATGTTATCAACAAACAGAATGCAACATAAGCAGAAATGCACATGGCGTGATACTTTGGTATAAGACACAAATTACACATGATTATATGACTATATATCAGAACACATATATCAATCACTGATGAACCATAAAAGCCTTCCATCAGTGATAGTGGTCATAAAGTATATAAACGGAACACACATAACCTAGATAAACACATTACAATAAAAGATATGCATATCAGGTGTAATAAACATAAAACATGTATAAAACTATAAAATGATGTAAAACATGATATATAGCAGCAAATATCAGTGACAAGCACAATCCTAGTACTCATGTTTGTATGATGTATTCCTATATCTATATGTTAGTGCAATATAACAATATCACAGTGCAGCAATAAGATTACTTATCGTATAAGCATGTTGGTCAGTATATTGGGTAAAACCCAGGCATATCAACACTATCCTCCTAATTCTGAGCATGCTTATACTTTCTTTTTTATTCTTTTTCCATATTCTGTTTATACTCATGTGGCCAGGACAGTTCAGCCCTGCCCAGCCCATACCCCAGTGTCTGACATCTCGCCAGGACTTACCTAGTGGCCTAAAAACCCCCACAGTTCCCATCACCCCATAGTGAGTTCAGGATTGGGAGGGCTGTCCTCCCTGAAGTAAAGATCCAGTTCTCAGCCTCCTGATTCTGGGGATGTAGCGGGTGAGGAACCAGTGGCGGGGCATCATACAAGCCTGTCCTGTCACCATTTTTCCTCTGTTTTCTCCCTTCACCATGCTGGGGCATTCTTATTAATGTGTGCATGTGGAGGCATGCAGGACCAGCACCCATGTCTGCCATTCCCATTCTACACTGCCACTTGGCCTACACCTGGTGTTAGCCATTTGGTGGAGAAAGCAGTCCCCTCTCTCTCTCTCTGGGAGAGGAGAGGAGAGAAGTCCCGTGGATCCTCAATCCTCTCCACCCCCACCAACCCCTGGAAACCAATGCTCATTTTCTGAATACTGGTTGCCAGCATAGAGTGGGAAGTGGGGTCCAAAAACTCAACCCTCAGCACCAACGGGCTGGATGTATGCTTATACATTCTGAGACTGCCCTCTTGTTCCCCCCTTTTTCCACCTCCTTGCTGAGCCAGCAGGGTTTTTTGGCCTTAGCTTTCTTACTTTTCATTCTGGTAAACTCATTAGTCACCTCCATCAATCCCTTTTTATTATGGACCATTTCTGTTCCACATCCATTGCCACACTGATCCCAGAATGGTGTCCTTTCAGAACACCTCCCATCCTACCAAAGTCAGTCTCTGAAAGTCCAAGACCCTTATCTTGGTCCTGACCATACCTCTGCCCCTGTACAAGTGAAACCACACTGTGTGGTAGTCACTTCCTGCAAGCAGCACATCCACCTCTTCATCCTGAGCATGTGCACAGTTGGACAGGACCAGATCCAGGATGGCCTTCTCCTTAGTGGGCTCCATGATAACTTCAGCCAGGAAAGCACTCTGGAAAGCATCCAGCAGTACTTGTTCCCTACTGCAGGTGGTAGCAGGGATTTTCCAGTCTACCACAGAATTGAAATCAACTATTATTACTACTTCTCCCTTGCTGGCAATACCTAAACTCTGGGACCCCAATTCCTTATTCTGGGAAGGTGATTTGTAGACTGCTTCCATCCTTAGTTTCCTCCCTTTAATGGATTGGCACTGCACCCACAAAGGTTTAAGCTTGCCCTCCACATCATCTGCTCCAGTGCAAATTATTTCCTCCTTCAAATACAATACCACTCACCCCATCCTCCTATATTTTATGTACATATAATGTATGGTATAATGTTACAGCCAAGAATCTATTGTTTCATGGGGTTGTTGTACCCTTGATGCAACATGAAAATGTTGTTGTACCATTGTGGGTATGTCACATCAATGGTACAACAACAGGGTTTGGTCTGCACATGTGCATTACTCGAACCTCCGGCCTTCCTGAACCAGCCATGGTGACAACTGGACCTGGAGTAGAGTAGCATTGACTCAAAAAACTAAAAGGTAAGGCTCCTACTACTCTTTTTTCATTTTTGATGTGGACCATGCCCTATAAAATATAATGTATGATCCGCGATTGGCAACAAAACATGTATTGCCATCTTGCGCGTGCCAAGACGATTGATACCTCTTGAACTTTGCTCTCAAGGTTTAAATGGTCATCATGGTAACCTCTTGATGGCTACATGATTGTTACTGATGATGGACCATACGTTATCCTTTATTTTATACCCAGGAACTGCTAGGTCCCAGTCATGGTTATGTGTGTCCCAAGTCTCTGTGATGGCCACTATGTCCACCTCTCCCTCAATCAATAATGGCTACAATTACTTCTTTTTTCCCCTCAGACATCTGGGGCCTGATATTCAAATTTTGCCTGATCACAAAACCCAGTTTGCCCATGCAAACCGAACTTTGTGCAGAGCTGCCATATTCAAAAGCCTGGGTAGTGCGGGCAAACAGAGTTTGCACCCAGGCAATATTCAGAGGGAGGTGCAACACAAATGAAGGGATGGGGACCTGAATATTGGCACAGTCCAATATTCAGAGTATGTGTGCCATGCAAGGCCATTTTGCTAGGTCCCCTTGCATGGTGCACATACTGTTGATCAAAACCTTGACTTATTCCCTCATAACCCTAGCTGTTGGCAAAGGAAATGCAGTACCCCCATCCCAACACAGTAGTCCCTGTGGTCTAGTGTCTCCCTCATTGATTGCCAGTCTTATGTACAAACATAAAGTTTCCCTGGTGCTAGAGGACCCCCCTCCCCCCAATCACCGGCCTGATGTAAAAATGTAAAGTTTCTCTGGTGTCTAGTGGTTCTCCCCTTCCCCCCAATCTCTGTCCTGATGTTCAAAAGTAAAGTTTCCCTGGTGTCTAGTGCCCCTCCAGCCAATCACCAGCCCAATGTAAGTAAGTAAAGTTTCCGCAGTGTCTAGTGGTCCTCCCACCCACCGATCACTGGCTTGATATAACAAATGACAATTTTCTGTGATGTCCAGTGGTCCCTCCCATGTGATCATAGTGGCCTGGCCTAGTCCATCCTGACCTGACTTGTTGCAATTAATAGCTACCTCATGTAGTAGACCCTATTCACAAAAGATTTTCACCACAGGCACAAATTCTTGAAAGTGTTTTGTGCATAGACCTGCTCAAAGCAGTCAGTGTATGTTTTATTCAAGTATCATATTTGAAATTAAAGTGAGGAATGCTGACTTTCAGAAACGTGAGGCACGCAGCATTTTCTGATGTCAAACGGGATTGTGTGTCAGTAGTGACATTACCAGTTGAACTGAACAATCCTTCTGAACAGACACTAGTCGGAGGGCAGTTCATATACTTCATTGCAATGCTTACTAAAGCAGGCTACATATTTTGTTTGGATTTCCAGTATTTCAAAGGCTCAGCATTCCAGCTGATACTGGGCTCTGCAGGTACATTTCAACAATTGTCTGTGCTGAGGCTGTGTTACAAGAGGCATATGAAGACGTTACAATAACATCTTCTAAGTTACTCCAGAGACATGAAGCTGAACCAAGTGACTGTGGGATAGTGCTGTCATGCTTGGCTGGTGGTGGAGATCATGTGATGCTTTCAGCTCCATAGCAGCTTCTCCTGTCAGCTGTCACCACCCTTCTGCCTTAATCTGCTGCTATTTCTCCAATAGAGGTGCAATCTCTACTGATACCTGCTGCTGCCTGCTGCACCAGAATATCCAGTTTTGGAACATCACAACTGGCGATTTCAGCCTCGATGGAGACAGAAATGAAGCAGGCCCTCCCGAGGCACGCTCCACCAGTGTCTCCCAAAAAGCAGGCCAAGAAGTTCAAATCGCAAGCTCAGCAACCTGCAAAGCAGCTCAGATCCTCTATCATGGCTGTTCCACTCACATAGGAAAGATTTCTTTAGGAGTTACTCCCCTTTAAAGAGTCCCTTGCAGACATAGCAGCTGAATTAAAGTCAATCCAATCAGACCCGGGAGACCTGGGCCGAAGGATTACTGACTCCAAGGCACGTACAATCTCCCTGGAAACCTGGTGGGACAAATTTGAGGCTGAAGTACACAAGCTAATACAACAAATAACAAAATTATAGCTCAAGACTGAGGACCTTGAAGGACACAGCCGAAGAAACAACATCCTGATCTTCGGTTTTTCAGAAGCTGAGGAGGGCTCCTCAACAATAACTTTTATACAGAAGCTTTTGGTGAAAGTAGTGGGCCCATGACCTCACAATCTATCCTACCTTATTGAAAGAGCCCACCACTCCCTCTGGCCCCGATCACTGGACCCGGCTACTGCAAAACCCATAATAATAAGTTCCTGAACTATTTAGAGAAACAGCACTTTTTGTCCAAAACTGGAGAGCTGCAATCTATCCTGTGGGAGAGGAAGCTGCTGTATTTTACACAAGACCTACTGTTAGAAACTCGACAGAAATGGGCAGCATTCCTCCCGATTGTGAGCAAGCTTATAGCTGCAGGCCTGAAGTTTAAAATGGCCTATCCTGCTCGCCTGCAAATCTACATTGATGGTACCTGGCATTCCTACGATTCCCCAACTCAGGCTCTATCTGAATTAGCTAACCGACTACCAGCACTTTTCAAAACTTCCTGAGTAGATTTCTACTAGCAAGTTAAAGAACAAGACTATGGTACCAGATTAAGGAATCTAGGTCTTTACTCCATGCAATATAGAAAATTAAGAGGAGATACGATATTAGTCTAGAATGCTTTTCAAAATAAGAGTTTATTTGAAACTATTGGATTAAGTTTCAATACCTCTGTATCATTTACAAGATCCCATAATAAACAACTGTCTGGCACACATAATAAGACCAATAAGAGAATTCAGTGGTTTACTCAAAGAGTGATTTCTACTTGGAATACACTGCCAGAAGAGGTAGTTGAAAGCAAATCATTAAGTATTTTTAAAAAGGGACTAGATTAATTTATGGGAGATTGTAAATTCTCCTTCCACCAATGATTGGCGTCGAGCTCATTAAAGGCATTACTGCCTACTGAGCTTGTAATTTACCTATGAACCTATAAGGCTTTTTCCTTTTGTGGAAGGTGGCTGAACTTTGCCTGGTGTTTTAGTTCTTACCTCAGTGAGTCTGTCCCCAAACTTGGATAGCCAGATCTGGTCTGTGTGGTGACTGGGACTTGCCTCATGAACTTTTTCTGGTCCCTTAGTATGCCTAGCATCCCCGATTTCTCCAGTAGAGGTCTCATCCCTGTGGCAAAGATCCTTTTTGTTGGCTCCCTTTCTGGCTGGACTAGAACTTTCTGGGCATTGAGAGGGGGCATAGAACTGCTTGCCCAAGTCTCCGTTTTCCAGAGGTTTGGTTTTCCTGGCAGACAGGTCCAGTGGTATTTTGGACCCCTGTGGGACTATACCACCTTCCTGATTATCAAGGGTCCCTCTCCCCATGGGGAATACTAATTTTGATACTGCTGCTTAAATTAGCTAGAAGGTTTTGAAATGTTTCTATATTCTAGTTTCTGTAGGGGGTTGCGGGGTCCACTGATCTGCTTTCCACTACTTCCTTTCTCGACTCCTTTCCCTTTGGATGGCTGCTCTTTCTATTTCACTGTCACACTTATGTATTCTCCTCTATTACCTGCTTGAATCTCTCCAGTGAACTCAAGCTCCCTCAAGACATGTAATCCCTATGCAATAGACAGATCAGTTTTCAGTCTTTTGTGTTTCTGTTTTAGTCTGAATGGTGGATTTACCTATGTATGTTCAGTGTGGTTGTTGCTGGGTGGATGGGAAGGCTTTGGGGGGGGGGTCTGAGGGATGGAAAGCCCTGTGGATGATGAGCCTCATGTCCTGATTCATTGGAGGTTGACCATGATCTCTTCCCTACTCACATTTATTTTTTTTCCAGTTTGGTGGCTGGGAATTAAAACCACTAGTTGGGAAAGGGGCACCCACTTTGCAATCATGTTGGCATTGTATGACATCTTTACTCCCTCCCAGTGTCCTTTACCTAACTTACATCCCAGACCCCAGTGTAGTACAGTAGGGGGACAATGGGTCTCAAGGGGGCGGTCCTTAAGCTCACTTCTATTTGTCCTGTCTTGGGGCACTCCATCAGCTAACAGGACCATTTTATATAGTTTTGGGGTAGGAGGGGGAATATTTCTAGGGTAGGGAACTTATTGGAATATTCTCTCTTCTAAGAAGTGAACAGGCTACGTCATCAGGGTATTAGCCAGGTGTTTACCGCCGGTGAATCATCCTCAAGTAAAGGGATTGCAGTACTAGTAAATGATACTATCTCCCTACAGGTAGACCACATCATCTTCGACCCATTGGGACGATATATTTTCATCAAAGGCCTACTTGACTGCAGGGAATTGATTCTCGCCAGTGTTTATGGGCCAGTTGGAGGTGACCCAGCTTTCTTTATGGAATTAGCTGATAAGCTAGCTCCATATCTTTCTCTACCTTTTTTTATAGGAGGTGACTGGAAACTGCCTCCCACTCAGGATCCTGATAGGTCCAACTACACCCTCAAGCCTCTTTCGCCTGCACAACATGCTCTTCAGGAGTTTATGGATCTAATATGTCTCTGCAACCCCAGGTGGATCCTCAATGCACAGCCCCACTCATACTCCTTTTATTTTATGGTACATCACACTTCCTCTAGACTCAATTATATCCTCACCAGTCTCTCACTTCTCCCCGGCCTATGTAGTGCAGGCTTAGAACCTATTGTGCTTTCTGATCATGCAGTTGCTTGGATCTTACTTACCCTCGAAGTCAATTCACAGAGAGATATTTCATGGAGACTTAACACTTAGCTTCTTAAAGAAGACCTGTAATATCCAAGATATCCACTCTCATTCAATTCTTTACCTCTTATAATCAAAACACAGTGCCGAGAGTCGATCACAAATGGTGTGCCTTAATATGATTTTATGGTTGGAATTCATTTGCCTGGCCTCCACCCAGAAACGTTGTAGGGAATCAGAAGCTCTCTCGTTACTTGCCCAAATTCGCTCCCTGGAACAGCCCCTTTCTCCCACCTCCTCTCTGGATTCTTTACAGATGCTACTTTCTCTTTGGGACAAATATTTCACTCTTTTACAGGAAAGGGTGGAATATGCTATCTTGTGGACGCAGTCCATAATATATTGAGCAGGGAAAAAAGACAGGGTGGCTGCCTGCTCTTCATCTAAGGAAGCTTGAAGCCTCAAGACTCATACCTTCTATCTTGGCTCCAGGTGTGTCCATGAAAACACTTCCTAGAGAGACTGTCTCGGTTTTGAACATTTTTACTCTAATCTATATGACAGATACCCGAGTCCACCAACCACTGAAGAAGTCTCTTCCTACCTCGAGTCTGCCCCTCTACCCCATCTTTTAGATCATCACCATACTCTTCTCTCCTTCCCCATTTCTCTGGCAGAAGTGGAGGCTGCCATTAACAGCTTTGACCCTTGATAAGGCTCCTGGCCCAGACAGCTTTCCATCAAACTTCTATAAACTCTTTCTGAAGGACCTTCCCCCCACCTGCTTCATCTTTACCAATTTATGTTTTCTGCTGACTCGCTAGATCCCTCACTTTTACAATCCACTGTTGTTCTATTGCTCAAGCCAGATAAACCCCCTTCGCAGCCTGCAAGTTACCGTCCCATTTCCTTACTAAACTGTGGTATTAAAATCTTAACTAACATTTTAACAACCAGAATTAGGAAAGCCTGGTTGTGCTTACTTAGTCCCAAGCAAGTTGGCTTCGTCCTGGGAAGATCTTCTACTGATCACCTTGTAAGATAGGTCACTTCTTCCAAGCTGCCTATGCCTATGGCCTTGATCTCTCTCTCTCTCAATGCCAAAAAGGCCTTTGACTGAACCTTTTTATGGCTAACCTTACAGAAGATGGTGTTTCCCTCCTCATTTCTACAGTGGCTTCAGGTGATATACAGTATTCTTCCCCATTGGCTAAGATCTACTGCAATGGTGTCTTTTCCTCTTCACTCCCCCTCCATACAGGCACACGTCAGGGTTGTCCCCTTTCTCCCTATCTTTGTATTTTATACCTGTAACCACTTATTAGATGCCTGAAATCCTCCCACAACATACAAGGCATCCCTGTGGGTAATTTGACCCTGTCTCTCTCGGTATACGTGGACGACATCTTACTACATCTCTCCAACCCTGCCCTTTCTCTTATTGAGGTACTGAAAGTGATTGATCAGTACAGCCATTACTCTAACTACAAATTGAATCTTAACAAAACCGAAATATATCCTGTTAACCACTTTGTTTGTATGCAGGATCTCAACTCCTTTGGCATGAGATGGCCCCCTAGATCTACTAAATACCTTGGTATTTCTCTCACTACAGATCCCTCTTTAATGCAGAAGTTGAAATTAGAGGATCTCCTGGTTGTTATACAACAAGACTTGTCATGATGGAAAGGTATTCTGCAGTTTCTTTGGCCATCAGACCCCATAAACACTCATTAGGGTCTAGGGTTGAGAACTTGGCCTCTTCTTCATCATTGACGGGGGTCCATACAGGCTTCATCATCATTAAGGCCTCATCCTCAGGGTAGAATAAATATCGTTAAAATGAATATTCTTCCTAGACTTTTCTACCCCTTAAATATACTCAATCTCTGGTTTCCTTTATCCTTTTTCAAATGCATTCACTCACTTATCATCTTTTTTATTTGACTAGGAAAATCCCCTAGGCATTATTACCTTAAACTGGGGCTCCCTAAAGAACTGGGAGGTCTTAGGTTACCCAATTTCTTATTTTACTATTGGGCCAGCCACCTTTATAAATGTGGTAAGTGGCTCTTTATCGCTCATGACCCACCTGATGATGCCTATATTCCTATCTGGTTGCAGATAGAATCCCACCTGATTGCAGTGCACAATACCTCCCCAGCTGCTATTCTTTTTTCTCCTTGGAAATCTCTTCTGGTTTCACTGTGCTCTTCCCCAATCAGGCTCTCTATTAGAGTCTTCTCACAAATTTGTGCCTTCCTGAAAGTGTCCCCTGGTAAGGAGTTCTCACAACCTATTTTGTCTAACTTAAACATCAAGATTGGAGGCTGTCCACTATCTACTGGTTAACTTCCTATCACACAGGAGCTCAGAGTATCAGACCTCTATTCCCAGACATCTCTACTCAGCTCTTCGGAATTACTGGCCAAACTCCAACTAGGCCCAACCAGCATCTTCAAAATTTATCAACTCCGCCATTTGGTACTGAAGCAGTTTGGTCCAGCTTTCAAACCTTCAGCACTCAGTGACCTTCTTAACCGAATCCAAGATTTTGTGTTTATACCCATGGAATCTCTAGTCTATATTTGTCCCTGCTTACCACCTCCCAGGCTTCCTCCCCAGTTGGATCAAAAGTGTGGGAATCGTTAATGCCTGATTATACCTTTAACTGGCTTCATTTTTGGAAAAACCTTTACATCTACTTAACTCAGGATCGGTTAATGCTCACTCAATACTATATATTAAATAACATGTATTACACCATGGTTAAGCTGGCTAAGATGGGTCACTTTCCCTCCCCTTCCTGCACCAGATATGGTAAGGCAGATGGATCCCTGCTACATATTTTTTTGTCTTGTGACATATTATCTCCCCTATGAGAGAGCATTCATGAGCATATTGACCCCCTACTAGGGCTAGATGGTCTCTTTTCACCTGAGGTATGCATCGTTGGGGATTATTCTCAGATACTGGTCAAGGACAGGAGATATCATATGGCTCTCATCTCTCTCTGAATATTAAAGAATTGGTTCTCAGACACTGGCTGGATCAGTCATCTATCTCATATTGTGAGTGGTTGCATGAGCTTTCCTTCTCTCTCGGTACTGAGTGCCCGATTGCCAGTTTCCTACACTGCCTTCCCCTTTTTAACAAGAAATGGGTCAGACTTTATGCCCTTTACCTAAATTAATTTCTTTGGACTTTCTCTGGTTCCTCATCCCAGATTGCAGTAACACAAGGTTTCTTTATTGCTCATACTGAGATTATATAGTTGTTGGAAGTGATTACTTACTCTGTAAGGGGAGGAAGGTTGGAGAGGTAACAAGGCGGGGGGAGTGGTGGGGGGTGGGTTTGCTTCCTTGTTCATTGTTCTGAATAATGTTTGTTGTGGATGCTTATTTTTAAACAAAAAAAGTTGATTAAATAATAAAAAAATGCTTGGCTGGTGGTGAAGAAGAGGATTTGGCTGCAATGGCTGAGGAGGAAGAGGGAGAAAATGCTACAACAGTAGAGGATGGGCCACCTGATGCTGTGCTGCTGTGTTGTAAAGAAGATTCTGAATGTGGTGCTGCTATTGTACTCTGTTCCATGACAGCATGCATGTCATCAATTATTTCTTGTTTGTTTCACTCGAAACAAGTGTCATCATCATCCATCAATAGTTGCTTTGATTTGTATCGTGGGTCCAAGATTGTTGCTTTAATGTTGTAATCAGAATGAAGCATTTTACATAGTTTGCCATCTTCTTCAACTTTTTTGATCATACATCTCGTTAGATCTTGTATTCTGGAGGGTAACCTGCACATGTCAGAGCTACTGGCAGCCAGTGTGATCGTGGAATTGTCTTGCTTCTCTAACTATTCCCTAAACAGATTCAATCTGAATTTTAACATTTTTATTAGGGGTATCACCTGCTCAGAGTTATTGTATTTGCACTAACCTCCCTGGTGATTTCTTCAAATGGCTGGAGCAGTACAATGAGAAACTCCAGCATGGCCCACTGTGGTGGAGTGATATAGATGTCTGCATCACCAATTTTATTTTCTAAGGTATACTGCCTGACAGCTTTCTTTTGTTCCAGCAGCCTTAGGAACATATAAAAGGTTGAATTCCATCAAGTATAAATGTCTTGGATCAGTCTGTGCAAAGGTAAACTGTGCTCCTGCTGTATTTTTTCAAACAAGTGGCAGGCTTTGCTTGAGTGACTGAAATGAGTGCATATTCTTTTACCAGTGCTAACTAGAACCTTAATCCGCTGTCATCACCGAGAAAATAATGAACTATTCAATTTAATCAATGCACAAAGCAGCAGATGTGAACAAAGCCCTCCTCCTCCAAGGCCTTCCTTATGTAGGACCTAATATCTGCAACTATAAAGCCAACTGACAGTCCCAGTGAAGTGAATCATTGCTGTATTGGTTTTTGGATCTCTTCATTGATGTTGTATGAGATATGTTCAGATGGAAAATAAAACATTCTTAGAACAGCAAACTACGATGCTTCACTGTCCTCAGTCCCACGTGAATTATCGAAACATACCCAATGGCTGTGACAGACATGAAGGGTTCAGGCTGATAGCTTGTCCATATATCTGTTGTGAGATGCACCACCCTCCCAAATGCACTGCACAAGACACGTCTTAATTTTTTACATACAAAATCATAAAGATTGGGAATCCCTGTTGCTGAGAAGTATTTCTGTGATGGTATACTATATCGAGGTTCGAGGTACTCAAGCAGCCATCTGAATCCTATATGTTCAACCACATTATATGATAGCAAATTAACAGCTTTCATTTTGGAAATGTTTTTGGTTATTGTAACAGCAACAGGGTAAGTTGAGGCATATTTGACCTTACACTCATGTGTTTCTGAGATGGTAAGCTGTCTCCTTGAAGGAGGAGGGCTTTTGAACACATGGTGGTAACTTTCAGTAACAGATGACAGCAAGTGGTAGTTGAGGTGTAGTGCTGCGGGGGCTGCCACTGCTTTCATCTAAGGGCTCCCCCCTGAGTGTAGTGAGCTATTGCTATCGCTTTCTTTTCAAGACTCACAACTGACCTTCTCACTATCTCTAATGTTATGACATCCGTCTAGGTGCCTTTTCAGTGCTGAAGTTCCCAATGCTCTTTTCTTTTTACCCCTGCTGATTGCCCATTTACAAACGCGCATGTTGCTATCAACTCATTGGAAACACTAATGGAGAAGTATGACCAAATAAAAGATGATATTTGTTTAGATTTTTTCCTAGGAAGGCACGACACCATGGTCATCTTTTCAGGGCCCCCCGGATTTATCCTGAGCCTGTTACTGTTCTGGTTTATTCCCACTGTCCCCCTCCTCCTCAACCTAAACATTTCTGCCTGTTCCTTCCTCATCTGCAATTTCCATCCCTTCCAGTAAAACTTCTGTTGCCTGAGGATTCTCTTAATTTTCTTTAATATCATCAGTATTACCTTCAGTGGGTTCAACCTCAGAAAAATTGGATGAGAGACTGGTAGTAGCATAGTATGCAATTATTCCATACCGTTGGGTGCCTCTGTGGGTGGTACCCACCATGTAGTTAGTTTTTTTAACTACATAACTTTTTTTTTTACTTGGAATTGATGATGATGATCCAAGACATTCACCTTTTTTGGATTCAAGCATTCGCTTGGAAGACGAAACCTTATTTGATGTGAAAAAATCCCTTTTGGGGTTTGATTTTGTTTTCCCTTTTCAAGCCGATTCCTGTCTTTTGCAGTGCCACTGCCTACCTGAGAACTAGAAAGTGCCTCATCAACACTTGGATCCATTTTGAAACAAAAGATCCCTCTAACGTGAAATGTGGTGTCCTTCTGATAACTCCCACCCACACAGACCAGGGACAATTTTGCTGTCGTGACTTGTGACTGTATACAGCACACCGACAGCACAGTAGTCCACCACCACTTCTTTCCAAGATTGCCAGACTGGCTCCTATAAAACTTAATGTTAAGTGAAAGTGATCCAATTCAGCAACTGTTAAGTGTGCTTCAGAATTTGAATTGGAGATGCAGACACATCTGGTGCATTAGCCACATGCAGCACAGTCCCACACTGGAGGTTGGTTAATGCTTATTCGTAATGTAAGTCTGTATCGTGATATAGTATAAAACTAATGATAATAAGGAATAATGGGGAATGAGTGATGATGATGACACTTGTGTGTAATGCTTGTGCTTTACTTATGTTGTACTGTAAACAGTCTGCTACAGTTCACAGTCAGATTATCCCCTGGTCCACCCACAGCCAGCAGTACAGTGCAGGTGCATTAACTTGTATGTTGTTTGAACAGTATTTTTTTTAATACATGAAATTGTGATTGAATGTAGGTGATGATGATCGTTATTTGTGATTGGATTGTACGCATAGCCGCACTGAAGCCAGGAAAAAAAAAAAAATTTTTGATTTCTGGGATGTCACATTTATTGTGGGCAACATTGCAGTCTCTTCCCCTCTCCCCTCTTTACATCACAAAGCTTTATTTTGCCACCCTACTGCCAAGAAAAAAAACCTTTCATTTGGGATTTTCTGTAACTGTAATTTCTGGGCCACCAGTACTTTCTCCTCTGGATCTGGAATGGCACAAGTCAGATTTTTTTTTTATACTTTCTATTTATTCCTCCTCTCCCCTCCAGCTCTGGTTTCCTCAGGAGCACCTAGGAGTCATCCCTCTATGGTCCATTCCTACCTGGTCAACCTTTCTTTTTGTGCACACTGCTGCACTGTCTGAGGCCAAGGAAAAAAAAACGTTCATTTGTGATTTTCTGTAACTGTAATCTCTGGGCCTCCCCAGTACTCTGGATCTGGAATGGCATAAGTCAGATTTTGCCAGCCTGCCCATTTTGTACACGCAGCTACACTGTCTGAGGCCAAGAAAAAAACCTTTCATTTTGGATTTTTGTAACTGTAATCTCAGGGACACCCCCTTAGTACTCTGGAGTCTGGATCTGGAATGGCACAAGTCAGATTTTGCCAGCCTACCCTTTTTTGTTCACACAGCTATACTGTCTGAGGCCAAGAAAAAAAAAACTTTCATTTGGAATTTTCTGTAACTGTAATCTCTGGGCCACCACCACCACCAATACTCTCTCCTCTCTGGATCTGAAATAGCACAAGCCAGATTTTGTCAGCTGCGAGCCTGCCCTTTTTGTATACACAGCTACTACTGTCTGAGGTGAGAAAAAGTTTCATTTGGGATTTTCTAAAACTAATCATTCATGGCCCCCCTCCTGCAGTCCTGATGCTCCCTCCCAGCATCAACTGACCGATTTCACCCACCCCACATCCTCCATGATCAGGAATCTCTCCCTCTCCCTCCCCTAGCTGTAGTGCTTTTGTATTTTGGCACTTTGCCTATCTCTCCAGTCTCTGTCTACTAGTTTCTCTTTCTTCTACTGCATCCTCCTCCTTCTGGGTCACATGGTGCACTCACCAGCCTTACATATTGGTGAGTGCATCACATAACCTTCTGTTGCCTAACTGGATACCACTGGCTGCCTGTATGACATGAAGGCATCTCCCAGGCAACAGACAACAAAATCGTGGAAATGGCATCTCCATGGACTTGAAACTGGACTTCTACAGCGAAGTCAAATCAAATCAAATCAAATCAAATTTTATTTATAGAGCGCTTTTCAAAATTGTCAAAGCACAATACAATACAAGAAACAGCCAACAAATAAATATACATTTAAAAACAATTGAAAGACAATGGGTTGGCCTAATCAAAGGTGTTCTCAAATAAAAAACTTTTTAAAGATGCCTTGAATTGCTCTGTGGACTGGCACTCTCGAGTCCGATGAGGTAGAGAATTCCACAGGGTTGGGGCCATAAAAGAAAAAGCTCTGGCCTTAGATGATTGAAGACGAACCCTGGGAACCTCTAGCAATCCCTCGTCAGCAGAGCAGAGTGAGCGAAGAGGCCGGTAAGGCCGCAAGAGATCTTGAATATTTATATCCATATTTATTCGGATCCATGGATTGCAGTTTTGATCCATGGGTCCAGATCTCCAGCAGAACAGCCCGTCCACCCCTTGTCGGGATGTAGGGGAATGGGGTGGTGGGGCACTACTTGCCGGGGGGGTCCTCTAGACACTGGAGAACCACTGCACTGTGTCACAGGGATTCAGAGATAGGGAGGGCGGTCTGCTAGACACCATGGAATGTTGTGAATGTCGAATACAGGGGATCGGGATGGGGAACCATTGGACACCAAGGTATGATAAGGACACATCAGGAATGGGCACGGTTGGGGGGAGGGACCACTGGACTACATGAAATAATTTAATTGATTTATTTTTATAAAATTGGTAACTAGGAAAGGCACACTGAGCTGAGGCTCATTTCCAGGTGTGACCTGGATACAAAGTATGTGCAGGAGTAGAACATTGTTACAGTATAAGTAATTTACAAACATTTACAAGAGTATAATATGGTTCAGGCACTTTGGCCTGAATATTCAGAAATGCGCCAAACAGTGGAGGTGGGGGGGGGAATTGTAGGGGAAGGTGCAACAGGGGAAACGGGAAAACCAGGGCAACTCTATTGATGGCCCTGTCCAGCTACCCTGGCGAGCCGTCTCTCCCTGTACTCTGCCACCATCATCCTCCTTGTGGCCACCACCACCTCTAGGATGCTCGACACAACGAGCAGGGTCTCACGCATTAGCCGGTTTAGCATCCATCTGGGGGGTCTCCACACTGGCCGCTGGACACCTATAGCTAGGGACAGGACAGGTGATCAGTGCACTGGCCAAAGGAACCATGCCCACCCACAGTGTGCAATGGGCAGCAGGACCACACAGCCCTGGATGGCCCGTAATGACCTCTAGCAGGGGGGTGGGCCAATGCGAGCCAGCAACACAGCATACCACTACATTGCACAGAGGTGGTCCCCACCACATAATGACCACACAACTGCACAATGACAATCACATGGTAAAGTGCACCAGCAGCACCACAGCAACAATGGTGGCAGCCAGGTATACGCCCACCCCACAAACAGCCAGCACATGTGTCCAATGGACATGCCACAGTGGCATGCAAAACGCACAATGTGACACACACAGCTGCCATGGCACATGGCACAGGCAGCCATGCCCACACCCACTCCCCCCTGCCACACCCATGTACAGTGTGAAGGACCATGACAGTGCATACCTGCCCCCCTGTGGCCCTGCTGGTGCTGGTCCTCCACCAACATGGCGCACCGCCTGCTCTTGCACTGCCGCAACCCTGGCCTGCCTGCAGTCCTAGGAATAGAAAGAAGACAGGTGCACATCAGTAACCAACCACAGCAGCTGCCCCCCAGACCCCAGTGCACAGGGTGTGCTCCTGCCCGACACATCCTGCACACCTGCATGGCTATATCACAGTGTAAGAAGAAGCTGGCAATGCCACTCCATGATGCACATGATGACAGTGTACCCCTCTGCAGGGCATGCCAGGCAGCCAAGCCAACACCAGAGTACAGCACTAGGGCAGACATGCAACATGGGATGACTTACCTGGCTGTGGCACTGTCCCACGCCTGGCACATGTCTGAAGCTTCCACAGCCAGTCAGGGTCCCATCTCATCAGATCACTATACCAGTGCCTGCACTGTTCCCTGGTTCTGGGCACCCTGGTCCTATACTCCAAGCTGGCAGCAATAGTCTGCCACACAGTGCCCCAGGCCTGCTGTAAGGGCACCTGCCCAAACAGCTGTGGGGTATGGGGCTCCAAACAGGCCACAAGGTTGGCCAGCTCAACTTGGGACCAGTTCTGGGCATGTCGTCTTCTACCCTGTGCCACTGCACTCAGTCATGTTCAGTGGCAAAAATTGCAGGAGGAGTCACACGTTTCTGCTACAGGTGCCGTCAGCGTGTTGTATGGGAGACTGCGCAGTGTCTGCCCATTGAGCAGTGCTGGGGATGCACAGTGGGCATGGCTAGGCGGGGTCATGGGGTAACGGAGGTCTGACTCAGGGGTCAGAGGCCACCCACCAGTGTGCACATGTGCAATACGGAACGGTACCCCATGCATGACCATGCACGTAGCTGGCCATGCACAACACACGCAATGTTACTGCATCACACTGTCCTCGCATGGTGCGCAATTGACACCATGATAGTGCAGTACACATGCGCACTGCAGGCCCGAGCACTGCCCATTCGTTGGCATTGCACCACCACTTGCTTTGGCACAATACCATTGCTCATGGCACAATATCTCAATATTCAGACACCGCATGCAAATGAGCTCATCAGCAAATGTGTGACGCTGTGAGGTACATTAGCATGTCATTACTGTTACGCTCAACCTCATTTGCATGTGTTGTGCCTCATAAGTGCCACGGAACAGCACAGGCCATGGACTGGTATTGCAACCTTGATAGGTAAGTGGTGGATGCCGCTGCAGCACACTGGGAGCAGACAGCACTGCAAGGTGGGATGGACCAGGGAGATGCTGCCACTGACACACTGTGTTGTCTATGTTCACAGAAGGCGACCTGTCGGCACAAGAGGAGGATGAGGAGTGGGGGCCTGCACAGAAGCACAGGCCCTACTTTACTAAGCCTGAGACAGATGCCCTGTTTGAGGCCTACCTTGACATGGAGGCCCTGTTGAGCAGTACCATGGTCACACCACAGGCTAGGGCTGCTGCATGGGTGGAGATGGTGACCTATGTGAACCAGCATGACAGCCACCAGCGGTCGTCGCAGGAGTGCCACAGAAAGGTTGGGACTAACAGGCGGCAGATTAAGCAGAATGTGGCAGCCATCAGAGCATCCCGTAATGCCACCAGGGGAAGGCCAGTGGATGCACCCACACTGACGCCGACAGAGGAGTTAGTGGCAGCCACCATGAGCTGCACCATGGTGGAGGGTGTGCCTGGTGGAGGCTTCCAGATGGGTGGCAGCCCATCACTGCATGGTATGTATGTCAGACATGCACAGCAGGTGGCCCATAGGCTGCATACACGAGCATGCTGGCATGCATGCGGCCATCATTCATGTCATGCATGTGTGCACACTCATGTGCATGCCATGCTGCAGAACACATGCAGCAGCAGTGTACGGGGGGGCATGGAGGGATTGCATCACTGACACAACTTTCTTCTCTTGCAGCACCAGCATGCCTCCGTGCAGAAGATGGGGCACCGGCAGCAGCAGCGGCACCCGTGGCCACCGGTATGGCCCCGTAGGATCAGCCTTCTACATCCATCAGCATCCAGGGGCCTGACAGGCTGCAGCTCAGCTCCACAGTGCCTGTGGATGTCCTGGACCTAGGGTCGGACAAGGCCCTGGATGTGATCTTGCAGGATCCTGTGTGCAGAGACACAAATCGGGCGGGGTCTGACTCTAATGACGACAACTGACAGCTCCTGGACAGCATGGGAAACACTGTGGGCATGTCGCCCCTGCTGACATCACAGTCACATACCACGCCCAGCGATATGCCAGTGGCGGAACAGCTGTCTGCCACCACTGTGGGTGCGCCGGTGTGCATTGCCACAGATGTGCCCTGTGGTGGTGGTGGTGTGGTCGCTCAGGTGCGGGGTGGTGTACAGCAGCTGGACAGGTGATGGAAGCAGGCTGAGGGTGCCACCAGGTAGCCAGCCACAGGGTCTGCTACCAGTGCACCTGCTTTGCCCATTCCCCCTGCAGACCCCACTGTGCAGCATCCACTGGAGAGGGGGTCTCTGCAGCATGGCAGGTCACCACCAGAGGACCAGCATCCCACCTGAGAGCTCCAGGATGCCAGCCATCTGGCTAAGCACACCTGGCTGCTGTGGGCATCTGTTCAGTAACAGCTGCTGCTCACTACTGGGGTGCATGCACTGTGTGCAGAGGTGCACCACTTAGCTGAGCAGCAGGAAAGGGGCACTGCACAGATCCTGGCGGGGATGCAATGCATGCAGGCAGCCATGACTGCATCCTTGGATTGCATTGCTAGTGTGATTACGGATGGCTTTGCATTGCTGGCTGCCACAGGGCATGGCCATGCATAAGAGACCCCCCTGCAGTGTGTTGTCCACCCCACAGACTCAGCATCAGGTGACCCCAACACAGTCAACACCAGGCTCTGATCTAGGCATCCCAGGCATGCCGGGGCTGGCCTGTTTGGGCACCTGCACACCCCTACAAGGACACAGTTGCAATCCCATGCTTCCACTCCAGGGGGGCTGATGAACATGCCCCTAGCTGATGCACAGCCTATGGCTGCCGATCAGCCCCAGCGCAGCTGCCCTCGTGGCCATGGTGGCCATGGTACTGAGCAGCTGCCATGATCTGCAGGCTGCCTTGACTGCGGTCTGCAGCTGCTGCACTGTGCACACATGGATGGTGTGTGTGTGCCCTACCACTGGGGGCATGCCTGTGTGTCATGCTGCACGCTGCCTGTGTGTGTGCATGCCCGGCCACTGGACCATGAGGCATGGGTGTAATGAGGGTAGGGTAGCACCGGTTGTGCCTGTGCACCGGTGGAATGCATCTGATCCATGCCACACTCCAATGCCCGTGTGGGTGGGTAGGTGGGTGCATATGTGTGTGTGTGTTGCTGTGTGTGGTTGTGTGCCACTGACTCCCCTACCCCTGCATCATGCCTCTGTGTGTGCATGTCCCTTGCCATGCACATCCCTGCATGTGTGCTGTACCTGTCTGTGTGGCCCATGCATGTGTACCGCACCACCTGACTGTGTTCACCATAGTGCTCCTGTGCAATGGTGTCACGGTGGCATCTTGCCGGCTGCATCAGTCGGTGGTCCCACTACCCAGGGGGTGGCTGTCCCTAGCACCCATGCCACCATGCACACCCTGCCTACCCCATCCCCATGTCTGCTCTGCCCATCGCACCTTGCCTGTGCCATACTCACCCACTACGTGGACTGTTGGGATGTACCCATGTTTAAATCTCTGGCACAGCTCAGAGCTGTGCCAGATGAATGCATTGTGTGCACTCCCAGGGTGTGTGGTGCAGTCATTGGTGAGTCTCCCAGTGGCATCACACATCACTTGGCAGTTGATGCTCAGGCTCCCCTTCTGGTTGATATATGTCAGTCCCTCAGGGTCAAGTGGCATGCAGATGCCCACATGAGAACAGTCAATGGCCCCAGTCATACCAGGCATGCGTGACACCCAGTGGAAGTCCTGCATAATTGCTGTAGGCTCCACCTGTGTGCTGGGGAAATGGATGAATTCTGAAACATGTGGCAGCAAAGCATTGAGGAACTGTGTGAGGAGGTGGGACGTGGCCAACTGGGTGATGCCCGTGGTGTCCTCTGTTGGTCTTTGGAATGTGCCCATGGTGAGCAGGCACATGATGGCTGTCACCTTTATCTCCATGGACATGGCGTGGCTCCATCTGGTGGGTGCCTGCATCTCCTCACTGCACAGCTCACAGAGCTGCCTCAGAATGGCCCTGTTCAGGTGGTACTGGCTCACAATCTCCATGTCACTGTAGTACTCAAAGGTGATGTGGGCACGGTACCACTTTATGTCAGGCATACCACTGAAGGGCCCTTCATTGGCCACATAGCTGTTCCTCCTGCCTCCTCACACCCCTCATTACTGCATCCATCACAAAGGGCACACCATCCATGGCTCCTGCAGTCCACTGTCCCCCTGGGCAGTTGGTTGCTGGCTGTGTGCCACGCTGGTACACAGGATATGTGTGTGTGTGTGTGTGTGTGTGTGTGTGTGTGTGTGTGTGTGTGTTTCTCTCTCTCTCTGTGCCCCTCTCTCCCTCTCCCATGCCACCTCTCTGTCCCTCTCCCTCTGTGTCTGGGCTTGTGTCTGTCTGTCTGTCTCTCTCTCTCTCTCTCTCTCTCTCTCTGTATCTCTCACTCTCACTCTCACTCTTGGCATAACTGCTGTTTGTGTGTTTGTACCCTGCTTTTATAGGAACAAGTCTGGTTGGAGCAACTTCGATTTGCTCTACACTTGCGCCATTGTTTCACGGTTGAGTATGCCACTGTGCTGGATATTCATGGGAACACCCCCTGCACTTGCGCTGCATACATTATAGTTGCACATTGGGGCAATGGGTTGTCTTTCTTGGATGGAACTCACATGAATATGGCTTCAGTGCATTAAGATTTCTGCATCAGTGCAACTCTGTTGCACCATGCACAACTGCTCTGAATATCCATATACAAAGGTAAGACACAAATATAATAAAGCGAGAATACATAAGCTTAATTAACAGTCATATTCTAAGACACTTAGAGGCCCCTTGTAAGGGATCTGGAGCAAGCAGGGTCTGAGTTTGAATTCAGGAGGGTAACCAGCTCATACCAACAGAGACCTATAATCCCAGAGTGGGAGGCTCATGAAGGAAAACACAGTATAGATAAGAAGGGGAGAGTGTACTGGGTTGGAAGGGAGATGAAGGGGGGTTAGGAGCATTGGGAGCACTGAGCAGAGGAAAGGAGTCTGAGGAGTCTTTTAAGGCATGAGAAAGGGGAGGCAAGATGAAGGTCAGAGGGTAGGTTATTCTAAAGGAGAGGGAGACAGTGTAAAGTGGGATCAGAGATGGGGGGGGGCCACACCAATATTTAGTAATGAGGGAGGTGCAGTGAAAAATTCTTCTGTGAGGCAGGAGAGTGAGGGAGAGTGGAGCATAAAGGAGACAGTGATCGGTAAGAGGAGGGGAGACGGTGGCAAAGCAGCAGAAGGAGTCGAGAAGAGTGTCTAATATGGAGAGGGAAGTGGCTGGGGTAGTGCCATAGACTATATCAGCATAATCCAGCACTGGCAAAATTGTTTTAAGTACTAATTCACATCGAGTGAGGAGAGATAGGCTGGTTTTGTGGTGGTAGAGGACTGAAATGTTTGGGCCGGAGTTTGGTGCAGAGGGCATCCATGTGTGTTGAGAAATCGAGGTAACTGTTCAGCCAGATACCCAGGTATTTGAAGGCAGAGACCAACTCAAGGGGTGAACCATCCAGGGTGGTGATCATGGGGGGGGGGCGAGGAAGAAGGCCAGCTTCTGTCTGGAACCAAAAACATGGTAACTGTCTTTTTGGCATTGAGTTTCAGCTGGTTTGATTGGAACCAGGACTGAACTCTGTTAAAATAGCTTTGGAGAGTGGGGAGAACGCTGTTCTGGGATGGGCCAGAGGCATAGATGACAGTGTCATCTACGTATATGTGCATGTTAGAGGAGTGACAGACTGAGGAAAGATCATTTATAAAAAGAGAGAAGAGGATACGGCCAAGGATAGAGCCTTGAGGGACCCAGGAGAGGATAGGGAGAGAAGTAGAGAGTGCATCACCTATTTGGACTGATTGTTGTCTATTATGGAGGAATGAGCAGAACCAGTCAATTATGGGTTTTACAAGTCTGAATTAATTACGTTTTTGAAAGATTGGGTGGGAGACAGAGTCAGAAGCTTTTGCCCATTATGGGCTCATTTGTATGAGTAGCCCAGAATAATGAAGGAAACATCAGGCATGTGTGCAGATGTGGGGAGGGACCACTGGACACCATGGAAAATTTAATTTGTTATATTGGGCTGTTGATCAATGGGGGGGGGTCACTAGACACCGGGGAAACTTAATTTTTTTACTTCAGGCCAGTGATCAGCTGGGAGAGAACACTAGACACCAGGGAGATCTTATCATTTACATCAGGTTGGTGATCAGTGTTGGGGGGAGGGGGTACTAGCACCATGGATTGTTCTCTGGGACTGTGCAAGTGGAGGGCAGTGCTGTGCTAAATTGCTGGGCTACCCATGCAAATGAGCCCATAATGGGCATGCAAATGGCCCCTTAGAACCTTGCATGCCCAATGAGTTTATTTGCATGGATCCATTTCAATGTTGGAAATTTAGCGTAGGCACAAGTCATTATGGCGCCCTATTTTGTGAGCCATGTCTGCCCAGCATTAAGTGGCTTAGTGCTTGGATGCAATGACTGTATATTCAGTCAAATAGTGCCAGTGTGTTATTCCCCTGAATACAGCATTTGTGGACACCTGGGCAACTGCAAGGAGCAGCACAAATACTTGATCTCCACTTTGCCCAGTTTTGAATATTGGGCCCCTGGTGTTTAGAGACACCACACTCCACCACAACTCTGGACCTTCCTTGCTCCTGACCTGCCCTTCCACCTCCTCTTCCCTTGATCCCTCCTTCTTCCCCCATCCCTCCCAACCTCCCCTTCTCCTGCTGTCCTGCTTGGGGAGGCCTGTCAACCTCCTCCACCAGGTGACTAAGGATGCTGTGCACCCTGCTACCCCTCCCAGTCAGTTTAAATTTAGATTTTTCACTCATGATGGCTTCCAGCTTTCCCTTCAGGATCCTTGTGTCATTTCTACTTAGGTATAATCTGTCCAGTGCATACAGGTCCTTGTTATACCATGTCCTCTACCAACCACCAACGCACCCACTCCATTCCGTCTCACATCACCCACTAAGCTACTTGTTAAAATTGTCAGTCCTTACCTTCCTTGCCATACTATCCTTCAGGACTGGAAACATGCCTGAGAAGGTTAACGACTTCTCTTCCACCCTGTACATTCTCCCCACCTCCTTGAACCTCTCTTGTGCTATCCCCACCTCATATTCTGCAAGGTAATTCATACCCAGGTGCACAATAATGTGAGGTTACTTCCTGCTTGTCCCATGCACTGTGCTACTAGAGGTTCTACCCTTCTTGCTATCATCCCTGGCAGGCATTCTACCTTCTTATGGTTTAGTCTTTCCCAAATCTAACCCCCATCTCAACTGAATCTCCCAAGAGCACCACCCTGACCCTCCCCATCCTGGGCCCTCCCTCCCTTCTGTCCATAGTGCTGCTCATTTCCACCTGCCTCCTTCTTTCCCTCCAGTTCCTTTTGTACTCCTTCCTGGCCCTCTACACCCACTATCCTCTTCCCCTTCTCCTGAACCTCTACCCCCCAAATGGCGCACCCCATCCCTCCCTTCTGTCCCCCCACCTTGTTGGCCTGCCACCTACCCTTCCCTTCAACCCCTCCTCCTGCCTATCCCCTTGTTCTTCCATGCCCACCACCCCCTTTCCTGCACTACCTACCTTCCCCTTCTCACCTGAACTCACATCCTCTCACCCCTTCTCCCTACTTACCACGATGTCCACCCACCTCCTCAAACCCTTACCCTCTCACTGCCCCTTACCTTATTGCCACCTTCCCCCATCTCCCGCTGGTCCAGCGGAAGGAATCTGTTCCTCACTAGCAATCCTGGAGATGCCCCTTAGGACCCTCTCCCCTTCTTGCCTTACCTTTCCCTTTTACTTTTATACACTCCCTTCCCTGGGTCTCCTCTACTGTTGAGGGAAGGGACCCCTGCCTAGTCTCCTGTTTCCTTCTACCTCCTACCCCCACAAGACACCTCTCCTTGCCTTGGCTCCACTCTTGGCCACTCCCTCTTATCTGCCTCCAAGCCCAGAGGCCCCTCTGCCCTCTTATCATTACCTTACATATCCGCCCACCACCAACCAGTACACCTGTCTCATGTCTCAGCTGCCAAACCTCTGCCCTCTGCTGTGTAATATGATAACAAACCAGGGATCCCCTCCTCCAAGAGAGTTCCCAGAAACACCGTGGCCCCATACTCCCTGCACTCCACCACTCTACCTGCTTCACCCTACCCCCACTGCATGCTCTCTCCCCACATATTAACTTTTTAGTCCTTCTCTATTACTGTACTTAACTATGCTTTCTTCATTGTGCTTCCTTGAACCACTGTACAAATGTACTGTAAACTGACCCTAATTAGGGACCAGCTGCACTCCCTTTCCTATGTGACCCTTACGGACTGGTCCTGAGATAGGAGCTAGAGAAGGTACTTGAAAGCATTTTAAAATAATTTCCTACTGATTTTGAATAGCCATGAGTTCTGCACCCTTTTCAAATAACAGACCTAGGCAGGCTCAATGGAGTCTGAGGTAAATAGGTTTTACCTTGCAATTGTAAACTTGGCTTAGCCCTAATGTAGGGTGAACCTTGATTTTAATTTAATTCTGATTGTTGGTACATGTCATGGTTCAAACAGAAAAAGGCTACATACAGTACCACGAGGTCAAATTATCAGGATACTTGTGCAGTGTTCTTATAGCAGGATTCCACTGTTATGATATTCACGAAAGAATTCAAGCATCTGCTACAGGGACTTTCAGGCAAATGTGTTTTAATGTAGGGCATTTCATACAACCTGTACCGCAAAGCACTTTACAGAGGGGAAGAGAAAATGTTGCCATAAAATGCCCCACGAGATTAGATTAGCCCAGAAATAGTTTTGAGAGAGATTACAGAGATTACATGAAATGTACCTGTAGAATAGGTGTGATAATACCAGAGTGTATTATGGCAAAAAGAACAAGCTGGTGTCAAGGAGAAATACTTCAGTCAGAACATTATTTAGTGAAATGAAAAGTGCAGTTTACTGATCAATATGTCAGGGTGCAATTGAGAAGGAAAGTGTAAAATTATAGACTGAAGTTCAAGAGTTTATGGTTCAGTATTAGTGTCTTAAATCATAAAAAGAAATAGAATCATATACATTATGGGCACGATTCACAAAGAAGATGCGCGCAGTGCATCTTGGCCGACCTGGCGCAGGGGAGATGCACTAAGTGCAAAATGGGTGATTCACGGGGGAGGCACAGGGAGATGCCCCTGGCGCATCCCCACTGTGAATAGCATAGGCGTGCTCCTCCCAGGATGTGCTGAGGCATCCCACATGTCAGGCTGTGAACCCTTCAGAGCAGAGTCTCTCAGGATGCCCTGCACCCAAAAACGCGATTCACAGCCAGGGACATGCAAAGGAGGCCATTAGGCATGCATGGCACAAAGGGGCTATTGGCATGCCTTTATGGCCCCATTTGCATTGCACCTGTAGGGTTGCCCCTGCAGAATGTGTCGAACAGTAGATCCCTGTCACACAAGCACACCCCCCTCCCTGCCCCAAGCTTCTGGTAAATGTCGCTCCCAGCGGTGGTAAAAAAAATGCAGAACCCCCTGCCCCAAACCCCTGTAGAATGCCGCTCCCACTGGCAGTAAAGGAAATGCAGAACCCCCCTCCCCAAGCCCCCGGTAAAGCTTCCCTCCATGGCAGTGGTAAAAAGAAATGATGTACCCCCTCAGCCCCAAGCCCCATTGAAGCCACCCTCTGCTGTGGTAGAGGCAAACTGCAGATCCCCCCTGTAGCCAAGCTCCCATTGAAGCTGTTCTCCTGGCAGCCATCCATCATGGAACGAACCCCCACCAGGCACCCCAACCCCCTCTAGCCCCCCACCCCAGCAGGGTCCCACTGTCAGCAGACAGCTCAGCCCACCCTCGCACGCATGGCCCCCGCATACAGAGCTGTCTGACAATAATGATGCATTGTACAACCCAATGCTGGGTTGTAGGGTAGCTACATTGTCAGATAGCTCTGCTGGCAGGTGGCCGTGGCGGTGTGTGGGTTGAGCTGCCGCCACAGTGGAACCCTGCTGGGGTGGGGGAGAAGGTGGTTGGGGGTACCTGGGGGTTCATTCCATAACAGATGGCTACCACGGAGTGGCTTCAACGGGGCTTGGGGCACGGTAGGGGGATCTGCAGTTTGCCTACAAAGCCACGGAGGGTGGCTTTACCGGGGGCTTGGGGCTGGGAGAGGGGGTGCATCATTTCTTTTACCACCTCCGTGGAGGGTGGCTTTACCAGGGCCTTGGGGCTGGGAGGGAGGTACATCATTTTGTCTACCACTGCCACGGAGGGGGGCTTTACTGGGGGCTTGGGAAGGAGGGTTCTGCATTTTCTTTACTGCCACTGGGAGCAGCATTCTATGGGGGCTTGGGGTTTTGCATTTCTTCTACTGCCACCGGGAGTGGCATTCTAAGGGGCTTGGGGAGGGAACACTGGACTGCCAGGGTGGGCAGCTGCCATGCAGCTACCTGCAGTACAGCAGCCTGCCTGTGGGTGGCCACCCACTTAAGTCTAGATATTCTAGACTTATCTTTCTGTCACGCATCCCCAGACTTGCAACAGGGATGCGCCACTGGATAGGGCTGTGAATGGGGTTGCACCTGGTATGCATGGGCATACCCCCTTCACAGCCCCTCCAGATGCGCTGCATAGTATTACTGGTGGTGTGCGGCACATCTGTGCTGCACTGGTGCATCAGGGTTGTGCCAATGCATCGGCCCCCTGTCAGAATCACCTTTGGGCACATGTCGGGGATGCCCCATGCATCTCTGATGTGCTGAGCACATCCCTTTTGTGAATCCTACCCAATGTATACATACTGAACACATTATCATTGTATACATTATATATATATAGATTTACGTCTGTTTACAAGAGTTTATATGTTTAGCTCAAACATGCTCAAGGGAAGCCTTGTATTACATCAAAGTTATACTTTACAGACACCGCAGTGCACCTTCAGAGTTTGTAGCAGGAAAGACAGGTGCTCCCTTCAGCACATAGCTGTAACCTCTTCTGACTGTGTAAGGAAGAAAGCTGCAGTATGCTTCCCCAATTACTTATGCTAACCAAGCCTGAATACCAGACAGGTCTTTTCTTAAGCCACTCCCTATCTTTTCTTAAGCCACTTCCTATCTTCCACCTACCTTTTGTGCAGCTTCCTAATATAAAGGGGTGAGCTTCAGCTGCCTTCTCTTTCCCCAGAACCAGCCACAGCTGGTTGTGTCAGCAAGCAGTTCCCCACTACCTGCCTGAGAAACTTGAAGTAAGTTCCAGCATCCTTTCTGCTTTACAGATAGGTAGCCCTTTTAACACAAACCAGAAATAATTTGCAAGCAGCCAGAAGAGTTCAAAGAACATATAATTGGTTGCTTCTTCCAGAGCCAGCAGAAGAAGCATAGTACAGAAAATGTTTAGCATCAATTTGCCTGTTTGGGTTGGGTTGGGAGGGGAGGGAGCAGAAGCAATATATTAATCTTGCCACATTTTCCCTCCCTATTGTATATAGAAATTTTCTCTGAGAAGTTCTACAGGCAAAATGTTAATAGTTTTAGTAAAAGGTAACTAGGTGGATTCAAACCCAGGGGGTCTGGTGTGCTTGTGTCCTACCTCAGAGAACATTTCCACATGGTGCAGACTTGCTTAAGGTCACAGTGAGCACTTGGTGGTAGTGGAGGTGAAGGGATTCAAACCTATGGTTTCATAGCCCTGCATTCTTGCCAGTTGGGTAAACTAGCTCCCAACAGCCTTAAAATGTGCATGTTCTTTTCAGTTTCATTACACTGAGCTTGACCACTGTCCATCTGTAGAAGTCAATAAAAAAATATATAAAATAAATGTCCACATGGAAACAGTTGAAGCTTGTTAATGTCTGGTTTATACTTTTAGCATTAAAACTGCAGAAAAAGTTCTCTTTACAGTATGCAGAACACATGTGCTCCTGCACTGTACTAGAGACTGCTTGTTGAAAACCTGTTTTTGATTGTATGTCATTGGAAAAACCATGGGGACAATTATTTTAATGCTATTAAAGTAAAAGAGCTGCAAAAGTAACAGAGCTGTCAGCCTTCCTATTCTTTTGCTACATAAATGGTATGTGGGTGCTGGAAATTAAAGTGGTAATTATGCATGCAATTTTGTTCGCATTACTGCATGATGCTAGACAGGATAAATCTCAATACTGTAGCTAAGCAAAATTGTGCCAGTCAGCTTTTTGCAGTGCATTATTTTGGAACTTTATCTGTTAGGGTTCTATCCAGTATGCAGTATGTCACTTAAACTGAAGAACTACTCTATGGGTTTATGGTACTAGCTTCTTGTCTACCATTTTTATTTGGACAACAAATAAATTGTGTGTAGTGATGTAGGTGGTATAGGAGGGGGTGGCAAAACCATATACAGCAAGTATGACATCTCAGATGTGTGAGGAACACTATACACCATTATGTTGGACTAGTTTATTCTTCACTCACCTACCATTAAGGCCCATCTGTGTCTGTCATCTTCTTTGTTTGCCTGGAACCAAGACAACTGGAGGGCTCCTCCAGAAGTGGGATGTCTGCTACAACAGCATATGCCATTTTGCTCTTTCTCTACCTAAACTTTCTCATCAACACACATTATACTCCAGCTTGGGCTGGCTTACCCCTTCAGCCTTTTGTCACTCTACTTCCTCCTGTTTTAAAAAGAATATAATCTCCTCCCAGACACCTGACAAATTGGCTTTACTGCTCAAATCTGCGACCTCTGCCTATCCACAGAGGTCAGCTGGCAAAACTCTACTTGTCCAGCAGAGATGTAAAACCAAAATGGGTGAGAATACTTTCCCTGTCCATGCCTCTAAACTATGTAATTCCCTTCCAGTGAATTTAAGAAACTCCCCTTTTCCACATTGTATCAAACTGGACCTTCGGAAGGCTCTCTTAAGCTCGGAACCCTGCTCCTGTACTCTGTCCACTCACTCCTTTGCTGGTTCCTCCTAGCTGCCTACTGGCACCAACCTGTGCTACTCTCAGATCTGCCTGGGAAATCTTGCTATCCCCCCACTAGCACTTATTCACTGGATGTTGATTTAATGACTGTTAGTCTGCTTGCACTTGTATACCTGTTTCGTTATCACATATTGTTTCCTGCAAATGTATTGTCATTGCTGAACATTTTTGTGTAACTGTGACTGACTACTTGTTCACCTGATGTTTCTTTGTATTTACTATTGTCTACATGTCCTCTGTTGTAATCTCCCTGGTCGTACCTGTAAATAGGCAGCCATGCTGTCTATTGTACCTACCCAGTCAACAAAAAACGAACAAAATAAATAATCCCAAGCTCACTGCTTTGTCTATAGCATGTGACCCTACTTGCCAAGTCACCCAGCTTTGCCTACAGGGCTTCTTTTGATTGCACTAAACTTTATTTAATTTCCACCATTGCCCTGCTAGCTCACATCTCCACCATTCTAAATAGCTTTTTGTGCTGCACAAATTTATCTGACATACTCTTTATAGAATCGGTGTCCCATATACAGTTACAAGTTACTTGCACTAAATTGTTGCAGTGACCTTTTTGGGCTAGTACCTTGTCTGTTGCCAAGTTGTCACATGATTCCTCCACCCAGTAACTAAGTCAGCCTTTTGTGTATGGCAGCTAATGGTGCAATACAGACTCTACCTGCACCATGAATTTATTCCACCATCACTGTGACAGAGTAGAATTGTGCCCCAGATATCTTCCACTGCATCAGTTCCAATGCCTGCTTGTTTCTTCTTATTGTAATTAGGCTCTCTATTATGGCCTTTAGTGCTATGTTAGCAGTAGTAGTGCAGTTATTTTTCATACATATTCCATATTTTTAGACTGATGTATATTCTGGGTTGTCATGGCTCAGTTAACTTTGCCATTCCTTTCTATGCTTTGTTTTTGTATTAGAGATAGTCCCTTCAACCTTTTTTCTGTATACCTGTGTAGTTTGTAAGCATGAACAAGGATTCCTTTTCTTGCCCCCATTTTAGCTTAATATAAGTGAGGTTGCTTCATTGTGTTCTGTCCTGGTGTAAAAACCTGTTTGACTCCATTGCAAAGGTCATGACCCCATTCCTGCAAGGCATCATGGGAGTTGATGCATTTCTGCACAAGCCAGCAGAACTTATACTCTGTCAGTTCTGTTACATTGTCTTGTTAATGCTCCATAATCTCTACAAGAATCATTTTCTAAATTGGATATACTTTAAAGTACAGAAAACAGCAGGGCATGTACTATACCTTGAGAAGTTTCATGGCCAGTATAAGACAAGAACATAAGGACTGCAGAGGGCAGCAACAGCACTGACTAATACAGTATAACTACTGCATGTTTTGGATCTAAAATATCATAAAATTCCAGGCTGCCTTACATGAGCTGGATCATGGCCTGTGCAATGGAGTTACCCAAGTTTTCACACCAAGATTGGGTAACTTCATTTACATTTAAATCCTGAGGAATTTAAGGATGCAATAGAGGCAATCATTGTGCATGCCTACAAGCTACACAGTAAACAGAATAAAAGGCCAAGGGGACATTCCCATTAATTTCTTTCTACTCTACTCACTGACTTAACATCACCTTTGCATTGAAGTTGCACATCACCTTTCATTCTTTGCCACCTAACTTTATGACTAGTGACCAAACATATTTTTTGCTACTGTATCTATCTTCCCTTGATTAATCTACCATCTAGTTTATCCCCCCTCAAAAAAATATGATTTAAAAAAAGTACCTGCTCCACCTTGTAAAAAGAGCAGCTCCTCTAGACAACAGGACACCCTTTTCAAACCCCTTGATATGCTTAGTGTAGCAGACCAGGGCTATCATTGTTCTAGTCCCCACATAACCAGTCCCTACTTTTCCCACTCCCAGACCTCATTCACACTTTCCCACTTTGTCCGTCACAACCTTCCTACCTCTGACCTCTACTACAGCAGCTTCCACTATGCACTGTCATGGCCACTATGCATCTTTTACCCTTTCAGTCATCCCTGCCCCTTTCCCATCTATCAGCATCCCAACATGTCCTCTTTCCCCTTAATTCCCATGCTCCTTTTGTGTCATGCCTGATAAACTGGCCCTACACTCTCTCTTCCTTCCCTCATAGCCTTTACCTGTCATACTTATCAAACCATCCATGGATTTTCTACTTTACCTCCACATCTTTGCCCTCCATACTCCAGCTTTGAATTTGAATTTTGAATTTTATTGATTCAAAAAAAAAATTGAGCATAGTGCTTTTTTTCCAAGGTTCCACATCAGAAAATAACAAGACAGAACATTAAGTTAAGGGTTACATAAAGAGGAATACCACAAATCACAAGTCAATTTAAACTGGTATAACACACCATATGTACAAATTTGAAAACAGTTGTAGATATTCAGAATACAACGGTACTGCATGACACACATCTATTGTACAATAAGACTAAGAGGAAACCATAAGAATTGGGGAGCAATTGGGGTTTTGTCTAGGTGTACAGCCAGGAGGTGTGGCATTGTCTAGGAAGTAATTAAGGGGGAGGTCGAGAATGAGGATAAGGATCAGGGAATGCTACAGGCCATGGAGGGATAGCAGAGAGGTAATGAGAGGGCAAAAATGTGTGGGGTGGCCCCAATACAGGGGGAACCAAGGGGAATGCCATGTTGAGGGGGAGGAGACTCACTGAGGGAAGGGGACTGAAGTAGGGATGGGGATGGGGAAATAAGGCTACAGTCAGAGATAAGTGCCACTAGGAGGTTGTTGAGCTGGGAGCAGAAGGAAAAAGGCCAGTACCAGGTGGACTAAAAACCAGATCTTGAGTGAGAGAGAGGGGAAGGTAGTGGATCAGTTCACTTTCCTGCACCCACATGGACCTCTATTCGAAAGGAGGTGCTTCAAATCTGTTTTGAAGGGCTGGAGGCTGCCAGTGTTAAGTACATGTTCAGGGACCTCATTCAACCAGAGAGAAACCCTGTATGCGATGGACCATTGACCTAGGGAGGTTTTCCTGAAGGGTACCGATAGGGGACACCTGGCCGTATTCCTAGTCAGGTAGCTGGAATGATTTTCTTGCAGAATATCTTTAATACAAGGAGGAGCTTTACCTAGGAGTGCTTTTTTGCCCAGAAGGCATGTTTGGTACTTGATCCTATTACACAGGTTCAGCCAGCCAGTTTGCTCGTAGAGCAAAGAAGAGTGTCAGATTATCGGCTCCTAAGGTGAGCCTGCAGGCTTTATTGAGGGCTGTCATTACACACTTCAGTGCAGTGTCAGTTTTTGCTCCATAGACCATCAATCCATAGTCTATGATAGACAATATTGAGCTCAATACAGAGAGTTGGAGGACAGAGGGGGTCAGATATTGCTTATTCCTGTAAAGAACTCCCAATTTCATACCCCACCTCACCACCATCACTGATGCCATCCCTCCAGCCTGTGCAAGCCCAGCCTCCTTGCCCAGTCTATCCAACAGTCCCTTAATAGTAAATCACTCTCTTAATCCATGATTGGATCCCTTACTACTGTATGACCTCAGTGTTATCTGCCTTACTGAGAGACCTGGCTCTCTCTTGATCCCTCATTCTGAAGCCATCCATGCTAGCAAACACTTTTTCAAAACAGAAATGCACTTCAGAGCATTGTGCTGGCATTGCTGTCATTACCAGATCTGATGATAAAAGTATTCTCCCTTTCTCGAAACATCCCTCCCATTATCTCCCCCACCTTCTAACTTGAATCACGCTGTTATTAACTTCACTCCAAAAGTATGACTTTGCCTTCCTCACATATCTTGGGCCATCTGTCTTTGATAAGCCTCTTTTCCTTAGCCATTGTTCTTACTGGTGATGGCACTGTTCATATTGATGACTCCCTTGACACACTTGCCTCCCATTTCCTTTCAGCACTTGACTCCCATAACATTCTTCAATCAGTTGACTTTGATCTTGTGACCATGGCTTTGATTTACAGTCTCCTTATCAGTGACTTCCTAATCCTTGCCCTTGATTTAAGATTAAATGACCACTCTCTAATCACTTGTGATTTATCTCTTCATACTCCCTCCCCCCTCAAAAAATAAAACAAAACACTCTGGCCCCCATTTTCAAAACATGGGGGATTTGTGGCTCAACTAGATGCACTGCCCAAACAAATAAGGCTGGCACAAAAAAGTGATGTATTCAAACATGATGCGCGATCCCAACAGATCACGCATCATGTCTTAATACAGGACTCAGTGCGGGTGGTGCAAATGATGGCTGCCCATGATGCACCAGCACATCCCAGGGGATGGGCTGAATACTGGGAATGGGGATGTTTGGTACATCCTCAGATGTACGGCCCCAAATTCCCGATATTCAGCTATAATATGCAAATGAGCCATCAGGCATACAAGGTGCAAACTGGTCATTTTCATGCCCATTACAGTCCCATTAGCATACATTTCCATGCCTGCACCTGGCAAGTTGCGCCGGGCTGGTTCACCCTCTCTCCATGTAAAATATAACCCACGCCCCTATTTTCCATAGTGTAGGGAACCCCCTCCCTGCCTGATCCCAGTCCCTGTAAAAGACAGTGAAATCCCTCCCCTTTCCATAGTGTAGGGTCCCCCACCCCATACCCAATCCATGATCCCAGTTCACATTAAAAAAAAACCTACCACATACCCACCCTATTCGTATGACAGTCCTTTGCTGCATACCATCCCCATTCATATAAAAAATCACCTGCCACATACTTTTCCATAGTGTTGCGGCCCCCCACCCCGGTAGGCATGATCCCCTTCCCTGCATCCCCCCACATCACTTGAGCTGGTGACTGGCTCAGCCCTTCACTCACCACCATTGCCAGCCACTGACTGAACAGTCCAGGAATGGAACTGAACAGATGAGGTGCTCAAGTATGCAGCAGGGATTATTATACAAATGGGGATGGTATCCAGCAGGAGATTGTCATATGAATGAGGTGGGTATGTGGCAGGGTTTTTTTTTTTTTAATGCGAATGGGGATCATGGATCTGGTATGGGGTGGGGGGACCCTACACTATGGAAAAGGGGGGATTTCACCTGTCTTTTACAGGGACATGGATTGGTGGGGAGTCCCTACACTATGGAGTCTGGTGGGGGATATGTTCTTTTTTATTTTGAACTGTGATCGGGATGAGGAGGGGGGTCCTTATAAAATGAAATGGGGATGGGGTTTGTTGTGGAACGGGACTGGGCTGGAGGGAGCAGGCTGCTGTACTCCTGTGTGCAGTACAGCAGCCTGCCTGTTGATAGCCGGGACTTGGGTATGGTTTTTCCATGCCTAGCTTTGGGCAGCTCATCTCTGGGATGTGTGGGCAGCTGCACCACCTGTCTTAGCTGAATATGTGAATGTGCCACCTATTCACAGGGCATGCCCCCCTTGGGATGTGCCGCATACATTATCGCTGCGCTTGGGTGCAGCTGGACATGCGTGATGCGTCTCAACCCTTTGACTATCATGCTCTTGCACTTCTCCTTTGAAAATGTCCCCTTCTTTGTCTTACCATCCTCTCTGGTACCTTAAGTCTCTTCCCCTACTCCTGCTGGCAAACTAAAATTCTGTGTTCTCAGTTTTCCTCAAACAAATGACACCTATCAAAACCCATACATGCTCATTCTCACATACCACAGTGCCCCCTATCACAGCAGCATGGTTTCCCAGCTTTCTCCAAGAGGTATCTCGCACATGAGATATACTCCCTCCTGACCGAACCAGTGCTTGTAATTTATAAACTGCCAAGATAAGACTGAAGGATTCCCCTCACCTGATCCTGACTTCAGTGATCAACAGCATGCTTGATTTGCACTATTTCTAGTACAGTACACCCATTCATGAACTGGAATAATATTGATCACTTGTCATTTTTTTGTCTAACTGTAATTTAATTTATTCATCAGTGTTTCACTTGTAATTGTTCCTCATGTAATTTGCTGTACCAACCAGAACAAGCATTTGTCAGTGCTGAATGTTGCTTGCTTCTATGGGTTGTTTAGGTATTTGGAAGTCATTGGAGTGCAAATATTGAAAATTTGCAAACTTATGAGCGTCTTGTTAGGAACTGCATAACGCACGCTCGTAAAACAGTCATTTTTAGGAATTTTTTCACCAAATTTTCAACATAGCGATTTTAAGACCTCATGAACAGTGTCACTGTGATTTTGTTAATGTGTCCCATACATTGAGTTTGCACACCGACTGCGCCATTGTGCACTACATGGTAACACATTTTGGTGAGATGTGAAATGACAGCTGTACTACTCATAAGAAGGTGTGGTAAAATGGCAATGTTGAAAATCTGGAGTGGAAATATTGAAAATTCACTAATCTCTGACGTCTTGTGGAACTGCACAATGCATGCTTTCGTAAAACAGTCATTTTAAGGAATTTTTAACCAAATTTTCAACATAGCCATTTTAAGACCTCTGCTAATGAACAGTGTCACTGTGATTTTCTTAATTTATCCTGTACATTGATTTAGCACACTGACTGCGCCATTCTGCGCTACATGAGCGGAAACACATTTTGGGTAAGATGTGAAAATGACAGCTGTACTGCTCATAAGAAGGTGTGGTAAAATGGCAATGTTGAAAATCTGGAGTGAAAATATTGAAATTTCGTGAACTACGAGCCTGCGAGGAACTGTGAATTTACGCCAGAAATAATATTGTTTGGTTTTATACTATTAATGGTTTGACCTTTCCATTGATTACCAGGCAGTATCAGACCCACGTAGGATTTTTGTGTCACTGTACTTAAATCACCTTCAGGTCCCGTAATATGACATCATCATGAGAAGGGTCCTAAAACCCGCTGTTGAAAATTTGTGCAAAAATTCCCAAAATGCCTGAGATATGCAACAAAGTTGAAACCGCCCCTATCTAGCCCATTATACAGCTTACCGCATTTCCTCAGTTTGGCGGTCGGCTTTGAAGAGTGCAGACGTGTTCTCGTCCACCAAAGATCGCCGCTACGGAGTCTGGAGGTAAGTATGGGGTGAGGGGGTGGGGAGGCTGGGTGCGCAGTGGTGGGTGCGGGTTGTGGGGGTCAGGAGAAGCGCCAGGGACCGTTTATCTTTTCAGGTTAAAAAAAAAAGACGTCATGGACCGTTTGCCATGCTAGGTGGGCTCCCAGCGTGGCACAAGGATGTTGGGGCGTCAGCCGACAGGATTGGGTGCACCCCATCGGCCATGGTATTTATTGCGCATGGGGTGGCCTCCCAGCGCGGCATTGGCAGGTTCAGCCGGCACGGGATTGGCACCCCGTCGGCCAAAGCCTCGTACTGGGAATGGGGTGATGCAGCTCAGCCGACGGATTGGGCAGCCTGTCGGCTATACAGTGCGCGTGGCGGGGTGTGTGTACTGCGTAGGGTTGAAGCTGCGCGTGAGCAGCCGATATCTTATCGCTGCTCACTCAAGCGTAGCTCCCCATTTCAACTGTATGCCACTGCATTTTGGAGCATGTCATACAGCTCCAAAATGTATTGGCTTACAGGGGCCGTGCCTGCCAGCACACTGACTGAATTGGAGGAGGAGGTGACACACCTCCGAAATCTCCGATGATGGCACTATGTTTCTTGCACATGCGTGCAAGCAACATAAAAATGGCCACTCCTGGAAATGCTGTGCATGGTAAAGAAACAATTGCAACAATAGAGATGAATGGCATCAGCTACCACTTGTGCAAAAGATCTAATCAAGAAAAAGTTAGCAGCACACAGACTGAATGAAAAAGAATTGCAAAACAGTACAATAAAACAGCAACATAAAAAATAGAAACATCAATAATTATAAATGATAAATATTTAAAAGCATTGGTGCAATGCTGGTCAGTAGGTGAATTTCTGACAGAATATTAGACAGTGTCATAAGCCTTCTGAAAGGTGAAGGATATCAGGTCTCTTTTAAAGGCAGCCAATGAGGAAGACTCTCTCAAAGGGCAGGACCAACATGCTGGTCCTGTCACCAGAAGATTTCAACCTCACTCTTGGAATGGCTAAGAGGCCCACCTCAGAAGAGTGGTGGGGGTGAGGGACTGGTAAGAAGTCAGTAAGTCACACTGGTAGCCAGGACCAAGTCCAAGCAGGGCTTTATAGTTCAGTAAACTGACCTTGAAGGTGATGCACCATTTCACCAGCAGCCAGTACCAATTCCCAGTGGACTGAGGTTATAGGACGTGAGCTCAGGAGGTCCGTCAACAACCCAGATGCTACATTCTGCACTAGCTGCAGACATCACAAGACACCTCCAATCGCCCTGAGGTACAAAGTGTTGCAGTACTGGCATCCAGAGGTGATGAATGCATGTATCAGTGAGGGCAAGTCTGCAGGTGGGATCAAGATTTTAATTCTGGTGATGTTCCTAGATGATAAAAGCCACTCTGGACTACAGTCAACACTGGAGATTCGGCCGGCCTGGAGGTGCTGAGGGTTAGGGCACTGGATACCACACCTTGCGCTATGCCGGTGACTCGAGTTTGGGAATGGACTTGGGTTGTCGGGGGGCAGTGGAGCGAGTGAGGATCAAGCTTGGTGGCTCTAATTGGTGGAGTCAGGGAGGGAGGACACTGTCAGGCATCTGGCAGGAGGCATGCATCAGCACATCACCTGTTTGGACGTCCTCGTGCCAACATTCCATGGGGATGGGAAAAATAAGGGGAAAAAACTACAGATACCCTGGCCCCATGAGCAGAATGAAACCTTGGGCAGGGTTGCCTTAGGGATTGCCCTGGTGGACGGAGTAGGAGGAGGTACGAGGCCTCCTCTGAAAGCCGTGAGAGCCGGGCAAGTTTAAAACAAACAAACAAAAAAAAGAAACACTGGAGATTCAGTGACAGCATTTCATTCAGAATGACCCCCCCAGATTCTTAACCCTTAGGGGAGAGCACTAGCTCGGAAGTACCCAGCCATTAACAGGCTCCCATTAGTGGCCCCTGCACCCCCTTTCCAACCAGACTCAGTCACTAGTATTTCCATCTTGTCCGGATTGAGTCACAACCAGTTTGACATCCAGTCCTGGATCTCAGCCAGGCACAAATTTATTACCTCGATGGCACCAGGCATCCCAGGCACAAAAGACAGAAGCAGCTGGGTATCATCTGCATAGCAATGAAAATACAGCCCATATCATCGTAATGATCCACCCAGGGACAGAATATACACCATGAGCAACATGGAGAGAGGATTGATTCCTGGGGTACTCTACAGAGCAGGGCCATTGGGAGTGGGGAGAAACTCCCCATAATCACCTTCTGCATCCTGTCTCCAAAGCAGGACTCAAAACCAGTGGATGACAGTGCTGGTGAGTCCACAGTACTCCCTGAGATGATCCAATAACAACCCATGGTCCACGATGTCGAACACTGATGCACTCTGACCAATGCTGTCTCAGTATGGTGCCTAGACCTAAACCCAGACTGGAGAGGTTCATAGTTTAGGTGTCAAAGGCCATGAGGTGCTCCTCAAACTGCAGAGCCACCACCTTCTCTATAATCTTACCCAGAAAGGGGATGTTAGAGATGGGACTATAGTTCACCAAACAGCTCAAGTCCAAAGATGTATCTTTCAGAAGAGGTCTCTCAAAAGCTGTTTTCAACTGTTTTCACTGGGGGAAGGGGGTGGAGGGGGCCCAAATAGGGGAAGGAATGTAGTTTGCTTGCCAGGGAAAACAGTGGAGAGGGTGTGCCCAAAAATTAGGGAGGTGGTGAAGGGGGTTGTGTTGGGACCACTGATAGCTTTTCACCTAGAAACCAATGACCTATCCAGGGAGGAGGTGGAGTTAGTACAGGAAATATTCAGGGTGGTAGTGAAGACCTGCAGAGAGGTAGCCAGATTGCTTGTATTCTTGGAGGTGTTGTCAGTACCAAAAGCCAGCATGGTCAGGAAGAAAAGGATAGAGGAGTTCAATGACTGGCTGAGGGAGTGGTGCAATGAGGAAAGGTATGACTGTATTGGGGGCTGGGGGAAAACCTGATCAGATAAAACACTTTCTGCACCAGACAGACTGCACCTCAGTAGTGGGGAAGGGGGTTTAAAGGTCTCGGTGACAAGATGGGGTACATGGGGTATAAACCAAAAACCTTAATTTTAAACTATGAGGAGTGGGCTGCAGGCCCTACGTGTCTGGGAGGAGGGTGGGGGGACTGGACAGTGGAGGTGTAGGTGGAGGGGAGCAAGAGGTTTGCAGCAGGAGCTGGGGAAAGGTAGTGGGGAGAAATGAGAAAGACAGACAGGAGGGAAGAGAATGAAGCCCAGATTCTAGGTGAAAGGTGGTGTCCCTGAATGCACAAAGTCTTGGAAACAAAATGGATGACCTACAAACATTGTTGGCTGAGAGGGGGAGTGGACATTGTGGCAGTCACGGAGACATGAACCACACCTAACCATGACTGGGGCCTCTCAGTTCTTGGGTTTAAATTATTCAGGAGGGACAGGAAGGTAGGTAAAAAGTAGACTGTAGTAGCAGCAGCAGCAGTCTTTATTTATTTGTGACACCCTTCCCCAGAGGCAATGGGCACTATTACAAAAGCACAGAAAACCAAAAATACAATTAACCAACCACTTAAAATCACAAGAATAAATAACTAATATATATATATATATATTCTATCTATATATCTTATACAACACAATAAACAGAGACAGGATAACGATTTAGGATGTGATCAGGTAAAAGATTAATAATGTTCCCCCAAATGCTTGTTGAAATAGGTATTTTTTAAACCCCTCTTAAAGGTCTCCACCAAGGGGTGGGGGGGGCCTAATTCCAGGTTTTTGGTAGAGAAGAAATTCAGGAGAACCCAGAGTGAGGAAGGCAGGGATGACTACCTGAAGATGCTAGCATAGCAGGTAAAGTAGTCCTGCAAGCTAAAGCTCAGAAAGAACTGGAGCTTGCTGAGAAAATTAAAATTAAAGGGGAAAATGACTTTTTTCACTATATTGGCAAGAAAGGGGACAAGAAAGAGAGGTTCAGGAAAAGGGACAGGTGGGTAGAGGAGAATGATGGTAAAGCAAAATGAATAATTATGTTCTGTCTTCACCAGGGAGAGACAGATTTGTGCCACTAGGGGTAAGAAGAGGAGAAGGGAGGGAGGGAGGTGCACAGATGTTTTGATAGAGGTGGGTAGGATGAGTACAGGGTTGCTAGCATTGAGGGTAGATGAATCCACAGGCCCAGACAGCATACACCAAAGGGTGCTGAGGGGGCTGAAGGAGGATCTTGAAGATCCTTTGGCTAAGCTGTTCAGTAGTTCTCTTTAAACTTGACACCCTACTCAATTCCTTCTGCAGATATGCAACCGCCTCTCCTTCCAGTACCCATCACTGTCTCCTCCACGATCTACTCTCCCTTGCCCCGCTTTCCCATAGGAGATCGACCCATGGTGTCTTTCTCATTGCCAAACATTGATTTGGCTCACTACCCTCCTACCTATCATCCCACCTCACATCTGCCATGCTCACAACCTACTCTTTACATCACAGGGACTTGCGCACCTTCTCCATTCCTCATCCCCACTCCACTGCTGGCCAGTCTGCTTTCTTGCACTGACTCCCTCTACTCTGGAACAATCTTCCCTCTGACCTTCACCTTGCCTCCCCTCTCTCATCCCTCAAAAGACTCCTACCCATCTCCCCTGTGCCCCCAATGCTCCTAAACCCTCCCTCACCCACCTCTCCCCTCTAATTGTCCCTACTTTCTTCCTCTTCAAGCCCTGTTACATAGATACATAGATACATAGACAGTGTCGGCTGATAAGGGACTATGGCCCACCTAGTCTGCCCATTTGAGTTTGTAACTTCAGTTTATGTTTTCCTAGAACTCTGTTGCCCCTTACCCCTGACCTCCAGAATTCCTTTATGTCTGTCCCATGCATTCTTAAATCCCTTGATTGTTTCAGCCCCTGACACTTCTTCAGGCAGGGTGTTCCATTTGTCCACCATGCGTTCTGTGAAGAAATTCTTCCTCACATTTCCTCTGAACCATCCTCCCTCCAACTTCACCCATGCCCTTTAGTCCTGGAATATCTTTTCGCTTAAAAATAGTGTATTCTTGCACCCTGTTCCTCCCTGTAAGATACTTGTATGTCTCTATCATGTCCTCTCTTTCCCTCCTCTCCTCCAGAGAGTACATATTCAATTCCTTTAACCTGTCCTCATAGGACTTGTGATGCAATCCATGTACCATCTTTGTTGCCCTCCTCTGAACCTCCTCTACCCTGTCTATGTCCTTACGTAGGTAAGGTCTCCAGAACTGTACACTGTACTCCAGGTGGGGCCTAACTATTGTCTTGTATAGTGGAATCATGACCTCCCTTTTCCTGCTGGTGTTGCCCCTGCCTATGCATCCCAGCATCCTATGTGCTTTACCTGCTGCCTTGTCACACTGTTTCCCTACCTTGAGGTCATCAGACATGATAACCCCAAGATCCCTTTCCTGCTTGGTGCATGCTATATCCTCACCCCCCAACTGATATATTGTGCCAGGGTTTTGTGCCCCATATGCATTATCTTGCACTTCTTTGCATTGAATTTCAACTGCCAAACCCCTGACCATTCTTCAAGTTTCTGCAGGTCCCTTCTCATTCTGTCTACACCCTCTGGTGTGTCTACTCTATTACAGAGCTTTATGTCATCAGCGAACAGTGAAATTCTGCCTTCTAGGTCCTCTAAGTGTCACTGATGAGGATGTTGAATAGGACCGGTCCCAGCACTGATCCCTGTGGTATCCCACTGGTCACTCTTCCCTCTGTGGAGTGACAGCCATTTACCACCACCCTCTGTGTCCTGCCGCCCAGCCAGTTACCTACTAACCACACTACTGTCCTGCCCACACCCATATTCCCTAGTTTGTGTAATAGTCTTCTACATGGCACAGTGTCAAAGGCCTTGCTGAAGTCCAGATAGGCCATGTCCACTGCCCTCCCCTGATCCACCTCCCTAGTCACCCAGTCAAAAAATTCAACGAGGTTGGTCTGACATGACCTCCCACGGGTGAAACCATGCTGCCTTGGATCCTGCAGTCCATTGACAACCACATGTTCCACCAATCTCTCCTTCAGTAGTGCTTCCATGATCTTCCCCTACCGAGGTGAGGGGTGACTGGTCTGTAGTTCCCCACTTCCTCTTTGTTCCCACTTTTGTATAAGAGGACTACATCTGCTGTCCTCCAGTCTTTGGGTACCTCCCTGTTTCCAGTGATCGGCTAAACAGGATAGCCAGAGGTTCGAGCTACCACTCTCTGAGTTCTTTAAGGACCCTGGGGTGCACCCCATCTGGCCCATTGCTTTATCAACTCTTCTTCCAGTTCCTTCAGACCCTTTCTCAGTAACGGACTTGTGTCCATTTCTGCACATTCTCACCCCTTGTACCCTTCAGACCCATTAATCTCTCTCTTCTCAGTAAAGACTGAGCAGAAATACCTGTTCAGTAGGTCAGCTTTACTGTTGTCATCCTCCACATGGCCCCCATCCTCCCCCTTCAGTCTCACTATCCCTCCCTTTGCCTTTCTTTTTTCACTTTTGTACCTGTAATAGGTTTTGTCCCCTCTACCCACTGATTTTGCAATGCACTCTTCTATCTGAGCTTTGGCTTCCCTTACTGACCTCCCTGCCTCCCTTTGCTTCTCCTGGTACTTCTCCCTATCCCCTTCTGCTTGTTTCTTTTTGTATTGCCTGAATGCAACCATAATGGCCTCCTTTTCCTTTTCCTCTTGCTAACCTGCTTAATGCATAATTCTATTGCTCTTGTAATCCCTGTTTTAAATATTGCCCACTGTTCCTCAACCCCTGATTCCTGCCCTATTCCCCTTAATGCCTCTTTCAAGTAGCTCCACATTTTCCCAAAGTCTGCCCTCCTAAAATCCAGGATACGTGTTTTTGTGTGGTTTGGTTCTGCTCCTTCTGTGATTTCAAACCACAATGACTGGTGGTCACTGTTTCCCAGGTGCTCCCCCACTGTTACCCCCATCACACTGTCCCTGTTTGTGAGCACAAGGTCCAGTATTGCCTTCTGCGAGTTGGTTCCATGACCAGTTGTTGGCGAAGGCACCCTGAGGAGTCAGGATAAATCTGCTCCTAGTTGATGCTGCTGCTGGGATGCTCCAGTCCACGTCTGGAATATTGAATTCTCCTACAAGTACTACCTCACCCTTGTCTGCCATCCTTTGGATGGCTAGCATCAGCTTCCTATCTGTTTCTTCCTCCTGGGCTGGTGGTCTATAGACCACACCTGTGCGGATGACTGGCCCCATTTTCCTTTCCAGCTTAGCCCACAGTATCTCTCCCCCATTTTGTTCCTCCTGGATCTCTGTGGCCCTTATGTCATTTTCACATACAGTGCCACTCCTCCTCCTTCCTACCTGCCTGGTCTCTTCTGAATATGTTGTAGCCAGGAATGGCCATCTCCCAGTCATGGTTATCATTACACCAGGTTTCTGTGATGGCCACAATGTCCAGGTCTGACTGCACCATGACAGCCTCCAGATCTTCCATCTTGTTGCTAAGGCTCCTGGCATTGGCACACATGGCTTTCCATGATTTGACCTCCCTAGACTGTTTAGCTGTTCTACTACAGCCCCTGCCCTGGTTGTCCTTTATCCCTGGTTCTCCTTGCTGTCTGCCCTTATTCTGATTTTTGCCCCTTTTCTGCCTATCCACCTCTTGGGTGCTGATCTCCATCTTTTGCACACTGCTTTGTTGAGATATCCACTCCTCTGGTTCCCTGGTTCCACTGCTAGCTGTGGGGGGTGAGCAAGTAGGTACCCTCCTTGCTGGCCTGCCACCCCACTTGGCTAGTTTAAATGCTTGTCAATGTAGCATTTAAACTTATCATTGAGTGCTTGGATTCCCTTCCAGGATGGATGCAGGTCATCAGGCTGGAACAAACCTCCATCTCTCCAGGTGGGTCCCCAGTCACCAATGAATCCAAACCCTTCCTCACAGCACCAGTTCTTCAACCATGAATTAAAGTTCCTCCTGCATGCACCCCATGCTCTCCCATGCCTCTCACAGGTAGTACTTCTGAGAAGGTGACAGAAGTAGCTACTTGCTTGAGACCCCTCTCCAATTTCCTAAACTCTTCCTGAACTTCCTTTGGCTCCCCATTTGCCAGGTCATTAGTAGCTAGGTGGATAATGACATCCAGCTCTCCCTCCCGTCTTGCCTTCCTAGCGATACCCAGAATCTTCCTTCCATCCCTCCATGCCGTGGCACCTGGTAGGCACCTCACCTCCCTGTTTTCCACCTCCCCCTCCTGTGTTCCTAGCTGGATCCCTCTTATGATGGAGTCCCCCACCAGGATTAGCTTCCTCCTCCTCCTCTGGGGTCCACTGCTCTCCCCACTGATCTGGGTTCTCGGGTCTTCTGGGTCTGAGTTGACTACCCTCCTGTTTCTCATGTCCTTTCATTGCTACGTCAGGTCCCCTGCTGGAGACCTCTATGTGTCAATGTTTAATCCTCCTGTCAGCATTATTTCCTTGCTTATTATATTATTGTATCCATTTGTAACTAAACCTTATGTACCTTTTAAAACTCTTTTATTGATTATTTTGCAGCCATTGCATCCAAACCATAACTTATCCCTTGTAAACTATCATGTATGATTTGTATTGCAATGTGTTACTCCTGTATGTACATTGTACCAGGGTCGCACCTGGAAACAAACTTTGGCTCAGTGTGCTTTTCCCGGTCACCAATTTTAAATAAATAAATAATAGTTCACTGGAGTTTGGCATTGTACTGCAGGACTGGAGAATAGTACATGTAGTACCCCTCCATAAGAGTGGTCCCAAGGACAACTCAGGGAACTACAGATTGGTCAGTCTGACCTCAGTTATGTGCATGCTCATCGAGACCATACTGAGGGAAAGGTTAGTAGGGTATCTGGATGAGAATGGTCCTTAGGATGAGAAGTAACATGGGTTAATGGGAGGAATATCATTTTGAACAAACCTGATTGGCTTCTTTGACTGGGTCACTAACATAGCAGACAGGGGCCAAGCAGTGGATATCCCTTATCTGGATTTCAGCAAAGTCTTTGACTCTTCACCCCAAAAAAGGTTAATCAGGAAGTTGTTGGACATTTGGGTTGGTGAAAGGTAGACCAGATTGATGGAAAACTGGCTGAGAGGCAGGACACAGAGTGTGGTGATTGGAGGTGAGCTCTCCAGCAGCAGGGAGGTCACCAGTTGGGTCCCACAGGGTTAGGTGCTCAAACCAGTGATGTTCAATGTCTTCATCAATATTTGAGATGACAGTAAGGGTAACATTTGCCTATTTCCTGATGACATCAAGCTTTTAGGAGGGTGAACACCACAAAAGGGATACAAGACCCAATGGAAGATTTAGAAAAGCTAGAGAGGCAGTCAGGGATAAGACAGCTTGGCTTCAGTGCAAAGAAATGCAAGGTTAAGCACACTTGAGTCCAGAACCTGAGGACTGAGTACAGTCTGGGTGGGGTTTGAGTGTCTGTATTGGAGAAGAACCTGAGAATGATGATCACTTGTGACCCAAAACACTCAACACAATGTAGAAAAGCAGCAGCAAATGCAAACAAAATACTGGACTGCATTGCCAGGGGGATCAGTAGCAGTCAGAAGGAGGTAATACTGCCCTTGTACAGGTCATTAGAGAGGCTGCATCTAGAGTACAGTGTACAGTACCAGTACCCATACCCTAAAAAAAGGACATAAACCTGACGGAGATACTGTAGTCCTAAGGACAGCAACAAAGATGATCATGGGCCAGTAGGGTAGGATGTACTAGGAGAGGTTGGAGGCCCTGAACATGTACCCTCTGGAGGAGAGTAAAGACAGAGGGCACATGATTGAGATCTTCAAGTGTTTGACAGGAATAAATAGGGTGGACAAGGAGGGTCTCTTCAAGCTTAGTGGGAACCAAAACACAAGGGAGCACAGTCTCAAGTTGGGGTGAGGTTTAGGAAAGAGGCAAGAAGACATTTCTTCACAAAGTGTGGTTTTGGGTTGGAACTGGGATCATGAGGAGATGGTTTAATTGAAAACATTAGGCAGTTTCAAGACATGGTGTGATAGTTAAGGGGAAAATGAGGGTCAAGAGATGGGCAAATGGAGGGGAAGGGTGGATTGGAGAGGGGGTGCAGGGTAAGTAGCTGATGCTGAAGAATATCTTACAATATGAGCAGACTTAATAGACCTAATGGCCTTATTCTATTGGCTTCATCCTATGTTTATACATTTTGTTAAACTTTGCTGAAGAGATGCTGCAGCTCCATATCAAATAGACCACTGGGGACATACAGTATGTAGGCACACTCCTCTGGTTCACTGACTCCATCCTGTCCCGTATGGAACAGGGTCACATTACATCCACCAACTTTGTTGACCTTGTCACAGCCTTTAATACAGTCACACCCTCTTCTCCTGGACAAGCTTAAGCCAGTGGGGCTTTATGACTCCTCAGTCAGCTGGTTCCACTCCTACCTTGAGGGCAGATCACAAGCTGTCCATATTGGAGACTGCCTGTCCTCTCCATTCCTCTGCTCTGGCATCACCAAGGGTCTGCCATTGGACCCTTTACTCTTCTCCATTTTCTTAAATGTCCACCCCTCTGTCTGTTCCTCTTTGTCCATCCACATGTATGCAGATGACACTGTGCTGTTTGCTTCTGGCTTGTCTGCTGCTGACTTGACTGCCCAGTGCCAACAGGTCTTTGACAATGTGCAGCACTTGCTCTGTACACACATTCCTCAATGCCAAGAACAATAGTCTCCATAACCTTTAGCTCCTCACAGAGGCTTGCCAGACCCTCTTCCTCCTTCCACACCCATTAAGGTATCATGCTTGCCCTTAACCCCTCGTTTAACTACCTGGGGGTCTGATGGGACCAGCATCTCAATTTCTCGGAGCACATTGATGAAGTTTCGCCCCAAACTGAGTACACTGTGTAGAAATAAAGCAAGCATCCCTCTCCTCACCTGCTGGGAGATAACAAAAATGATCCTTCCAGTCTTTGACTACAGCGACATTGTCTACAGTGCTGCTCCCAAGTCCTCCATTGCCAGACTGGAACCTCTCTTCTACTCTTTCTGCTGCTTTGCTTTGGACTGCTCTATTTACTCCTCCCTCCCCTTCCCTCATAGCCAGACACCCCATTCACTGTGCCAACTTCACCTCCAAGTTCTGATTTGGCTCACTACACCCCCTTCCCCCACATCTCTGCCCTCCTTTCGTATTCCTCCTACCCCTTCAGGAACACTGCTCCTCCTCTCCCTCCTCTCCAGGATAACTTTCAGAGGCCAAACTGCCTTCATGTATCATTTTCCTAAATTTTGGTGCTCTCTCTCTCCCTGTGCATCTGCTGAGCCTTGTCCTCTTCATCCCTCAAAGCCCTTCTTCAGAACCTTTTTATTTTATTTTTTTATTTTATTTAAACAGCAGTTTGGAAAACCTTTGCGCCATAGGCTCATTTACAAAGGTACCTTGTCACAGTAAGACAAACCAAAATACACAGTATAGCAGTACAACACATAAGTATAACAGTCAAATTAAGACATAGATACAAACAAGCTGGTACAGGTAGGATGGATGCAAACAATACCAGAGTTATGTCATCCTTAGCAGCTTAGTAATAAGCTTTGTCATAAGTATTAGTCTGGCTTTGACTAGTGGCAGTTACAGCATCGGGTGTTAATAAGGTGGTTACGTAAGGAAGTTTTGAAGCCGCGATATAGTTGGAGCTTGATGGAGGGTGGCAGTGTGTTGAACCAGGAGGGGGCCCTAAAGCTGAAGGCTCTTTGGCCGTGAGAGGTCCTAGCTCTAGGGATAACAAGAGAGGTTTTCCCAGAGGTCCGAGTATGAACTAGTGGGACAGAGCGGCGTATGGTGGTGGTCAATCCTGGTGGGGAAAGTCCAAGGAGGGTCTTTTTTGTAAGGGTACAGGTAAGATATTTGAGGCACTCGTCGAGATCAAGTACCAGCGCTTTAGCATACAGTAGACAGGTGTGTGTCATCCTAGGTGCTCCAGTAATTAACCTGCAGGCCTTATTCAGAGTAGTGCGAATTTTATGGAGTGCGGTCTGATCAGCAGCACCATACACCGGCAGTCCATAGTCCACTAGGGACAGGATAGAGGAGGTGACTGCGAGTCGAAGAGCCTCCGGGGGGAGGCAGTGTTTATACCGATGTAGATGCCCAATCGGATATTAGTGGCAGTGGCTAGGGCAGCAATGTGTCCATGGAAGGAGAGGAGGGTCAAAATGGATCCCTAGGTATTTATAGGAGCAAACTTGTTCAGTGGGAATGAGGACCCAGAGTGAATGAGGAGTTTGAAGTTGCAGGACTTGTTTTGGGGATGAGTGAAGAACATGGTTTTTGTTTTTAAGATTTATCACCAATCTATGTTCCTTGAACCAGCCCTCGGCTTCAGTGAAGGACTTCTGCAGCGAGTCCTGGAGGGCAGTAGGTTCTGACTTGAGGCAAAGATGACTGCATCATCAGCGTACAATAGAATGTTCCCGAGCAAGAGCGTGGAAGGTGTTAAGGTAAAGGGAGAATAGTAAGGGGCCCAGAATGGAACCCTGGGAACCCAGAAAGATGGGACAGATGTCTGGTAGGTCCCATTAATTTTTACATGCTGTGAGTGGTCAGACAGATAACTGGTGCACCAGGAGATAGGCCCAGCAGCAAAACCAGAGACTAAGGCATCAAGAAGGAGGGTGGGAGACAGTGTGAAAGCTTTGAGAGGTCAATGAAGACAGCACCAGCCAGAGAACCAGTGTCTAAGGAGGTGGAGAAAGTTGGAGAACTCTAGGAGGGCTGTGTTGGTACTGTGGCCGCTCGGAAGCCATGCTGCTCAGGACAAAGGACATTGTAGGTGGAGAGGTAGTCAGAGATTTGAGAGGCCACCAGTTTTCCAAGGCCTTGGAGAGAGGAGAGAGAATGGAGATCGGTCGATGGTTTCCAGCCACAGTCCTATCACCACCTTTAAAGATAGGGGTGACAGTGATGACTTTCCAGGCAGTTGGAACCTTCCCCAGGCAAAGAGAGTGGTTGATGAGGCATGTTATTGGGGTAAGGACTGTGTCTAAGACCAGCCATAGGATACACGGATCCAGGGTGTCACTGCCTGTACTATTACTCTTGAGGGCAGTGACAAGGTGCGGCCTAAGTTCTTGGGCAGAAACACAGCGGAGGAGAAAATAAGGGCGAGAAAGATTTACGGCAGGTGCTGGGGGAGGAGGGTCAAAAAAATTTGTAGGGAGGATGGGGCTAAGGTCAGTGAATGAGGTGTTGCCACCCCCTTCTGCAAATGTTCCTGACCTTGGCCTTTGTATTCCCTCCCCCTGTGTTGTTAACATCCCCCTTGTATTCCCTACTCCTGTGTGGTTGACTCTCCTTATTCCCCCACACCAGTTGGGAGCAGCACCCCCGACTAACTGTGCCTTAATATCTATTTTTGGTATCTGTGTTCCGAGCATACCTCTGGTCCTGCCTAATTAGCCAAACTCTGGAGTCTGGGTGGTGTTATCCTCCTCAAATCTGCATAGCTCCCTGTAAAGTTTAGCACTTGTTTCTTACTGTGTTTTATACTTCATTAATGTGACTGCACACTGATGTAACGTATCTCTAATTTAATTTTCTAGTTTACATTTTTTAGTGTACTTACTTTATTACTACTGCACCTTACACAATTTAGTTTTACTGTTGCATCTTATTGTTTACTCCCCTTTATCTGCCCAGTATGTTCTTCTTAGCAAAAACTTTTGAAATAAATACTTGCATACATACATAAATCTAAGATTACAAAGACATATCAGTCAGATTCCACTTAGAAGTGGTAGGGTTAATATAAAAGGGCATCGTAAGAGTGTTGTAGAAAACCAAGATTTTCTGCGGAGAACCATGCGGAGGGTTTGCAAGAAAATGCCTGTTCACAGATGAGACAAAGCTCTGTAAAAGAGTGGACATGCAAGAAGGGGGTCACAGAAATGATTGTTGATCTAAAAAAAAAAAAAAAAAAAAGACTAGAAGAATTGTCAAAACAGTGACGGTTGAAATTCAAAGCCAAGAAATGCAAAGTTATGCACCTGGGGAGGAAGAATCTAGGCTGGAAATATACTGGGGTGGGGACAGCTGACTGAAATTAAGGTTGAGAGGGATCTGGGGGTGCTCGTATCTGATTTAAGGAAAATCAGGCAGTGTGAAAAGGAAGCACAAAAGACTAGCAGTGTTCTCTTATGCATAGGAAGGGGTATCACAAGTAGGAAACGTGAAGTGATAGTCCCGCTGTACAGGTACTTGGTGAGGCCTCACCTGGAGTACTGCATCCAGTTCTGGAGACCACACCTCAAAAAGGACATGGATCACCTATAAGCGATGCAGAGGAGAGCTACAAAGAGGATACATGGACTACATGAAGAAACATATGAATCTAGATTAAACTGTCTTAGGATGTATTCACTGGAGAGGAGAAGGGACAGGGAAGATGGGATGTAAACACTTAAATACCTTAAAGGTATCAACTCAGTACAAACACAGGATCTCTTCAGGGAAAACACGAATACACAGACAAGTGGATACAACATGAGCCTGAAGGGAAGTACTTTCAAAACAAACAGCAGGATGTTTTTCTTCATGGAAAGGGTGGTGGAGCCCTGGAACAGTCTGCCCCATAGGTTGTGACAGCGAAGACAATGGGGGAGTTCAAGCTAGCATGGGATAGGCACTGTGGAAACCTAAGGCAGTAAAGAAACTGGGAGGGGAGTAGCTTTCACAAGCAGACTAGATGGATTGCAAGGTCCCCTTCTGCCGGCACTTTCTTACGTTCTTATGGAAAAAAAAAGAACTATAGTCAAAGTTCTGTGAAACAAAATTTGCTTTACTTCGGCTCCAAACAAGGGCTTAATGTAGTTTACTTTTGTAGATCAAATACAAAACTAAACTGTTTAGCTTGATTCAGCTCTTCAGTTCACAGTAGCCCTGCTGTTTTCTCCAGCTCCCAAATCCTCCTAAAGTCTCCCAGATGAGGTTCACTTGTGCCTTTCCCCTCCAGGAGTTTCTAAGCTTCCATTGTGCCAGTGCATATAGCCTTTAAAAGGGCCAGTCCAGAAATCAGCAGGGCTGGGCCTCAATTTGCCCAGTTCTCCTGCTAGTATCTTAGTGGAAAGGGGGTCCCGGGTGAAGGGTGTATAGACTCCTATACATATCCTCCCCCCAGAGCTATGCCCGTGGCATACTTGGCACTGGCTACCATTAAACTTCCCTCCCTGGAGAAAGTCATAGAAACATAGACGTTGATGGCAGATAAGGACCGCAAGGCCCATCCAGTCTGCCCATTTTTTTCTACCTTATGAATGTGCCATCGCCCTTTGCTATGTCAATGACCTATCTATTCATACTCACCTGTATTGCTCCCTTATGCCTATCCCATGCCTGTTTGAAGCCCTGCACTGTATTCATATCCACACTTCTTGAGGTAGGCTGTTCCATGCATCCACCACCCTTTCTGTGAAAAAGAACTTCCTCACATTACCACTTAATCGGCCTCCCTCTAATTTCATGCTGTGTCCTCTTGTCCTGCTATTTTTCTTATATTGAAAAATGTTAGACTCTTTCACCTTGTTAATGCCCTTAAGGTGTTTGAATATTTTGATCATATCACCTCTCTCCCTCCTTTGCTCTAGGGTATACCTATTGAGCTCTGTTAATCTGTCCTCATATGTTTTCTGATGCAGTCCCTGCACCATTTTGGTTGCCCTTCTCTGGACTGCCTCAATTTGGTTAATGTCCTTGTGAAGGTGTGGCCTCCAGTACTGCACACAGTACTCCAGATGGGGCCTAACCAGTGTCTTGTAAAAAGGGATTATTGCCTTCCTCTTCCAACTTGATACATAGAAACATAGACTTTGATGGCAGATAAGGACCACTTGGCCCACCTAGACTGCCCATTTCCCCTACCTACAGGATAAGCTGCAGATCCTATTTGACCAACAGCCTATTTCTTCCTACCCCCCACAAACATTGCCTTATGTCTGTCCCACGCATTCTTGAATTCTCCCACAGATTTAGACCCCACAACCTCCTTAGGAAGGCTGTTCCATGCGTCCACCACCCCCTCTGTAAAAAAAAAATACTTCCTCACATTGCCCCTGAGCCATCCCCCCATCTTCAAATCGTGTCCCCTTGTTCTTGCACATCTCTCTTTCTGAAAGATCCTGCCTTCTTGGAATTTGTTGATTCCACTGAGGTACTTAAACATTTCTATCACGTCCCCACCCCCCCCCCTTCCTCAAGGGTATACATATTAAACTCTTTGTCTCTCCTTGTATGGCTTCTCTTGCAGACCCTGCACCATTTTAGTTGCCCTCCTCTGAACTGCCTCCATCCTGTCTATGTCCTTGTGGAGATGGGGTCTCCAGAACTGGATGCAGTACTCAGATGGGGTCTCATCAACTGTCTGTACAGGGATAACAACTTCCTGTTTTCTGCTGGCGATGCCTCTCCCTATACATCCCAGTATCCCCCCAGCCCTCCCTACCGTCTTCTCACATTGCTTGCCAACCTTAAGGTCATCTGATATGATTACCCCCCGGTCCCTTTCCATTTTTGTTGTTGTTACTACCTCCCCCCCATTGTGAAATCTTCCCCTGGGTTTTTGTTTCCCAGGTGCATTATTTTACATTTCTCCTACCCCTTCTCCTACCCCTACTAATACACCCCAACATTTCACTAGACTTACCTACTGCTTTAGTGGTCTGCTTGAATGATTTCAGGTCATTGGTGATGATGATGCCCAAGTCTCTTTCTTCCCTTGTGACTGCCAGCAACTCCCCTCCCAGCCTATAGGTGGCGTCAGGGTTTCTTTTCCTTATGTGCATGATCTTGCACTTCTTTGCGTTAAATGCCAGTTGCCACTCTTCTGACCATTTTGCCAGTTTATCCAGATCTCGTCTCATTCTGCCCACCCCATCTGGATCATCTACTCTATTGCAGATCTTGGTGTCATCTGCAAACAGACAAACCTTACCCTCCAGTCCACCTGTAATGTCACTGATGAAGATATTGAAGAGGACTGGCCCCAGGACTGATCCCTGAGGTACCCCACTTGTGACTTGTATCTCTTCTGACTGTATACCATTTACCACCACTCTCTTTTCTGCCCGTCAACCAGTTTGCCACTCAGTTGACCAACTTCTGACCCACCCTGAGCCTACTCAGCTTATTAATCAATCTTCTATGTGGAACAGTATTGAAAGCTTTGCTGAAGTCAAGGTAGGTGACATCAACTGCATCCCCTTAGTCCACCACTCTGGTTATCCAGTCAAAGAAATCTATGATATTAGTTTGACAGGACCTTACTTTTGTAAACCCTTGCTGTCTTGGATCTTGTGCTCCTATAGATTCAAGGTGTTGCACTATCCTTTCCTTAAGGAGTGCCTCCATAATCTTGCCCATTACTGAGGTTAGACTGACTGGTCTGTAGTTCCCTGCCTCCTCCCTGCTACAACTCTTGTGGAGCGGGATCACATGAGTCTTTCTCCAGTCTTCTGGCACCTCTCCTGTGCTCAGAGACTCACTAAACAGTTCTGATAATGGCTCTGCTAGTTCCACCCTTTGTTCCTTTTGTTCTCTGTGATGTATGCCATCAGGTCCCATTGCCTTGTTCACCCTGAGCTTATCGAGCTCTTGTAGGACACTTTCTTTTGTGAAGGGACTAGTGCACACCTCCCCCCTCCCCCCGTGTCCATGGTGCTGAGCTGTGGGCCCTGCCCTACCTTCTCTTCAGTAAATACTGAGCAGAAGTATCTATTTAGGATTGATGCTTTTACATGGTCCTCCTCCTCATATGCCCCCTAATTCCCTTTGATCTTATCAGTACCCCTCTGGACTTTCTCCTTTCACTAATATTTCTATAGAAAGTCTTGTCACTTTCTTTTACTGTTTGTACTAGTGTTTTCTTGGTTATGGCCTTTGCCTGCCTTACTGCCTTCCCTGCTTCCCTTAGGGAAGTTTGGTATGCCTCCCTTTCTTCATCCTGCTGCATTCCCTTATATTTCCTGAAGGCCAGCCTTTTGGATCTGACCTTTTCTGCATTATTATGCAGGGAACACACCCTGTTATGCACCTGAAATTAAAATGGCTGCAGAGTGATGTATCACCTGGTGACTCTGGAATTACTGTACTGCATTGCATGCAACCATTTGAAGGGTGCATGGTCAGTGACAAAGTTGAAGCATCTTCCCAATAAATAGTAGCACAGTGCTACTACTGTCCACTTCACTGCAAGACACTCTTTCTCTAGCATGGCATTCCCTTGTTTCCTGGGAAACAGTTTCCTTGGAAACATTTTCCTGGGCAGAGTATGGGGTGAATCCCAATGTCAAATTCTTGTGACGAGAATTTGTTGCCTCCACCCCTACTTCTGAAGTATCCATGTACTAACTGAATGGACTGTTGAAATTGGGATTTCCTATGACTGGTCCCTTACACAACACACTTTCAATAGTTTGGAAGGCCTTCTGATACTTTGAAGACCACTGAACCTTATTTGGGGCATCCTTTTTAGTGAGGTCAATGAGGCAGCAAGTGTCAAACTCCTGAATGAACCAGCAATAATACTCAAATATGACAAAAAAGGATCAAACTTGCCTTTAGTAGTCTACGGAGCAGTCAACAAGGGCTTTTATATTACCAACAAATATGTGTACATGGCCATTCCCAAGCATGTTTCTCAGGTCTTTAGTTCCTGTTGCCCTGGGTACATTTCTGAGCATTGGCTGTGAGACCTGCCTCCTGAGTGACTGAAGTACCACAGCCACATCCTGCAGGTGAGTGTTCCAATCACCAGATAAATATGCTAACATCATCCAGGTACACTGCTGCACAAAGTACATGGGAATGGAGGATTCGATCTATCAGTCTCTGAAATGTGGCTGGGGCACCCTGCATCCCAAAGTGGAGCATGGTAAACTAATAGTCTGAATGGGGTGACAGAGCTGTTTACTCCCAGGATTTAGGAGTTATCAGAATTTGCCAATACCCTTTGGTCATATCTAGGGTGTTAATGTACTGGGTCTTACCCAGTGGGTCCAGAAGTTCATCCACCCTAGGCATAGGATATGCATCAAACATGGAGACAACATTGACTTTCCATATGTCGACATAAAACTTAATGGATCCATCTGGTTTTTGGGACTATTAATTCTCAATGACTTCCTTTTCCAACATAGAGTGGATCTCCTCCCATACTGTCTGTCAGGCTTTTTCCAGGAGCCAATGTATCTATTGGTAGATCTGAACTACCTGGGTCTGTGTATCTGTGGTGTTAGATCACATGAATTCATCCCAATATTGGGAAAACACATTCCCAAAATTTCCTAGCAGTTGTTGCCTTTGTTTTTCTGGGTCATGCTGAGCTGTTCATCCAGTGGGATGGGGCTTGATTCTTTTAACATTTGAGTCTAAATTGAGGATCCCATCTTCATTGGTCTCATCTGTCACTTGACTAGGGCCCCCTTTTAGTTTCTCTGGGTCAGTTAACAAAACCTCCCTGCCTTTCCAGAGTTTCGAAAAACTAACATGATACATTTGTTTTTTCATTTCTTCAGTCTGGCTGTTATACCTCATAACTGACTGGCCACACTTTTCTCAGACCTCATATGGTCCTTGCCATTTAGCTAGGAGTTTACTTTCAGAACTAGGGAGTAGAATAAATACTATGTCACTAGCTTTGAACTCCTATAGCCTGTCCCCTTGCTTATTGTATCCTGCCTGGGTTTGCTGTGCTTTGAATATATTTTCTCTAGCATATCTGACAATTGTGTCCAATCTTTCTGTCATTTGCATTACATATTGGAACACGTTTGGATGACTATGTGCCTGTTTTCCCACATCTGTTTCATGGGTCCAGCATCTCTCGAGGTTGTCACCCATACAACAGTTCAAAGGGTGAGAACCCAATGGACAATTGTGGTGCCTTCTGAGCTGCAAATATTAAATAGGGTATCATTTCCTCCCAATTTTTTGCCTCAGTTGAAAATTTATTTTTAAAGAGCATACCCTTTGCATCTGGGCCTGTTGTGCATGTATCTGGGTTTGTAGCACTGCTGTTCTGACAGCCATTTTCAGTACTTTTTGAGTCCTTCTTACCCTTATTTAGACAATGGGAAGTTTGATCCCACCGCTTAAGCCAGCTATATGTAACAGTTTTGTAGCAAGCCAAGATTTTTTGGGGAACCCTTGGAAATAAAAACTCCAGAAAAATTGCTATGAAACAAAACATTGCTTTACTTTGGCTCTATGACAAGGGTCCAAGTTCCTTACTTTTGCAGAATACAAAACAAAACTTTTTAGGATGATTCAGCTCTCCAATTCACAGGAGCCCCTCTCGTGCTCTGTCTCACCCCCGGCCCAAATCCTTATAATGTCTCCCAGGTAAGGCTCATCTGTGCCCTTCCCCCTTCAGGGATTTCAAAGCTTCCATGCAGCCAGAGCACACGGCCTTTAAAGGGCAAGGCCAGAAATAATCAGGGCTGGGTCCCAATTCTCCTGCTAGTATCTTAGTGGAAAGGGGGTCGTCTCGGGGTAAGGATTTGTTGACTCCTTTTTCAGGCATCAAGCTAGAAGGCTACATTCAAACACAAGTTGGTCCACAGATAAACTTCATCTAGGCCAATGACCTTACTGGAATCTTTATCCTATATGAAAAGCAAGAGGCAAAATAAACATATTAACAATAAGAAAGCTGATGCATGCATCAAATGTACCTCACATCGATGACCAATTTTACAGTGATCTACAGAAAAATGGCACCAACTCTATTGGTTTAAGCCAGGACTCCTAAGTACATTCAATGACAAAATCTAGAAAGATTCAAATGTAAAGGGCAGAATATTATGGTCTCCTCCCTTTCTGCTTAATCTGTTCAGTACCCACAAAACTAAACCTGTTGTGCCAAGAACCTCTACACTGCAAATGGTGTGAGGGCATTAGTAACGTTCCCTTTCTTGTTCATCCTTAGATGCTCACCCACTCTAATTTTATGCATGCTTGTTTCTTCCTGGCATAAAAGACACTACAGGTCACTTCACCATTTAAACTGTAGTACCACAAATTTTAATTTATTAATAAACCAATAATGAGGTCATTGACATGCCTAGAATCATATAAACATAAAATCTGCTGGCACATAAGGTCCACTTGGCCCATCGTCTGCCATTTTTCCCTGCCTACAGTATTACTGCAGATCCTACTCAATCTCTGATCCATTATCCCTCCACCTCTTCCTTTCCCCTTAGATTCCCTTGTGCTTATCCCATGCATTCCTGAATCCACCACTGCTTTAACCCACACCACATCTGCTGTAAGGTCATGCCAGGAATCCACCACTCTTTCTTTGAAGAAGTGCTTCTTCCCATCTCTCCAGAATTTATTCCTCTCCAGCTTCACAATGTTTCCCCATAATCACAGTGTCTAGGGAACTTAAGCCACTGCAGCAGCAATACTCACAATTGATCACTGCTATACACTTTTTTGCTGAGAATGCTGGCATCCAAAAGCTGATGGCATTGGCTTGTCCACAATGAGAAGTTCATCTGGGTATGTATTGCTCGAGTCTTGCTGTACCTGACTCCGGGATAAAGTTGTGCATTAAACAAATGAAAAGGGTTGTGCACCTGAAATCTCCCAGTTTGTTGTCTCGAGCTGAAATACAACATGCACTCTTCAATCAAAGTAGATGCAAAAAGAGAAATATATTGCAACTACAGCTATCTGCTTAAAGTGCATAGTGCTCTGTGCAGAAATGTAATAGTGTGCACTAACTGTGCAAATACAAAGTCAGCTACTAACCATAATCGGCAGTGGTGAGATCAACCTAGTTGCCTTGGCACTTCACTAGCTAGAATTGTGTCATGGGGCCAGGTGCATCATACAAGGACAACCATTTATAGCAACACAGTGTTAATGAGTCCTTCAGTCAATATTTTAAAATTTTAGGTGGCCAAATGGTGCATCTAAGATCTTACCATTTAAGCAGCTAATTGCCTCAAGCATTCAAAAAATAGATTTCAAACAGGTTCAACATTATTTAAGCAATACATTTGTTTCGCATCTATTTTGATTTTAGAGTGGAACTTTGGAGGCAGCCATTCTGTTGTGCACTGGTCCTGGTCTGTATGCTCAGGATAAACTTTATAACACAGCTGCACATTGCCTGCTACCTGCTTTGTCACACTCAGCAGCTGACATGATGTACTTGACCGCTAATATGTGGAGCAGATAGTTATGTTCATCCATGTCTTTCATTTGCATTATGGCCCATTAGGCATAACTGCTGGGTTTGTTTGTGACCCTATACACCATGCCTGTGAATTACACTCCCCCTTGAATTTAGTAGCAAGTGGCTTTATCAATGACCTGTATGTCACAAGCACACACTGCAGCAGGTATCTTGTTCAAGCTGCTTGACAAAATTGGCACTGAACTGCACCCGTTATCCATAAAAGGTTGCTTCATAGCTAGTGATAACTAGACACAATATGGGTAAAGGAATAAAAAGGATGGTGGTTTCTATAGTGTTACATGCACAGCATATTGTATTAACCAAGTAGTGCAGGACTTTTTCATCCAAGCATGCATGAAACTGTATGTGTGTCTGTCTGTGTGATCACTCTGGTCATCTTGCCCATTAATTCAAGACCAGGCAGCAGCTGCAGGAGTTGCACTGTGTGACCCAAAAGAAGGCCACACAATGGAAAACCACCCTCTACATGATTGAGAACAGCATATGTCCTAACAGAACATCATGGTATGGAGTTGTCTAGGTAGTAGCCAGAGCAGCCCAGAAGGAGCTAATATAGGTGCAAGTAAAAAATAAGTGCTCTGTTGTCTCCAATTACTGGATGCATCCTGATCTAACACAGACACGCTCTTCTACCTGCTTATGTTTTTGGTTTGCCTTAACATTTATTCTGTTACTGGTGCTTCTTTTTTTTTTTTTTTTCAATTCAACTTTTATTAAAGATTTCGATACAGAGAACAAATCCACAATAGACTTGACATAATGAAAGTAAGACTACTACAAATTCTATAGTGATTCATTCTCTCTTATCCCCCTCCCTCCCCACCCTCTAACCCCCAAAATCTCAGCACAGCATTATACCAACAAAGTTACAGCATACACTGTAAGAAATGTGTTTCAACCTTATAAGGTATATAGGGTTTGTAAAGGGCCCCATATCTTGTTGAACTTCTTAGTTTTATTAGAAAGGCTTGCAATAGTCCTCTCCATTCTGAGATTAGTGAGGAGTTCCTGGAGCCACTCATAAGTCAAATTGTCAGAATCTTTCCAATGTCTAAGGACCACTTTTTTAACAGACAAGGAAATTAAAGCCGTGTGATATTTTCTACACACCACAGAAATAGAAGAGAAATCATCCAATAGGCATACTTCGGGTGTGAACAAACCTGAAAGTCCTAGAAGCGGGTCAGCTCTATTTTTAATAGTGGTCCATAGTAGAGCAACTTTGGGACACTCCCAAAAGATATGAAGAAGGTCTCCAGGCTGTGACTTACATCTTGTACAGAGCGGAGAGGACAGAACTCCCAATCTGACCAGTTTCTGTGGGGAATAATAAATATTGTGTAAGATTTTAAATTGCATTAGCCTAAGTCTATCCTGTAACAAAAATTTGTGACAGTTGTGCCAGAGAAGGGACCAATCTCACTCCTTATCTGAAAAAAGAGAGGACCAATAAGCTACAGGTGCAAAGTTGTCAGGGTATGCCCACGTAAATAAGTGACTGTATAGCTTAGATACAACGTGAGGCGAGCCGGCCAGTTCCGCTAAGGTGGCCTGAAACTGGATATGAGTTCCGGGAGGTGGGATTACTCCAAATACTTTTAGCAAGAGATGCCAAAGCTGGTAAATCTTAAAAATACTTATACCAGGAATCATAAACTTGTGCATGATTCCAGCTGAAGAGGACCACTGCCTATCAGCTGTGATAAAGTCTTCCAGCTGACAATTTCCTATCTGAGGAAGCCAATTGGGTGGCAGGGGTTTATTATCTAATTGTAAATTAGGATTACTTTTTATGGGTTGAGATAAATCATTAGTATTATCGTATTTAAGAAAAGCACACAATTGAGCGTGGGCCTTAATCGATATTGCTATAGGAGAATTACGTAATGATTCGGGAAGGGATCCTAGTTTGGTATATAACATCGCACTGGGAAGGTATCCATGCTTTTTAATAATGGCTAATTCTACTCTTAGCCATGCTGGGGTATAACAGGATTGGGCTGATAATTGGTCCACTGCCAGTCACATAAGATATTTATTGGCCTGACTGGCCCAATAATACACCCCAGATGTGGAAGTCTTAAACCTCCTTTTCCTTTGGGTGCAGCTAATTTGTGGAATGCCATCCTTGATTTTTTTTTTGTACCCCCATGCAAAATTGGAAAACATACTGTGAACTTTTTTAAACCAAGACATCGGAAGCCCAATATTCAGCATGTTAAGGGGATAAAAAAGGCAGGGAAAAACATTAATTTTAATTAGATTAATCCTGCCCCATAAACAGAGAGGAAGTAGGATCCACCTGCGAAGATCTTGGTCTATTTTATGAACCAATGAGTCTAAATTTAACTGCTTAAGTTGAGCCATATTCCGTGTCAGAATGATTCCAAGATATTTAATAGTCAGACTTCCACGCAAGCCCAAATGTGGTAACTTCTTGTTTATAGACTCTATGATTAAGAGGAAAAACCAAGGTTTTCCCTATATTAAGTTTATAATTTGAAACCTTGCTAAAATCCTCTATTATCTTGAGAATAGGGGGAATGGATGTGACTGGGTTCGTTATTTGCAACAGGAGGTCATCTGCATATGCTGCTACCTTGACTTCATGACCATTTAGGGAAATACCTGAGATATCTTGGGCTCTCATTAATCCCCGAATAAGGGGCTCTAGGTATATATTAAAAAGCAGCAAGGACAAGGGACACCCTTGTCTAGTTCCTACATAAAATTTATTGGTTCTGAGATCACCCCGTTGCAGGAAATTCTAGCTGAGGGTAGTAAATATATTGTTACCTGTGCTTCTAAGTACTTGCTCCATAGGTGGCAGGGGATGAAGTATGGGTGGGGGCATAGCTTCTTTTGACAGTACAGGTACCAACAGTTTCTGAGTTTCACAGTGTGAATCTACCTCTATGATGGGATCTGATATCTGAGGCAATTCAGATAGAAGGAGTACCACTGATGGAGAAGTACCTGGAGTTGGTGTATGTAAAGCAGGCACCTCTATTCCCAGGGCATCGGATGAATGCATCCTGGGCCTATCAGTGCTGAGACAATGTGCATTATTGTGTTGAGCTATCACAATAGTAACTCTTTGCTCATCCCTATCTGCCTGGACTAGTTGATTACAGGCTGCTGAAGGTCAGGAATATGTGTGTCCTTTTAGATTGTATAAATTGCACACCTGATCACTTTTGCAGAACCCTGAGGAATGTCCTAACTGATTACAGTTCATGTATTTCAGCCTATCACACCTACTACTAAGGTGGCCAGTAGAGCCACAGCGATAACAGGCCTTAGGTTGACCAGCATAAAATAACACACCCCTGTCTTTCTCTAAAAAAAAAAAAATATTAGGTAGGTGCACAAGTCCTGTATCATTAGTGTTGAGGATTACTTGTACACTCCATCCCCCAGTTCAAATATGATACTCATCGAATATAGGTTCTGGGTTTCCCTGAACCATACATCTCTGCTTCAACCAAAAGGTCAGGCCAGTCACACTAACCCCTTCACTCCGAAACAAGACATTAATCACTCAATGTGCCGGCTTAGTTAAGGGAACTACTTCTAAAGGCGACCATAGGGGTGAAGATTTTAAAGTACGATATGAGGCCCAGAATTTTTGAAGGCCACTACCTTGCTTGAAGCTGACTTTGAACACTGGTTCCCCAGAGACATGAATAAGGGCATAACGTTCCACAGGAGTATAGTGCATGGATCCTTTTAATAAAGTGCATGCTGCATATTTTCGGTCTGGGAATACATCAAGACCACCTTTATAAATAACTCTGATTGCATTGTGTCTTTTGGCTGGGAAGACTGGGGCCCTGAATAGAGATGCATAGGATCTCGGTCCTTGTGGTTCTTGATCATGAGGCCTACTAGAGTTATCAGGTCTCTGTGGTGTTATTGTGTCCATTTCAATAACGTGTGAAGGTAATGGCAAAACAGGGTTTTGTGTCTTATTTAGATCATTAGGAAGATGTAAAGGGGAAACAGCATCCATTTCCGAGCCCCAATCAGTTTTATTTTGCTCCACCATAGAACCCTCCGTAGGTTTAGGTATGCTAGTGGTCAGGGTTGAATAACTAGATGGGCCTGAAGTCCACGTACCTCCATTTTTTTCCCAGCCCACCTCCGTTAAAGCATTATCTATCGACCAAGTTGCTGTGTCCTTGTCCATAGGCTGACAAGATCGTGAAGTATGGGGTTTTATGGTACCCCCCCTTAACTGTTTCATTCAAAACATTACTGCAGTCATTGTTTAAGTTCCCCACAAACACAAAAAGAGGAGTTGTATCTGTACTTGCTGTCAAAGAGAAGGGTTGCGGTACCTCTGCCTGTGTACCTGAATCAGCTGCTAGTGTAGATGCCTGTAATGCAGGAGCAATCAAGTCTACCACGTCACTACCTCACTGTAGTACCTCCACATCTGGTTCACTGGCCTGTTTCACCAAATCCAGTTGCTGCACTTCTGCAAGAGCCACTTGCAAGATAAGTCTCCTTGCCATGTAGCTTTCTTCCTCCTTCTGCAGTAGTAATTGCAGCTCAGTAGTGGAATTCTGTGATGCAATTTTATGCTCTGCTGATTTAAGTAGCTCCATAGATCCTAATTCAGAAACTCACCTCGGAGTTTCTGTCTGGCTTACTGAATCGCCAGTAGTTTTTTTTTTTTTTTCGTACCATTAGCGAGCACACCAGTGCTCTTTGCATCAAAAAAAATTTCTGTATCCATCGCAACATCAATCACGGGTGAGACTGGCTCCACAGGAACCTCAATCCTGTTTGAACTCTCCAAGACAAATGACAGTCCAGCAGCAGTTCCCCTGCAGGAGAGTAGGGGAATTTCTCCGGTGTCCGGGTCATATTTCCTTCATTCACTAAAAATATCACCAACAGCTTAATCTGGTTCAAGATCAGTTGGCATTCATCTGTATCCCCCTCCCCCAGGTTGTGCCTGAAAATAGGCAGGATTTGTCTAGTACACTTACCTGGTCAACAAAAACTAAATAAAATAAATAAATAATAATAAAAAAAAAGTCCTAGATGATCTGATATTCATCTTAATGCCTTTTGATCATGCCACCTATCGGCTGGTAGTAACACAGAGCTAAGTCAAGCAGCCTACTTTTTGAATGTGCTGAAACAGGCATTGTGCACTATGTACCAACATCTGGTTTTAAGTGATGATTTTGCTTGCACTGCACTCTTGGAACACATGAAGTCACTATTTGATAAAAATACCTACTTGCAATACATCTGAGAATCCACAGAGTACAAAGGTGCCACTTTCAGACTCTTGGCACAAATGCGGACTCTCGGCATAAGAGGCATTCCAGAAGGTAAAGTATCACTTGAAAGGGTATCTGCACAGCAACCAAAGTATTTTCCTTAAAACATTACTAATCTCTGGAATGGTCTTTCTCAGGACCTAAATCACACACCATACTGTATATTACTAATTTTAAATCTGCGCTGAAACAGACTGCACATCAATGCTGTTTGTCATCATTTGGTTTTTGTTTTTTTGTATCTATTGTACATAATAAATCACTAACGTAATTTGAGCCAATCCATGGGCAGAGCACCTGTGCATCTTGTCCTGTATATAGTACACACTTGTGGGGAACATTGGGGGAGAAAGCTTCACTTCAGCACTGGGGCGGGGAATGGTATAAGTAAATTTGTTTTAAAATTCTCTAAACCTATTATAAATCACTCAAGCTAAACTCAAGTGATTTATAAGTTAATAGGGCTTCTAAGGGGGAGCCTCTTATGATATAAGAAACACCTTCCTTGAGGTTTCTGCAGACAGAACACCCTGCTTTGCTTCCCTGTGCTCTCACCCAAACCTTTCTCTTGATGTCTCTCATACCTGAGACCTCCCCAGAGGCCCTATTAACTTATGATGACTGACTTTATTTGGGAGCATACGTTTTATTTTTTAATTTTTTGTTTTTTGTATATTATCTGCTGCAGATTTTGCCTGTTTTTATTTTCTGTAGCAAATCTTGTCCCCATGCTTGTATTTTGAACAGAATATCTGAAAATTGGCATTTATTGCTCAAAGACCTTTTTTTTTTTTTTTTCTTCAATAAAAATGAAATGAAACCCTGGCAAAGCTAATCAAGCTAAGAACTAGATGAAAATGCCAGAAATCCCAGTCATTCTAAAATGATCCCAAAAGTGACTCTGCTCTAATACATTAACAGACAGGTTGGGCACCAGCATCAACACCGTGACCATCACCTTGAAAAGTCACTTTAGTAGCAGTTCCAGTCATCTGTGGGTAGTGATATCACAGGTAAGTACTGAAAAGGCAGAAAAGGAAAAGGAAGACATCTGCTGTATGCCTACAGATTATATGGTGGAGGCATGCCTGATGGACTTGAATATTGCTGAGGAGCCCCTTTTGTACCGAACACAAAGGATCAGAAACGGCTGTCTTCTGTGGCAATACTGTATACCATTTAAGCTGCCCACCATCCAGTGTCTGCTGCAAAAAATATTTAGTTTTTCAAGGCCCATAATAAGAGATAAATGGATAACTCAATCATCCAAAGATTCTGAGACACTCTTGTTCACAAAAATCAATAGCCATCTCTACCCACACAACAACAATACATCTCTGTTGTCTCAGTCTAAAGAGCCCACATCAGATATCCTGCCTGAATTTCCATCTGGTTCTAGTTCAGATATGAATGTGGAAACTGGTATACCAATATGAAAATGATACCAAAGATAACCAGTTAGACGTAGTTATTATTGAGTACAACAGGCATCTTAACAAAAAAAAAATCATTATAAAAGCAGTGTAAGGCAAATCTATTCTATTCTGAAGTGTATTTCAGTGGGCCTATATTTGGTCATTGCATTCCTTCTTCTTCCTAAATGCCAAACATATATCACTGTCTTTACAGTGTCATCCTCCCATGTGGGCTGCTGTACCTGCTATTTTGCCAGTCACAATAGTCCTGTCAGGCAGGCATGATGTTTGAAAACAGTTTGTCTACAATTCTACCATGGGGACTGCTGTACCTGCTATTTTACCCACATGTCAGACTGCCATCAATTTTAAAAACCATGGCAGCCTACATCTATGATATGCTGTATGTACCTTTGCCAAACTGACAGGAAATTAGGAGCCCCACCGACCATGGAAAATTTACTTTACTTTCATTTAAGCTGGACAGAAGTCATTTAGAACCAACCCTTATTTTAGCTTCAAACTCAGACCTGAAAATTTGGTTCAGCTTTGTCAATTCAACCAAACCACTTCAGCTTCTGGTGTAGCAATTGCCAGAGGGTTTTACAGGCTATCTACAAATGAGGAAAAGATGCCTTGATCAGTAATGAGTCTGGATTACTGTAGTTTACCAGTGGCAGGTTTGTTGGCATCCATCTACTGTGGGTTATGATTTGGGGTGGTGTGACTCATTCCACAATGTGGAATGATTCACAACTTCAGAGTCCCAGGTCAAAGCTATAGTGATCGTTGGCATCATTGTTGTGCTCAAGGCTTACCTCCTCCCATAGTCTCAGTTTTACTCCCATAGTCTCAGTTTTACTTCCATGCCAATTGCTACCTTCTCACTGGTCACATACATTTTCACATTTATAATAACCCCCCCCCCCAAAAAAAAAAATTATGCATCCAAGATCATAAACACAAATTAAAAAACAACAAATGTAAAGCATTTCATCTACTTTCCTAATGTGTTACCATGAACTGATGTAGAGTTTTTCTTTTTATTTATTTTGCTGTTTTTTTAGTACTTGGTGGCACTAGTGCCACTAGCATTGGCAGCTGGTGTTATGTTGCTCATGTAAGACTAATAGGGTGGCTTTCTTTTACAAATTGGGATGGCTCTCTTATATTCTCACATGTAGGGGACCTCGATATACTCAAAGGAGGAAGTGTGGGAGATCTGTGTGCCTCTGGTTTGTTTGAGGTACTTTCACTACGAGATGCATTAGACAAATGGGACTACCTGGGAAACCTGTTACCTCTAGTGAGCGCTTAACCAGTTAACTTCTGGAGACTAGTCAACCATGGTTTCTTTGGGCAGATTATCATATGTCAAGCTCTAGTGCTTCTCTTAGATGTAGCTCCTTCCCCACCCCACCACTAGGACTCCCATTCACAGTCCACGTCTCAACTCCTCTACCACCGCTACTTACAGACCTGGTACTTGGTGGAACTGGCATGGTGAAACCTTTCCCTGCTCCTTTCTTCCCCCTAATTTCTTTTCTGTTCCTGTACTTTCCCTTGTGGTTTCTACACCACATTATGGCAGATGCTCCCCCTACATCTACATCTACATCTACTCACACTCACACACACACACACACACTCACCTATCGCATCACCCACTGACACACCCTCCTACTCATCCTTTCTAAGAGACCTAGTATCTCACTGCAGCAGCTTAATTCTCTTTTCCACTCCCAGGCAAAAAAGAAACATACATACATACACCATGTATGTATGTATGATTCACCATGCCAGTTCAACCAAGTACCAGGTCTATAAGTAGCAGTGGTAGAGGAGTTGAGACAGGGACTGTGAATGGGAGTCCTAGTGGAGGGTTGGGGAAGGAGCTACAGAGGGTGACTGTGAAAAGGCAGAGATACTAAACAAATATTTTTGCTCAGTATTTACAAATGAAGAGGGGGAGGTACTTAAAACAAACAATAGAAACACTCTGGATACGGAAGTTGATACCAGCCCATTTATAGAAGAAAGGGTTCTGAAAGAACTCTTAAAACTGAAGGTGGACAAAGCAATGGGGCCTGATGGGATTCATCCCAGAATTCTAAAAGAACTAATGGTAGAACCTAGTGACACCACTGACTACCCTCTTTAACAAGTCATGGGAGTATGGGGTGGTACCTGAGGACTGGAGGAGGGCCGTTGTGATTCCCCTTCACAAAAGTGGGAGCAGGGCAGAAGTGGAAAACTGCAGACCAGTTAGTTTAACCTCAGTGATAGGGAAAATGATGGAATCACTTCTGTAGGAAAGAATTGTCGTGTACTTAGAGGCCAGAGGGGCACAGGACCCAAGGCAGCATAGATTCACAGCAGGAAGGTCATGCCAGACGAATCTAATAGATTTCTTTGACTGGGTGACCAAAGTAGTAGATCAGGGAGGGGCTGTGGACATGGTCTACCTAGACTTTAACAAGGCATTTGACTCGGTCCCACTCAAAATATTAATATACAAGTTAGCCTGCCTGGATGTGGGTCCCAAGATGATAGCCTGGGTAAAGAATTGGTTGGAGAATAGGCCACAGAGGGTAATAGTAAATGGAGTCCACTCTGAAGAAAGGGGGGTTACTAGTGGGGTGCCGCAGGGTTCAGTATTAGGATCGGTCCTCTTCAATATCTTTGTAAGCGACATTGCAGAAGGATTGGAAGGAAAAGTATGTGTCTTTGTAGATGACACAAAGATCTGCAACAGAATTGATGCACAAGGTGGGATGGAAAGGATGAGAAGGGACTTGGCAAGGTTAGAGGAATGGTCAAATGTATGGCAGCTTAGATTTAATGCTAAGAGTGCAAGGTAATGCACTTGGGAAACAAAACCAGGGGAAGAATACACAATGGGGGTGAGATACTAACAACAACAAAAATGGAAAGGACCTGGGGTAGTCATATCAGATGACTTAAAGGTGGGCAAGCAATGTGAGAGGAGCAGTAAGGAGGGCTGGGGGACACTGGGATGCATAGGGAGGCATCACCAGTAGAAAACAGGAAGTTGTTATCCCTCTGTACAGACAGCTGGTGAGACCCCATCTGGAGTACTGTGTGCACTTCTGTAGACCCAATCTCCACAACAACATAGACAAGATGGAAGTTGTCCAGAGGAGGGCAACTAAAATGGTGCAGGGTCTGCACCGGAAGACATATGAAGAGAGACTAAAGGAGCTTAATATGTATAGCCTCGAGGAAAGGAGGAAGAGGGGGGACATGATAGAAATGTTCAAGTACCTCAAGGGAATCAACAATGTCCAAGAGGGTATCATGTTTAAAAAAAAAAGAGGTCTGCAAGAACAAGGGGCACAATTTGAAGATGGGCAGCTCAGAGGTAATGTAAGAAGTATTTTTCACAGAGAGGGTTGTGGATGCATGAACGGCCTTCCGGAGGAGGTTGTGGAGTCAAAAACAGTGATTGAATTCAAGCATGCATGGGACAGCCATAAGGCAATTCTAGGGGTTGGGGGTAGAAAGAAGTAGGCTGCTGGTTAACTAACTAGGATCTGCAGCTTATTCATTAGGTAGGGAAATGGGCAGACTGGGTGGGCCAAGTGGTCCTTATCTGCTGTCAAATTCTATGTTTCTATGTTACATACATGACAGATCTCTGTGCCCCTTACTGCCAGTAGTCAAATTGTTTATTAAATCCTTCAAAATCCCCACCACCCACACCTTCCAGGTCAGCTAAAATTCACACTGCCCTGCTCTTGCAGCAGGGGAAATATAAATTTAAAAATATGGATTTATGTACCTTGTATAGTACCAGCAGTTAAGTAGAAAATAGTAAAACATTTTACAAATCCCCCCTGCACCTTTCCCAGTTGGTTAAATTCACTCTTCCTGCTCCTCCTGCTGGGCCAAGGCCTGCAGCGGCACATACAGGCTAACACTCCTCCTCTCATCTTCTCTGCAGTATAAGTTCTCTAGCCTATTTGCCTGAAACTTGATAGACCGACCAAAATTTTATTTATATAGTGCCTCTTCCCTGAGACTCTGGGCACGTAACAATATTTTTAAAACAATCCATGCATGACTCATAACAATTTCAAACATAGTGTAGAGATAGTTAGATAGATAGAGACTTAATTTACATAGCACCACTTCCCTGAGGCTCTGGGTGCTTAACAATATTTAAAAACAATCCACATGTGACTCATAACAATTTCAAACATTGTGTAGAGAGCCAAAGTAAATTCTATCCATCATTATTCAAAACAATTAATCATTAAACAACCAACATTCAGTTTTCAATCTTCAGCTTAGGGAAGATGCCTGGTTAAATAAGTGTTTTTAATCCTTTTTTAAAGGTATCCACCAAGGGTGCCTCCCTTAGATATCTCGGCAAAGTGTTCCACAGGGTTGGTGCAGCAACCAAGAATGCACAGTCCCCCAAATTCCACAACCTAGCCCTGAGAGGGAAGCAACCCTCAGCAGAATGGAGAGTCCAAGACAGGTGATGAGGAACGAGGAGGATTTTCAGGTAGGCTGGTTCCCCCCCACATGCAGGGCTTTGTAGGTCAGTAATCTGACCTCGAAGGCAATCCTTCACCTTACTGGCAGCCAGTGCAGCTCCTGGAGGACAGGTGTGACATGGTCAAATCTCAAACCACCAGTCAACAACCTAGCCACCCCATTCTACACCAGCTGTGGATGATGGAGATTGCCTTCAGAAAGCCCTAGGTACAGGGCATTGCAGTAGTCAAACCTGAGCGTGACAAAGGCATGTACCAGGGTAGTCTGGTTCTCTTTTGGTTTGAGGTCACGGATCCAGGCAATGTTGATCAGATGGTAAAAGCCACTTTTGACAATGGCTGCGGCCTGTGCCTCAAGTGTCACACCATCATTGAGGATCATGCCTAGATCCCTAACCTGAATGGAGGGGGGACCAAGGAAGCACCCCCCCAAAACCAGCCCGGGGAATCTTCAACCCCCCCCATCATGTCGACAACCCAGATCCACCAGTAGTACCTTCATCTTGTCTGGGTTGAGTCATGTCCAGTTATGAGTCATCCCAAGTCTGGATCTCCTCCAGGCAGGTGTTTAGCACTGGAGCTGCCATCTGGTTTCCAGGTGCACAGGACCGGTATAGCTGGTTATCATCAGTGTAACAATGAAAACCCAGCCCATACCACCTAATAATGTCTCCCAATGGCAGCATGCATACTGTGAATGAGGGTGACAGGACCAATCCCTGCGGAACTCCACAGCATAGAGACATCAGGCTAGATGAGGAGAGTCCCATCCTCACCCTTTGCACTCTATCCATGAGGAAGGATCTAAACCAGTTGATGACAGTTCTGTTTAGTCCACACCAGTTCCGCAGTCTGTCCAGCAGCACCTCATGGTCCATGGCACCAAATGCCACTGAGAGATCGAGGAGGACTAAGATGATATGCTCTCCTCTCGCTCTCTCTCCATCAGATCATTTAACACCTACACCAAGGCAGTCTTGGTGCTATGCCCAGATCTGAATCCAGACTGGAAACACTCATACGTGGCAGAGGAGGTGAGATGTGTCTCGAGTTGGATGGCCACCACTTTTTCTAAAATCTTCCCTAAAATGGGAGGTTTGAGACTGGTCTGTAATTGCTGAGACACTCCTGGTCCATTGAGGTTTTCTTCAATAAGGGTCTAACCAAGGCCTCCTTCAGTGCTACAGGAAAGATCACACTCTCAAGGGAACTCTGGACAAGCCAAGCAACCACAGATCCTATCAAGTCCACACATTCAAGCATAAGCTGGGTTGGACCTGGGTCAAGGTCACAATGTGTTGGTCGCAGCCTCAAGAATATACACTCCACCTCCTCCACTCCAGCTGGGTCGAACTCTGCCCAGATAAGAGGGGTGCCCTGGTATGCTTGAGGTCGAACCCCACAAGCCCTTTGAGTGATGGTGGAAGAGATCTTGGTCCTGATAGAGGACACTTTGTCGTCAAAGAACAGAGGTGCACTTTGTGCTTGACCAGCCCCTCTCACGGGGAGACAGGCTGAATGTAATAGCCCATCCACCATGCAAAAGAGCTGATCTGGTCTGTTCCTTGCCACAGCAGTCTCACTTGACAAAATATCTGCCTTCTTTTGGGATATTGCCCCCGATAGTCTCCATAATGCAACTTCAGGGACAATTCGTCCCACATCAGTCCAGATTTCCTCCATCACCGCTCCAATCTCTGATCATTTATCGTTAACTCCCTGAGCTCCCCATCAAACCAGGGGAACCTTCAGTGAGTACACAAAGGTCTGACATGGACAAGTGTGATCAAGTCAAAGGCCACACCAACTGCCCTGTTATAGGCCGCCACTGCCTCCTTCGGCCTGGCCACACACGCAGTCGCCACACTTGATGGGTCCAGCAATGTCAGTAGTCCTGTTGGGGAAAATCCCCATAAAGGGTGGTACTAGATCATCTCTGCAGAGGATGGATCCTCGGGGAAACTTGAACCCCATAGTGCTATGATCCAACCAAATGACCAGATCAATCTTGAGGTCATCAGCCCCAAGACCCAGAGTGAAAACCTGGTCCAGTGTGTGACTGTGCTACTGGGTTGCTGAGGCGACAACTTGTGACAGGCCCAGAGCTTCCATACTCTGCAGGAGGTTAACTACTGTTAAGTGCACTGGAGTTATAATACACAGTTCTGGGATGATTTTGAATGTGTTCTGATCAAAAGTCACTCTTTCACATAGATGGAGCTCCTTCAGTAGCCAGGTCCTTCCCCTGTGAGAAACCACTGGAAATGGCACTGAAATGTGCACTGTGTGAAGAGATCCTAATCTCCAGCATCACTGATGGGCTGCTGTGGGATAATCTGGCTTGCCAACAACCTGGACAGTGCTCATTGTGTGCTCCCTGTAAAAAGTGCTGCATCATGAAGTTGAAGTGCAGAAGCACAGGAGGGAAACCGAATTCTTCAGACCAGATTTGCCAATATTCAGAATGTTGGCATTAACTCATCCTTACTTCCAGTTACAGTTACCAGCACAAAGTGCCGTTAAGAAAAATAACTTTGTGAAAATACGTTTTTGAAACCCATATTTTATCCAAACACAACTCAGAGCACACACAGTATCACTATGAAAATCTCAGCTGTAAAATGATTTTTCTAATTCCACTTCCATCTCACTTCCAGTCATGCTTAGGAGTCCTTTAAATAGAAATTATTTAAAAAAAAAAAAATGGCTGCTCTTGGGATGCTGTGGAGCCCGAACAGTACAGACGCAGGATTCACAGATCTGCATTTTTTTTTGCAGTTAATCTTCTTCTTTTTTTTTTTTTTTTTTAGAGAAATATAACAACTATTCAGAACAGTACAATCCCAATAATAGAACTAGAGTGTTACAAAGCAGCAAGTACAAATGATATAAGACCAAAGCAGCTCAATATGTATGCCCTCGAAGAAAGGAGGGAAAAGGGGGACATGATAGAAGACTAAAGCAGATTAATATGTATTTTATTTATTTATTTGTTCTAGGATTACAAATACCTTTGAGCCGAGGCTCTTTTATAAAGGTTCCATGTCACTGGTACAATTGAGACAAACATAAGCAAAGATGAGTTTATAAAATAACAAAAAAAAAAAAAACACTGTCTTATAGAGGGAAAAAAGAATAAGGTGAAACTTTGGGGATGGGAAAGGGAAAGGAGGAGGGTGAAATCAGGGAGACCAAGTGGATGGGAGAAAAGGGAGGTAGGTGGGGGGACAGAGAGGAGAGGTGGCAGTCGGGTAAGAATAGAGGTACTGCAGCTGGGTGGCATTTATCATGGGCCATCAGGGGAGGTGAAGATGGGGGGGGGGTTGCTGGCAAAGTGCAGGAGTAGATGTGGATCTAAAAGGGCATCTTCAGCTATGGAACCAAAAGACGTGTTTAGCCACAATAGTCACAGAGGTTGGAGGCGGTGAATGTTAGGTGGAGCCAAGTCTTAAAAGTGCTGAGCGATAGTGAGGATGAGATGTTGCTGGGAAGACCGTTGTACCAACTAGTGGCCCGGTAAGCGAAGGATCTTTGGCCTTGTGTTGTGTGGCAATGCGGGATTTGCAGAAGCGGAGGTTTCGATCTCCTGGTATGGCGGGTGTGGATTCTCAGTTGTATGAGGGCACAGACTCCAGGGGGGCAAGGCGCAGCAAGATTATCTTAGTAGTAATACAAGTTTGGTGTTTTATTCGATTGGCAAGATTCAACCATCCAGTTTTAGAGGTCACAGGTGTGAGTTAGGAATTGGGAGCAAGTGACAAGTCGACAGACCTTGTTGAGGGCAGTGGATACACGTTTGAGTGCAGTGGTTGTAGCAGAGCCATAAATGATAATGCCATAATGAATGATGGATATGATGGAGCTCTGGACAGTGAGGAATTTGTGTGTTTCCTATGACAGAATAGCAGGCCTAGCTGGGAGTTAGCAACTTTGGTCGATGTGGGCAGTGTAGGAGAGGTGAGGGTCAAGGGTGATCCTGAGGTATGTAAAGTTTTTGACTTGCTCCAGTGCAGCACCTTGTCTGGTGATAATGGAGAGTTGGAAGTGCTTATGTTTATTATGGGAGCTGCAGAAGATCATGGACTTGTTTTTTTTTTTTTTGATTAAGGATCAGTTTGTGCTTTGTGAACCAATTCTCAGCCGAGGAGAAGCCGAGTTGGAGATTTTCTTGCAATTTCTTCTGGTTCTGGTGTGTGGCAAGGATTACTGCATCATTGGCATACAGGGTGATATGTTCAGTGCAGAAGTCTGGTAGGGTGTTAAGGAACAGGCTGAAGAGTAGGGGGCCCAGTATTGAACCCCGGGGGACTCCAGAGAGGAACAGGTTTGGAATCAGAGTGCACATCCCCAATTTTTACATGCTGGGAGCAGTTTTCAAGATGGCTTTTGAACCAAGAGATTGAATCTTTGGAGAGACCAGCATTTTTTTAGCTGGCTCAGCAAGAGGGAGTGGTGGACAGTATTGAAGGCTTTGGTCAGGTCGATGAAAATAGCACCAGTTAGTTGTCCATTGTCAAGGAAGCTGTGAATGGTGCCAGTGAATTTGAGTAAGGCAGAGGATGCACTATGACCTTTTCTAAAGCCATGTTGCTGTTTACAGAGACTTTTATAATTGTCCAGATGCTCGGTAAGTTCGTCCACTACTATACGTTCCAGTGCCTTCGATAGGGGAGGCAGAATGGAGTTAGGGCAGAAGTTTGCATGGTCAGTCTTATCTCCACTTTTGTGAATCAGGGTAACAGTGGCCATTTTCCATTTGTCCGGGAATTGGCTAAGGTAAAGAGAGAGATTAAAGATGTTGGTAAGGGGCCCAAGTACCTCGTCAAGCATTAGGGCCAGTAGCTTGAGGTCAAGTGTCATTGCTTGTTCTAGATTTGCTGATGGCTTTGGCAACGTAGTTTTGAACTTGATGTTTCTTTAGTGCTTTAAAGTAGAAAGGTGGGTGACAGGCATAGGTGGAGGAGTTGTGGAGTGAGAGTTGACACATCTTGGAAGAAGTCAGAGGGGAGAACACTGCTAAGGTCAGTGAAAGTGATGTTAAAAGTGTTTGCAATAGTTTTAGGGTCGAGTGTAGTGTGCCCATTTATGTTGAGTATGTTCAGCGAAGACTTTGACTGCGTTCCAGTGACATCTTTAATGTTTTTCCAGAAATCCCTCCCATTTCCCCAGGAGTTAGTGAGGGCATTTTTATAGTAGTCAGATTTCTGTTGCCGAATGGATTTGGTGCAGTCATTCCATGCCCATTTTATAATTTTGGATGTCGAGTTGCTTACCGGAGTTTCTAGCCAGTTCCCAGAGGCGGTCCCTGGATTAAAGTTTTTTTAGGAGGTCTCCTAACAGCCAAGGGTTACTGAGCAATTTAACTTTATGCTTTTTGAGGGGGGGCAAATTTATTACATGCTTCATTGAAAATGTGAATAAATTGCTCCAGTGCAGTATTAGTATCTGTTGCCTTGAAATTGGGGGACCAGTCCTGCAGACAGAGGTGCGATTTGAGGTGGGGTAGCTGACCACGGGGTAGGACTCTGCTGGTGATGATTTTTGGATGGGGCTTATAGAATTTACCTCAAGGAGGGGGGGGCATGATAGAAACTTTCAAGTACCTCAAGGGAATCAACAAAGTCCAAGAGGGTAGCATCTTTTAGAAAAAGATGTGCAAGAACAAGAAGGCACATTTTGAAGATAGAGTGGGGATGGCTCAGTGGCAGCGTGAAGAAGCATTTTTTCACAGAGAGGGTGATGGATACATGGAACAGTCTTCCTAAGGAAGTCATGGGGTCAAAAACAGTGGGGGAAGCTGGCCCAGTGGTGCTGAGGGTTGAGGCACTGGGTGCCACACCTCACTCCACGCTGGTGACTCAGGTTCGGGAATGGACTTGGGGTGCCAGGGGTCAGCAGGGGCGGAGAGGGATTGAGTGTCCATTGACTGCTCTCCCTCTTTGGGGAAGGGGGATCACAAGTTGTCGGTGCATTGGTGACCTCTGGCAGAGGCTGGGGGTCAGTGCACTGGCACTGCACAGAAGTGGGTGGGTTTGGGGCACAACACAGGAAGGATCACATGCGGATACATGCGCACCCCCCCTCCATTGGTGTCACTGGATGCCCCAGGCTCTTGTCAGGGAAGAAAAGTGGAAAAATGGTTCCAGTCATGGCGGCATGATGGCCATTTCAGTATGGGGACCATTCAGATCCGAAGGTGCACAGCGCATACTGGATCCTGGTTCGGTGGATGGGCATGGGTGGATCTCTCCACCACCCCACCATGGGGGGCAAGCCATGGGGGGTAGAGGCCATGAGACCTGAATGGGAGCCGGAGGGGTCTTCGGGATGGTGGCCTGATGACTGAAGGGATGCCAAGACATCAAGGTAGGCAGACTAGGGGCCAGGGGAGAAAAAGGACTAATAAAAAAAAAAAAAAAAAAAAAACAGTGGGGGAATTCAATAATACATGGGACAGACATAAGACAATACTAGTGTGGGGTAGGAGAAGTAGGCTGTTGGTTAACTAGGATCTGCAGCTTGTCCAATAGGTAGGGAAATGGGCAGACCAGGTTGGCCAAGCATTCCTTATCTGCCAGCAAGGTCTGTTTCTATGTTAAGAAAAATAAACAGTACTAACTGGAACAGTGACACTCTAAATATATAACAAATACCTCAGAAACAAAGCACCAAGTAAAAAAAAAAAAATAAGATCATGCTGGACAGTGGGGAAAAAAATAAGTAGCAAGCTTAAATCAATTTCAAATAGTTATGAAAGAGTTACCAGGACTTAAATTCTGGGAAGGAATGTAATGCAGTGTGAGTAAGGTGGTCAAAGTAAGCAGTTCAGGATAGACCTACCAAGAGCTTAGTAATGGAGGGGACAACCAGAGATCTACTGCAGGTTAAAATTAGCCATTTAACTTGCATACAGAGCATTGCTAACCACTTCTGTGCAGGGCAAAGAAGGTATTGGGCATAGTCAACAATTCCGAGGAGCAGATAAAGATATATGATATCCAAGTACAACTTGTGCAAGTCATTGAACTTGGTGCCAGAAAGGCTGAATTAGGTGACAGGAACCTAATATATGGGTTAGATTACTGCCAGGAGATGAACATTGTCAGCAATTATTCGGAAGAAGATTTAAGCGATGAAGAACTGAAGGAGCCCCCCCCCCCCACACACACACACACAGTCAAACAGACAAGTGGGGGTTGGTTCTCTCTCTCTCTCTCTCTCTCTCTCTCTCTCTCTCTCTCTCTCTAGGAACAAATTTATTAAGTGGAACACAGACAACACAGTCTTGCTGTCTGTATCCTAGACCCCCCAACACACACACACACACACACACACACCCTGCAGGTCCATTCCTCTGCCTCCATCTGTGTATCGAGGCCCTATCCATAAAGTGCATATGGAGCTCTGTAGTTCCGCTTATGTAGGGCAGAGATGCGAAACAGAGCAGCAGGACAAGTACTTGTAGATGTGACATGCCAGCTCTTGCTCTCCTGCACTGTGCAACAACTCGAAGCACATCCAGTCTCTGTATCTTACTTTCACTCTTCATCACAGTGCCACTACAATAGATGGTTGCTGTCGTCTCAGCTCTCGGTCACTCAGACATGTCGGGGGGGGGTTGGCACTCTTCCTGGGCAATGGGAGTGGCACAACAGTACAATGCACAGCAAACCTTGACTACTGTGTGCTGCAAGCAGGGTACAAATGTGACACACAGTCACAGGACACATACTACCCCTGCCTCACTGTCTGTCTCTCACAACAGAGGGCAGCATCCCCAAAAGTGTGCCACTCATTGCCAGTGCATGACAGCCACATGCCCAGTTACAATACGAGTGTCCTGCTAATGGTGTGGATCTTGAGATTTCAACTATGGATAACTGATTATTGGTGTCCCATGCAGTTTTATGCACTCACTGTACACTACTACTTGCTCACCTGCTATTGCAGATGGCTGCCGCCTGCTTTTACTGATGCCTACAGCCAAGTAGAGCAGGTGGCACAGCACTTGACTCCCTCCACGGAACTGTGCATTAACAAAGCTGCTTAAGCCACAGCTGTGCAGTGCTCGGAGACCAATGGGTTTACACGCTCCTCACATCCCATGTTATAACAAGCATTTGTCAATGCCGAATGTTGGCTTGCTGGCATTGGCATTGGAAGTGCAGGAGGTAGACAGATGCATCATAGGAATGGCAGTGAATTATTGAACTGATGCCAACCCCCCCCCACCCTGCAGAGAGTGACAAGCATTAGGGTGTCACTTTGGGTGTTTGGTAGTGCAGTTCGGGAAAACATGTCGGGCAGGATGTGAGAAATGACAGCTGCATAGTTCATAAGGAGGTGTAAAAAATGCCAGTGTTGAAAATGTGGCATGTAAATATACCAAATTTGTGAAGCTACTAGGGTGTGTGGGAAATATGCAATGCACGCTTGCAACACTGCCATTTTATGGACGTTTGCGACCAAATTTTCAACATAGGCATTTTAGCACCTCTGCTCATGTACAGTGTCACTGTTATTTCCTCAAAGTGTCCCAAGAAGTGATTTCACACAGCGACCACGCTATTCTGCGCCGGAAGTGCAAAAACACATTTTGGGCACGATATGTCAAATGATGGCTGTACTGTTCATCAAGAGGTGTGGAAAAATGGCAATGGTGAAAATCCAGACTGAAAATATCACAAATGCATGACGGTATGAGTGTGCGTGCAAACTGCCAACGTATGATCGTAACACAGTTATTTTATGGAGTATCATCACCAGATTTTCAACATAGGCATTTTAGGTCCTCTGCTCATGAACTGTGTCACTGTCATTTTCATAATCTGGCCCAAACACTGATTTCCCACAGTGACTGCGCTATTGTGTTCCGGAAGTGCGGAAACACATTTCGGGCAGGATGTGGAAAATGACAGCTGTACTGTTCACAAGGAGGTGTACAAAAATGACAATGCTGAAAATCTGGCAGTTAAATATTGTGAATGCATGAAGTTACAAGCCTGCATAGCAACTGCACAATGTACGCACGTAAAACAGGCATTTGTTGGATTTTTTCCACCAAATTTGGAACTTAGGCTTTTTAAGAGGGCACCTCATGAACACCACCACTGTCATTTTGTTAATGGGCCCCGAAAGATGATTTCACACAGTGACAGCGAAATCATCTTTCGAGGCTGATAAACGCCATGACAGTGACAGAATTCATGAGGAGGGGCCTCAAAAATTCCATGTTGAAAATTTGGTGCAAAAATTACCAAAAATGCCTGAGATATGCAACAAAGTTGAAAAAACCCTATCTAGTCCATTATACAGCTTACCGGCATTTCCTCAGTTCACGGTTGGCTTTGAAGAGTGCAGGCGTGTTCCTGGTCCAATGAAGATCGTTCACGGACTCCAGAGGTAAGTATGGGGTGAGGGGGTGTGGGAGGCAGGGTGCGCAGTGGGTGGGTGCGGGTTGTGGGAGGGGCAGGGAGAAGCACCGTGGGACCGTTTTTAATTTGCAGGTTTAAAAAAAAAAAAAAAGATGCGGGGCGTTTGACATGCAGGGTGGGCTCCCAGCATGCAGAGATAACTGGGGGCGTGGAGCCGGCGAGTTAGGCACCCCATCAGCCATGGCATCAGTTGCCATGCTGGGTGGGCTCCCAGCATAACCCTGTACTGGGGGGACATGCGTAGTAAAGTGGACATAACTTCTAAGCAAAGTGGCGCTGCGTGGCGAGGCTTGTCTCTGATTACAGCGGCACTTTGTTTTAATCCCACCCCACATGATGTTGGTGTCTGGCGCTCGCATGCTGACTTATTGGGGAATGAGGGCGCACCTACTGATGCGTGCCCTGCATTCGACCAACAGCAGCGCACCCCCAAAGCTGCACTCTCCCAATATGTTAACTGCTGCGCAAGCGCGGCAAGCCAACATAAAAAGGTATATTATATCCAAGTACAGCTTGTTCAAGTCATTGGACTTGCTGCCAGACAGGCTCAATTAGATGGCAGGACCATCACATATATAGGTTAAATTATTGCTAGGTAACGAATATCACCAGCAATTATCATTTGGAAGAAGTTTTAGGTGATGAAGAACTGAAGGAGTTCTATACCAAAACTTTAGAATTTTGTTTTGAATAAGTATACTATGAGTATATTTAAAAAAGTATGGCTGAATCTCCAACATTTTGCCCATGTATGGTCTGAAACTGTAATATTAAGTTCTCATTCCCAGAAAGTCTTAGAGGTTAGAGATTGATCAGGAATATGCTCCTGAAGTTTTATAACTCATTCCCACTCTATGCGAGTGACATTTAAGCCACTGCAACATAAAGGAGGGACTATAGATATTATTGGAAAGAGTGGCTAGCATAGGGTGAATTACAATTCAGAGCTGCAAATGCTTCCAATGGTACTGTTGTGGAAGGTCCCAAACATCTTGGAGATTTGTATACGAATCCAAAAGGTAGGTACAAGGTATTAGGATCTCTCAAATGCTGAATTCCCTGGGATTTCCGTAGATACCAAAAAAGCAGTTTACCTGCTAATATAAGGTTGGGATTACCCCAAAGAGGGTACATAAAACAGGCTTAGGATCCAATTTTAACCATTTATTTAGTTTGTTCCAGTAATAAATGGAATAATCTATAGTGGGATGGGATTTCAGGTTTTTGGGAAAAAGGATTGTAGAGAAAGTTAGAAGCCACACCACCAGATATTAATGAGGCCTCCATATGTACCCATTGTGGGGTTTCATTGGTATAACGTTCAAACCAATACAATGTTTGTTCATGTGAAAAGCCCATAAATAGCCCAAATGCCAGGGAAGACCCAAGCCTCCTTTTGACCAGTGAGATTGAAGTTTTTTAAACTGCTGTAACGAGGTCGAGCATCTTCCCACAGGAAATCTCCTAGTATGTGATCTAGTTTGGCTAGTAAAGGGGCACAGGAGAGATTAAATATAAAATGTTGGGGGTTACCATCATCTTAATGGCCAAAATCTTTTCAGTGAGGGAAAGTTTGTGATTTCCAGCTATCTAAAGTAGTCTTAAAGTCTTGAAGTAGAGGTAAAAGGTTCACTCCCAAATTTTGTTGATGGCAAGTGTAATTCTAATACTCATATAAGTAAAGCTGGAAAGAGACTATCTGCATCCCAGGGAGGTAGCTATCTGGAGCTGACATAGGCTGTTCAACAGCAGAATTTTGGTTTTAGTATAGTTAATAGTAAGCCCATAAAGTCTGGTAAATGCATTTAATAGGATTCAAAGAGGTAGGGAGGAAGTAACAGCATCTTCCAATAGGATTAACAAATCATCAGAATATAACAATGAGGCATATTGCACCCCTCCTAAAGAGATAACCTTTTATTTGTGAATTCTGGTGAAGGGCTGCAGCCGATGGTTCAATCACTAGTATAAAAAGGAAGTGGGAGAGCGCACAGTCCTGCCTAGTACCTCTAGTTAATCGAAATTGGGAGTAAAGAGAGGAATTAGTAAGGACACTAGCAAATAGAAAGAAATAAAGAAATTTAACAAAAGAACAAAAACATTCACCAAGGTTCAGATGAGATGAAACAAAATTCAAATAATCCCATTCTAAGGAATCAAATACTTTTTCAAAATGTTCCGCTATCGCAGCTGCAGGAAATTTTAAAGTAATTGACTTTATACATAAGATTTATTAGACAGTGAAGGTGATTGGAACCAAGTTGTCCTCTAACAAATCCCACCTGGGACTGATGAAACAAACGTGGAATAAGGGGTTCCAAATGAGATGCCAATATTTTTGCATATATTTTACTATCGACATTAAGCAACAAAATTTGCCAATAGACGGAAGGGTAGGGTCTTTGCCTTTTTGGGGCAATACTGTGAAAGCTTCACATAGTGTTCTGGAATGTTATTAAAGTAATTTTTTTCTGATAATGTCATTAAGAGAGCTATGAAAGAGAGCTACAAAAGAGGAATCTGCTTGTAGCAGAAGATACTGGTGACAAGATGGGGAACCCAAAAAAAAAGGAAAACTACCAGGTGTACTAAAGTGGACAGTAAGGAAAAGCAACAGTATCAGCCATGCAGTTGTCCAGGTCCTGCATGGCGAATGGCTAGGACATGGAGGAAGCATTACAATAACTGGGCCACAGATTGAAAACCCTAATTGCCTTGGTGACATCTGTGAATTCAAAATTAGATGGACTCTCCGGTAGGCTTACCTTGGCAGAGTTGGCCATTGTCAAGCTGAAAACAGATGTTGAGGAATTTAAACAGCATGCAGACAAATGTAAACCCGTGACTGTGGGCTGGGTGAAAGAATCACAGCACATGTTGAATTGGCTGGAGATACTAGAAAACCCAAGTATGGAGCTCTAGTATCCATATCATAGGTCTTCTGGAGGGCTCAGAAGGGGATCACTCCCAACTGTCTGTGAAAGACTGGTTAATGGAGCAATTTAAAAGAGAGGGAGACTTTTCTGACATGCAGATTATAAAGGTATATAGGGTATGACCACAGGGGCAATTAACAGAAGAGGGTACGCAGGTTCTTGTGGTCATCATGGACAGTATGGGTACCAGGGATCAGATCTTAAATTTGTGAGAGGCTGGACTCTGTCTACGTGGAAGGCCATACAGTGCACTTATTTCCAGATATTTCCTATGCCACCCACCAATGGCAGAAAAAGTTTGATGGTGTGTGGATAAAGCTCTGTAAATTTAACATCCCTCATGCTATTCTGTTCCCTGCAAAACTGCAGCTCATCTACAAGGATAAAGTATACATTTTATTCGGACCCAATCAATGCAGGCAAATGGGCTGCACAGCTTGAGGTGGACTGGCATCATCGGCCAGACCATTCCATTTTTCGCAGATTCATTGGAAGAAACATGAAGGGCTGTCATGTAGATCCAGAACAAGGACTGAACTTTTGTTTGCAGCAGTATTGACTGCCTCAGGTTCCCTTTTCCTGTTAAATGTACCTTTTGTTTTATAGCTCAGATTGACTCTCTAGTGAATAACATCTTATCCACGTAAGGACTATGGTGGGTAATTTACAAATGATATTCAGCTTCTCTGGGACAGCTTACCACCATAGCCCTAAAGCCACTGTTTGAATGCTCTTTCACACACCACTTCCAGACACTGTTTTCATCACTCGAAGATGTTTGGCTGTTTCCCTGTGTTAAAATGTAATTTAGTGGGGGTTTTCAACTCCCCATAATGGTTATAACTTTAGCAATCTAAGCGGTCCCAAAGCTCATAGAGCTCGGCTATTTAAAAATCACATTAAGGTTTCTCCTTATCTTTCTCTGGTGTTTCACCACATGCTCATGGGCTACAGTTCTGCAGATACTGAAGACTTTTACAGTATGAACATTAATAATGGTGCTTCCCCTCCTAGTTTTTGCAAAAGTCTGGAGATGCTCCCAACCCCCCGATCAACTATGGAAATGTGGTTGTTTCCTGATCTATAAACTGTATAGATGTTTCCAGGACGGAATGTCAAATGTACTTGATGAAACTCAATAAACATAAAGTTAAAAAAAGCTGCATTAATTAAGCAATGTTTTAATTTTTGTCTGTTTTTCACAGCATGATGGAAATTCATCCAACACAGTCTCCTAACACACTAAGGCTGCAAACTGTCAGATGGTTATCACTCGTTTCCTGCAGCAGTAGAAACAGAACCATAGAAACTGATTGTAGAAAAAGGCCAAAGGTCCATCCACATCCAGTCTGCCCAGATTTCCTGCCTGCTCCCTATTGACCTACTGTGGAATAAGGGGTTTAACCCATAGATCTGTAGACTGTCCCATACTTTGCCCAGCCACCCCCACCCCCAAATATGTACTTCCTCACTTCTTACACATCCCCTTTGATACTACAATCTGTCTATCTGTCCCACCCAACCTTGAGCCCATTTATTTTATAGTCCCCATCCCCACCACATAGAAACATAGAATTTGAAGGCAGAGGACAACTGGATTCACCTAGTCTGCCCATTTTGTCCACCTACAGTAACACAGCAGACCCTACTTGATTTCTTTTTTTATCATAGAATGTTTTATTGATTTTTTTTTTTTTTTTCCTATTACAATATTTATGGTACACATCATCCAACACATGTCAGATATTACATAGTCATTCAAAACTGCATATTTAATACACAGTAGTTAAACTTGTACATCATATCGCAGGGTCATACAGAACTCACTTAAGAACACATAAGCACACACATATGAGAGATAGGGTAAGACTTCAGCATCAAGACAGTACCGGATAGATATAATCTTCTGCGCAGTAAAATTATATGTATAGGAATAAATTCTCTTGTCCTATCAGGGGCGGATTCTTGGGTATGGGAAGGGTTTTACACAAGAGGGATGAAAGATAGGCGCCCCATTTTTTGTGGAAATGGTTAAGTTGTCCTCTGGGCATAGGACAATCTCTCTAAGATGGCCACCCGAGCCATCACTGTCAACCCCATATTAGTAGTGGGATTATTGAGCTGTCTCCAGTGCATTAGTATGAGTCTTTTAGCCTCTAACAATACTAGCATAATCCACTCTCTATGTTCCCAGGGTAAGGGGCTTAGCCTGATGGAGTCTCCAAGGAGCAGTGCAGTATCCAATGGTAATTCTCTAATGGAGAGAACTCTTGAACATTCATGAGCAACATTATTCCAAAAAGAGGCTAGTTGAGGGCAGGTCCATATAACATGTAAAAGGTGGGCATTTGGTTGCGAACATCTCCAGCACTTGGAGTGGGGTAGTAACCCCATTGAGTGCAGGGCAGCTGGAGTTCTGTACCAACACAAAAGAATTCTGAGTTGCAAAAAACAGCTCTTAGAGTCCCTGTAGCCATTATGTGCATTCTTAAGAGACCGGGACCAAGCCTCAGCAAATATAGTTTCACCTAGATGTGTTTCCCACTTAGCCCTGAACTGTTCAGTGGGGTCAGCCTAAGCCTCACACCAGGTAGCATAACATTTATTTATTTATTTATTTAGCTTTTGTTAACAGGGTAAGTGCACTAGCCATAAAATGACTATTTTCAGGCACGACCCGGGTGAGTACATACATGCAGAAACTTAGCAGGATAACAAATTATAAGTGCTTTACATACAATGAGTTAGAGAGGATACAATATATCTGAACATACAAAGTAAAGCGCTTTACATACAATGAGTTAAAGTGGATACAATATATCAGAAACATACACAGTAGACCATTAATAAGTTCATAGGTGCCTATTTATGCAATGAATAGAGAGGACCTTGGACAATAAATTTTCAGGTGGCATATCATATGAACAGAGCAAGGTACACATTACCTCTTCGACCCTTCAAAGAGGAAATTTATGCAATGAGGCAAGCCATGTCCATTTCCTGTCTGTACTAAATTGAGAGGAGAGAGCATTAATTGAACTACATAACTGGAGAAAACACCAGAAGTCAGTATTGGGCAGATGGAACTGCTACTTTAGTTGAGTAAAGGATAACAGGCTATCCAAGTCGGGCAGCATCAAGTCCTGTATGTGGCATATTCCTTTGGCTTCCCAGTCTGGCCATTTAATAGGTTTCCCACTTATGGTGATAAAGCTATTTTGCCAGAGTGTAGCATACCTCAAAGGGGGATGCCATGCTTTTGGAGGGGTGTGGGTTAAGACCATGCATCCTAGCCAGGCATATTGTGTTTTGACCATGAGTGGGGATAGGCCCTTGTTAGTTGGGTCTTCTGGGCCTAGTAGGACTCTTAATGGAGTGGGGCTAGCATATTTCATTCCACCCTAACCCACAGTGGATGGGATGCTCCCTCAGGTGTAAACCACTTGGTGGCTTGGGCTGCCACACTCGTCAGGTGGTAACCTTGAAACCAGGGGACACCTATGCCTCATTTAAACCAGTGTGCCCTCAATTTATGTTTCCCATATCTATGAGCTTTCCCCTCCCATAAAAAGAGGGATGCCAGTTTCTCTAGCGAGGAAAAGAGCTTAGGTGAGAGATGTATTGGAAGATTAAGTAAGTATGAAACTTTGGGGAGAAGAAGCATGCGTATAGCTGCTACTTTGCCAGGGAGGGATAGATGTCGCTTTCGCCAGCATTCCACTTCTATGCGTAGTTGTTTCAGGAGAGGAGTAAAGTTGGAGGATTCGAGGTTCACCCAATTTGTGGGATTAAAAATCCCAAGATTTGTGAACCCCAATGGAGCCCACCTTAATTTTGTGCCTTGAAGGCAGTCCTGACTGCAGGAAGCATTAAGTGGGGCCAAAGTAGTTTTACTCTGGTTCATCTGCAGTTCTGACAGTAGGGCAAACTCCTGAAGAATGGAAAGAGCTAGAGGGAGAGATCTTTGAGAGTGGGACAGGGTGAGTAATGGGTCATCTACATATGCAACAACTACATAGGAATTGCCCCAAATGGGGATGCCCAACAGGCCCTCGTTGTTAGCAAGTGCTCTTATCAATGGGTCCAAGGTGACCAAAAAGAGGAGAGGAGACAAAGGGCAGCCTTGATGTGTCTCTCCATACAGTGGAAAAGGGGGAGATGCATCTGAGTTAGTCAAAACTCTGGCCGTAGGTGAGTTATAGACCGTTAAGATCCACCTTCTATATTCAGGGCCGAAGCCGTATAGACTGAGGGCTTTGTGTAGGTAATTCCATTCAAGTGAATCAAAGGCCTTAGCGAAGTCAACAGCTAGGGCCACCATGGGGGTCTTAGATCTGGCTGCTATCCACTTCAGGTTGAGTAACAATCTAGTGTTATCAAAGCCCACCTTCCCTGGCATAAATCCCACTTGGGAGGGGTGAATTAAGGAAGTAAGGACATTATGCATTCTAGTAGCCATTATCTTGGCCAAGATTTTAGTATCTACTGATAGAATGGATATAGGACAAAAATTTACACAGTTAATGGAGTCATTAGATTTCTTGGGTAGCAGAGTAATAAGGGCTTCTTTCATTGTGGGGGAGGAACCTGAGGCTTTTGCATCTTCCAGGGCTAACAGCGGGTGGGCAATCTCTTGTTCCAGAGTTTGATATAGTTCAACAGTCATCCCGTCAGGCCCAGGGGCCTTACCTTTGGCCATCTGGGACAAAGCCTGCTTTAGCTCAGAAACAGTGATGGGAGCATCCAACCCGGAAACTTGCTCCGGCCTTAATGTAGGTATGTTAAAGGGCTGCTGAAACCGAGTTAAGTTCTGGGCTAGCTGGGATGGTGTTAGAGCCGTTTGGGGTTTTATACAGAGATTGGTAGAAGAGACTCATAGTCTGATTAATACTGACCGGGTCAGAGGAGATTGTGCCCAAGTTAATACGGAGAGCATGGATTTTAGCCAAGGCCTGCTGCTTGTGCAGTTGGTAGGCTAAGAGTTTGCCGCCTTTGTCCCCACCCCCCCTTCCCAATATGAATGCTTGGATCTGATCAGGAGCCATTAAGCTTTGTGCTGTAATATTGCATTGATTTGATACTTATGTCCCTATCTCGTAGAATAGTAGGCCTTATCTCAAACAGCTGCAAGAGAAAGTTTAAATTGAGTCTCCAGTTCAGACAGCTCTGATTGTAATCTGTCTAGTGATCTCTTCCGAGCTTTGTTTTGGTATGCTGCAAATGCAATAAAATGGCCTCTAAGGTTAGCCTTAAATGCCTCCCATACTGTGCTTGCAGAGTCTCTACAATTAGAATTGATCACAAAGTATTCCTCAGTGGCTTTTAACATGGCCAGCTTAAATTCTGGGTCTTTGACTAATCTAGGGTTACACCACCATCTAGTAGCAGTTGGTCATTGATTCAGAGGGATATAGGTGGTCATTACCAGTGCATGGACTGACAGGTGAATGCTGCCTATGGAGTTGTTCGTGACCCCATGGGATGCAGCAATGTTGGCCAGCCAGTAGTCAATGTGATTATGCACTCCATGAAAGGGAGAAAAATAAGAATAATCCTGCCCAGTCAGATTCTCTCCTCCAAACATCTATTAAACCCCATTCTGTCTGTAGTTCATGTAGGGCAGCGTGGGCTCTAGGGTGTGCTTGGGGAGTGGGTCTGGACTTATCCAGAAATATGTTCGGGACCAAATTAAAATCTCCCCCTACTATCAGAGGGGTGGTAGCATTGTCCAGTTGCAGGGTAGAAATGGCTTGGCTCAGACTAGGGAAGAAATCTGCTTGATCAGTGTTCAGGACATAGACATTACCCAGAATCAGTTTCCCATTTGGGGAGCTCATCTTAACCAGAATCCACCATCCCAGGGAGTCAGATTTAGACTCTTCAACCATCCAGGTGCTGGATTTTCAGATAAGAATGGCTACTCCTTTAGATTTAGTGCAAGCAGAGCTAGCATGAACAAACCCAACCGAGGATTTCTTAAGCCATGGAGCAGATTTACAAAGGAGATGTGTTTCCTGGAGTAAGGCAACATCTGTATGTAGAGAATGTAGGTACTGAATAATTTTAGTGTGTTTAATGGGATGATTGAGCCCTTTAACATTCCAAGATACAAGGCGTAGGCCTTGGGTTTGAGGTGCAGCCATAACATTAGGAGGTCTACTCACCCAGCTGTGGACAGGTAAGAGAAGAAAGGAGAGGCTCAGGAGACTGCAAACCTGATGTATAACCCCTGTGTGAATTACTGGGGATCAGTGGAGGAGAGCTGCACTACTCCAAAGGAAACACTAAGAAGTGAAAAGAAAGTTAAAAACCCTCAGCTACACTAGCTTCCACACTCAAGAACAGGGGAGAAAGAAGGCAACCAAAGGAACTTTGCTTCTCTTGTGGTAACAATACTCAGGTGTAAAACACAGCCCCAGGATGAGAAAAACAGGAGGAGGTTAGGGTTTGGATGGGGGGGGGGCTAACCAGGAGAGAGGAAAACGGGAAGGGGAGAGTTGGGTGGCCTCCTGAACAGAACACTATAAGGGCCAATTGCCACTGGTGACCAGATTGCTCACGAGTCCATACCCCTGGTCATTGCGTATACTTGGTGATCAGGGTCAGGAATAATCTCCAGCTATTCCAGTAGATAAGATTAGAGACCGGGGAAAAGGAGTGGTATGGTGTAGGCCCTCATATTATTAGCTGTAATACATTTGTAGCCTATGAGGTATACATTACGTGCAGTAGGCATGAACATGTAGCTATATAGCAAAAGTCACTGGTATAACACATTGACAGTTCAATCAAAGAGATACAGCAGGCTGCTGCAAACAGATGCTCAAGTGGCTGCCCCAGCCGCTATGAGATCCAGAGGTGGTGTTAGGACAGCCGCAGCATAGGATTTTTCCCCAGGTTTGAGCATTCGCGAGATGTCGACTGCCTCAACCAGTGAGGATTCCAGAATATCTGCTCAGTACATGGACGATTCGGTGGTTGGCAAATCAGATCAGGAGGAGTGACTGTCTCTAAGAGTTGGGGGAGATTCATCCCTGAATATCTTGGCTGGGGGGACAGCCCCCTGTTGATCCAATGGCAGTCACTGTCCACTCTGTGAGCGTTACCTCTGTCGTGAGGAAGGTCCCATTGCCCTTGGACATAAATGTTCAGAGAGAGCAGCTGGAGTGGAGATAGGAAGCGACAGTGTGCGAGACACCTTCCTTGATCTGGGGGAATCATAATGAGGGGGACCAGGTCCATGCACAAAGCGGTCCTCAGAGTACTACTTGTTAGCATTAAGGTTCCTGGAGGGGACAACTGAGGAGGAAGGGTCCCAGAGTTTTTCTGGGAGATGTAGTCTGTAGAGGAAGATTAGGCCAATGCCTGGAGACCCAACATTCCACTTCAGATGGGGACTTTGCCAGCAGTTCTTTCCCATCTTTAGAAACCAAAAGCTTGGTAAATGCTCTAAACCTGTACTGGAAGTTGTGGGCTGTCAAGAACTTTTTTAGGGAGCCGTAGGCACGTCTTCTGCTAGCTGTTTCATTCGCAAAGTCTCTATAAATTGAAATGTTTGCCCCATGCCATCTAATGTCACCCAAGTAACGGGCGACCCGCAGGATGCAGTCCTTTGTTGTATAGCTAAGCAAGTATGCTATTATGGGTCTCAGAGAGTGTGAAGCCCTGTCCTTCCTCCCTGAAAGATGATGGGCTCTCTCAACCTCCATAGGCCCCCTCCACTGTTCTCCCATCATCAAAGGTAGTTGCTCGTTAATGCTCCATGGAGTTGCCTTCCGATCCCTCTGGAACCCCAAGAATTCTGAGGTTGTTACAGCTCCTTCTATTTTATTGGCCTTCTACCCTAGCAAACAGTGTGTCCATCTGATTCTCCTGCATTTGTATTTTATGTTTCAGTAAAAGCTGTTGCTGTTCTAGGGTTTCAACCCTTTGCTCAGCCACACTGAAGCAGTCTTGTAGTTGGCGGACATCTGCTATAGTACCCATAAGGGTGGTGCTAATATCATCTACTCGAGTCAGTAGTGCTTCAAGCATCCGAGTAATATAACTTACAGAATCTCCCACCGACGGAGCTTGTGGCGCTGTGTCAACGGGTGAAATTGAGGGGTTCCCTGAGGCCATTCCCAGGAGCTATGGTGGTGCTCTCGAGGTAATGTAGTATGGGCCCAAGCTAGGCAATGTGGCCGCAACTGAACACCGTGGCCTCTGCGGCCTACCCAGATGAGCGACTTGCGAGTACCGATGCTTAACAGAGCACTGATGCACCGCATAAAACCACTAAATAGTCACACCGGACGGTTGAGGATGATCACCCGGTTCAGTTACACTTTAAAATTTTATATCACATCCTAGGATTAGGTTGGTCAGCCATGGATTGTCACCACACTCGGAGGAGCTCTAAGTTTAAGCTGCCATTTTCTTCGGTGGCCAGACCACGCCCCCGACCCTACTTGATTTCTGGCTTTACCCCCCCCCTTCCCCTCAACTAAGATTCCTTTGTGTTTATCCCATGCGTTCTTGAATCTTGTTACCATTTTGGCCCCCACCACATCTGCTTGGAGTCTATTCCAGGCATTCACCACTCTTTATGTGAAGAAGTACTTCCTCACATCTCTCCCCTGAGTTTACCCCTTTCCAGCTTCATAACATGGCCCCTTATTCTTGAGCATCTTTTTTTTTTGAAAAATGCTTCCCTCTTGAACCTTATTTATATCCTTGAGGTAGTTAAAGGTCTATCAAATAACTGCTTTCCCTTTCCTCCAGGGTGTACATACTGAGGTCCTTTATTCTCTCCTCATAGGGCTTCTGATGGGTATCCCGTGAATACAGCAACTCAATTTGGGTGATGTGAAATTAGCGAGTTCCAAATGGACTATGTGCTCTTTATAGCACATGGTAAGTTCAGTGATTTTGTTACAGTAGGAAGTGCTTGCTCTAAAATGAGATAGGGCTTTGTTCATCAGGCCAGTGTTTAGTTGACTGTGTGGTGCAGTGGATACAGTTACCACCTCTGTGGTCAGTGGACCCAAGTTTGGGGCTAGCTGTGGGAAAGATTGTTTTTTTTTTTGGTGTGGCTTCATTTCTTTTTATTTTCTGTGCTTCAACTCCTGTTCCTCCACCCCCTGACTTTGCTCCCCCCACCTGTAGGATGCTTCCCAAATGTTCTCCCCCCGTTGACTTGTGTACCCCCCTGGAATGGCCCCCCCACTAGTTTTCCACAGTCCCCAATTGTCATCCCCCACAGGGATGGTTATATTAGTTTTGGGGGCACACACAGAGTGACGCCCCCTGTAAACAGGGGTGGGGGGGCGTAACCCTCCAAATAAGTCACCACATGTCATGCTCCCCTTACAGACAGTGGCTGATTGTTACTGTTTCTGTAGTTGCTGTAGTGCTCATTGCTATCTTGATTTTCAGCGATATGCACTCTCTGTTGGTGTTGTTTTACAGTTGCCCTTATGACATAGAACCCTTCTGATGCAGACCCTGCACTATTTTAGTTGTCCTCCTTTGGAGCACCTCCACTCTATGTCCTTCTGGAGATGTGGTCCCCAGAACTGGACACAGTACTGTAGGTGAGGTCTCACCAGTGATCTATTCAACAGTAACACCGCCTCTTTCTGCTGGTGACACCCCTCCCTATGCACCCTAGCATCCTACTAGCTCTCCCAATTGCCTCATCACACTGTTTGGCCACCATTAGGTCATCAGATATGATTAACTACAGGTCTCCTTCATGTTTGGTGGTTGTTAATACTACTTCCCCCATTTTGTACTCTGCTGCTGAGTTTCTGTGCCTCAAGTGCTTGATTTAGCACTTCTTCACATTGAAACGTAGCTGCCACACCCTTGAACACTCCTTTAGTTTTCCTAGATCTCTATAAATGTTTTCTACACCCCCCCCCAGAGTGTTGACCCTATTGCACATTTTAGTGTCATCTGCAAAGAGGTATACCTTCCCTTCTAGCCCCTCTGCAATGTTGTTAATAAAGACATGGAAGAGGACGGGACCCAGTACTGATCTCCGTGGCGCTCTGCTTGTCACCCTCCCTTCCTCAGAGTTAAATCCATTTACCACCATCCTCTGTCTCTTGTCCCCTAACCAATTTCTTAACCCAGTTTACCTACTTTGGAGCCACCCTTAGGCTGCCCAGCTTGTTTAGGAGTCTCCTATGTGGAATGATGTTGGAGGCCTTACTAAAATCTAGGTAGGCCACATCCACCACTCCACCCTGATCTAACTCACTGGCCACCCAGTCAGAGAAATCTATCAGACTTTTTTGCATGATCTCCCCACAGTGACTCCATGCTGCCTCTGATCGTGTAAGCCACTGGTTTCAAGATGTTCCACAATCCTTTCCTTCAGTAGTGATTCCGTTAATGTCCACACCACTGAAGTCAGGCTGACTGGCCTGTAATTGCAGCCTCCTCATTGCTATCACTTTTGTGAGTGAAGTGGGGCTACATCTGCCCTCCTCCAGTCCTCCAGAACCACTTCTGTCTCCAGTGAGTGGTTGAACAGGACTGTCTGAGGTGCAACCAGCACCTCTCTGAGCTCCCTCAACATCCTTTGATGAACCCTGTCTGGCCCCTTTGCCTTGTCCACTTTCAGATTTGCAAGTTCCTTCAGGACCATCTTCTCTGTAAATGGACTAGTTTCCCCCCCCCCTTCCTTTGATGCTCTTGTCACTTATTTTTGCTCCCTTGCCATCCCCTTTCTCTGAACACTGAACAGTTATTTGTTCAGGATGCCCCCTTTTCCTGCTCCCCCTACATGGACTCCCCCCTTCCCTTATAAGCCTTATTATCCCTCCCCTGGTCTTTCTCTTTTCACTTACATACCTGAAACATATCTTGTTCCTTTTCTTTACTGCCTGTGCTATTTTCTCTTCCATTTGCACCTTTGCAGTCCTAATTGCTTTCCCTGTCTCCCTCTGTTTCTCCTGATACAGCTCCCTATCTTCCTCTCTCTTTGTCTTCTTACGTCTCCTGAATGCTATTTTTTTTTTTTACATTACTTTCCCAACCACCTGTTTTTGAAAACCACAGTGGTCTCTGTTTCCTCTTGCTTTTGCTCACTTGCCTGATGCAGAGATTTGTTGCTTTCTCTAGTCCCCCCCTTTTAGTTTTGCCCACTGTTCCTCCACTCAATTCAGGTCCTCTTCCCCTGCCAGGGCATCCCTGAGGCATTTCTCCATCTTTTTTAAAAGTACAGGTCCCTCGCCTTTGTGTGGGTTGATTCTGACCCAGTACTTACATTAAATCATACGATGATCACTAGTCCCCAGATGGCCACCTTCTGTGTTGTCTGCAACACTGTGTCCATTGGTGAGTACAAGGTTCAGTATTACCTCCTCACGAGTGGGCTCTTTTACTAATTGCCTGAGGAATGCCATCTGCAGGGAGTCCAGGATGTCACTGCTCCTAGCTGAAGCTGCAGTTGGGATGCTGTAATCTACATTGTGCAGATTGAAGTCCCCCACCAGTAGCACCTCCCCTTGTTAGCCGTCTGTTGTATGGCTACGCCCAGAACCTTATCCAACTCCACCCTTTGTGCTGGAGGTGTATAGATCACACCAGTGTGAATAGTGGCTCATTTCATTGCTTCTAGGGTGACGTACAGTACCTCCACCATGCCTTGTACTCCTGTATCTCGGATGCTTTTAAGTTATGCCTCGCATAAAGAGCCACTCCTCCCCCTTTCTTTCCAACCCTGTGCTTCCTGAACAGAGTATAGCCTGGTATGGCTATATCCCAGTCGTTGTTCTCATTGCTCTAAGACTCAGTAACGGTGTCAATGTCCAGGTCAACTTTTGCCATGATGACCTCTTGTTCAGGGATTTTATTTCCCAGACTTCGAGCATTTGTACACATGGCCTTCCAGATTCTGCTTGTGTACATATGAAAAAATAAGATTCTCAACCCCAGAGTGATTTGTAGAGTGCTTCTTATTTATCTCTTTACTTTCCAGAGAATTCTCTTTCCACTTCACTTTCATAAAAAAACTATTTTTTCCATAAATTGTAATCCACTTTGATATACAGCTTCCAATGGTATATAAAATCATAGCTTTCAACAGTGCATGCAAACAATTATCATTTAGTAACATAACATTTCAAGACCATCCTGTCTCTTCATCAGACTACTGCAGTTAAAGCTGTGTAATATCTCAAATATATCCTGATAGCAGTCCTCTGAATGTCCTCTGTTATAAAATAATATTCTCAAAAAGAGAGTAAATTTCAACCTTATACAGCTTCAGATTCTGCTACAACCCTGCTTGTCTGCTCAACCCTCCCCTCTTTTCCCTTTTGCCTTCTCTCTTTACCCCGTTCTACTCTCATGCCCATCTCTATTCATTTCTACCATTTTGCTTTTTTTGTTGTTGGGTACCCTTGGGGATTTCTCTCTCTTAGGATTCTCCCTAATGACTTCAGCTTGGGGGGGCAGTTTGTCTCTTTGTTTCCTTCCACCACCACCCTCAGCTAGTCTAAATGCTTGCCAATGTAACATTTAAACCATTCACTGAGGATTGTGGTTCCCCTTCCAGATGGATGCAGGTCACCTCCCAGTATAGGCCCTTATCCCTCCAGGTTGGACCCCAGTCCTCAATGTATCCGAACCCCTCCTCCCTACATCACTCCTTCAAACATGAGCTGAAGCTGCTGGTGTGGAGTATCCCATCCTCCTGCATGTTGTATACAGGCAGCACCTCAGAAAAGGCCACTGTGCGAGCTCCTAAGATCCCTTCCCAACTCCCTGAATTCCTCCTGCACTAGCCTAGCTTTGTCCCTAGCCAGGTAATTAGTACCTAGGTGGACAGTCACATACAGCTCTCCCTCCTGTCCTGTTGCCCTAATAATCCTCAGGATCTGTTTCCCATCCATTTGAGCAGTGGTGCTGATTAGGCACCTAACCTCCCTCTTCCACTCTATTCCTGTCCCTAAATCTATCGCCCTCAAAATGGAATCCCTCACCAGGAGATTCTTCCTCTTCCTCCCCCTCCTCCTCCTCCTCCTCTGGGGTCCTTTTCCACACTTCAGGGTTCTCACTAGTGGTGACCCCAAGATGTCCTGCTTGGTCACTACTGTGGATGCCTCCATGGGACAGTCACAGCCTGCCAGAGTGCTGTAAGAACTGTGTAGTGGTAACATATGGAGAATGTGACTCTGAACCACCATCCTCACTCTTCCTGAGCCCACCATAGTCCAGTCTGTCCTCCTTCTTGGCATCCTTTGAGGCAGCAGTGGTAGACTCGGTGGTCCCTGGGTGGGAGAGGAGGCCCCCCTGAATCCTAGCCAACTCGGCCTGGAGTCTAGTGACCTCCTTCCTCAGCCCAGAGAGATGCATGCAGCTGGGACAGCAATGTAGTCTCAAGAAGGTCTTCCTGAAAACTGCCACCCCACAGCCACTGCAATGCACCACTCACAACATATAGAATAGTGTATGGGTGGCCATACACAACAACACTGCGTTTCTATCGAGGGGATGTGATGATGGCATACAGACTTCTTGAGCTAAGCTCGAGAGGTCTGAATGACGTCATCACATCCCCAAGACAGAAACACAGCGTTAGTTGTGTATGGCCATCCATACACTATTTTGTATAGTATATGGGTCCCAGACTGTAGAAAACTTTAATTTCACAAGGATTCATACCTTGTGTTCATGTTCACTTGCTCCTGGTCCACGGTGAAGTCCCGTTATGCTCTCCTGACAGTAAACGTTGCGCTTCTCTGTGCAGTGCCACTCTGCTCTTGACCGTGATGATCTATAGTGCCAGTGATTAAAATAATAAAATAAAACTGCCACACTGGTAGTTTGGACACACAAAGTCAAAGGCAGTAGGTGTCCAAACTACAGGAATCCACCACTCTCCAAACCACTCTCTAACCTTGGCCGCCATTTTGCTCTTCGTTTTTTGAACAATCAGGCAGAAGCTCAAAGGGAAAAAGTTGTTGTAGTATCGTTGTGACATCAGAACGATACTAGAACAATGATTCTTGACCTTTGAACTGCCCTACAACAACTTTTGGAAAGCCACTGCTTTTTAGCCACAATAAGCCCTAACCATATACTATATAATTTCTTACTCTGTCTCTCCTGGAAATACCTGGTCCCTTTTCCACTGGCCATTGTGTTTTGTAGTTGTAGTAGTTGTAGTTGCTGCTCTAGCTGCTGCAGCTGCTGTAGCAGTTTGTTGGGTTTTTTTGGTGTTTTTTCAATCCTTTTCTTACCTCTACCCAAGATGGGGCTTTTCACCTATCCTTAATTTTAGACAACCCCTTTATTTTAACCCTTTTGTGCCCCTACCTTAGATGGGGCTTTTCACCTATGCCCACTTTTAGACTGCCCCTAACATACCATGCTCCTATACAGTGAGTGTGCTACAAGGGGAGCGAGCAGGACTATTACCTCCTTCATCAGGTAGACCTCCTGCTTCCCTGCCTCCTCCTTGGCTTCCTGCTGATGTTGGACACCTGCTGTACTCCTTTCCTGGTCAGCTTGCTCCCTGCTGGGCTGCAGAGTGTTCTGCCACCTACTGTCTTGTTGAGTTGTCCAGTGGGCAGATTCCTCTGTGCTATCTTTGTTGCTTTTATACTTTGCTCAGAGGGCTGTTTTGTGGCCTTCTTCTTTTTAAATCAACAGGAAGTGGACTAGTTAGCTGAACAGGCACCTTGGATTAGCTTTTTCAGAGGCAGGGTGTAAGGCTAGCATCCTGACTGTCTGCCTCCTGTATCCCTGTGTGGAGTGCCTTGCTCCACTGGATCTAGTGCTTATGGTGCGGGGGTGGGGGGCCCCCTTGGCTGGAATTGCAGTATGGGACTCTTGGTGCCCTGAAGCTCCTTCTGAAGTTTGTGTCTGCTTGTCTCAGCTACGGGGTTTAAATTCCTGGCCAATGACTTTTTGGTCTGTTCAGGTGCATGGGATTGACTCTTTAAGAGGCAGGGGGTGCAGCTAGCATCCCAATTGGCTGCCTCTTGTTGTTCTGTGTGGAGACCCTTGCTCTGCTGTAGATAGTGCTTATAGTGCAAGGGAAGGGCTCCCTTGGCTGGAATTATGGGACTCTTGCCACCCTGGAGCTCCTTCTGAAGATTGCCACCTCTTTCAGCAATCTATTCCATTGTACTGTCACTCCTTCACTGAAAAATAAATTTCTAATGTCTCTGATACATTTCTCTCCAACTAGTCTCCACTCATGCTCTCTTGTCATCGTATTTCTGTTCCTGGTGAACAGGCTCACACTGTCAACTTTATCTATCCACCTCAGGAGCTCATTATCCTCAAACATATCTCCCCTCTCTCTGTCTTCCACATTTACACATTCTTTTCTGCCATCGTTTTCTCATATGATCTACCTGCTGACCCTGAATAATTTTGGTGATCCTGTGCTATACTGTCTTTAGCCTGTTCTGTCCACCCTCAGATGTGGGCTCCAGAACTCTGTACAGAATTCCAGATGGAGCCTTACTAAGGCAAATGAGAAGCCTTAATGCACTGCTACTTTTGTGCTACAGGCTACAAATAAGAACTAGGAGCCACAAAAAAAGAGAGCCTGCACTCAAGAGCTAGGATGCAGGATATTTATTTAAACTTGTACATACAAAATAAGAGTATCATGTGCAAAGGTGCTGTTACATCCTCCTGTGTCAGACTACCCCATGCACATTTGAAGCCACTTGCTCCTTCAGGTGGTCTGGCACAGGAGTTTGTAACAGCACCTCTGCACTTGGCACTTTATTATTTTGTATGCAAGTTTGAATGAATAAATATATTGGGCGATATTCAAACTGCACTATTTTTTGTGAATTTGAAGCCCTTAGCTGCACAAAATAGTTGCATGAGAGGTGTGGCCGAGCGATATTCAAAGGAGTTGCGCTTATTAGCAACCCCTCAATATCACCCCGCCACAACCACTGCGATGGTGCAGTGGAACTTGTGCCACCGCAAGTGGTCAGAGTGGAGCATTCAACTTGCGGTGGCGCAAGTACCATTGCGCCATGTGCAAATTTCCGATATTCAAAAGGTGACATGCAAATGGGGCCATAATTCATGCAAGGTGCAGGGAGGTCATTTGCATCTATTTATGGCCCCCATTTGCCTGCCATTAGCATGCAGGTGCGCCGATCCCCGAGGACTTTCGCCTGGCGCCCTGCCAGGCAGCAGCCATCGGGGCCCGACGCCCCCTGCAGCCCGATCGCGGGCAAAAGTGTATTAAAAACCCCACCCCAACTGGCCCGATCGCGGGCAACAGCCTAAATAATCCCCCCACCAGCCCGATCGCGGGCAGCAAAGTGTCCCCCACAGAACATATCCCTGGTGGTCAGTGGACGCTAAGCCCGATGCGGGCTGAAGAAGTATAATAATCCCCAACACGTATCCCTGGTGGTCCAGTGGAAGCCCGATCGCCGGGCTGAAGAAGTATATCGATCCCCGACCGCGTATCCCTGGTGGTCAGTGGACCGCTAAGCCCGATTATGGGCTGCATAATGTGGCGAAAACCCTCCCGCCCAAGACCATATCTCTGGTGATCTAGTGTTCCCCACCCCACCCGCAAAGCCCCACCACCCGCTCCCCGCGGCCGGCAGGTGGCAGCATCCACATATCTGGACTGTCTTGTATGGTATGGGCTGCACACCATTGGCTGTTGCTCTGCACCAATGGGCGTGCAGCCCTGCAAGCTGATCAGTCAGCGGGCGGCAGTGCGGCGAGGCGGGTGGGATGCTGCCGCCGCCGGCTGCAGGGGAGGCGGGGTGGTGGGAGAATTAATGGGTGGGGGGACACTAGATCACCAGGGATATGGTCTCTGGGGGGCGGAGGTTCGCCACATTATGCAGCCATGATCGGTTTAGTGGTCCACTGGACCAGCAGGGATGACGTGTCGGGGGGGTTATTACAGTTCTTCAGCCGCGATCGGGCTTCACTGGACCACCAGGGATACGTTGGGAGGTTACATGTCTTCAGCCAGCGATCGGGCTTAGCGGTCCACTAGACCACAGGGATATGTTTGAGGGAACACTTTGCTGCCCATAATCGGGCTGGTGGGGAGGTGATTTAAGCTTATGCCCGTGATCGGGCCAGTCGAGGGGGGACTTTTCTGCTTTTGCCTGTAATCGGGCCAGTCGGGGGGGGTAGGGGGATTATTTACACTCTTGCCCGCGATCGGGCTGCGTGGGAGGCACAGGGAGTAGGTTGAGGGCCAGCCACAGGTGACAGCTGCTGTGTTGCGCCCTGCAATGTGGCAACTCACCTGTGGGTGGCCCTCGACTTACTCCTTTTTTTTTTGGCTCAAAGTTGAGCAGGCGCAGGTCGGGGGTTGCACCTGCACAACTCTGCACAGGCCAGCTGAATATCGGGCTGTGCAGTTTATGCATGGTTCCTCCCCCTCCAGTTCAGCATGCATTCATCTGCATTGCGCTGTTGCTCAGCATGTTTTCAGTGGCGCAACTGCCTCCTGCTGAATATCGCAGAATGGTGCAATTTCGGACTTGCGCAGGCGCAACCCTATTGCGCATGGCGCAACCCTTTTGAATATCTGGGCCATTGTGTGCTAGTTCCTGAGTGCAAATTTTTTTTTTTTTTTTTGTGGCTCTGGGGCCTTACTAGGGACCTGTATGAGGAAATATCAGCTCTCTCCTCATGCTACCTAATCCCCTTCTTATAAATTATAATATCCTAATTGCTTTATCTGCCTTTTTGCACTGACCTGAGGTTTTGAGACTGTTCCTGATGAAACCCCCCATTTGTATTACTTTTGACATTACTGCAAACTGAACCCCTTCCATCCAGGACTAGGTGCATGGGTTCTTCTTGCCAATGTGCAACACCAGGCACTTTTTGTCATCGAACCTAAACAGCCATAGTCTGACTGACCTTTCTGGTTTCTCCAGGTTCACCTTCAAATCCCTGACCACTCTTCACTGTCCACGCTGCTGCAGAGTTTTGTATCATCTGCAAGGATGCATTTTGCCTTGGATACCCTTCCCAATATCACTAAACCTGTTTTAATAGGACAGGACCCAGGACTGACCCAAACTCCACCCCACTTGTGACTTCCTTGTTCACTACCATCCCCAGCCAGTTCCCAATCTACCGTATAAGTGCTTCCGTATCCCTAGGTCCTCCAGATTTTAAGTTGCTTCCTGTGGGGAACTGAATCTTGCTTACTGAAGTCGAAATGGAGCACTTTGACCGTCTACCACTAACAGCTTGGTCTGGTGCAACCTTCTTGTTACAAACCCATGTTGATTACTGTCCTGCAACCTGTTGACCTCAAGGTATTCCATAATGTTTTCCTTAATTAAGAACTCCAAGTGTTTACCAACAATTGAGGTAAGACTGACTGGGATGTAATTATTCATGTCTTCCCACTCCCCTGCAGTGGGACTACATCTGTACACCTCCCTTTCTCCAGAACTTCCTGTTTCCAGGGAGCACCTCAGCAGATTTGTCTGGGGTGCTGCCAGTTCTGGCCCCAGTTCCTTCAGCACCGTTGAGTATATGCCATCAGGATCTAGTACCTTGTCTGCTCTGAGGGCTCTAGTCTTTCTGCACTCTGTCTTCTGTGATCATTGCCTGCTCCATTCCCCTAACTCTTCTTATGGAAGCCTCCTCACTGCTTCCTATGCACCCCAAGTCCTCAATGGTGAATATTTAGCTAAGTATGTTGCTCAGAATGTCTGTCATTTTGCCCATGACATAGAAACATAGAAATTGTTGGCAGATGAGGACTGCTAGGCCCATCCAGTCTGCCCGTAGGCTTTATACATTGTATGTGGCCACTGACCCTATGTGATCAATGGCTTTTCATCACTCCTTTCCCTTTCAAGCTTCCTTTGTGCTTGTCCCAGGCATGCTTAAACCCCTCCACTGTGCTTGCCCCCACTACCTCCTGTGGCATACTATTCCAAGTGTCAACTATCCTTTCTGTGTAGAAAAATGTCCTCACATTACCTCTTAATCTACCTTCTTCCAATTTCATATTGTGCCCCCTTGTTCTAGTACTTTTTCTACATTGGAAAAGGTCCCCCACCTGCACCTTGTTTATGCACTTGAGGTACTTGAAAGTTTCAATTATATCCCCCTGCTCTCTCCTCTCCTCCAGTGAGTACGCATTGAGGTCCCTTAGTCTTTCCTCATATGTTTTGTGGTGCAAGCCCTGCACAATCTTTGTTGCCCTTCTCTGGATAGTGTCCACTTTATCTAAGTCCTTGCACAAGTGTGGTCTCCAGGACTGCATGCAGTACTCCAGGCGAGGCCTTACCAATGTTTTATGCAACAGCATCACCACCTTCCACCTCCTGCTAGTGATACCTTTGCCTATGCACCCTAGCATGCCACTGGCCCTCGCAGCCGCCTTTGTGCACTGCTTTGATCCCTTAAGGTCATCAGAGATGATAACCTCCATGTCCCTTTCCTCTGACAGTCTGCTCCTCACCTTCCCAACCTATAGCTCTCATCAAGGATCCCTCTACCCAGGTACATTATTTTGCATTTCTTTGCATTGAACCTTAGTTATCACATCTCCGACCATCTTTCAAGCTTCTGCAGGTCCCTCTTCATTTTCTGCACCTCTTCTGGAGTATCCACCCTGTTGCAGATCTTGGTGTCATCTGTAAACAGGCAGCCCTTTCCTTCCAGCCCCTCTGCAATGTCACTAATAAAGATATTGAACAGGACCGGTCTTAGTAGTGATCCCTGTGGTACCCTGCTGGTCACCTCCTCTCCCCAGATTGTTCCCCATTTACCACCACCCTCTGCCTCCTGTCTGTTAACCAGATCCTAACCCAGTTCACCACCTTGTCTTCCATGCCCAGACTACCCATTTTGTAAATCATAGAAACATAGAAACATAGATTTGATGGCAGATAAGGACCGCTTGGCCCACCCAGTCTGCCCATTTCCCTACCTATTGGATAAGCTGCAGATCCTGGTTAACCAGCAGCCTACTTCTTCCTACCCCCACCCCCTAGAATTGCCTTATGACTGTCCCATGCATGCTGGAATTCCACCACTGTTTTTTGACTCCACAACCTCCTCTGGAAGGCCATTCCATGCATCCACAACCCTGTCTGTGGAAAAATACTTCCTAAATTACCTCTGAGCTGCCCCCCTTCTATCTTCAAATTGTGCCCCCTTGTTCTTGCACACCTCTTTTTTTGTAGTAGTGATCCCTGTGGTAGCCTTCTGTGTGGGAAGATGTCAAAGGCTTTGCTGAAATCTAGGTAGGCAACATCTACTGTCCCTCCCTGATTTACTTCCCTAGTCACCCAACCAAACAAATCTATTAGATTTGTTTGACATGACCTTCCTGCTGTGAATCCATGTTGCCTCAGATCCTGAGCACCGCTGGATTACAGATGTGCCACTATCCTTTCTTTCAGCAGTGTCTCCATGATCTTTTCCACAACTGAGGTGAGGCTGACTGGCCTGTAGTTCCCGCCCCTCACTGCCACTTTCATTCAGTGGGACTACATGTGCCCTCCTCCAGTCCTCTGGAACCACACCTGTGTTGAGTGACTCTGAACAGGACAACCAGAGGTGATGCTATTTCTCTTCACAGCTCCCTTAATATCCTTGGGTGGATGCCGTCTGATCCCATGGCCTTATCCACCTTCAGCTTTGTGAGTTCTTCCAGAACTGTCTCCACTGTGAATGGACTGAAGTCCAATTCTCCCTCCCTCATTGCCTCTGCAACCCAACTGTGGTCCTTGACCCTCCCCCCTCCTTAGTGAATACTTAGCAGAAGTATTTGTTCAGTATTTCTGTCTTGTCCAGATCCCTCCTTACACTCCCCTTCAAGTCTCACAACCCCCGCGTTTTTCTTCTTTCACTGATGTACCTATAAAATGCCTTATCCCCTGTGTTTACAGACCATGCTAAACCATCATCCTTCATTAATCTCCCTACCCCTTTGACTTAAAAATCCCCCTTTGCTTTCTTTTTTCTTTATCATCTAAAAGCTTATTTTGCACCCCTTTATTACTTCCACTATCTCTAGTTAAATTTCTGCTTCCAAACCAATACCCTCACCTTACCTCTTTGAGGTTCTTATGATCAGTCTCTATCTCCACCTCACTCTGCTTTTACTTGTAACTGCTGCAGGTCATTCTTTTGGCTCTGACTGCCTCCCTACCTCTTTATAAACAAAGAGTGGTTTCTTGCATTTTTCCTTTTAGTAACTTTTCTCATGCATAAGACCATATCAATGACACTGAGTTGTGGTCACTGGATCCTAATGGCTCCCTAACTTCTACCACTCCCACAGTCTTGGTGTTGGATAGCGGCAGGTTAGGTATGGCCTCCTGCTTGATTTGCATCCTGGCATACTGCGCTAGAAAACAATCCAGCATAATGCAAAACAATTACTGACTTCTTGCACTCTTGGCTACAGGAACAGCCCAGTCCATGTCTGGCATTTTCAGGTCACCCACTGCCACCACCTCTCCTTCTGCAGCCACCTACTGCCCTCAGCCCCCCTAATCTCCACTCCCTTCTCATTTTCATGGCTGCAGTAGGCAGAGCCTGCAGACATTTTGCATGTACAAAAGGAGTGATCTCATGTTTTCCGTCCATGGAACTGACTGAAGGTGTAAATAGTCTCCTCCGCATTACCCTCCTCCAAAAAATATTTTCCACCCTCAGATATATGCTTTCATGTTAGTCAATGGTTGCAGGGTACTATTTTCTTTCTTAAAGGGTGGTACAAGAACTGGAACCTGAGTAGTTGGAGGCAGCATTAAGTTTTTTGGGGGAATAAGATCCACCCCCACCTCCACCCGAGAAGCTCCTAAAGATCCACCCTGCCTTTTTTTTTTTTGATTCATGTGGGAGGGGTATGAGGTAGATCTATCATGTTGGAACAAAACACGAGTTTGGGACCTGTACCAAGCAACAGAACAAGTCTATGGAATGATCGAGTTGTGGAGCCCCTGCATTTTATTAAGGACTAGGAGAACAGAAGATACTTAATGCCTTCAAATTGACTAACTTAAAAAGCCTTGGGACAAATAATTATCAGAGCCACCTGGGGCCTCAGAAGGAAAGAGTACTTAAGGAGTGAAACTACAGCTCCCAAGGAAAACAATAGACACAGCATTCTGATCCAAGTTGAAAGAGCTACCATTTTTTCTTAAACATTTATATACTAAAAACCTGAAGTTCAGCGTTTTGGGATTAACAATATTTGTTTACCATATTCTCCATCTCTGTCTCTATCTCTATCTCTGATAAATCACTCTGAGGTGTTCGGTCGCGCTCTGATATACACACGCCTTGGTGTGCATCAACCACCCAATCCGTGCTTATATCAGAGCATGACCATACACCTCAGAGTGGTTTATCTATCTTATAAAATGTCAAAATTATTTTGGAGGGGGTGTAAAAGTGCAGGTGTGTGGTTGCGCTCTGATATATACATGGTCATGTGATGTGTTTCAGCCAAACAGCAGGGATAACTTTACTTACCCATTTTATAAATATAAAATATAGTTTGTCTTTTTAGTAGTTTCAAAACTTTGAAAGCATTGGTGTTAGTAATGCATTTAGAAATACATGTTTTACCTGTAATTGTCTTTACAGTTAAACATGCAGTTTCATGTGAGGGCACTTTTTTTGGGGGGGAGGGGGTTCAAATTATTTTAATCATGGGCACAGTACTTGGTAAACACAGTCCTTTGATAAAGTGTATTTTTTCTTCTAAGTTTGAGAAGTATGTATTAGAAAACATTGAACAAGAAAACAGTTGGTGATTTTAAAAGCTATTCTGTTCAGAGCTGACATTAAAAAAACAAATCTCAACAATATTTATCTTTTTTATCAGGGACACTAGAAACAGGGTAATACATCAGTGAGCACTGATGTTGTCTGTTAGCTGATTGACACCTGTAAATAAGTGGGGAGGGGGAGTTTTTCTAACATTCCTGGTGGTGTTATAATCCCTTGAACCTACTATTCAGGTTTTTTTATTGCATCTTGTCCCAGGAAATCTTCCCAGAGTGCAGTTTGCTCTATTGTTTAATAGCTCCATGTGGAGGCCAGTGACTTGTTACATTGTCTTTTGTTTTAAATTAACTAGACATCATGGCAGCCAAAGGAGACACACTTTGAGTCTTAGGGTATGTACAGCATAATTAATGTTTTCATATGCATAATCTTTCCATTCATGTTATTGCTAGACATATCATAGGTAGCATGGCTTGAGGAAGGGTTAACATGTTCAGGACCCCTTAATAATTGAGATGCATCTGCAGCAAATAAGTCCAGATGCACTAACTTACCCTACAACTGTTAAGTGTCAGTCTGCATTTTCTTCTTGAAATGCTTACTTTTGCATTTATGTTTATTTTAAGATATTTAATATTCTGACTATGTGGTTATGTCATGGACCATAACTGATCTCCAGCCTTAACCCCCCCACCCCAACTTGCACAGAAGATGGTGCTTGTAGACAAATCTAATCATTTCCACTGTGCTCTGGTGTGTGTGTGTGTGTGTGTGTGTGTGTGTGTGTGTGTGTTCCTCTGAGTCTGTTCTTGCAACCTAGGAAAGGTAGGAAAGGTACTTCCCCAGACATAGCAGCAGTACATTAAATAGCAGATATAAAATGTCAATAAGGAGGTCATGCAACAGATGTGCTGAGCAGTTGTTGAAGCAATAAATGTACAGCTGTCATTTTTTATATCCTGTTCAAAATGTGTTTTTGCACCTGTGGTGCCAAATGGCACAGTCTCTGTGCAAAATCTCCTTTCGACTAATGAACTGTTGGTGTCACTGTTCGTGTGGTGGGGTCACAAAAAGCCCGTGCTGAAAGCTTGGAGTGAAAATACCAAGAAACGCTCAGGGCATTAGGGTTTCTGACCATAACACCCTGCACTTCAGGGACTGACAGGCATCAGGGGTGTGACTTGGGATTGTCAATAGTAATGCTCAAGCCATTCCACCCCCATCCCCACCCTGCAGCCAGTGATGGGTATTGAGGTATGCCTTTGACTCTTCAGCCCCAAAGTTCACTCCATTCTCTTATACTATACCCATTTCAGCATATTTTCTTATGGAATGGGGTGAGTGTAAAGTTTGAAAACCCCAAGGCACACCTTGACTCTTGTCTGTGTCTGCAGGGTAGGGTGAGATGAAATGGCATGAGCATTATGGGTAATGACCCAAAGGCACACCCAATGCCTGTCCATGTTTGGGGGTGGGGTTGGCATCACTTCAGTACTTCCCTGCCATTCCTATTCTGCCTGTCTGTCTGTCTCTCTCTCTCTCTCTCTCTATATATATATATATATATATATATATATATATATATATATATATATATATATATGTATATGTGTATATGTATATGTATATATATATATATATATATATATATATATATGTATATATGTATATATGTATAGAGATAGATGTCTATATAATTATCTATCTTTCTATTAATTGCATATATCGCTATTTTTACCCATTTCTAAAACAAACCTGCATATCATATTTGCCTGCACTCTGAACGCATACTTATGAAACTGTGCATATTTGTACTCCACTTCTGCGTAGACCTCGTACTTTCCTAATACTCCCATTATCACAAGCATAACTACCTTGCCCTTATCAAAAGTGACCCCTCTGAAAGTTAATATCACATTTTCTCTAACAGTCCATCATCATTACACCTGACTTCCAGACATCAACACATTGCTTAAATATAACTTACATCATCTCATGGAAAAAAACATTTCTCTTAAAATAAAAAATATATATATAAATATAATAAAATATGACTAAATAATCCCAAGGCTGAACATATGCCAGCCATTACTTTTTCATGTACTGCCACCTTCTGTACCATCATGGGGATTTGCATGTGTTTCCCTTGATGCTTTGCATTATTGGGATATGTGCAATTGTGTTTTCTTTAAAATGTGGCTGTGTGGCCAATATCATCTGGGATAACGCATACATCAGTGGCATTTGCTCTGGGGTTCTTTTGTAAGCTTCCTATTCCTTCCATTAAAATGTATACCTCTGTATATTTTCCTAATAATGTGTATACCTTCCTTAGAACAGAAACTAAAACAAATCTTACAGTTACAAATCATTGAGTTTCTCCATACCTCCTTAACAATTCCACACAACTTCACTAACTTCATTTTCCAGCTGTGGTGAATCTGACCAGAACGTGTTTACTTTGTGGCCTGTATACTAATCCTAACTAACCTTTTCCCCTCCACTGTTTTTAATGGACCAATATTGATTCCCTCTTAATTGCAGAGTCTTCTATTGCCTTTGTACCCTCTCTTGTATATGTATGACACATCACAGTCAATGGGTCACACTGGATGGGGTGGGGGAGGGAATGTGATTTTCCATATCTGGTGACCGGAGGGGGGACGTGCACCACTACATTATGAAAAATCATTTTTACTCATAGGGTCAGTGATCGGAGACTAAGGAGAGACCACTAGACTATGGGAAGTTATTTAGACATATCATATTGGCAGTCAGGGCAGGGGAGTACACCACTACACTATGGAAACATTAATAGTTTTATATGAGTTGGCAGTCGGGAAGGGAGGAGGGCACCACTCAACTACCAGGGAATAACATAATTTATTTGGGGATGGTGATTGGAGGATGGGGGGCATGAGATCACCAAGGAATGCAGCTGCGTGGGGTATGGGCTGGTGGAGGGGCTGCACTAAGCCACATTCAGGCCATGCAAATGGACCCATAATGGGTATGCTAATGGCTAATAGTGCCTTGCATGCCCAATGGGCTCATTTGCAAGGCTACCTTAGTGAAAAGGGACTTGGCGTGTATGCAGTATTGTTGCTGGCCCATTCTCCTGGCTGGCTGTGGGGGCAGTGCTACTGGGGCTCCTGGTGCTTTGCCTGGATAAGTGCTGCCTCTGCCTGACCCCATTTAAAGTTGTATAGTGCAGTGTGCTATCAACTGTGAAAAACAGGATTGTCCACCTGCACAACCATGGGATGCAACGCAAACGTTTGTGCAGCACTTTGACTTTTTTGTGAACCCTGCCCTTGATTGATAATTCTAGAGCTACTCTATAAGAATAGAAATTACAGAATCTTTAAAGAGCTAGTGGAGCCAAAGCAGTCAGACAGAAAAGTGATACAAATTTTAAGAAGTAGTCAGTTGTAACTTTTCATTTCTGAAGAATTTTCCTTTTTTTCTTTTGCGCATTAGAAAGTCTTCTATGTGATAATATTGTGCTGGATGTCTGGAACAGCTCTCAGCCTGTCAGCTGACTCATCTATCTGCATTGCCCCCCACTACATCAGCATGGTGATCTCACTGAAAGTGACATCACAAATGAATGACCTGGCAGTCATTGAATGGCTATTCCTAAGCAACAGTGATGTCAGTCAGTGAGGTAACAATGCTGATGATGTAGTGTGGGGCAGTAGAGCTATATATGTCGGCTGCCAGGCTAAAAGTTGTTTCACATATCACATCTACTAACATCAGTTAAACAATCTTCTAATTAATCAAAGGGAAAGGAAAAAAATACATCAGATACAAAAGGTAATGGCTGGTTACTTTTAAAATCTAATATGAGTTTTAGGCAGTACACTAGCTCTTTAAAGTATAACAGTTAACATAAACTTATTTTATAGATCATTACGGTAGGAAATTTAAAGTAAGCTGGTGATGTCATTATTGATTGTTTGTTTATAGATGACATGGCAGTGGTTTGTACAGTACATGAAACTGATCCAGTTGTTTACAATATGAGGAAATAACACTACTTGTTTATGGAGGAAAAGCCTATGTACAATATGTATAATAGTACTTTAATAAACTACTGAACCTGTATTTCAGTTGGATACCAATCCCTTCAGATTTGAGCAGCTCTGGTAGATTATTATAGAGCCTGGGGATTAGACTTCTTATACATTTGCACAGAATTACTGTAAAAAGAACTTAAACAGTTTCATGTAATGTTATTTCTTACCAACACTTGATGCATGACCACTACTTTACAGCAGACATTAATTTGCATTTAATTTATGATCATCATTGTCCTCTACTGAAGAAAACAACAAGAACCACTATTAAATCAGCATAAACACATGTATTTGCTGTATTTAAAAATAGTTTGTTTAATCAGCAGTAATTCAGCAGCACATAAATAGTAAGTACACTAGCAGCAATAGTTATTGTAAACATTTTCCTGTGCAGCACAAAATAACTTGGTAGTATTGGTCCTGAAAGTGTAACCCAGTGTTTAACCTATAAAAACTAAGGAATATCAGGATCTGCAATAATTTATATAAATTAAACAATTGTTAACAATATTTTATTAATGTTCATTATCTTAGTGCTGCACCTCATGCTAAGATATTGTATATCTATGTGGTTTCTGTAGTAGCGGCAGCAGTCCCCTCAGTATTGCCTCCAATAGCCCTGCTTCTTCAAAACTCCACAGACAATCCTGTTGCTGTTTGTATCTCAAAACTGGACACCAATCACTGTGCATGCTTTACTTTGACTGTAGTCATAAGTACATCCACATTAATTTTTTAAGGGCACAGACTGTTGACAAGTTGCCTCACAATTACTTCAGCATCCCAGTTTGTGAATTCTTGTTTCAAGGTTTGTAGCTGAGTGACTTATTGACTGAAGCATTGAGAGGTTGTAACAAATATGCAGGTGGGATAAAAATTGGTATGATGCTGTACTTTTCAAATTTATTGAAAATGTCTTTGGTTGTGTAGGAACATAAAAAGTTTAAAATCAGTAAAGTGCATTGCTGCTTAGGCAGATCATTCATCTGCTGAACAAACTTTCACTGTTTTTAACTTTGTCACTATTAGTATGCATTGAACCTTTGAACCTCTTCTATTACACTGTCACTTTAAGTAATATGGTTAATGCATTGGAGTGACGGCCCCTTTCCAAGCCTGTGATGTATAAAAAGAGTGATAGTAGCCAGCTAGCTCATTCTAGACAGCTTCTGAGAAGGGGTGAAGTGCTGAGCACTTCATGTACCCTGTTGGAAGTTGCTGAATTAATGCCAGAAGCTTGACAACTAAGTATCTGCATTGTATTTTGTTTGGCATATGTACTGCAAGTAGTCCAACTTTCTATTTCCTCCTCCTTTGTAAATGTGTTTTTTTGTTTGCTAAATCACAGTAGCATGGAACAAAAATTGTTACAATAAGATAATACAGTTGATCTCAGTTTTAATCCCTTTTAAGTACTACAGTGTTTTTGACATAATGGGTGATTGTAGTTTGGATTTGGACAATGTATGGGCCTGGTGCAGACTATCTTAAGGAAATTGCATTAGAACTGGGGCTTGTTCAACTTGTGGGAAGGGATGCTGACAGAACTTTTCAGGCCTGGGACACACTTTTAGGTCTGGGCCCCCCCATCCCCAAGACATATATATGTGTAAATCTTGCCCCCCCCCCCGAGCCACCTGGGCCTGGGACAGCTTTCCTGGCTGTCAACCTCTGTCAGCACCCCTGCTTGTGGGGTAATACTGAAGGTATGGTGAGGGATAATACTGAAGGAACTAGTGAAAGAGAAAGAGATAGCTGCACTGAAACTACTGAACTGGGAGCTGGGAGCTGGGAGCCTGAGAGGATTCACAATCTTGATTGAGCTCTAATGTTTGCTTTTTTGAATCCAGAGGATTGCAATACTGCTGATTTATCTGTAGAGTATTTATTTGTAACTTGCTAGTTTTTTGGTGATATTTTGCACTAAAATATTTTGGTACAGTAAAGAATTCACTAGTAGCTGAGGTTTTTAATTCATTTCAGTCCTGCTGTTCAGTGGATTTGTATATTGGACTCAGACTACCTGAAGCAGTACTAACTGGTTTGCTCTAACTGTTTTCAGAGCGCAGGGCTAGGTGGTGAACTCCACAGGTGGGTAACATAGAAACATAGAAGTTGATGGCAGATAAGGACTGCAAGGCCCATCCAGTCTGCCCATTTCTTTTTCTACCTTATAAATGTGCCATCGGCCTTTGCTCTGAAAATGGCCTATGTATTCATACTCATCTGTATTGCTCCTTTGTGCCTATCTCATGCCTGTTTGAAGCCCTGCACTGTATTCATATCCACCACTTCCTGAGGTAGGCTATTCCGTGCATCCACCATCCTTTCTGTGAAAAAAAACTTCCTCACATTACCCCATAAATGACCTCCCTCTAATCTCATACTGTGTCCTCTTGTCCTGCTGTTTTTCTTATATTGAAACATGTTAGACTCTTTCACCTTATTAATGCCCTTAAGGTGTTTGAATGTCTCGATCATATCACCTCTTTCTCTCCTTTGCTCAAGGGTATACGTATTGAGCTCCATTAATCTGTCCTGATATGTTTTCTGATGCAGTCCCTGCAATATTTTGTTTGCCCTTCTCAATTTGGTTGATGTCCTTGTGAAGGTGTGGCCTCCAGTACTGCATGCAGTACTCCAGATGGGGCCTAACCAGCCTCTTGTAAAGAGGGGATTATTACCTCCCTCTTCTGACTTGTGATACCTCTACTTATACACCCTAACATCCCCCTAGCCTTACCTACTGCTTTAGGGGTCTGCTTGGATGATTTCAGGTCATCGGTGATGATGATGCCCAAGTCTCTTTCTTCTCCTGTGACTGCCAGCAACTCCCCTCCCAGCCTATAGGTGGCATCAGGGTTTCTCTTCCCTATGTGCATGATCTTGCACTTCTTTGCATTAAACCCCAGTTGCTACTCTTCTGACCATTTTGTTAGTTTATCTAGATCTCTTCTCATTCTGCCCACCCCATCTGGATCATCTACTCTGTTGCAGGTCTTGGTGTCATCTGCAAACAGACAAGCCTTACCCTCCAGTCCATTTGCAATGTCACTGATGACATTGAAGAGGACTGGCCCCAGGACTGATCCCTGAGGTACCCCATTTGTGACTTGCATCTCTTCTGACTGTATACCGTTTACCACCACTCTCTGTGTTCTGCCAGTCAATCAGCTTGCCACCCAGTTGACCAACTTCTGACCCACCCCGAACCTACCCAGTTTATTAATCAATCTTCTTTTTTGAAATTCAATAAACTTTATTATTTATTTTCTACATCAATACAGTATAACAAGGAATTGTACAGGTATACAATTACAGTGGTAATACAGACAGGAGCCTTGAGGTTATATCGGCCAAGTATATTTCTAACTAACCCCCCCCACCCTACTCTCTCCCCGACTTCTAACCCTTCCCACCCTACTCTCATGACATATCATAAATCTTTATGGCCTTGTATACATCTATGACAGTCATTAATCTAAACAGAGTGGCTTTACTATGAGATTAGTATCTAAACCAAAGCAGACCCGGAGAGATTATTTTTTCTGTAGGAGTACAGCGTATAGATTTTACTCCATTTCACGTCAAAAGATGCTGGGGTATGTTTAAGAGATGCAATCATTTTTTCAGTTCTCAGATTAAATAAGAGTACATTCAGCCATTCATAGTAAGAAATAATAGTAGAATCCTTCCAGTGCTTAAGCACCAATTGCTTGACTGCATGGGATATTATATTCATGCTGTATCTTCTTTCCTTTACCCTAATCTGTGAATAGAAACATAGAAACATAGAAGTTGACGGCAGATAAGGACCGCAAGGCCCATCCAGTCTGCCCATTTCTTTTTCTATCTTATAAATGTGCCATCGGCCTTTGCTATGTCAGTGACCTATCTATTCATAGTCATTTGTATTGCTCCCTTATGCCTATCCCATGCCTGCTGTTTGAAGCCCTGCACTGTATTCATAGCCACTACTTCTTGTGGTAAGCCATTCCATGCATCTACCACCCTTTCTGTGAAAAGAATTTCCTCACATTCCCCCTTAATCGGCCTCCCTCTAATCTCATGCTGTGTCCTCTTGTCCTGCTATTTTTCTTATATTTAAACATATTAGACTCTTTCACCTTGTTTATGCCCTTAAGGTGTTTAAATGTCTCGATCATATCACCTCTCTCCCTCCTTTGCTCAAGGGTATACATATTGAGCTCCGTTAATCTGTCCTCATATGTCTTCTGATGCAGTCCCTGCACCATTTTGGTTGCCCTTCTCTGGACTGCCTCAATTTGGTTAATGTCCTTGTGAAGGTGTGGCCTCCAATACTGCACCAGTACTCCAGATGGGGCCTAACCAATGTCTTGTACAGAGGATTATTACCTCCTCTTACGACTTGTGATACCCCTACTAATACACCCTAACACCCCTAGCCTTACCTACTGCTTTAGAGGTCTGCTTGGATGATTTCAGGTCATCAGTGATGATGATGCCCAAGTCTCTTTCTTCCTTTGTGACTGCTAGCAACTCCCTCCCAGCCTATAAGTGGCTTCAGGGTTTCTCTTCCCTATGTGCATGATTTTGCACTTCTTTGCATTAAATCCCAGTTGCCACTCTTCTGACCATTCTGCTAGTTTATCCAGATCTCTTCTCATTCTGCCCACCCCATCTGGATCATCTACTCTGTTGCAGATCTTGGTGTCATCTGCAAACAGACAAGCCTTGCCCTCTAGTCCATCTGCTAGGTCACTAATGAGATGTTGAATAGGACTGGCCCCAGGACTGATCCTGAGGTACCCACTTGTGACTTGCATCTCTTCTGACTGTATACCATTTACCACCACTCTCTGTTTTCTGCCAGTCAACCAGTTTGCCACCCAGTTGACCAACTTCTGACCCACCCCAGGCCTACCTAGCTTATTTATCAATCTTCTATGTGGAACAGTGTCAAAGCTTGCTGAAGTCAAGGTAGGCGCATCAACTGCTCCCCTTGGTCCACCACTCTGGTTACCCAGTCAAAGAAATCTATGAGATTAGTTTGACAGGACCTTCCTTTGTAAACCCATGCTGTCTTGGATCCTGTGCCCTATGGATTCCAGGTGTTGCACTATCCTTTCCTTAAGGAGTGCTTCCATAATCTTGCCCACTACTGAGGTAAGACTGACCGGTCTGTAGTTCCCCGCCTCCTCCCTGCTACCACTCTTGTGGAGTGGGATCACATGAGCCCTTCTCCAGTCTTCTGGGACCTCTCCTGTGCTCAGAGACTCACTAAACAATTCTGCTAATGGCTCTGCTAGTTCCTCCTTTAGCTCCTTAAGTACCCTGGGATGTATGCCATCAGGTCCCATTGCCTTATCCACCTGAGCTTAGCAAGCTCTTGTAGGACCTTTCTTTTGTGAAGGAGTAGTGCTCACCTCTCTCCCCTGTGTCCATGATGCTGAGCTGTGGGCCCTGCCCTACCTTCTCTTCAGTGAATACTGAGCAAAAGTATCTATTTAGGATAGATGCCTTTACAGGGTCCTCCTCCTCACATGCTCCCTTTTCTCCATTAAGCTTAGCAATACCCCTCTGGACTTTCTCCTTTCACTAATGTATCTATAGAAAGTCTTGTCACCTTCTTTTACTGTTTGTGCTAGTGTTTCCTCAGTTTGGGACTTTGCCTGCCTTACTGCCTTACCTCTTCCCTTAGGGCAGTTTGGTATGCCCCTCATCTTCATCCCGCTGTTCCCTTATATTTTCTGAAGGCCAGCCTTTGGCTCTGACCTTTTCTGCTACTGTATTTGAGAACCAAAGTGGTTTCCTTCTTCTTTTGCACTTCCTTTTCTGTCTAACACAATGGGATGTTGCTTCAAGTATTGTATCCTTAATGCTTGCCCACTTTGCCTGTACCTCCTCACCTGTGTTTCTTTTTGCCAGGGCTAGCTTAACTCTGTTGGCCATCTTATCAAAGTCAGCTCCTCTGAAGTCCCATATTTTTGCCTTGGAATGGGATGATTTAGATGTAGTAGCCAAATTGAACCATACCATGTGATGGTCACTGCCCCAGGTGACCTTCTACCTGGAGATCTGTGATCCCTTCTTTGTTAGTCAGTACTAGATCTAGGATAGCCCTGTCTCTTGTGGGTTGCTGTACCAGTTGTTTGAGGCCCTCTCCTGCAGGGAATCCACTATGAGTCTAGTTCTGGCAGATGTTCCTGCTGGTATTGACCAATCTGTATCTGGCATGTTGAAGTCTCCCATTATCAGAACCTCCCCTTTAGCTGTCATGTTTTGTATATCTTCTAACAGTAATGTGTCTATGTCCTCCTCTGGTCTGGGGGCCTGTAGACAACCCCAGTTCTTATGGCTGTCCCATTTCCTGTTTCCAGGGTGACCCACAGTTCTTCTGGCTCCTTATGTGTATTCTGAATTTCTGTAGCTTTGATATTTTCATTAACATACAGGGCCCTCCTCCCCCTTTTGCACCTCGGTCTCTTCTGAACAATACATAGCCAGGTACTGAAGTCTCCCAAGTGTGGTTACTGGTAAGCCACGTCTCACTAATTGCTACTATGTCAGTTTAGCCTCTGACATTATTGCCTGCAGGTCTGGGATCTTATTTCCCAGGCTGTGAGCATTTGTGTACATGATTTTCCATTGGCCAGATTTTGGTGTGTTAGTTGTTGGGTGAGGTTTGGCATTACCCCTGTGCATCGTATGGGGAGACGAACCTTTTTTCTTACCTGGTGATGCAAATGAATGGCAAACACACTGAATTCCAGTTTGACCACTAGCTGAGGGGGGAGGGGTGTTCTTCCCATTCAATGTATGGGGTGCTGCACCCCTCTCCCCATTTGCTAGTTTAAATATTCTGCAAAGACGTCAAACTTCTGCCCCAATGCACTGACTCCCTCTTTAGTCAGATGCAGTCCATCAAATTTAAAGAACTTTCGCTCCCAGAACTGTTGCCAGTTCCATACAAATCTGTGTCCTTTTTCCTGGCACCAGTCCTTGAGCCACGTGTTTAGCTCCCCTATCTCCCCTTCTCTGACCTTCCGTCCATCTGCTCCCTTCTCCCAGACTGGCAGGATCTCAGAGAAGGAGATGCAGACAGAAATAGACGATAGTTTGTCACCCAGCCTAGTCAGGTGTTCCTTGGTCTCCACAACTGACGGCTGGCGAGATCATTAGTCCCTATGTGTACTAGGACATCAATGTTTTCTCCTGCTTTGTGAACAATTTTAGCAATGCGGTCAGTGTCTCTCCATGCTGATGTACCTGGGAGACATCTGACCCATCACCCTGGCTGGAGATGGGTATCAACTCCCGAATCATGGAGTCTCCTATGATCAGAAGTTTTTGGATTTCCTTTGTGCTAGTTTAGTTTTGGTTCCTGATTTGGGTGAGTATTGTTGTGCTAGCTCCTGTGCCGCAGTGTCCTGCTCTGCAGTGTCTTCTGCCTCTTATTTGATTTCAGAGATAGAGGCAGATACCTGTTTGTAGTGTTTATATGGTTTTGGAGGTAATGTGTTGGAGAGCAGAGAGTGATGGGCACCTGATTTGCTCCTCCTAACCACCTGCCAACCTCCTGGACCAACTACCCTCTGCGGTTGAGGTTTTTCTGTTGGATGCTGGGGAAATGGCGGGTGGTTCTTATAATGTATTTCCTCTTCAATATGAAATTTGAGGCGTGCAATCTCTGCCCATGCTGCCCGGAGCTGAGACCTAAGATCTCCAAGGCCCAGCATGTAGGACAGTGTCCTAAATCCTGTAAGACTGTCCTTCTGAAAATTGTTCCACAGTACCTGCAGTTAATGAAATCCATTCCAAATAAGTTGCTGGGTTTGTAACCTAGTCAGAGTAATTAGAAGGAAAAAAATGCAAGTAATGGTTTAATTGTGCTTTGTTTAACTTGTTATAACAAGTTAAATTACTAGTGCCCTGTAATAGAGATCACCTTGTGGAGGCCCCACTGATCCGCCCCTTCCTGCTCTGCCACGGAAATGTCACAACTGTGGTACCCTATAAAGGAGTGTAGCGTGGGGTGGTTGGGGATGGGGTGGGTGGCTGGGCCCTTCCCTGCCTAAAAGAAGAACCACGGACGAAAGAACATGGAGGTAAGAGCAAAACAATCAGTCAACAACAAATGCAGTAACCCTGAAAGCTTATCCTAATGTTAGATAAAACTGTAAAACCTGTAAAGCACCACCTGTAATAATTTCAGAGAAGATATACCCTGTAAGAAACACTTTGCTCCAGAGAGAGAAAAAATAAAGCAGTAACAGAAGCTATACCTTGCAAAGACAATTTGAATCAGAAGATTACAGCAGTAATCTGTTAGCACACACCTGTAGGCACACCTTGTAATAATGCAGAAGAAGGTATACCAGCAACAACAATTTGAATCAGAGAAAAAATAAAGCAATGAAATGTTAGCAACAAACAGTAGCAATCCCTGTGAGTAAAAAATAAAAACACCACCACACAGTAAATCTGCTTAGCCAAACTAAGTCTTAATCCTTCTCCCTTGCTCTGGTAAGTTTCTCTACTCTGCCTTTCAAGCAGTCTTAGAAGGAAAGAGCTCAGGTGAAGCTAGGTGCCTTGGCCAGCAAACCAAGTCTTCTACCTCTCTCCTAATATGAAGAATAAGAATAATCTCCTAATATGCAAATGTTGGGTTTGAATAGGTCTACAATACCTAATAAGGGGTCTGCCTTTGCTTGGATCTCATTCCATAATGGTCTAATTAAGGGACAGTCCCACAAAACATGAACTAGGGAACCTTCATGCAGGCCACATCTACAACAGTTCACATTTGGAGCTTTCCCCATTTTAGATAGTTTCAATGGACTATAGTACATATCCTGTAGGATATAAAATTGCATAAGATGAGACTTATTAGAAATGTACCTATAAACCCCCTGCCAAATCTTTTCCCTACTAACTTCACTATTAGGGAATTGGTTAACCCAATATGTAGAGGGAACTGGGTCTGATGAGAAAATGCTAGAGTATAATTTTGAGGTAATCTGGGAGACAGCATGGGATTGCCATGCTAGATTATGGAGTAAAGTCACGAGTTCTGATGAATCTGTGTGCCATGGCCTCAAGCCCATTTTAGCAATCAGCAAGTGTCTAATTTGGTATCCTTTAAAAATGAACTTCTTAGGAAGATTCAGAATTGGCAGAAGATCTGGTGTGGCCTTAACAGCTCTGTTATCTAATAAATCAGCAATTTTCTTTTGATCCTGAATAGGATTCTCTTACGGTTTCAAGCAGTACCCATTTAGTTTGAAATTAGGATTAAAATATAAAGGCTGCAAAATATCCTTGCAGTTATCATATTTAAGACTTCTGCAAAGCTGTTCATGGACTCTCATGGACGTTATAATTGTGTCATTTTGAGGGAGTCACGTGATGCAGAGTGGCTGAGAGCAGCTCCCTATCTGGCTCCCTTCCTCCACCTTCAAAAACAACCTTCTTTTTCTAAATAATCAACACCTAACTTCATTTTAGTGACCCTAAAGGCTTGCTGACTCCATCCAGTATCTCTAAGCTAATTTTAAGGGCGCTTGAAGCTGATTTAGGGCTGCTGCAGCGATGGAAGCTGACATGAAGTCAGCTAGTGTGAGACACACACCACCAATGACACTTGAGAAGGCCTCCAAAAAAGCTAAGAACATCAACTCTTCAGCTCCCTCTAAACAAGCAGCTTCAGCCCCTCCAACTGCCCTGCTGACTGAGGATCGCTTCTTGCAAGAAATCCTGCCCTTCAGAGATACTTTGCAGGAGATTTCCACGGAAATTAAATCTATCCGAAAAGACTTCTCCGAGCTATCGCGGCAAGTAGGGGATCTGGAAGCTAGCGTTACATCTTTGGACCGCTGGAAAAACAAAACTGATCCAGAGATTACTAAATTAAAACAGCAAATCCAGCGACTCCAAGCTAAAACGGAAGATCTAGAGGGACGAAGCAGACAAAATAACATATTGATTCTGGGGCTCCCGGAAGCCGAAGAAGGCAACGATGCAGTCAAGTTCACCCAACATTTTTTGAATAAAGTCATCGGTCCCTCTCCGATCAATCAGTCTTACCATATAGAGCGGGCCCATAGATCTCTGAAGCCCAGACCACCACCGAATTCGCCTCCTCGCCCTCATAGTTAAATTTCTGAGCTACCTTGAGGCGGCAACATGTCCTGGCCAAAGCTAAAGAAATCGACTCTCTCCACTGGAACCAAGCTAAACTGAGGATATCCCAGGACCTACCATATGAAGTTCGTAAAAAGAGGCCGCCTATCACCGGTAGTCAAAAAACTCATTGCTGCTGGTATTGGTTTGGATGATCTACCAACAAAATTAGTGGTCACTCTGGATGGTATGGGGCAATCGATGAAGATTCGATCAGGCCCTGGCTGACCTCACTAAGAGACTCCCCAGTCAGTTCAAAAGGACCCTGATGTAGTTATTAATTACTAGCCTTTGCAACCTGTTTTGATGGGGTTTAGTTTTGTTGCTGGTTCCTGTCCTCATCTCACCTCTCTAATCACCTAACGCTTGAAGCCCATGGGTTGGTCTTACCTGGCCTGATGGGGTCCCCTGATCGGGAGGGTAGATGTTGGATCCCAATGGTAGCCATGAGGCCTAGAAGTGGCGTGAGCCTGACTCCTGAGGCTCCTCGTGTACTGAATCAATGCGGTGTGCGGAACTCTAATGCTGGGTGCTGTTTCGGGGGAAGGTTAATTCTCGGACCATTTAGGTCCGTCCCGGCTGATTCCGACCTCCGCTTCCTTCCTTTTCAGCTCCACTCAATGCCGGTGCCTCACGAAGAGTCTCCGTTGGGCCACTGCATCCCCAGGATCACCTCTTAAGGTAATTCCACCTTTTCTGCCCATTTTATACTCGGTCTTGCTTACGCCGGCCTAGTGATTAGTTACGGGTGTTACTAATATTACTTCAGCAGATCTTCCCCTTCTCTTCCCAATCGCCTGCTGTTTTCACTGTTAATCTGCTGGGGATAGATGCTTATGGTTGTTTTGGGGGGAGGGGGGCCGGGAGGTGAAAACTGCTGTCTGATCCTGCCTCATGACTGTTTCGAGGGGAGGGGTGTGCCATGGCTTTTCCTCCTTTTATGGTCGAATTGTCAGTGTCCCTGGTTAATTAAGTTGTTTATTTTGGGGCTGCACATAGCTTTTTGGTATTGGTTTAATTCACCAAGGAGAAAGCCATGGTATGGTTGGGGGAGGTTTTCAATCCTTATGGCAAATCTAAATGTTGTACTCTATTACCTGTTGTTGAGGTTATTTGTACATAGTTATAAGGGTTCTATATTGGGGTTTGGGGAGGGAGGATTTGGAGTTTATAAATCGGCAAATGTTACTCTAGTGTTATGGTCACCCCGACCTAAGTTTATGCCGATTCGGAGTTTGATTGATTGGTTACATATTCCTTTATGTGCTGAATCTGGTGGGAGTACTATGTTCGCATATTTTAGGCGGGTCGGGGTTGATGGGTTTTTGGGGGGGGATTGCCGCCACTAACCGGTTTCCTGGTGGATGTCATTCCTGGTTGCTTCTCTCGTACTCACTTTTTTCTAGGGTTAATGACACTAAATTATGTTAAATTCGCCACCTGGAATGTGAGGGGGCTGAGGGAGGCATCCAAGAGGGGCCAAATTCTTTTGAATAGTTCTTTAATGGAGGTGGATATTCTTTTCCTCCAAGAAACCCATATCACAGTACAGGAATCTAAATTACTGAAAGTTAAAGGCTTCTCACAGGTTTTTGCGGCCGGTCAATCCACTAACAGCAAGGGGTTCGCTATTTTAATTAAACATAATATCCCCTTTATGCTGAAGAAAAGTGTTCAGGATACCAATGGCAGGTACGTTTCTGTTTGGGGTCTGCTCTACAGTGTTGAAGTTGTCCTAGGGTCTATTTATGGTCCAGTGGGAGGAGATGCCGTATTCTTGATGGGTCTGACAGATCTACTGACCACTTACCTTCCATCTAACTTTGTGTTGGGAGGGGACTGGAACATCCCTCCAAGTCCAACCCTGGATCGGTCGAATAAAGATCCCCAAAATATGTCACCGGCTCAGCTTGCTTTAACAGAATTTTGTTCTTTGCTGGGTTTGGTTGACCCGTGGAGACTCTTCAACCCCTCCACTAAATCCTATACCTTCTATTCCCCAGCCCACAACTCTTGGTCATGTTTGGACTACATTTTAGTGAGATCTAATCTTCTAGCTAACGTCTCCGCCACTAATATTGAGCCAGTAGTCATTTCTGACCATGCCATATCCTGGGTTAAACTTGCTCCAGGACCTCTGGGTCAGCGGGACACTATCTGGAAACTAATAACCAGATCTTGAAAGATGATCGGTTGGTCTTGCTTTTCAAGACCTTGATTTCATCTTTTCTAGAGGTTAATCAAGATTCAGTTTCCAGATTTGATTTGTGTGGTGTTCCTAAAATGTTTTCTAAGGGTGAATTTATCAAAGAATCATCTAGAAGGAAAAATAAGGTTGGAAAGAACCAATTTCCTAGCTAAACAAATCAAGTCAGCTGAGGAGAAACTTTCACCTCGTTCTCCCAAGATAATTTAAAAATCTCTATAAGCTAAAAGATGAGTATGAAGGTTTAATTAGGAGAAAACGGAATACTCCATTCTGAAAACTAAATCGAAATACCTGGACCAGGGAGATAAACCTGGTAGACTCGCTGGCCCTTAAACTAAAAGAAATTGAAAGTTCAAGACTAGTCCCAGGGATCTTTCGGAAGATGGCTCTATCAAAACTAATCCGAGGGACATAGCTGGGTTTTGAATCCTTCTACAGGAACCTATACGGTTCTAGTACCTCCCCCTCTAAACTCCCCAGTATAACAGCTTTCCTTGAGCACACCTTTCTGCCTAAGCTTCAACCTAGTCAGTGTGAGTTTCTTACTCCCATTATCCTGGAGGAAATTACAGATGCTATTCACGGTCTCCCCTGGACAAAGCCCCTGGTCCTGACGGGTTTCTCCCAAATTTCTACAAAGCTTTGGTAGTGAACTCGCCCTGTTTTGCTTAAACTGTTTAATTATATTCTCACTTTAGGGCCCTTAGACCCCTCACTTCTGGAAGCAGTTATAATTCTATTACCCAAACCTAATAAATCAACTCTAGATCCTGCCAACTATAGACCGATTTCGTTACTTAACTATGACATTAAGATCCTGTCCAAAATTCTGTCTTTAGGACTTAAACGGGTTTGGCAACCACTCCTAAGTGCAGAACAGGTAGGCTTTGTCCAGGGGAGATCAGCATCTGACCACTTAAGAACCCTTTCGCACATTTTTTGTACAGCCCAAAACTCTCAATCGCCCATGGCCCTTGTAGCCTTAGATGCCGAAAAGGCATTCGATCGAGTTAGCTGGGAATTTTTATGGGCCACTTTGAATACGATGGGTTTCCCAACTCAATTTTATCCAGTGGATCAAGGCGATGTATAGCTCTCCCTCCGCAAGAGTGTACTGTAATGGGGTGTTCTCGTCTAGATTCCCTTTATTTTCCGGTACTCGTCAAGGATGCCCCCTCTCACCCTACTTATTTAATCTTTATTTTGAGCCCTTACTAGCTTGTATTAGATCTTCGCCTGCCATCACTGGTTGTGTCGTTGGCCGTCAGGCACTCACTATGTCAGTGTTTGCAGACAACATTCTGTTACACTTATCAGATCCAGTCCACTCCATTCAGGAAGTCCTAAAATTATCAACCAATTCGGAGAAGTTTCCAATTATAAGCTGAATCTGACTAAATCCGAAATTTTCCATTGAACTCCCTTTTATTTCATATAGATGTAGCCCAGTTTGGAATGAAATGAGCACCTAATCTGCTTAAATATCTGGGCATCTACCTAGCCACGATATTTCCATAACTAGAAACTTAATCTAGATGATCTACTAGACCGGATCCAAGAGTGACCTCAACAGATGGACCCACCTTCCCTTGTCCCTCACTAACCCATTATAAATATAATTAAGATGAACATACTTCCGCGTATTTTCTACCCTTTAAATTTACTTAATATCTGATTTACCTAAGACCTTTTTCGGAAAATACATTCCTTAGTTTCCAAGTTTATCTGGAAAGATAAACAGCCAGAGGAAAGCTTTTCCAAGTTATGTCTACCCAAGACCATGGGTGGTCTTCGTTTGCCAATTTTGAATTCTATTATTGGGCTAGCCACCTGTCAAAATGGGCAAATGGCTCTCCCTTCCCAAATACTTATCGGCCCTTTTGGTTTGCAACTTGAGGTCAATTTGCTGAAGGCCCACAATATGATCCCCACTCTGCATTTTACTGCAACCTCTCATCTCTTCCCATTACAATACTCGAGTCAGTAGTCGGGACCTCAATAAAGGTTTTCAACCAGTTCTGCTCCTCGATAAACATATAAAATACCAAAGACTTTGCCCAACCGCTAGTTCTTAACCCCAATGTTAAGATAGGGGCACAATGGTTGCTCCTCTCCTGGCTACCGCAAATTGAGACTGTGTAGTTGATGATCTTTTCTTCTGGATTCTATTGGCTCCTCTCTGGAGCTGATGTTCAAGTTTCATATTCCTTCACAGGCCATATTCAAAGTATTTCAGCTGAGGCACCTCATAGTTAGTTATTTTGGTCTGGTGAGAAGACATCTAATATATGTCCTTTAATAGAGCTTAAGTCTCGAGTCAATAGACCCCATCCTGTAGCTAATCTCTACTCACACCTTCTTCTTAGCAAAACTCCGGACACTTTGCCTGGTTCCAAAATTTGGGTTAAGCTGCTTGGCTGTACCCCCATTCTTGGGCTCAGGTTTGGTCTGATCTACACGTTTTTCTCTTTAGATAGGAAAAAGCATACAGTTCTATATAGTTAATAACATGTACTATACCCCAGTAAACTTAGTCAGGTTTGGAAAATTAACTCCCTAACTGTACCAGATGTGGTACTGGCGGAAATATCTTACACATTTTTGGGCCTGTGACAAAGTTGCTCCTTGTGGCAATTTATTTGAGATAACCTAAGTCCACTTTTGGGTCTACAAAACCTATTCATGCCGAGATTTGTATCTTAGGTATCTTCTCCTCTATTAAGGTCAACGAAAGGAAATATCACATGGCCCTTATTTCGATGGCTGTTAAAGGCTGGTCCTCCGTCACTGGGTTGACCAATCCGAGTACCTATCAGGAATGGGTGGCAGAAATGTCAATAGTTTTAAAATTGAAAAATTGATTGCCAGTATTAGGCGTGACTTGCCTGCATTTCACAAAAATGGGTAAACTTTCACCTTGTATCTTTCGGGTGATAGGACCTTGGGTTTTGGCTCACCTTGGTTGCTTCTCTCTTCCCTCCTTCCTCCCTTATCTCCTTTGCTTCCCTTTCTTTTCCTTCCTTTAGTGGCAGCATCCTCCAGGGGTGGGGTGGGAGGGATGAGGATAAGGGTAGAGGTTTGAGGTTGTTAATCCTTATCTCTGTATGTTGTACCATGTTTTACCATGTTATACTGTGTTATGTTTGTTAAAATGAATAAAGTTTTAATTTCAAAAAAAAAATAATTGTGTCATTTTAATAGTAGTAGCACAATACTTAATTTTAGTGTATAGCAAGCAATGGAAATCCCCGTTTTTAAGTTACGTTCTAATTGCAGCCATGATGGTATAAAGGTAGAGTCTTGCTGATCAGGATTGAGGGTATCCAGCGCATATATTTAGCTAGAAGATTAGCTAGGTATTAATGACAAACATTGGGAAGCCTGACCCTCCTTTCATTTTGGTGTCTCCCAGCTTAACATACAATCTTCTTGGGGATTTGTTTTGCCAAAGAAATTGGGATATAATACCATGCAGCTTGTGGAACCAGGATGATGGGAGATGGATATTCAGCATATTCAAAGGATAGAATATCCTTGGAAAAACATTCATTTTGATTACACTAAACCTTACCAGTAAGGAAAGATATATAGAGGCGCCTATCGTCCCAAATCCTTTTTCAGGGTCTCAACCAAAGAGTCATTGTTGAGTTGTTTCATTTGAGCCTCGTCTTGGGACAAGATCAACCCAAATACTTAAGTTGGGAAGACTAGGTTAATTCAAGTCCCTCTAATTGTGACCAATGAGTATGTTTATTTAAGGGCATGACTACCGACTTATCAATACTTATTTTATAGTTTGACAGAACACCACAGGAGTTGATTCAATTCTGGCAATCCTGACTATAGATACTCAGATTAGAGACATGCATCAGGATATCATCTGCATATGCAGATAATTGGAAATTTAAAGGGTCCCACTGGGATGGCAATTATATTTGGAGAGTTTTGGAGAAGGTAAAGAAGTGGTTCAAGATATAGACTGAACAGTATCGGGGAAAGTGGACATCCCTGCCTAGTTCCAGAACACAACGGGAAAGGTTTTGAAAATACCCCATTGCAGTAGATTTTGGCGGTAAGGTTGGTGTACATTACTCTAATCTATTGTACAAATTTCTTTGGAATTCCGAATTTCAGCATTACCTCAAATAGAAAATCCCAACTGACTCTGTCAAATGCCTTTTCTGCATCCAGGGAGACCAAGGTCATAGGAACCCGTGCCTTTCTGGGCACATAAAAAACATGAGAGAGCTTACAAAGGTGATCAGTCGAGGAACGTCCTGATGCAAAACCGACTTGCTCTGGACTAAGCAGGGAGGTCCACACCCCCGCCAAGTGTGTGGCCAGAATTTTGGCAAAAAGCTTTATATCATAATTCATCAATGAAATAGGCTGATAGTTACACACTCTATTTTTGGGTTTATTTGGTTTAGGGAAAACAACTGTAACAGCTTCTAATAGGGATGAATCAGAAACTCATTCTTCACAAAAATAATTATAGTTGTAAAATAGGAGACAGCTGTTCCTCAAAGATTTTATAAAATGCAGGAGGAAAGCCATCTGTACCTGGGGCCTTGTCATCTGGTAAGGCACAAATTGCTTTGACTAATTCAGCTTGGAACATTTTGGGTATGAGATTCTCCCTCTGTGAAGCACTAAGAGATGGGAGAGTAATAGAGGCTAATTAACCCTGGATAGCTGAGGTCTGAGATGGGTTCTTGGGGGGGGGGGGGTTATACAAAGATATGTAGTATTTTTTGAATTTGGGAACTATATATTGGGGATTTGTAACAGTAGTGTCATCTTCAAGTGAATTAAAAACTGTAATTAGCCTCAATTATTCTTTCTTTTTTTTTTTTTTTAAGTCTTAAGGCTAATAGGTGACTAGCCTTATCTCCTTGTTCCACATATTGGGTTCGAGTTTTGAACAAGGCATATTGAGCTTATTCATGTAATGTTTCTTGATACAGGTTCCTAATTTGTATCAGTTGATTAAGGATAGATTCATCTGAGTGGGATGTTAAAGCCTCTTCCAGAGTCTTAGTTTGCTCTAGCAATGAAGAAGAGAGAGACTCCCATTTCTTTTTTCAAATTGTAGCTAGTCTAATGCACTCTCCCCTGATAACACATTTAAGGGCACACCAGATCTTGTCAATTTGTGGTATCAAATTTTAGTTATGTCTAAGAAATTGTTCAATGGTTTCTTTAAGGGATTGAACAATCAATGTATCCTGGAGCATGTGTACATTTAGCTTCTAGCTACTTTCTTTGCATAAAGCAGATGGAAGGGTCCCATCCAGCCAGACTGGGGCATGGTCCGATATGGTTTGAGGAATAATTCCACTATCTCTGAGCCCAGACAAGACTGGATTATTAACCAGAAAATAATCTATCAGAGATAGTGATCCATGGGCAGAAGAATAAAAAGTAAACTGCTTTGTTTGGGGATTCAATCATTTCCACGTATCAACTAGCCCATAATCTGCCATTAATTCACGAAGAGCTTTCTGCGCTGGAGAGAGTGCCTTTCCCAGATGACAGGGGGTTTTGTCAAGCTCTGTAGACCAGACTAGGTTCCAGTCTCCAGCCAGAATAAGAGGGAGTTTCGGATATATGTTTAAATGAAGTACTAATTCTGAGAAAAATTCAGGGGAGTCAATATTGGGCCTGTATATTGACCCTAATACTACTTCAGCATGATTAAGCAGTCCTTTAACAAAAATAAACCTACCCTGTGGATCCAAATGAAAACTCTGCATTTGGAAGGAAACATGCTTGGGAACTAGAATTGCCACCCCTCTTTGCATGCTACCCGCCATATCTACTTGCCCAATTTGCCTCCTACAGAATAGATTCCTTTGCTCTCAGCAAATGGGTTTCCTGGAGGAAGATTATGTCACTGTGAAAAGATTCCAGGTGTTTGAGGATTTGACATAGCTTTATCCTGCACCTGGCACCATTCACATTCCAGGTCACAAATCTCATAACCATGATTATCTCTTGTTTAGGGGATTAGGATTTGATTATCCAAAACTTGGAACTGATTATTAGCTCTGTAACCTTGAGCAGGTATTGTTTTCCCAAATGTTTATAGCTGTATTTCCCTCAAGCCAAAATGTGCTGCTATTAGAATATGAGAGTAGATTCCCCTATCCCTAAGCCCCTCCTCCCCATAAACATTCCTATAAGGAAAAAAAAAACACTAAACCCCCTCCTCCACACCCTGTTACCTTCCAAAATCCCAATAAAAGAAAATGAAAATCATCTTGATAGAAAGAAAAAACTGATAAGAAAGAAGAAAAGAAATTGCCCAAAACCCACAGTCCTTTCGACAGACCTCCCAGTGAATATCAGATTCCCACAGCCACTGTTAAGTCACATGCCTCTCTGCCACTCTTCAACCCCCCGGTTGGGGCCCAACCATAGCTCAGGGTAAAATTAACCTACATAACTATGCACATGAGTTGCTGATGTTCTTCATAACTAATAACATCCAAATGAACTATTGTTCAACACTTAAACTAATTATAATTGTAGAAATAACCCTGTAGATTTTATAACAAGAGAAAACCAAACATAGTGCTAAATGCACGTCAAAAACAAATAACTGGTTTGGCTCAAATACCCATTTTACAGCCTACTGTAATTAGACAGGCAGTCCTGGGTGGAAATTAAATCCTCAGACCGTTTTCTGCATCTTTTAAATTGCAGGCTTACCTGCTATTCCTTCCTCTTCAACCAGGTCACCACAGTCACTTACAGAGGTCTGGGAACAGTTTTTTTAAGGGAGTCTCTTGCTTCACTGAAGGAGTCATAGGAATACCACTTAGATTCGTGACTGACTTGGAGGGTAGCTGGGTACCTCATTCTGAAATGTATCCCCACTGCAATTAGCTTCATTACCAATGGGTGCAATTCAGTCCTCTTCTGCCTTACAGTGCGTGGGAGATCTTGAGCGACCCGAATGAAGGTGTTTTCCCATTGTATAATTTTGGTCTCTTTAATCTGCTCCAGAATTACTTGCTTATCCAAGTAGTTCAGCAGATGAAATATCAAGGGCGTGGTGGAGAGTCAGGTGGGGGAGTGAGCCTGAGGGAACGATGGGCCCTCTCAATAATATAAGTGGGGCTATTTGGTGATGAGCCAGCAATTTTATAACACAATTTCTGCACGAATAAAATGGAATTAGCCCCTTCTTACCCTTCTGGAAGGCCTAGTACAACCCAGTTATTTTTGCATGAGCGACCTTCCAGATCCTCGAGCTTATCTTCAGCTTTGTGCAGACACTGTTTTAGGCTAGCCAGGTCTGGATCTAATCGAGCCCTCCAATCATCTAAAGATGAAATCCTCCATTCATTGTAATCTGTGTGAATATTCAGCTGTTGGAATGATGATTTTAAAGATTGTAGGTCACCAAACACTGCATTCAGTGACTCCTTAATAGGCGCAAGCCCCTCTAAAAATGTTGCCTCCGTTAAGAGTTTGTTGCTCAGACAGGCCTACTTCTGATTCCCCTCTGGCTCTGCTTTTCTTGGCCGGTATATTTTTTGCTGGGGATGCAGGTGGAGTACGCTTCGGCTTTGCTGTTTTCATTTTTGCATCCATATGGAAAGACAATATTTGGTGAAATGTGGATTCTCAGTATCGCCTGATATTCTGATCAGTTGTAGGATTTTAATAATAGATTCTGGCGCGTTTAAAAGGGGGGAGTTAGCGGAGCTACCAAGAACGCACCTACACAGTGGCCATCTCAAACTGGAAGTGCATTCTATTAATCAGTCTTCTATGTGGAACAGTATCTAAAGCTTTGCTGAAGTCAAGGTAGGTGACATCAACTGCTCCCCCTTAGTCCACCACTCTGGTTACCCAGTCAAAGAAATCTGAGATTAGTGTGACAGGACCTTCCTTTTGTAAACCCATGCTGTCTTGGATCCTGTGCTCCTATGGATTCTAGGTGTTGCACTATCCTCTCCTTGGAGTGCCTCCATAATCTTGTCCATTACTGAGGTAAGACTGACTGGTCTGTAGTTCCCTGTCTCCTCCCTGCTACTACTCTTGTGGAGCAGGATCACATGAGCCCTTCTCCAGTCTTCTGGGACCTCTCCTGTGCTCAGAGACTCACTAAACAGTTCTGATAATGGCTCTGCTAGTTCCACCCTTAGCTCCTTTAGTACCTTGGGATGTATGTCATCAGGTCCCATTGCCTTGTCCACCCTGAGCTTATCGAGCTCTTGTAGGACCCTTTCTTTTGTGAAGGGACTAGTGCTCACCTCCCTCCCCCCTGTGTCCATAGTGCTGAGCTGTGGGCCCTGCCCTACCTTCTCTTCAATAAATACTGAGCACAAGTATCTGTTTAGGATAGATGATTTTACATGGTCCTCCTCACATGCCCCCTTTTTCTCCTTTGATCTTAGCAATACCCCTTCTCGACTTTCTCCTTTCACTAAAGGTGGAAGAGAACACCAAAGGAAGAGGAAGCTTCTCATAGTGGGTGACTCCATAGTCCAAGGAGTGGATTTGGGGATGGGTACAGTAGAGAAAAGGGAGGCAAAGTGTCTACCGAGAAGCACAGCTCTGAGCGATGGAGAGAGGATCCAGAGAATTGTTAAGGCAGTAGCAAGACTGGCAAAGTATGATGTCATTGTCCATATGGGGACAAATGACCTGGCTGAAGACAAGGCAGGAATAGCAAGGGTGCAGGAGGAGTTGGGGAGAGGCAAGCCCCATGATCTTCTCAGAGATGCTGCCTGTCCATGGCAAGGAGGAGGCTAGGAACCTCCGCACCAAGGACTTCAATGATTGGGTGGAGAACTGGTGCTGAGAAAAGTGTTTCAGCTTCATTGGGAGCTGGGGACCCACCTGCAGGAATATGACCCTGTACAAGGAGGACAGCCTACACCTCTCCAGGGAGGAGACCACGGTCCTCAGTGAATGGCTTAAATGCTTCATTGACAATCATTTAAACTAGCTTGGGGGTTGGCAGAAGGATTCTGGGAGAACCAAACTGCCCAACCCCAAAGGATAGTGAAGTCAACATGGAGGACCATAAAGTTGTGATATCGCCAGTGGAAACAATACCCATAGAGGTGGGAACTGCGGAGGACAGAAGGAAGGGAGGGAGGATGATGACAACAGAAGGACAAACTGAGGTGGCAGAAAGACAGCAGTGGGGATGATATAAGAAAAAATGACAGAACATGGAAAGCCATGTATACCAAGCTCACAGCCTAGGGAATAAAATCCCAGACCTTGTGACCTTGACAGAGGCTGACCTGGACATTGTAGCTATCACCAAGATGTGGTATACTGGAAACCATGACTGCGATGTAGTAGTACAAGGTTATACTCTGTTTAGGATGGGAAGACAGGAAGAGTAAAAAGGAAGGGGGTGGCTCTTTACGTCAGGGAGGTTATTAGGATGACTGAGATGCAGGGAATGCAGGGGGCAGAGGTACTGTGGATCTTCCTTGAGATGGGCAATGACACTGCTATTCACATGGGTGTGATATATACAGACCTCCAGCTAAGGGGGAAGAGGGGGACAAGGTTCTAGTGAAATCCACCCACATGATGGCAGCTAAAGGTGAGATGCTGCTGGTGGGTGATTTCAACCTGCCAGTTGTGGATTAGAGTGTCCCAGCTGCTGCCTTAGCCAGGTGCAAGGACATTGTGTACTCTGTGCAAGGGGCAGACTTCAGGCAACTAGTGCTAGAGCCCACCAGAGAGGGTGCAGTTTTGGACCTTGAACTCAACAATGGGGACAGAAGTGGGGAAGTCAGGGTGGGCAGACACCTGGGATCCAGTGATCATCACATGGTGTGGTTCATCATGAGTATAGTGGCAGAGTCAAGCCACACAAAGGCACAGGTCCTGAATTTCTGGAGGGTGGACTTTACTAATAAGGGGATATGTCTCAAGCATGTCCTGGCAGGTAGAGACAAATTGGGTGGAGTGGAGGAGCAGTGGGCCCATCTGAAAGGAGAAATAGTGGAGGTGACAAACCTTTGCATTAGGCAAGTAAATGAGGGCATGAGAAAGCCATTATGGTTCTCAAATGAAGTGGCCAGGATGGTAAGGGCAAAACAAGATGGCTTTCAGGAAATAAATGGCAACACAGTGGGAGGAGGACAGGGTAGTGTACCTGGATAAAGAGAGGGAGGCAAGGAAAGCAGTCAGGACAGCAAAGTACAAATGGAAGAATAAAATGCACAGGAGGTGGGGGGGGAAGGGACAAAACTTTTTATAGGTATGTGAGTGAAAGGAGAAAAACCAGGGGTGGGATAGTAAGGCTAAAAGGGGAAGAAGGAGAGTGTGTGGAAGGAGACCTGGAAAAAGCATCAGTACAGAACAAATATTTTTGTTTTGTTTTTGCAGAAGAAGGAGAGTGCGAGTGCCCAGAGTTGAGCAACATGAACAAATGTAGGAGAGAGACGAACACCAGACCATTCATGGAAGAGAGTTCTGAAAGTGTACAAGGCACTAGGACTGGGTGGGATACATCCTAAAATATTAAGCGAACTATGGGAGGAGCTGGCAGCACCACTGGCAGCCCTGTTCAATGAGTAACTCAATATGGGAGCGGTTCTGGAGGTCTGAATGTCTGGAGGAGGGCAGATGCAGTACCTTTCAACAAAAGTTGGAGTGAGGAGGAGGCAGAAAAACTATAGACCACAGGAAACCCATCAATCAGCCAAAGAATATACAAAATATTCAAAGTTGGATTGCAATCATGTTTTCTCTTTTTTTCCAGTCATAAGTCAGGACACAGGAGGGGAGTCATGAAATTGTGCCCCCCGGGTCTCCCTTTTGTCCTTCAACAAGTTGTTACTGACCCTATAGTCTGTTTAGTCATGGGTAAGCTCCATGGCCAAGCCTGTACTCTAACACCCATCTCCATCCGGGTACAGGACGGAAACTAGTTGCCTTGTTCTTTTTGCATCTTTTGGGCTGTCTACAAGGTTATTTATTTTGGGGTGGTGATTTAAATCTTACCTTAGTCCCTGAATGGGACTTTTCTAGTTCTCAAGCTTCTTGATTCTTTGTAGTTTACAAGTATTTTAATACTTGCAAACTTTGGGTATAGTTGATATGTAGCATCATTGGCACCCCAAACAAACAGAATACACCCACTATTCTCCCAGACATGGGAGTTTTGCCTGTCTGGATTACTTTTTCACTCTGGTGGAATATGTGTATAGGGTTCAATCTATTGAGCATGACCCCTTGCATCTTTCTGACCATTCTCCTGTTATGACAAATTTTTCCTTAGGAAGCCCAGCACGAAGGCCGTTTCGGTGGCTACAACCCAGTCTTTTACATGATAGAACCCTGATATGGATCAGATTCCTCAGTTCCTACAAGAGAACGAATAGTAGCCAAAGACATTGCCAGCTATTTCCAGATATTTTGTGAAATTTCTGAAGAGTTTCTCTCTGCTGCCCCTACTGTGGAAATGCAGAAAGCATGAGATTTCTGGAAATATCACAGAAACTTCTGGAAATATCTGGCAGTGTCTGTGGCTGCTACTGTACAGGGGACACTTCACCTAGTAGACTTTGGGATACTTTGAAAGCTGTTCTTTGGGGTACAATAATAGCACACGCTACCATTCTCCATCGCAAGTGAGAAAAAAAATTACAGGACCTTCATTCTTCCTTCCGAACCTTGCAATCGCATTGGATATGGGAAGATGCTTCTGTATGCCCCTCTATTTTAGATGCACAAGCACATATCCAGAAACATATGGATCAGAAAATTGAACATGCCTTGTTTTACTTTCACCAATGTTCTTTTGAGGGCAATCTCAGAATGTCTTGCCATCTAGCTAGAGGTCTCTGAGCCTACTGAGTAGCAGCCAGTCACTAAACTCCGATGTAAAACCTCTGGTGATTTGACTTATAAAAGTCCCAAAATTCTATTTGGTTTCTGTAACTATTACATGACTTTATATGATTCAGACCCCCTCCCCCAAGCACCGCATTGCAATGTTTTAAAAAAACAGGCAGGCCTTCTCCGGCTTACTTCAGCCCAGATACAGTCTCTACTGCAGACCATTACCACTGCTGAAATTTTAACATCTATCCAAAAGGCCAGATTAGGTAAATTCTTAGGTATTGATGGTTATCTGGCCATGTTTTATAAGTCCCCAGTCCTAACTCCATTGGTTCAGCCCCTGTTACTTTGACTTTAGGCCATTCAGGAAGGCCAAGCACCTCCCCCTTCTTGGCAGTACACCATTTTCTCCCTTTCCCATACCAGGTAAAGATCCCACTTCTCCTCTTTGTTATCACCCGCTCTCGATATTAAATGTTGATTACAAATTATTTATGTCAATCTGGGTGTTATGATTGGAGAGCCTCCTCCCATCTTTGCTGGACCAGACCAAGCAGTATTTGTTTGTGCATTCCAAGCACATGATAACATGTGATGAACCTTGCTTCTACTAGTCTACATCAATGAACGCTCTATTCCCTTGGTCCTGGCAAGCTTGGATGCAGAGAAAGTTTTCAATCGGGTCTCATGGCCCTTTTTGTGGTATAGTCTCAGTTTGTGGCTTTCTGCTAGAATTTGTTATGATGTTGCTACAATTGTATAGTGCTGGGCTGGCAACGGTTAGAGTGAACAGGCTCCCGTCCTTTTCCATTAGGTAGGGACACTAGATAGAACTGCTGTCTTTCATCTGGTTTATTTTCTTTATATATACAGCCCCTAGCTGCTTTTATTGGGATGTCTCCTTTATTCCACTAGGTGGTCTGGAGTATAAAATGACTCTCTGCAGATGACATTTCACTTACTTTAATTGATCCTTCTATATCTACCCCACTGGTTTTACAGGTAATTGAGCTGTTTGGAGCTCCACCGGGGTTCCATCTTAATAAAGATAAGACTGATCTTTTAGCTTATAATTATGATCCACCACCATTTATCCATGCTATGTTACCTGTAAGATGGAATCAATTTTTTTTTTAAATATCTCTGCGTTCATCTCAAAAATTTAGATCATCTTGAACTTTTTAATTTTGAACCCCTGACACAGGCTATTACAGCTAACCTAACTCATTGGTGGTCTTCATTTGTCCTTTCCTCAGTGGATAGGATTTATTCATCTTAACATTTTACCTTGTATCATCTTTTTCTTACAAATGATCCCTTTATACCTGAGTCCTATTTACATTAGGGATTGGCATCTGCTCTTATCATGTTTTCTTTGGGGTAGCCAGTGACCCAGGATCTGGTTATTGGATTTGCAGCTACTGATAATTTGGAGGATTACATTTTCCCAATTTTTGTTGGTATTCTATACATTTCATCTACGGGTGATTTGTTTCTGGCTCTCATCTGCCTATTGTGCCCATTGGAAGGACATAGAGTTCACTCTGAACAATTTACATGATGTGAGCTGCATCCTTTTTCCTTCCCCAACCCCGTTCTATATACCTTTTACTAAATTTCATTGATGTATGTGGGACACCCTTAAAATTTGGTATACAATGCAAAGTAACATACCATTGTCCAAATTGTTTTATTTAAGGGCATTGGTTTGGGACCATCCGAATCCCCTTAATGTATTAGATATCTTTAAGCTTCATTGGGCATGATTAGGTATTTTATTATAACCAGATAATAGATAAAAAAGGGGTCTGGCTTTTTTCTTTGCAGTGCATATGAGTTGCTGCAGTCAGAATAATATCTGCACTTACGAGATTATATTTCTACTCTTTCTTTGGAATACAGGAGACTCCCTGACACTTTATCCACTATTACTAATTTGATAGTTTGACCTCATAGTTAGTTTGACCTCAGTGGTAGGGAAAATGATGGAATCACTTCTGAAGGAAAGAATGGTTGAGTACCTAGAAGCCAGTGGGGCACTGGACCCAAGGCAGCATGGATTCATGATGGGAAGATCATGTCAGATGAATCTAATAGATTTTTTGACTGGGTGACCAAAGTAGTAGATCAGGGAGGGGCTGTGGACATGGCCTACCTAGATTTTAGCAAGGTATTTGACAGTCCCACACAAAAGATTAATACATAAGTTAGTCAGCCTTGGAGTGGGTCCCAAGGTGGTAGCCTGGATAAAAAATTGGCTGGACAACAGGACACAAAGGGTAGTAGTAAACAGAGTCCACAGTGAAGAAAGGAGTGTTACTAGTGGGGAACCGCAAGATTCAGTACTGGGACCAGTCCATTTTAATGTCTTTATAAGTGACATTGCAGAGGAACTGGAAGGAAAAGTATGTCTCTTTGCAGATGACACAAAGATCTGCAACAGGGTTGATACACAAGATGGAGTGGAAAGGATGAGAAGGGACTTGGTAGGGTTGGAGGAATGGTCAAATGTATGGCAGCTCAGATTCAATGCTAAGAAGTGCAAGGTAATGCACCTAGGAAACAAAAACCCAGGGGAAGAGTGCACAATGGGGAGTGAGATACTGACAACAGTAAAAATGGAAAGGGACCTGGGGGTAATTATATCAGATGACCTAAAGGTGGGCAAGCAATGTGAGAAGGCAGTAAGAAAGGCTGAGGGGATACTGGGATGCATAGGTAGAGGCATCAATAGTAGAAAACAGGAAGTTGTTATCCCTCTGTACAGACAGTTGGTGAGACCCCATCTGGAGTACTGTGTGCAGTTCTGGAGACCCCATCTCCGCAAAGACATAGACAGAGTGGAGGCTGTCCAGAGGAGGGCAACCAAAATGGTGAAGGGTCTGCACCAGAAGACGTATGAAGAGAGACTAAAGGAGCTTAATATATATACCCTTGAGGAAAGAAGGGAGAGAGGGGACATGATAGAAACTTTCAAGTACCTCAAGGGAATCAACAAAGTGCAAGAGGGTAGTATCTCTCAGAAAAAGAGATGTACAAGAAGAAGGGGGCACAATTTGAAGATAGAGGGGGACAGCTCAGAGGAATTGTGAGGAAGTATTTTTTCATGGAGAGGGTTGTGGATGCATGGAACAGCCTCCCTGAGGAGGTCATGGAGTCAAGAACAGTGGGGGAATTCAAGAATGCATGGGACAGAAATAAGGCAGCCCTAGTGGAGGGTAGGAGGAAGTAAGCTGTTGGTAACTAGGATCTGCAGCTTATCTGTTAGGAAGGAAAATGGATGGGCAGACTAGGTGGGCCAAGCAGTACTTGTCTGCCATCAGATTCTATGTTTCTATGTTTATATGATAATAGTTCACCAGAACTGAAGGCTCCAGTCACATCTAATCAGAAATGAACACTCAAAATTCCTTTCACTTTCTCCTGAATCCACATCATATACACTTACAAGACAGAATTCCAATATTAATACAGTATATACTTTTGAAGACTGGGAAAAGTATTCCCTATTGACTTACAAATTAACAATTTCACTATATTTGAAAATTTGCACAGAAATGCCATATGTAGTTCTTTTGGACCCCTTGAATCTCAGCTTGGATCAACAACACAGTCAAGTTCTTGATGGAGGGGTTGTGGGAGTCAGCAGTGGACCATGCACATATATTTTTGCTTTGTCCTCCCCTTCGGCCCTACTGGGATGCAGTTACCTAGGTTATAACTACCATATTTTTTGATCTTCCTTCATTAGTGCAGTTACATATATTCATAGAGGCCATGCCTCCATAAAGTAGACAATCTCGACTGTTGGTAATTTTATTGGTCTGTGCTAAGAAGCTTATTACAAAACTTTAATTGTCCCCTCACCTACCACAATTTCGCAACTGGATACAGCTGGCGGACTCTATCATTTTGAGAAATGTATTTTGTTATTTGTTATTTGAACCATGAAGGCATTTTTCAGGATATTTGGCAATGTTGGGTTGTATATAGTATACAGATAAACCCTCACTTCATTTCTCAATATGGATTTATGGTATTACAGTTAATTTTGTGGAATTAAGATGCTGTGTTATTTTTTTCAACTTACCCTCAGGGATCAATCTATAGAATGCTATTATATATACAGGTAGATATAGATATAGATATATTATAGTGGGACGGTAGTGCCACTATTGTTAGGGTTGAGGAGCCATTTACATGTTAAACCCAAAAATTGTACCTTAGTAACTATGCAACCGTCTGATGAATTTGCCTGAAATTTGGAATACACAATCAAGACCCATACGCCTTGGGATCTGCCGAGTTTCGTACTGGTCGCATATACGGCTGCGGAGTTATTAAGCATGATCTGAGTGCCCCTTTACGCTTTTCTGGAATTTTACTGTCGCGCTTACAGGTCGCACGGTTTGCGCGACCGGTCTGAAATCTTCAAGGAACGAGTGGCCTTTTGAAGATTTCATGAAAGAATATTAAACGGTTTAAAAGTTATTCAAACAACAATTTTCCATTATAAGTCAATCGGAAAAGTTAACAAAAAGTTCAACAGTGTCGCAAATGCACTTTTTAGTGTCGCAAATGGCCCTTTTACTGTCACAAATCTGCCATTTTGTTTTCAGTTAGTGATCAGAAAAATGCTTGCCATTTAAAATTGGGACCCTCTAGCAACCTAATTCTTTTTGCATTCACCTAGTCGGGCCCTGAGGATGCTAGCCATATTTTATTTTGGGGTAAAACATCCCAGAAATATGTTTTTCAAATTTCTGGAAAAAGTACTTTCACAAAGTACTGTTGAACTTGCGACACTGAAGAATGAATTTGCAAAAGCTTTCGCAAACTTCAACAGTACTTTTCTAGGCTGTTGGAAAATGACAGCAATTCTTTGGCACCCTGCTGCAAAAGTATGGTTTGGTGTTTTGGCATGAAATTTGAAGGGAACGCAGCAGACCTCTCACAGATGTGCCTTTCAGTGTTTTCTTGAAAAAAATATTACATTGCGCCAAAGTTACGGCACTCCAAAGTTGGCGCTTTTTCCCATTGGATAACATTACGGCGTCCGATGCATTACGGGAATCCTTTGGCGTTCTGCTGCAAAATAACGGTTTGGTCTTTTGGGCTGAAATTTGGAGGGAACACAGCCACCATCCCACAGCTGTGCCTTTTTGTGGTTTGGTGAAAAAATATTACAGGGAGCCAAAGTTATGGCACTCCAAACTTCTCTTTTTTTCCCCATAGGATAACATTAAGGCATTTGCTGTGCCTTTCAGGGCCCGTATCTTGGAAATGGTGCTCGATACGGACTTTTTGTCAGAAAAATACTTAGCCCCCTACCACGGGCTAAGTATAAAACTAGCCAGGAAAGTCTTAAATCATATGACTTTTAAATTTTTTTTTTTTTGCGTGGTACGGTTCCTGAGATATAAGCAATTTAGTATTCCAACTCCTCATTTTCTGCTCAGAGAACCATTATTATGCATACATTCTTTGTACTCATGGTCTTTCTTTATGCAGCTTTTGGGGAAAACCAGCCTGTGCACTTACATTACTGTTACCGTTACCGTTTTCGCTTGCGGTTCCGTTCCCGTTTCACTTACTGTTCACGGTTATGCCACCATGTGCATTACCCTTTGTGTTTTCATTTGCGCTTGCTTTTGCATTGTTTTTAACATTTCTGCCTACACTACTGTTTCTCTTTCTGTTTTGCTTTGCATCACCATGCGCATTATTATTTGCGTTTGCGGGCACAATGTTACTATGTGAGAAAACATCATGTTGCGGGAGTTTGGGCCCCATGCTCCTGCCGCCACATAGATCAGAGGGAGCAGTGGATGTGGCCTACCTGGATTTCAGTAAGGTCTTCAATTTTGTTCCACATAGAAGACCGGTGAACAAGCTGGCAGCCTGGGAGTGGGTCATAATGTGGTAAACTGGGTTTGGAACTGGTTGAGTGACAGAAGACAGAGGGTCATGGTAAATGGAGCTCAATCTGAGGAAAGAAGGTGTGACCAGTGGGATGCTACAGGGATCAGTCCTGTGGCCAGTCCTGTTTAATGTATTCATAAGTAACATTGCAGATGGGCTAGAAGGGAAGGAAGGTGCGCCTCCTTGCAGATGACACTAAGATCTGCAACAGGGTGGAAAAAATGAGGAGGGGCCTAAGTAAACTGTAGGAATGGTCTAGAGTGTGGCAGCTGGGATTCAGTTTGAAAAAGTGCAAAATCAGGCATTTGTGGTGTAAGAACCCAGGGGAGGATTACATAATTGAGGGGGGGGTACTGGTGGTCACTAAACAGGAAAGAGATTTGGGGGTAATCATATTTGATGACCTAAAGGTGGCCAAACAATGTGACAAGGCTGTGGGGATGGCCAGTGGGATGCTGGGGTGCATAGGAAGAGGTATCACCAGCAAAAGAAAGGAGGTGGTGATGCCACTGTACCGATCATTGGTGAGGCCTCATTTGGAATACTGTGTCCAGTTCTGAATGCTGCATCTCTGTAAGAACATAGACAGGGTGGAGACAATTAAAAGAAAGGCAACAGAGATAATGCAGGACCTGGGGGGTAGACTTAGGGGTAGCATGAAGAAATATTTCTTCACAGAAAGGGTGGTGGATTCATGGAATAGACTCCCAGTGGAGGTGGTGGGGGCAAACACAGTGGCAAGGCAACTTTATTTCTAAGGTGCCCAATCCTGGAGGCATTGGGTGCCATACACAATAAAAACAAAATACAGAAATAACATTTGTATAGTGACAATCTTTAAAATGACATTCTTAAAAGCATAAATACAAAATATGTGATAGCTGAGGGTACGATCTGGGGAGATGGTTTATTCCCCAAAAGCCTGGAACAAGAGATGGGCCTTAATCCTCTGCTTAGACACCAATCGAGGGGGCCTCATGGACTGTAGCAGGAAACACGTTCCACATTGTTGGCCTAGAGACACTAAATGCTCTGTTACCAGAGGTCTTGAGCTGGACCCCAGGAAAATCCAGGAGGCCCCTCGAAGCAGAGCAAAGGGAGTGAGCAGAGGTCGCAGGCAACAGGAGCTCAGACAGGTAGCCAGGACCCAGCCCATATACGGCCTTATAGGTGAGCAAGCCCACCTTGAATAGGACCCTCCACCCGACTGGCAGCCAGTGTAGAACACACAGGGCCTGGGTCACATGGCATGATTGAGATAGTCCCACCATTAACTGGGCAGCTGCATTCTGCACCAGCTGCAGCCTGCAGAGGGTCCCTCCCATGACCCCAAAGTAAAGAGCATTACAGTAGTCTAGTCTGGAAGTCACAAAGGCATGCACTAGGGTAGGCAGATCTTCAGGCAGAACGAGGTGCTTATAATAGTAGTAATAATAATAATAATATTATTATTTATAAAGCACCTTTCCAAACCAAGGTGCTGTACATAAATAGTCCCAAATAAAATAAGTCTTAATAAAATCCAAGCATAAATTAACAATCTATAAAATTCAAGCAACAAAGGCCATTAACAAATCAATTTTCAGGGAATGTTTGTAAGAATAAATAGGTTTTAAGGCTAACTTAAAACTTTCGATGGTCTGGCACTCTCTCTCACCCGACAAGGTAGAGAATTCCACAGGGTAGTAACTGCATAAGCAAAAGACCGAGCGCCAGATGTCTTTAAGCACACCCTGGGACTCTCTAGCAATCCCTCATCGGTGGATCAAAGCGGGCAGGAGGGGCAGTTGGGATGAAGGAGATATTTCAGGTAGCAGGGTCCCAGGTCATGTAGGACTTTATAGGTCAGGAAGCCGACCTTGAAGGTGATCTGCCACTGTACAGGCAGCCAGTGCAGTCCGCAGAGAACAGGTGTAATGTGACTAGTTCTAGAGGTACCAGTCACAAGCCTGGCTGCCGCATTCTGCACCAGCTGCAAGCAGCAGATATCAACCCCAGGAAGCCCTAGGTAGAGGTCATTGCAATAGTCAATGCGGGCTGTCACAAAGGCATGGACCAGAGTTGGAAGATCGTCAGGAGGAACTAAATGCTTCACCTGAGTGATAATCCTCACATGGTAAAATGAGGACTTGACAATGACTGACACCTGAGATTTTTAGGGTCAGTTTGCTGTCAGATAACCCCCAGGTTACGCACCTGATGTGAGGCCACTAATGGAACTTCCTGAGCCATAACCCAGGAGATAATCCAGTCGGCGTGCCCGCCGCTCAACAATCCAGGTCCACCACCAACACCTCAATCTTGTCCAGATTTAATCTCAGGCAGCTGGCACTCATCCAGTCCTGGATCTCAGAGAGACAGTTGTTAAATACTGAGATTGCATCATCCTGTCCAGCCACAAAGAATATGTACAGCTGAGTATCTTCGGCATAGCAGTGAAAACTCAAGCCGTACCTCCTAATAATGTCTCCTAATGGCAGCATGTACACTGCAAACAACATGGGTGCTAAAATGGAACCTTGCAGAACCCTACTGGATAGTGGGAGGGGGTCAGAGGAATACATTTTCATGATCAGTCTCTGAGTCCTACCCTGAAAAAAGGATCTAAACCATCCAAGGACTATACCCAACAGTCCACAGATGGTCCGAAGGTGCACCAATAGCACACCATGGTCCACAGTGTTGAATGCCACAGAGAGATCAAGGAGGACCAAGTAGGAACAAGACATCTAATATTTCACTATTAGGAGATCATTAAGTGCCCAGACAAGTGCCGTCTTGGTACTATGTCTCTTCCTGAACTCGGACTGGAGAGAGTCATAGACTTTGTTAATGGTAAGATGGTAACCTTGCCCACAAAGGGCAGGCTTGAGACATATCTGTAGTTGGCAGGACAATTCAGGTCAAGGGAGGGTGTTTTCTGGAGGGCATGCACAACCGCCTTCTTAAGGGGATCAGGAAATATCCCCCTCTCCAATGAAAACCAAACTATTTCTGCAAGGATCAGGCCAATTTCATCTACACAGCCCACCAAGAGGCACGTAGGGCCTGGATCCAAACTATAGCAGGTTGGCCACAGAGACTGGATGACTATCTCATGATGTCTGTGACATCTGGCTGGCTAAAATCTCTCCAAACAGACTGGGCATATGTGATGCCTCACTGACGATCACAACATCCATTGGAGATGGGCTGGCTGATTTCAGATCTGGTGGTGGCAAACTTTTTTGCAAAAAAGTGAGCAAACTCCTCACATTTTGGTTTTGAAAAGGCTCCCATAGACTGAAGACAGATTGTGCAATCCAATCTGTCCACAGTCCAAAAGAGCTGAGCCAGTCAGATTTGTGCAGCAGCAATCTCCCTGGACAGGAACTCTGCCTTCTAATGGGAGATTGTCAATTGATGGGCTTAGATTGGTGGAACATTATTCCTTCTATCAAGACCCAATTTCTGCCAGGCCCTCTCCAACCTTTGCTCCACTCTCCTCAACTCCTTTAAAGTTCCATCAAACCATGGACACCTTGGACGGAGGGTGAGGGGGCAAACACGAACAGGAGCAAGGGAATCCAGGGCCTGTGTTCCTGCTGCATTATAGGTAAGCACCAGATCCCCCGACCCCTGAATTCCCTCAGCATGCTCGATAGATCCAGCACCACCATTAGACCATCAGGGGGCACACCCTGCAGAGAGCTGTACTGGACCATCTCCATAGGGGAAGGCCCATTGGGGGAGCCAGAAACTGAACCTTACTGTGTGATTGTTTGGCCATCCGATTGGTTCCACCACCAAGTCAGATATCTCCATCCCCAGGAGGAACACCAGATCCAGTGAGTGACCCCTAATGTGAGTAGTGGAAGTAACAACCTGCTTGAGGTCCAATAAAGTCAATAGTTAGATGAAATCAGATCCAAATTGCAAGAGTTCATCATCGACCCAGGCATTGAAATCCCCCAGAATCAACCACCTGGGAGATTCCAATACCTCATCGACAATGAAGTTTGTGATTTCCTGCAGAAATACTTTTGCATCACTGGGTGGACAGTAGATGAGAAGTATTTTGCACCCCATTCCTGCACCCAGGATACACTCAAAGAATCTGGTGTATCCCACTGGCACCTCAACAAGGCCCAGTTCAGATCTAAAACAGATGGCTACACCCCTGCCCCTATGATCCATCCTCTGACAATGTATCATGGAGTACCCTGGTGGAAGAGCCGAGGCCAATATTGGACCCGCATTATCGTCCATCCTGGTCTCGGTGATGCACACCAGGTCTGCTGTCCCAACAAGATCAGCTATAATAGCAGTCTTGTTACAGATAGATCTGGCATTACATAACACTGTCTGAGTTTGATGAGCAGCCGAGGGAGATTGCCCTACCTGCCTGCAGTCAGCAGTGCACTTGGGTATGGGAGTCAGACAGGGAGGACCCCTGTTCTGGTCCTATTTTGACCCAAGGGTATCTCCTTGTCCCTACCACCTCTATCTGACCACTTCTTTTCATTCCCCTTCCAGATCCAGAGCCCCTCCTTATCCTCCTCCTGGTTATCCCCAGGGCGTGACATTTAGTATATGTCTTGTGTGACAACGGAGGACTAACAAAGGGGCAAAGGTCCAGAAGTCTGGAAGGGGAATAGTGCCTGACTGTCTTAACAGCCTCCCAACACATTGCATCCTGGTGATGTTCCATAAGTGGTAATAAAACACTTTTTACAACAGACGACACCTGATCTTCAAAGGTCGGTCTGTTGTCTAGGATCACACCTAGATTTCACTCCCTCAGGGAAGAAACCAATGGAACAGAGCCTAGGAAAAGATCAGTTTCTGCTCCAGGTAGCAATCCATCATGCATGTGACCCGGCTAGACCACCAGCACCTCTGTCTTGTCTGGGTTGAGTCACATCCAGCTGGAAGCCATCCAGTCATTGATTTTAGCCCGACAGATATTAAGCACATCAACTGCACCAGATGTCCTGGGAGCAAATGACAAATACAGCTGGGTGTCATCTGCATAGCAGTGAAACTCCATGCTGTACTGTCAAATGATCTCACCCAAGGGCAGCATATACACCATGAACTGCATCAGCAACAAAATCAAGCCCTGTGGAACTCTGCAAGACAGGCATTGGAGAGGAGGAGAAATTCCCCATCACCACCCACTGCACCCTGTCTGAGAGATGGGACTCAAACCATCTGATGGCAACACCAGGGAATCCACAAAATTCACAGAGCCTATTGAGAAGCACAATGTGGTCCATGGTGTCAAAAGCTGAAGAGAGACTGAGGAGCACAAGAACTGACCTGTCTCCTATCTCTACCTCTGAGTAAGTCATTATACACCCTAACTAGTGCAGTTTCTGTGCTGTGTCTAGCCTGAAAACCTGAGTGAAATGTGGGGGGAATTCAAACATGCATGGGACAGGCAAAGGGGAACCCTAGCAATAGGAATGAGGTGGTAAAGCCAGAGATCAAGCAGGGTCTGCTGCTTTACAGTAGGCAGGGAAAATGGTCGTACTGGATGGGCCTAGTGGTCCTTATCTGCCATCTATTTCTATGTTTCTTTATAATCCACTTGGATAAATCCAAACAGTCTAAATTCAAAACTGATATATTTTTATTTGGTTAGTATACCTAATCAATTTGATAAATGTGGGGCTTTAAAATTCATTTTCAGATCATGAGGCAATTTGTGGCACAAGACAAAAGTTGAACTATTAGAACAAGACAAAAGTTAAAGTAGTAGAGCAAGCAAGAAGTTCAGTTTCTCTTTTTAGGGCTGTGCACGGAGCCTACAGACATTTTGGGATTGCTCAGTAGCTCTAGAAATGGCTGATCATGGAACCTTCCATTGGACTTTTGGAAATATCCTTCTGAAAGTCCAACAAAGCTTGAAACCCTCCGCCATGATTGGCCACTATGGAATAACAGCCACACTATTTCAGATGTTACTTCTGCATTCTGTGGCATGATCTGCACATGCATGACTCACAGGCATGCACAGTTCTGCTAGCGCCATCATGTTGTGAATGGAAAAATGCCATTCGCCACAACTGTGCATGCCAGAGTGCCACACAAGTGTAGTTGCATTGCTGCCTCCAGCACTGGAAAATGAGCAAAAAAAAAAAACACCCTCCTGCTGCCTCCCACTGTTGCTGTCCTCCTTGGTCCCTCTGTTTCTGCCTCTGCATTGACATTGGGGGCCCTAATCCCTGTGTTGGCATTATGTGGCAACCCCCAACTCATCTGGTGCACTGCAAGCCCATCCCAGTGTTTCCAGATATTTATCATTATCCTCCCCACTGACATCGGGGTGCCCAATCCCCATGTCAGCATTATGTGCATCCCGCCAACTCATGCAGCACACAGGTAGCCCACCCCAGTGTGCCCTTTTTTCTCCTTTTTCCCAACCCCCACTGACATTGTGAGGCCAAATCCCCATGTCATCATGATGTACCCACCCCCCACACTCATGTGGCACACTGGGAGCCCACCCCAGAGTGCCCAAATGTGTCTTCTCTCTCTTTTCCCTGTGAATAAAGAAAACCATCTCCTGCTGCATTTCTTTTTTTCTGTAAAAAAGAAAACAGTCACTCGTCTTCTCTCCAGTCCCCTTCCCCCATCCCCACTCTCCCACTGAGCACCCACATCCCTGCACCCAACCAGAATAGGAGGTCCCATCTCGTAGCTACAGTCTTGAGGGTTTTTTTTTCTGCTAGTTTTATTGCTCTCTTCTTATCATCTTATTGCAGGGAACATTTAGCCTAACCCTGGCCTTAGATTGTCTCAACACCTTAATTTCACCCATCCTCATCTAAATATCAGAATCCTCATCCCAAACCTTGTGAAGGTAACAGTCTGGATTTTTATTTTCATTTTTTGGCAGGAAAGAAACACTTAGCCAAGGCTTGTTTTCAAGTGTGTCCTGGGACCATAAGGAAGTTAAGGGACTTGCTCAGTCACACAGTATGCAAGTGGTCTGTGGGAATTCAAATACAGTTCTCCAGGCTTGTGGCTCAGTGCTGTTGATCACTACACTATACTGGTTAAATCATTTTATCCCTGACTTATTGGGAGTCACAGAAAAATGGCTAAAGCCAAACATACCTTACAACTGTTGCACCTTACTGTACCTGGCTCCCATCCATCCATTTTCCTTTTTTGCCTGTGGGAGAGGGCAGGGCCCTCCCATCCCTCCATAGATGCATATATGTAATGTTGATGTGGAAGTGCAGGGTCCTCTGGTCCCTGTATTTCTATGTGTAGGACAACAGCAACAAGTCTGTCAGCATACCCTTATTACCCACCTCATAAACCAGGTACTACAAATTGTCAAATCTGTACTGAAACATCATTCTACACCACTGCAACATAATTCTGTGCCAGAGGCATGGAAGGACTTTTTGGCCCACATTTTAAAAATGGCAGCTGTCACTTTCATAAGGTGGTGTAAAGAAATGGCTATGTTGACAATTTAGGGTGAAGATATTTAAAATTACAAAAGTAATGAGGGAGCATAGGTAAATGTTAATGGATGCACATAACTTTGTCATGTGAACATTTTGAGCCCAAATATTCAACATACCCTTCTTACTCCACTTCATGAGGAAGGGCAGTGAAAATGTTCAAATCCTGCAGGAAAAGTGATACTTATACATAACACTTTATTACTTAATATTGCAAACATGCACACAAAAGTACAGTACAGGTTGAAGTTATATACAGCATAAAAAGATAAACATTTACATAAAGCATATCCAGGTGGTGGTGGTGATGGATGATGATGAATGATGAATGAATGAATGATTGATTGATTGATTGATTGATTATGAAATGTATTTTTATACAGGATACAAATTGGTTAGGGTGTAACCCCCATTTACAACAATGACCTGTGGCTTATAACATACAAAACATACAATATAGATACATAATAGTAACAAATAAAATTATACAATTTTAAGACGAGAAAAGAATAAAACAAAAAAAATAATACTCATTTCACCAAATAACTGCAAAATCACCTTTTGGGCAGGATTTGCCAGATTTCACTGACATTGTTCATGAGGTGGGGTCTCAAAAATAGTATGTTGAAAATCTGATGTCAAAATATGCAGAAAAAGCAAAGTTATGCACCAAAGTTGAAAACCCCATTTTGAACTGCACTTACCTTACTTTCTCATATTGCAGTCACTAGTTCCAGCAGCAAGATGTCTCTCATGGTAGAGTGGATCTTTACACCAGGACTGTTCAGTTGAGTGAGGGTGTTTGGGGAAGTCTGGGAGAGGTGGTGGGTGCTGAGGGAGGTTGGGGTGGGGTTGTGTGATCAGCGATGGAACTTTTTGTTTACAGATAAAAAAAATGGAGACCTTGGAGACCTTGGGGGGGATTTTCTTTATTTCAGTGATGGAAAGCAATGGAGGGGGGGAATGCTACTAGATACCAGGGAAATATTTAATAATTATGGCCCACCACTAGACACATAAGACATATGGGAATGGCAGTCTGAGAGTGGGGTGTGACAGTTGACACCAGGGAAAAAAAATTATTACATTAATGGCCAATGGGGGGCATCACTAGATACCAGGGAAAATTGCTACAATTATGGGGGTATACTAGAAATCCTTTTTTTTCATTTGAAGAATTATTTTTCTGTATCAAATGAAAAAAGGAAATGAAAAAGAATTCCTTGCATTGAAAAAGGAATCTGGAAAAACCTAAGTTCAAAATCCTTTTCTGTGATAAGGGATCCTTTTTTCATTTGAATGAAATTATCCAAAAAAAGGATCCTTTGAAATGAAAATATCAGAAAAATAACTAAAAAAAAAAAAAAAAAAGCCGGAAAACAAATCTAGTCCAAAATCCTTTATCGTCGCACTAGATCCATTTTTATTTGAATGAAAAAGTCCAAATAAAAAAAAGTGGAAGCAAGTGACAAAGGATTTTAAATGTTAATAAAGACATTTCAGGGTAATTTCTCCAACAGTAAAGTGCAGAATGTAGGTAATGGAGTCATAAAGAGCAAGATGCATGTTTTGTTGTCTCTGCTGGATGCCATTTTTGGGGGATTGACTTTTTTTTCTAAAAAACTGAAAACAAGATAGCAGCAGATGAAAAAGGAATTTCCTCTCACAAAAAAGGGATTGACCCTAAATGAAAAAGGTTCTTTTTTTAATTTGACTAAATATTTTTTTTGTTCCATGAAGCTATCCAAAAGACTGTATTGCCCATTGGCAAAACAAGCTTTAAAATTGAATAACTTTGAAATGGATTAATATTTTTTTCACCAAACAAGCAACAGGCACATCAATAGCTGAAGCCCTTTCTACCTTAAAAATTTCAGACCAAAATTCCAAATCATCTGGGCACAATGCAATGTCAAAACCAACAAAAGACAGAGAATTTTTAAATGTTTCTGCTATTCATGTCTCCGAATCTGCCCATCTGACTAGAACAAATCTTGCCACATCAAGTGATCTACCCCACGAGACCATGCATGCAAACTTTCATGCAAATCTGTTGAACAACTACAAAGATATTAAAACTCAAAATTTTGAGGTTTAGCATAGAAAGCCCTGATCAACCCTCAATATACAGTAGGGGTGTTACTTTAATATAAATTGGCTTGTTTGCAATTACAACAATACCAAGTCATCCCTCTGTGAGCTTCAACTAACCCAAATCATCTTTATGATAGGTTTTAGCATTTGAATTAACAAAGGTTAAGGAAGTAAATAAGGGAGATGTAGGAAATACTCTATAAAAGAACTTCATATATAAGGTAAGCCTCTCTGGTTCTGATCTAAAGTTACTGGGCAGATGGAGGAAAACAAGTTAGTAACAGTGAAGGGTTCATCATAGGATCAGTATGGAGATGATGCACAGTGGGGAGGTAGTCCACTGTGAGGACTGTGATGCACCCTTCTCCAAAATTATGCACTGAAGAAGGGGGCACTGCCCCATCTGTAGGACATTTGAAGAGCTCCATGTACAGCTGATAGAAGCAAGAGATGAAATACCTCAGCTGTGGCACTGGCTGGTCCTTCCCCACTCTCCAAGAGACCGACTGACCAAGGCATTGGAGGGTGGTGGGGAAGGGAAGGGGGAAGGGTAACAGGGGCAGCCATAAAGGGTTTGATAAATCTCCCACCATCCAGCCAGGAAATTGCTTTGCATCCCTGGAGGACGCTGAGGTACCTAACCATTGGGGAGGGTGCAGGACTTGAGTCAGTAGATGGAAATTGGCCGGATAACTTTGTGCCACCTGGGGAGTAAGCAGGAGGAAGTCAATAAGAAATATATTGAGAACTTTGCTATAGTGTCTGGCATGGTATATGGAAATCAACATGGCTTTGGCAAGGGCAATCATGCCAGACAAACTTATTGGAGTCTTACAGTAATGCGAGTAAGGCTCTAATCATAACTCCCCAGTTGATGTGATATTCCTGGATTTTAACAAAGCATTTGTCAAAGTTCACACAAGGAACCAATCAACTGTTAGTATGGGAATGTCTAGCAATATCATCCATTGGATTGACTCTTGGTTAACTGAGAGAAAGCAGCAGGTGTGCCTTATGGGCATCTCTTGGAGATGGGCAAATGTGATGGGCAGAGTCCCCCAGGGTTTAGTGCTAGGACCTTGCTTGTTCAATCTTTACGTATCATCGATGAAGAAATTTGGATTTCAAAATTTGCAGAAGACACACCAGAATTGGAATGATAGTGCATAACTCAAAATATGTCATGTATCTACAAAGAGCCTTGACTACTTTGGAGCAGTGGGTTAAAGAACATAGGCTAGAATTTATTATTGGCAAATTTTGTGTCATGCATTTTGGCAGTAATAACTTTAAGGCTGAATATCTCTTACAGAGCTAAATCTTGAAAGAAGTGACCCAAGAAAGGTATCTGGGGGTGATCATTTCTAATGCTCTAACCTTTGCTAAACATTGCTATACCATCCAGCAAAAGGCAAGAGGAGTACTGACCAACATCATTAGGCATATTACTAGCAGAAACAGAGAAGTGGTAATTCCCCTATATGTTTTCTTGGCTTGGTTGGGCTGCATCTTGTGTACTGCACCCAATTCTGGGCTCCGGGTACTAAAGCTGAGGCTAAAGTCCATTCACACTGGGATATAGTAGAATGAGAGATGACTTGTGTTTAGTATATAGGGTGAAAGACCAGCTATGGCCTTTGGGATTGTCTGGGACAGTGCCTAAAAAAGCAAAACAAAACAGCAGTATAATATTGGAGCTAATGACTTACAACTAGAAGGAGACCTTTATCACTCAGACAGCATTCTGGGTCAACCAAAGGGTCATATCTCTATGGAACTCACTCCCCTTGAAATAGTCACAAGTAATAATATGACAGACTTTGAGGAAAAGTTGGATGATTTTTACATCAGCCATAGAATAACCGGGCACCATGACCAAGTGTGAGTGCAACTGAATTTGTTGTCTTTGCAAAAAACTTACCTATGAAACCTATGAAGGAGAGTCTTAGTGACTGGGGACTTAATAATTGGGGAAGTTGAGAGTGGTGGGTGAAGGAGGGAGGAAGGGGAGTGAAATGCTCAGATGCCTTCCTGATGCATCAGCCATCCCAGATACAGATTGAATAGGGAGGATGGCAGAGAAGGGAGAGGAATAGCTGGGGGTGCTGGTAAACTTGGGTACCAATGATCTGGCAAACCATCCTATGGAGGCAGTGAAGCTTAACTTTAAGATGTTGTGGCCAGATTAAAGGCACACTTGTCTTACCTGGCCTTTTCTGATGTCTTCTCTGCGTAGAATAGTGGCAATGGGAATGATAGCATAAGGAAGAAATAAATTGAGGAGTTTAATGGGAGGTTGAAGAAATGGTGTCAGGAGGAGGGGTAAGTCTTTGTAGAAGACTGTGAGGAGTGGTAGTTCTGGGACAGGAGGCTCTTCAAGGGTGATGGCTTTCCCTGATGAGGGAGGGTGCAAGTGCTCTGGGGCAGAAGTGGGATATATACATTGGACAATTAAACTGACTGCAGGGGAGACAGAAGCTAGTGAACCAGTGAGAAGGGAAAGTGGATGAGAAACCTAGCTAAAGCTTCCCCTGAACAGTGGACTAGTAGCAGTAATGTGGGTAATGGTAAAGTTGAAGTTTGAATTAGAGTAAAGGAAGAGGACAATGAGAAAGGATGGACAAAGTCTACATTCAGCATGAAAATAAAAAATTAAGGAGACGAAGAATAAGTGAGAAGGATTAGGAAAAAACAAGAGGGGATCAGGTGTAAGATGGAATGGGTCTGCCTTAACACCAGGTATCTGGGAAGTAAAATTAGTGTGCTTCAGGCAATGGTTGCAAACACAGAGATGCACCTAGTACCTATTGCAGAAACTTGGACAACAGAGAATAGTGATTGGGAGTGACTGTCCCTAGCTACACCATGTATAAACAGGAAGGAAGAAAAGGTAAAGAAGGAAGCATGGCCATCTATGTCAGGGAAGGTATAGAGATGGTGGAGAATTTCACAGGGGGAGGTCATGTCAAACGAATCTGATAGATTTCTTTGACTGGGTGACAAATGAGTTTGATCAGGGTGGAGTGGTGGATGTGGCCTATTTAGACTTCAGTAAGGCTTTCAAAACTGTTCAGAATAGGAGACTAATTAACAAGCTGGGTAGGTTAGTAGTGGGTCCAAAGGTAATAAATTGGGAAAGAAATTGGTTAGCGGATAGGTGACAGAGGGTGGTGGTGAATGGAATTCACTCCAAGGAAGGGAGGAAGTGATCAGCAGGGTGCCTTAGGGATCAGTGTTGGGACCAATTCTTTGTAATGTCTTTATAAGTGACATTGCAGAGGAGCTGGAGGAGAAGGTCTGTTTCTTTGTAGATGACACCAAAATCTGCAATAGGGTGGACACTCCAGGGATAGTGAAAAGGATGTGCAGAGACCGGAGAACTAGAGGAGTGGTCAAGGATATGGCAGCTGGGTTTCAGTGCAAAAAAGTGCAAAATAATGCACTTGGGGCACAGTACAAAATGGGCAGAGTGGTATTGACAGCTACCAAGCAGGAAAGAGACCTGGGGGGGTAATCATACTGGATGACCTAAAGGTAGCCAGGCAGTGTAGTGACAAGGTGGGTTACTGGGGTGCATAGGGAGGGGTATCACCAGCAGAAAGAGGGGGGTGGTGTTACCTCTGTATAAATCTCTGGTAAGATCCTACCTAGAGTACTGTGTGCAGTTCTGGAAACCCCATCTCCAGAAGGACATAAACAGAGTGGAGGCTGTTCAGAGGAGGGCAAATAAAATGGTGCAGGGTCTGCATCAAAAGCCCTTTGAGGAAAGACTAAAGGATCTCAATATGTATACCCTGAAAGAAAGGAGGGTGAGGGGGGATATGATAGAGACCTTAAAAATACCTCACAGAGGAAAATAAGGCACAGGAGGGAAGTATTTGATTTCAGAAGAAACAGTGCTAAAGAACAAGGAGACATGCTACAAAGATGGGGGGGTAGATTCAGGAAATATGCTAGGAACTACTTCACAGAAAGAGTCATGGATTCCTGGAACAATCTGCCAGTGGAGGTGTGTGGGGGGGTGAAGACAGTAGTGAGGTTCAATAATGCATGGAATATGCACAAGGGAATCAAAGTGGAAAGGGAGAGGGGAGGGAGGGAGAAAGAGTGGTAGATCAAGTACGATCTGCAGTAACAATGTACGTATGGAAGAAAGGGAAGACTTGGTGGGCCAAGCGGTCCTTATCTGATGTCAAATTATATGTTTCTATGTCTATGGAAATGTTGGGGGAGGTAATGAGGGTGGAATTTCCATGGGTCCAGCTCATGGAAGCCTCAGGCGAGAAATTACAGATGAGGGTAACCTCTACAGACCTCAAAAATAGGAGAAAGAGAGATAAGGAGCTAGCAGCAAATCTACAGTAAATGAGCATTTGTCAATGTCTGTTGCATGCACTGGTGTCATGGGGGATTACAATTGCTGCAGTGAAGGAATCTGTGTATTAACATTCAAGAATGCAAAGTAGAAGTGATGATGTTTGGCAGTGTAAGTGACTAGTTTGGTAATATCTGTGCCTCAGATTTTCAACATACCCTTCTTATGACCCCACCTCATGAACAAGTGCAGAGAAAATTTTCAGCTCCTGGCTGAAAGATGATTTCATGCAGCAACTGCAGAATCAACTTTTGGGATGCAAAAACACATTTTGTCCAGGATCTGAAAAATGACAGCTGTCACATTCATGACTGTGAAGTGCTGTGAAGAAATGGCAATGAGGAAAACTTGGGGTCAAAATATTAAAATTAGCAAAGTTACAAGCCTGAGTTCACAAACTTCAACACGGATTCATAAGTTCATTGTTTTTTTTTAAATATTTTGTACCAAATATTCAACAAAGGCAGAGTACAATTTAAACTCCTGTCCAAAAGGTGATTTTGCACAGCAAGTATGAAATCACCCTTTGGGATGCAAAAACACATTTTTGCCAGGATCTGAAAAATGACAGCTGTCATGTTCATGAGGTACTGTGAAGAAATGGCTATATTGAAAATTTGGGGGTCAAAATATTGAAAATTGCCAAAGTTATGAGCCTGAGTTCGCAAATTTCAATGCAGACTCGTAACTTTGCTGTTTTTAATATTTTTACACCAAATTTTCAACAAAGCCTTCTTATGACCTCAACTCATGAACAATGGTTGAGAAAATGTTCAATTCCTGCCTGAAAAGTGATTTTGCGCAGCTACCATGAAATCACCTTTCAGAACAGATTTACCTAACATCACTTCAATGTTCATGAGGTGGGGTCCCAAAAAACATGTTGAAAATTTGGGGCAAAAATATTTAAAAATAGCCAAGTTATGCCACTAAGTTGAAAACCCCATTGAAATACATTGAAGTGCTTACCTCAGTTTGCTTTTGGGCTTTGAAGAGTGAAGACGTGCCTGCAGTCCAAGTTAGATTATGGCGATGGAACTCCAGGGAGTAAGTATGGGGTAGGGGGTGTTTGGGTTGGTGGGTTATGAGTTTTGGGTAATGGCACAACGGACAATGATGGACAGTTTTTTTTTTTTTTTAGGGGAAAAAAACAAGATGGGGGACAGTTTTCTTTTTTTCAGGGACAGTTTGCTGAACAGATGAGGACACTGGGGGATTGGGCACCCCCAGTGTCACTATGGTATGTTTGAGGGGGTTGTAGGGTGGTGGGTGCTTAGAGGAAGGGTTGGGGAAATAACAGTGCTTGTCATCCTGACTTGCACTTCAGAGGTCCGAGCCACGCTGCAACTGTGTCAGCTCTGTCCTTTAAAGTGCATGACCAGACTGGCCCCCGCAGAAACCCAGTGTCATCAGGACACTATCTGCTGCTTTCCCTGCTACAGATCACCCCCTAGAGCACCACTCTCCACAGGACTTTCCCCATCACACCCCTCTCTAGCAACTCTGATAGCAACATGCTTGACTGAGTGTATGTGCACGACAAACATAAAAAGGGGGTGGCAAAGGGGTGGTGGTGGTGGGACATCTAAACCTTCCAGATATTGATTGGGTCATTCCACTGGCTAGTATCTCCAAAAGTCAGGCCCTGCTGGATACCTTGCAGGACTGCCTGTTGGAGCAGCTGGTTAAGAAACTCAATAGGCTGGTTGCCATTCTCAATGTGGTGTTCATCAATTTAGAAACAACAGGAGGAGTGAGAGTAAGTGAGCCTCTACGTTTCAGCAACCATAACTTTATATGGTTCAACCTGGCCCTTGGGACAAGTACTGTACGCTCTCAAAAAGGCTGTTTTACATTTCATAAGGGCAGATGTCAACTGGAAGAGGGAGCTGGTTCAGGACATGTAGTAAAAAGCTTCAGGGATGTGGAAGAAAGAAGGGGGCAATCAAGGGGATCATTCTTGTGGCATCAAATTCTTGCATGAGAATGGTATCAAAACAAACCGGTACAAGTGACCAATACATTTTTCTTACGAGAAGGTCAGTAAAGCAGATTAAGTGAAAAAGGCCATTACCAGGAACAAGGAAAGACATGGGAAAGAAGAATGGGAGAAGTACTAAATGAGAATGAGGGAAACCAAGAGAGAGGTCAGAAAAGCAAAGGGAGACAGAAAGCTGTGTATTGCAGAGTTAATCAAGGGAGGCAAAAATTGTTTAACTAGGAGAAAAAAGAAAGAAGATAGGAGGAATTGTTTAGCTAAATAAAGGAGGGTAGTGTAATTGAGGAAGACTTGTAGGAAACAGACATTCTTAATGATTACTTTGGGTTGGTAGTCACAAGGGAAGGTAGAGTGCCCCTCACAGACGGTGGCATTAAGGCAGAGGTCAGGGGAATTCCTGTAACAAAGCAGCAAGTATTTATCAGTTAATATGTTTGGAAAGGTCTAGCAGCCCTAAAGACAGATAAGACCCTAGTTTCAGAGTGGATGCGTCTAATGGTGCTCAAGGAATTGGCAGTGGAACTAACTGAATCAGTGGTAGGGTTATTCAGTAGTTCAGTTCAGACAGGGGTGTTTCTAAAGACTGGAGGGTAGCAAATGTAGTCCCACTCCATAAGAGGGTGTGGGGATACAAGAAACAACTTCTGTCAGTCTTACCATTATTGTGGATAAATTTATAGAGACACTAGTCTGAGAACATTGTGGAGTATCTGAAAAGCAAAGGACTTGAGGACAATAAACAGCATGGTTCATGATGGGGAGGTCTTGTCAGACCAACCCGATAATGTTTGACTGGGTAATGAGTGTAGTGGAAGGAAGACATGCTGCGGATTTTATTCTACTTCAAATTCCGCAAGGAACTTTAATCTGTGCCTCACAGAAGGTTGTTGAAGAAGCTAAAGGATTTGAGTGCATTGAAGCACACGGATGAGAAACTAGTTGAGACAGCTGGAGGTGGTTGCTAATGAAGTGAAATCTGACAAGAGAAAAGTCACCAATAGAGTGTCACAAGGATTGGTCCTGGGTCTAGAGTCCAGTCATTTTTCTTTTGTTAATTTTTTTTTAATTTTTCAAAATATGTGAATCACAGGCAATTGCTAGAACATGCATGTGTGCTCTGCTGGAGGCAGTCAGCACTGCTTAGAACACTGGAACAATAATATGTATCCATCAACATGTTACATCCAGGAGCAGATTATACCTCCTCAGGCCTCCAACATCTGCCTTGTTACATGAGGAAGATAGGAGACTCATCTCCAACAGGCAGTATAGCCTAGAGGTTAGAGGAACGAGCTTGATACATCCAGCAGACAAGACCTGAGTCTGATTCTCACAACCTTCACTTGCATACTGTGTGACTCTGAGCCAGTCACTTAACCACTCAGTTCTCCCAGGTTGCCCCTGAAAACAGGCACATGTGCCTAGTGGGCCTTACCCGGTTACCAAAGACTAAAATAAAAAAACAAACAAAAAAAAAAAACAATGACCCAGATATTCAAACTGCGCCAGGCTGTGGCACAAGCTTGGGCGCAGCGCAACATGGCTGCGCAGGGGTGTGGACTGAGTGATATTCAACGGAACTGCGCCATGGCACAGCATCATTGAATATCGCACCCTGGCCACCCGCAGTATGCATGGCACAGTGGCACTGCGCCACGCAAGTGGCCGGAGTGGAGCATGGGGATGCGCTAGCGCAAGTTCCATTGTGCTATGTACAGCAACCGCGATATTCAAAACTTGACATGCAAATGGGGCCATAATGTATTCAAGGTGCAAATGGGGCCATTTGCATGTCATTATGGCCCCATTTGCATGCAGGTGCACCAATCCCCGACCACTTGCACATGGCGCCTTGCCAGGCAGCAGTCGTCGGGGACTGATGCCCCCTGCAGCTGGCAATGTGCTCCACTGCCCGATCGTGGGCTGCAGTAAAAAAAAATGGAAAATCACAAATCCCTGGTGGTCCAGTGGACCGCTGTCTGCCCGATTGTGGGCATTTTTAATAAAAAAAAGATTAATCTGTCCAATATCCCTGGTGGTCCAGTGGACCGCTGCCCGCCCGATCGTGGGCTCAGTAATAAAATTATATCCCCAATATCCCTGGTGGTCCAGTGGACCTGCCCACCTGATCGCGGGCTCAGTAAAATAATTATATCCCCAAAATCCCTGGTGGTCCAGTGGACCTGCCTGCCCAACGCGGGCTCAGTAATAAAATTATATCCCAATATCCCTGGTGGTCCAGTGGACCCCACCCCACCGCCCTGAATCACTGCCCCGCCCCCAGTCAGCGGTGGTGGCAGCACCCCACCTGCGCCCCACCACCCGCCGACTGACACCGTCGGTAGGGCTGTACACCCATTGGTCCACAGCGTGAGCCAATGGGCGTGCAGCCCATACCGTACTACACATTTCAGATACGTGAATGGGATCCCATTCACATATCTGGAATGTGAGCTATGCATCTTATACCAAGGCCATCTGACTGAAATTTAGGAGTGCGCTCCGGGGGGGGGGTGTGAGGTAAAGTAGTATGTCCTTAGCCAATCACCTCTCGGGGTTTCAGTAGCACTAAAAATGGTTCCCAGAACTCTATATACTGTGTCATAGTGTTTGCAATCACATAAGACATGCATGCTAAGGTGGCCTGCTGGGAAAGGGCATTCATCACCTCTTGGGCCTTGGGGATGTCTGGTGTCCTCCATTTGCAGAGGATTAAACACTTTGCGAGAATACTAAGGATGGAGGCCCAGTTTTCTTCATTGTGGGTGAAGGCTGCTGGGTCCCCATGCAAGCCCAGCAATACAGCCTCCAGTATTGGCAGGAGGGGTTTATGTAGGATCTGGGAGCCGAGGATGCACACGTGTTGTCATTGGGGCCTGATCAGTGGGCATGCCCACAGAATGTGCAGCAGATCCCCATTCTGAGAGTGGCACCTCAGCAGTGGTCATCTGGGAGAAGCTTTGCTTTGCATAGAACCATAGAACTTCTATACCAGGATCGCATAATTTTATTCTGAATTAGTGCACTGCGAGGGTCTGGGTGAGTCCTGTGTGCCAGTCTTCAGTCCGCTGCCTAGTGTCTATCTGAAATTTGGGTTCCAAGGACTATTTCCCATTTGGCCTTAGCAGTCTGGGATTGGGAGGGAATCTGTGTTCTGAGAGCTGCATAAATCACACTGGCGAGACCCCTGGTTAGGGAGAGCCAGCTTTAGATGGGGAATTGTTTCTGTGGTATCGAAGCCCAAAGATTAATATGTTGCTTCACAGAACTCCTTATCTGGAGATATTTCCAGTGATCCACTGATGGGATTCTGAAACATTCCTGGATGGCCTGAAAGGAGTCCACTATTTGTGTTCCAGGTATACAGAGGTCAATCAGGAGTCATATGCCAGCTTTTGCCCAGGCCGGCCACACTATCTGGCCTTGGCCTATCCTGATGCCAGAGTGGAGTAAAATCAATTGGAGTGGGGTCTGTCCCCAGTTTTTCTTTGTGTTCTGTTCCAATAATCTATGAAAGAGGTAATTGAGGGGTCTTTTAGAACCCTTGGAGGTGTATTATAAAGAAATAGGGGTAAGCTGGTCACTCCGCTAGCTGCCAGCTCCATGCCCAGCCACTGTGGTGCTTCCTCATCTGTTGCTGTGAGCCATTTTAGTGTTTGTGTCACCTGGAGAGCCCACTTATGTACCTCAAACCATGGTAGGTTCCATCCCCCTTCTTTCCAGTGCACCCTGAGCTTAGTCCTGCCATGTTGTGGTTGCTTCCCTTCCTAGATGAAATGCCCTAGTAGATTGTCTATCTTGTTGTACCAGATGGGAGGGAGATGGAGGAGGATGTGTGAAATGATATACATTACCTTGGGTGCAGTAATCCTTTTGATGGCTGCTATCTTCCCTGCCAGAGTGAGCCAAAGGGGGGAGGTCCACCTTTCAAGCTCCAGACAAATACTGGCTAAGGGCTTCAGACTGGCCTCCCATACTTTAGAAAGTTGTGGGGTAATTAGGATCCCTAAATAGGTAATGCCATCAGGTTCCCACCTCAGATTGTGGGTAATGGCCATCTGGGGGGTGAAGTGGTCATTTAGAGGGAGGACCTCTGTCTTAATTTGGTTCAGACATAGCCTTGAATATAGTGCAAAGTCTAATAGAATTTCCAGGATGGTGGGGATTGATTTTTTGATGTCCGCCAGGGGGAGAAGGAGATCTGCCTCCATGAGGGTTGTGTATTCCACATCCCCGATTGTTAGCCCCTTAACCTCTGGGGCCCTGCCTCAGAGCCACTGCTAAAAGTTCCATGGCCAGAACAAAAAGCAAAGTGGAGAATGGACAACCCTGGTGGGTCCTGTAACCCAGAGGTAGGGGGAGGATATATGGACATTCATCAGCACCTTTGCTGTGGGGTGATGGTACATGGCATCAACCCATGCCTGGAATCCCAGTCCAAAACCCATGGTTTGTAGGCCCAGGCAAATGAAATCCCACTCCACGGAATCAAATGCTTTCTTGAAATCCAGGGCCATCACCACAGCAGGAGTGGGAAGCGATTTGGTGGCAAACATCAAATTGAGGAGAGAGTGGAGATGGTCTGAGCTGTACCTTCCTTTTACAAAGACAACTTGGGAAGGATGGATAAGTTTGGGGAATAAGGGGTTTAGCCTGATTGCCAGCAATTTAGGCAGGACCTTGCTCTCTGCATTCTGCAAGGAAAGTGGTCAGTATCTGGAGGCTTTTGGGGATCCTTGTCCTTTTTTGGAAATCCCATAATTATGGCTTCCCAGAAGGAGGGAGGAGGGAACCCCCTATCAGGGCTTCCTTATATACCTGACTAAGAATAGTGGAAATCGTATGATGCATCAGTTGACAGATTTCTAGCCAAAGCCATTCCCCCCGGGGCTTTGCCAATCTTAAGGGACAGCTGTGTGGATGTCACCTCGTCCGGTGTGTTGGGGGCATCCAAGGCTACAGATTGCTGGTCAGTTAGCGTAGGGAGGTTCAAACTTTAAAAAAAAAAAAAAGAAAAGAAAAAGGCAGCGCCTGTTGGGTTGGGAGCCCTTGATGAGGTATATAGCTTGACATAGAAATCTGCCATTATTGTGTTAATTGTTTCAGGGGTAGAGTGTGGTTAGCCATTGTTGTCGGCCAGGGCAGCAATATGCCTTTCCACCAGCAGCTTTCTCTGGTGGTACACTAAGATCTTGCCCACTTTTTCCCCCACTTCACAATATTTATGCTTTAACCAGAGTATGGAGATCTCCGCTTTCCTGGCAACCAGCTCATTTATCTGAAACTGAATGTCTGTGGCCCTGAGCCCATTTTGGGACTTAAGCCACGGAGTGGGGGAAGCTTTTAAGAGGTCTTCTGCATCCTTCTGTGCCAATTCTAGTTCTGCAAAGCGTTGTTCCCTTTTTCAGTGGCTGTGCACATAGCCCATTATCGCACCTCTGAGGGTGGTCTTGAAAGCCTCCAAAGTGTTGCCTGCCAAGGTGTCTATTATAGAGTTTTCGTTAAAGAAAATGTTAACTTCATTTTGCAACCATGGCTCAAAATCTGGGTCTCTCAGGAGCAGGGGTCTAGCCTCCACGAGAGGAAGTGATGGGATTGGGGGCCATGTGCAAAGGTAAGCAGAAAAAGAGATGTGCAAGAACAAGGGGACACAATTTAAAGATGGGGGGGCGGTTCCGGGGTAATGTGAGGAAGTATTTTTTCACAGAGAGGGTAGTGGATGCATGGAACAGCCTTCCTGAGGAGGTTGTGGGGTCTAAAACTGTGGGAGAATTCAAGAATGCATGGGGCAGACATAAGGCAATTCTTGTGGGGGGTAGGTAGGAAGAAATAGGCTATTGGTTAACTAGAATCTGCGGCCTATCATGTAGGGAGGGAAATGGGCAGACTAGGTGGGCCAAGCGGTCCTTATCTGCCATCAAAGTCTATGTTTCTATGTTTTTATGTAAGTTGGAATGGGGCATGGTTGAAGATAATTATTGGATGTATGGAAGTATCCATGACTTCCTTGGTGATTTCAGGAGAGGTCAGCCAAAAGTCGATGTGACTAAAAAAATCATGTACCAGGGAATGATAAGTATAGTCCCAGTCTCTTGGATGGAAGGCCCTCCATATGTTTGTAAGGGCCAATTCCTGTATAAGAAACTCCAGGGTTTCTGCTCCTCTGGGATGGGGCTCCACATTGAAAAGACTTCTGTCTATGAAGGGGTCCAATGTTAAGTTAAAATCCCCTCCTAGTAACACTGGAATATTGTTGGAGGCCATCTCCCCTATGTATTGGGCTAGGGTGTGAAACATTTCGGGGGAGTCTTGGTTTGATCCATACATGCTCCCCAGCAGCAGAGAGTCCTCTGGAGTATTCACCTGGGCTAGGACCCATCTATTTTCCTTATCCTTTGCCACTTTCTTAATCACCCACTGCAATTTTTTATGTAGAAGGATTGCCACCCCCCTTTTTCTTGTGGGGTTGGGGGTCCAGTCATTTTCAATATGTTCATCAATGACATGGGAGAAGGAATTCAGGGCAAGATGTGTTTCACTAGGGGTCACTGTTGCTCCTTTTACTTTTCTCTCTTTATATCAACAATTTGGATCAGCATAACTGAGGGCCAAAACTGACACCCGATTGCTGAGGACACAATTTTATATTGTGTTTGTGAGGGAGTAGAGGAAGCCAATGCCTTTCTAAGCCAATGTTTTGATGATGTTCAGTCATTTTGTTATGACAATGAGTTGATCTTAAACTCAGTAAAGATTCAATGATGTTATTTGGCCCTAATTAGCAAATTGGTAGTAGTTCCTTATTACAGATAACAAACAAAATGTTTAGTGCCGTATTGGTCCTAGTAAGAAAAAATGATTTGATCTCTTTTTTTTTTTTTTTTTTTAGAAGCCTAGAAGGACTTGTTGGTCTGAAAGCTAAAGCTCTTTGTTCTTTTTGTAACATCCTTGTTGGTCCAATAAAAGGTATCAAACCATTCATTCTGGATTTGTTATTACAGATAAAGAAGGCAAGAGGTACCAAGTTGCAGGTTATATTTAGTTCCATATATTTGGGAATCTGGTTAGACTCCATCTTGAAATGGAATGTGCATAAAGGCCACCTAATAAAATCCCAGGACCAAAAATCTGAGGTTTTTGTATAGAGCTATGAATTCACTTACAATTTATATGCAAAACAAAATAAGATTGTGACACCTCAAGTATATTTTCACCTCTTGGGCCTTGGGGATGTCTGGATTATTTATAGGGACATGCTGTTATGGTGATCTAAAAAAAAATAGTTGTCATATCTATTAAAATGGCTATAATTTTAAAGGCCCTAAGGAGCACTCACATGTGTATCAATTGTAGGTGTCTCGAATGGCTTCCTTTTGATGAACATAGGCTTTATAGCCTGAATGTTATGTTTTGTATGTATAACATGTCATGCACCTGAATATTTTCTAAACCTTTTAAATGGTGTAATAAGTTTGCTACATGTCTACTAGTAGCTTGGCAATCAAAGTAATTTGTTTAAAAACAAGGTGTGGGAAGGCAGTTTGTTTCTTACAGGCACATATTGTATTTCTAGCATGGGCTTGCCTTGAACGTCAGGCCATTCACAAGCATTTTTGCATCATCTAACACATTTAGAAAATGGCTTCCTGCTTGCCTAGTAACTGATCACAAATGCTGCATTGTTTGCAATGGAATTACATAAAGATTATTTTAATAATTTCATACTTGTAATACAATAGTATTCTGTTCAGTTTTATTATAGTGTGTGCAAGTATGTTAAGTTGGAATGCATCAATTACAGTACATGATCCATAGTAATAAGACATGTGGGACCCATTTGTAAATGAGACTTGACTCCTGAAATCTTTGAACCCTGATATTCTAAAAGAAAATGTGGAATCACCAGAATTGTTCTGTTTTTCACAAAATGTTGTACCAATTGGTGAAATTCTCCATTTTTCACATTTTTTTGTTAGATGACATGTCCTATTCTACCACAGGCAGAATTGCACAGAAATCCAACATAAGCAGAATTTTATAGTTCCTACAACACTGGCTAGGTCTCATGACTATATAAGGATCCCAGTTCTTAACTGATGCTGTGATGAACTAGGTTACTCTGGGAAATGACTGTATTTGCTTTGAATTTCTGAAAACACTAATGACAAAGTGGGGGACCCTTTCTGAGAATTTCTTCCTCATCTGGTTGCACTTTTACAGTGCAGTACATGAACAGTTGGGGAGCTTTTCTAAATTAAATTTAAAACGGCAGGTCTAGGAATGTTGTACCTCTGCAGACTGTGAGCTTTGCTGAAAAAGAGGTGGGTCTGTCATAAACGTAATGACCAAGAATATGAATGTGGCATATGAGGGGAGTAAACATTTTCCAGCATCCAACAGTTTGCATTCTGTATGGCAGTAAAATGGCAAAGAGATGTCTGAGAAGGAGAGTTCCTGTACCACTGTAATTTCAGCATTTTTCTTTTCTTTTTGTGATGGTGTGTGTCCATGAAGTTTATTCTTCTTTGGAGGGGTTCTTTGGTTTCCCATGCATAGGCCATATTGAAGAACAACAGTATTCACACTGGATGTAATAAAACAAGATTCTGTGACTTGCATGTCAAATTCACTGCATCTAGAGTTGCTTGTGTTTTTTTTTTTGTTTGTTGTTTTTGTTTTTTGTTTGAAGTCTGCCATGGAAATATAACATATTTTAAATCCGCTACGGAAATATGTTAACATATTTTGCATTTAGGGTTATTCCAGGATTAAATGCCTCCTGCTGCTGTGCTGCTATGATCAGGTGTAAATTTGTCCATGACAGTCTGATTGGGTATCTCAGATGGTTGTATGAAAGAAATTAAAGGTGACTCTTGGAAAATACATTTCAAGGTATCCTCTTTTCTGAATATTGATTGTACTGTAGGCCTTTGATCAATTATTGCAGAGGCTCTAGACCCAGATTAAAAGGATCTCAGGCCTGCAAAACAAGAGTTCCAACCTAATCTCATGAGAGAGGCACAGTATACTAACTGAGATCATAAGCAAGTTACTTCACCTTCCTGAACATCAATGCTCCAAGCTGTCAGACTGGGTAGAAGCTGAACATGACTGCAAATCAAATACTGCATATTATTTTCTACCACTAATTTTGCTGAATAGGAAGCCTGGCTTGCCCACTACTCCCCAGACATACTTGGCCTCACAGAGACCTGGCTCAGACCTTCAATACCAGACTCCCTATGTGCACTAAAAGGTTACAAATTCTTGAGGGCTGATCGTTCAACATCTAAATGTGGGGATGGCATTATGCTGTACTTTAAAGAGCATCTGTCAATTAACCTGTCTCCAGAACAACCTCTGAATGGCTGTGAGTTACTGCACACCATGCTTCTTCTGGGAAACACCAAAAAACTGAGCATTGTCTGCAGTTACAACCTTCCAAAGAACAGATTGAAAGGATTGACCAAGGTCATTCAATACCTTGCATTGCTGAAGAGGAAGTTAGAATTACTCCTTATCGGGGATTTTAACCTTGAATGGCTTGGGTGCAATATTAGTTCATTGGAGGAAGTCTTAGGCAAGCTCCATCTCTCTCAAATCAAATCAAATCAAATCAAAATTTATTTATAAAGCGCTTTTCAAAAAATCAAAGCGCTAATACAAACAGAGATAAAACATCAACATGATAAATAAAGACATAAAACAATAAAATATTCATAAAATAAACTAATCATATGCCAGCATAAATAAATAACTTTTCAGGGATCTCTTGAATACTTCCACGGACTGGCACTCTCTAACCTGACGAGGTAGAGAATTCCACAGGTTAGGGGCCATAAAAGAAAAAGCCCTAGCCCCAGAAGATTTATAATAAACCCTGGGAATCTCTAACAATCCCTCGCCAGTGGAGCGGAGTGGGCGGAGAGGACGATAAGGGCAAAGGAGATCTTGCAGGTAGCCTGGTCCCTGGCTCAAATGCTAACAAGTCTTACCAGAATTGCACCCAGTAATAACCATCAATCCTCAAACAGGAAGGATAGGATAACAAATGCCGGGACGCTGCTCGATGAGATCAGTGACCATGTACCTGTCTTGTATATGGAGTGCTCACTCTTCTAAACTTCCTTGCAAAGAAATCCTGTTCCAAGACTTCTCTAGCCTAGAATATGGATCCCTTGCTCTGGCTGCCCAACTCATTGACTGGTCCCCACTCTGTCATACCATTGATGTAGATTAAGCATTTAACTTCCTACATACCACCCTTCTTAACCTCCAAGATGCATTTGTTCCCATCAGGAAACAGCATATCAGAGACTCCCTGACCAGATGGATAAACAGTCAACTACTTACACTAATGAAAATGAGGGATAAAGCATGATCCAATGCTAAGTGTACTCAGGATCACTCAGACTGGACTGCATACAGACAGTTCAGGAAGGAATGCAAGAAAGCTATCCGCAATGCTAAAAGTGCTTATTACCAGCAGCTTCTTCATTTATTTACTCATGACCCCTTGAGGTTTTTGGAACCACATGAAATCCTGCATGGGACAAGGTGCTAATTCATCTATAAGCAACTGCAATAACTTGGTTACCATTGCTAATGCCCTAAATGCTTACTTCTCATACCTATCCCATTTCTCTTGTCAGTTTGATCATGATTCAACCTCTCCCACGGACTCCCTGTACCCAAGCTCCCCATGCCTCAATCTCAAGCCAGTCACCAAGAAGGAAGTTTTTCAACTTCTCTGATCCACCCCTGACTGGCTCTGCTGACTCAGATGGGATCCCACCAAGGTTTCTTAAGCTGGCTGCCCCCTCATAGCAGCCCCCATCACAAGACTGTTCAATCTGTCCCTTGCCTCAGGGTCTGTGCCTGCATTTCAGAAGACAGTTCAGGTCATTTCCATGTACAAAACAGTTGGCACCAGATGTATGGATAATTATCAGCCCATTGCAACTCTCTCCACCTTCAAGAAACTTCTCAAATTGTTGACTCTTGGGTTACAGGCTTAAAACTGACTGACATCAGAACAGCTATGGATAAGGGGATGCTCACGGGAGTGATATTCAAAGACTTAACCAAGGCATTCGACCTGGTAGATCACACCTTGCTGTTACTGTTTGATTTGTGTTTCATGTGTCCTGAGCTGTCTTGCTTCAAAAGGTACCTGTCTGGTATATGGCAATTTGTCAAAGTAAGTGGTGCCAAATCTGGTTTTGCCTCCATCGAGGTTGGAGTTCTCCAGGGGTCCATTATTGAGCTGCTACTGTTCTCTCTATTTGTCAACAACCTGCCCTAATCTCTTAGCTCCTGTGAAGCCCTTCTGTATGCAGATCACATGGTCCTCTACACCAGTGCTGCCAACATTACTGACATTGGCAACAAATTCAGTCTGGATTTTGTCACCATCCAGTCATGGATATCTTGCATCAAGCTCCTTCTCAATGTGAAAAAAATAGTTACTATGCTCTTTGGCTCAGCACCCAGACTCAGAGCTGCCCTTCTATGTTTACTATAAGGGGCCTGGAGGCTCCTCTCTTGACATGGTGGACACTTTCAAGTATCTGGGCATCACTCTCAATCCATCTCTTGACTTCAACCATCCTATTTCAACTGTATGTAAATCTGTCCACATTAAGCTTGGCATTGCATATAAGACTTGCCCCAATCTTTCCTCTGCTGTGAGACTTGCCATTGCTCAGGGTGTACTAAGGCCTAGTCTTGCATAAGGTTTCTTATACATGAATGCAAATAAAGCTGTTCTAAGCAAATGGGAGACCTGTTATAACAGCATCTGTCATTTTGCTCTATCTATACCAAGGTGCATCCACTGCTGTGTGCTCTATGCTGACCTTGGCTGGCTCTCCCCTCCCTCATACTGGACATATGCCACTGGTTGCACCATAGACAAAATAATCAGAAGACCTTCTTGGGTCTATCCCTTGCTGGTTCAAACTTTCCTTACCAACCTACTCCCTGTGCTCAATGAACAACTAGTAGAAAAAATGCTGGACCCTCACTATAAATATCTCTGTCATTTATTTTTAACCCAAGATAGAGAACATTATTTATTTAGTTTGTTTTTATTGACTGGGTAAGTGCACTAAACAACAACATTGTCTATTTTCAGGCATGACCTGGGAGAGTAAGAGACAAAACCAGCATATTATAGCGGGAGTTCCAGACAGCATACAGCACAGAAAACAGTGGGGTACACAATAAACACATAGTAAACAATCAATATACACAGAGTACCAGACATTCAACAGGCAATCATCACTGTAAGGGAAAAAATAAACACATGTAAGTACAGAGGGCACCATGAAACAGAGTGGGAAGAATTACTCAGAGGAAAAATAGAGGAGTCAAAGGTAAGTGGACAGCAGCTTGGTTCTCAGAACAGTGACACATGACAAATTTGTAATGCTAAAATGCACTTTATAATTGCTGTTCTATCTCTGAATTGATTATGTGGTAGTATATATGTATTATGGAAATGTCTGATATTTTAAAAATATTGTTTTTAACATATATTGGTTGTCTTTTTATATTGTAATTATATTATGTTTTATTGTTCTGGCCCCAGAGGATTTCAAGCATACCCTTGGGTTCTCTAGCAACTCCTTGTCGGCTGAGCAGAGCAATCGCCCAGGGCAGTAAGGGACCAGAAGTTCTTTCAGATAGTCCGGGCCCAGTCCATGCAGGGCTTTAAAAGTCAGAAGACAGACTTTAAAGGTGATCTGCCACTGAACTGGCAGCCAGTGCAGTCCATGAAGCACCAGCGAAATATGACAGGACTGAGATGATCCTGTCAAAAACTGGGCTGCTGCATTCTGCATCAGCTGCAGGTGATGGATTTCCACCCCAGGTAGCCCTAGGTACAGGGAGTTGCAATAGTCCAAAGGCATGGATCAGAATAGGAAGGTCGCTGGATGGAACAAGGTGCTTAATCCTGGAGATATTCCTCAGATGGTAGAATGAGGGTTTTATGACAGCCAACACCTGCAAATGTAGGGTCAGTACTTCATCAAAAATTACCCCAGGTTTTGCCCCCATTTATAGGTTAGGAGTGGCACACCCCTGAGAAATTCAGAGGGTGAAACCCCACCCACCCACCCCGTCCAGTGACCCAGATCTGCAACAATACCTCAGGCTTATCAGAGTTCAAGTTCAACCAACTGGCATCCATCCACTCCTGGATTTCAGTGATGTAGCTATTAAAGACCGAGATAGCTCCATCCTGGTCGGGTGCAAAAGAAAGGTAGAGCTGGGCATCATCAGCATAGCAGTGAAACCTCAGCCTATACCAACTTACAATGTCTCCGAGGGGCAACATATAAACTGTGAACAACATAGGGGACAACACTGAGCCCTGAGGGGACCCCACATGATAGAGAAACTGGGTCCGAGGAATAAACCCCGGACACCACTCTCTGAGATCTTTCCATGAGGAACAATGTAAGCCACCCAAGGACTGTACCCGACAGTCTGCAGATGAACCTCAGATTATCAAGCAGAACCCCATGGCACACAGTGTCAAACACTGATGAGAGATCCAGGAGGACCAGAATGGAATGGTGACTCCTATCTCTAGCCATCAGGAGATCATTGAGCACCCGATCCAGCGCTGTATCAGTACTGTGCTTCTTTTGAAATCCAGACTGGAGAGGTTCATAGATGTCATGGATGGTCAAATGGTCCTCCAGCTGAGTGGCCACTACTTTCTAAATCACCTTCCCTAAAATGGGAAAGTTAGTGATTGGTCTGTAGTTTGCAAGGCAGTCTGGGTCCAAAGAAGCTTTCTTCAAGAGTGGTGTCACCACCGCCTCTTTCAGTGAGCCTGTCTCCAAGGAGCACCAGACTATCCATGCTAGGACCAGACAGATTGAATCAATGCAACCCAAAATTGGGGAAGTAGGTCCCATATCCAAACTACAACATGTAGGGCGCACACTCTGGATGATCGGCATGACATCCATGAATGCCGGTTGGGCAAAGGTACTCCAGGAAAGTCAGCGGTCAGTGACCCCACATGGATCCACAGCAACACCCATAGAGTGTGCTGGATGGAGCACCACCCTGATGTCATCCACCTTGGTCACAAAAAAATTGAGCAAGTTCATTGCACTCTTCTTGCGAAAAAGCTTTCTGGACTTGTAGACAGGCTGGGTTATAAAGTCTATCCACAGTTCGGAACAGCTGAGCTCGTTGATTTTTGAACAGCTGCATTCTCCCCAGACAAGAACTCTGCCTTCTAACGGGTGATTGCAGATTGATAGACTTGATAATGGTCCATCAGTCTAAGGTGGTTGGCATCAGAAGCTCTAACCTTCTTCCTAGTCTCTCTCAAACTCCCATCAAACCATGGGGATTGAGGGCAAAGAGAGAGAGGATGGACACAGACAGGAGCAATGACATCCAGAGCCACTGCAATGGCTGAATTATAAGCCATCGTGAGGGTCTCCAGGTCATTCTTTGCCTCTGGGAGGGAGGAGAACTCTAGGGCCACCATTAGGCCTTGAGAATTTATATCTCGCAAAGGACGTTACAGAGTCATCTCCACAGAGGTAGGCCTACATAGGGGGATGCTAAAACTAAACCCCACAGTGTAGTGATCAGACTATCCAACTAGTTCCACACCCAAGTTGGAGCCCTTAATCCCCAGAAGGAAGACTGAAGAGTGACCGTGACTATGAGTAGTAGTGGTAACTACCTGTGTAAGGCCCAGAGGTGTCATCAACTGGAGGAAGTGCTGACCAAATTGCGAGAGTTTGTCGACCCAGATGTTGAAGTTGCCCAGGACCATGAGCCTGGGTGACTCAAACGCGATGTCAATGATGAAGTCCACAACTTCCTGAAGGAATCGTTTCTTGTCTCCTGGTGGATGGTAGACTAGGGCGATCCTACAGCCTACACCTGCTACTACGGTACACTGAAATGACTTGGTCTCCCCAACTGGTACGTTCATGAGGTTAAGTTCCATCTTAAAACAGAATGCTACCCACCCCCACTGATTCAATCTTGGGTGGTGTATCACAGAGCACCCAGCTGGAACTGCAGCCTCCACTATGGGGCCAGAGTTCTCATCCAGCCAGGTCTCGGTGATGCAAGCCAGGTTCACCAATTTTTAAGAAGATCTGCAATAAATGCAGTCTTGGTTTTTAATGGACCTAGCATTACATAACATCCCCCCAGTTGGATGAACCTCTCAGGCCACCCGGACTATCTGCCTACCACCATTTGGAGTGCCCTTGGGTGTGGAAACCAGACATGATGGTCCATGATCTGGGTTCCATTTTTCCCCAGGGCATTTCCTGGATCTCACTGTCCCAATGCGGTGGCACCCCTCTTTCATCCTCTGCTGTTCACACACCCCCACGCCCCCCTCCCACCTCTCCACACAATACTCAGTACCCTACAGTGCAGGTACATTATAAGCTGGAGTGGGGGGAAAGAGAAGGGGCAGAGATTGTGAAGGGCAGAGGATGAGTAGCACACAACCGTAGGGGCAGGGCTCCAACACATTTTAGTAATCCAGACAATACTCCACTACTATCCAACTGTATATCACAAAATCAAACTCTAAAGAAATATAAAGTAAATGAAAATAACATACAAAATCTTACCAAAAAACAATATCTTTAAATTTACTCCCCCAAATAAATAAATAACACAAAATCACCTCTCTCTCCTAGGATGAAGTGAGAATTTGGAAGAAAGTTCTCTGCATTTTTGTAGCACTAGACACATAGAACAAACTCCTTCTCCAGATAAAGAATGCTTCTAGCTTGCAAACGGTCCAGTTTAGTCTTTCCAGCCACCTTAGAACTCCCTGTATTTGTTTTAGTCCAGACTCCCCTTCTACTAGACTATGATCATGTGTATAACAATGATCATGTTCCTGGTTTACTGTGACCACACCATGTTACATTGTTTTGATTACTGTTTGGATGTATTTGCCTCTACAGTCTTTTTTCCTGTGTATGTTTTCTCCCCATGTCACAATTCCTGCTGGACCATGTTGCCCTTTTGACTGTGGATATACTCCTTGGGACGCCTATAAAAATTGGATGCTGCCTCTCATTGAGTTATCTCGGTTGCAGTAATTTCAAATAAATTCATGAATGAATAAATGTCAAATTTCAGTAAACCATATGAATTTAAGTGACAAGCCTAACTAGCTTTAAATTTGTCAACTTTTTCTTGGCAGTACTAATTAATCTAGGGTAGAAGTGGGGGGGAAAACAGGGAGATTTCTAGTTTTTAGTTTTGAATTCAAGTCTGTCTTCCCTTCCTCTGCATCATCTTTAAGAATACACTCCCCCCACTAGTTTTAACCAAGCCTTTCCCATTATGGGGCAAAATTCCAATGTCAAGTGCCCCCCCTTCATGACCCTGTCATAGCACATCTGGCTTTATGCCAGTCTACCTCACATGTTTAATATTAATCCCCTTCCCTCATCCTACTCATTAAGAAAAAGGAAAGGGTCATTTTTTACAGCACCTTGCATACACAATATATCTCAAAGTATACTTTCATATTCATTCTACTCCAAAATGCTTTACAGTCCAGAAGGAGGAGAATGTCTGCCATCAGGTGTATAAAATTTAAACAGTGGACAGATAACAGGCAAAGGGCTCTTAAGGTGGTTACATGAGTAGTTCAATGTCATCAACAGGAAATACCAGCATTAAGCTGTTTTTAAAGAAAGATCAGAACCGTTCTGTGAAGTCTAGTTCATCTTATTTATACATCAAAAGAGGTAAAAAAAAAATATATACATACAGCGCAATCCTAGGAGCAGGGAACTAATAAAAGCAGGCTAACCACCTCCAATTAGTTTCACACACCATCTATCCTTTTTCAAGTATCCCAGTGATGAGTTCTGCTGTACATATGCATTTTTGAAGACTGTAACAAGCAATAGGAGTTTATCAAATAAGAGACTGATGAGCTACTATTACTGGCCATATGACTCATGTGAGTCGAGGGAGAAGGGGCAATCTAAAGAATGAAAAAGGTATAGGTCAAAATTTTCACCACTATCCTGCACTGCTGCTTTAACCTTCCTTCCCCACTCACATGCTTGTACTTCTTGGGTAAAAGCCATTGAATAATCTTGCCCCTTTCTCAGTTGCCAGTAGTTGATTGGGGTGATGGACAGTAAAGTTCAGTATTCCTTTACATTTTCGGGGGGGGGGTGGATGGACAGTAAAGCTTAGTATTCCTTTACATTTTCGGGGGGTGGGGGTGGCAGCTAAGTCTGGTTCCCCTCTTTCCACTGCAGTATGCCACTGTGATAGTAGTTAGGCAGCTTGCTGACAAGTTCCACACAGTACACACGAATTCTTACAGGTAGTATCATAGGTATGTTGCAAGCTTAGAGAGGCAATAACGCCCATACTAAATGGTCATTCTTTTCCTCAAAGAATGCATCCACCAACATTACTATTGAAACAGTAAATCTATACTTTAGTTTTGAATTCCTTGATGTTCTTACTTCCTACTACATCCTCTGGCAGGCCATTTCAGAAAGACACCACCCTCCGGGAAAACCACATCACCGTTTTTGGTTTTGCTTATTTCCCCACTTAAGTTGTAATAAGTGAAATCACTCACTGAGCTATCAATCAATGGGCACGTACTGTATACAGTACACACTCCATTGACAGCTCAGATGGTGGCCAGCCATGGCAAAGAAAGGAGGGCTGTGCCAGTCATTGGCTCGGTTTTGGGATGGGGGAGTGAGGGGTTGGGGCGGTACCTGCAAGGGTGGGGGGGGTTGGTGGGTCAACTAAGCTACCATGGCCATTTCTTTCTCTTACAACCACCAGATCAGAGATGAGGGGAGCAGTAGCTGCTAGGGGGGATATTTGTTGTGTTCTCATAGGGATGGTGATTGGGGAAGCGGGCTCCACTAGACCACCAGGGCTATGTTTTACATGACTATATAGGGGATTGGGATGGGAGGAGAACCTCTGGACACCAGAGGACATTCAGTGTTATATCAGGTGGATGATCAAGTGGGGGGACGGGCCCCTAGACCACCAGGGAATCTTGTTTCAGTATAACTGGGGTGAGGGATCTGGTGAGGGGAGCGACAGCTAGACTACCAGGGATGTATCATTTTTTTTTTTTTTTTTTTTTTTTTTAACTGGGCTGGCATCAGTGATCATGGGTGGGGAGCACTGGCTAACAGGGTGTAAGTTTGTCTTTTTCAGGCCGATGACTGGCAGGGAACATGGGAAGACCACTAGACCACCAGAGACATCATTTTTCTTATCATAGTAATGGTGATTGGGGATGGGGAGGGACCACTAGACCACCAGGGCATTTCTTCATTTAATATTAAGCTGGCGAATGGTGAGGGGAGAGAAACTGGACCACCAGGGACTTTCTAATTTATATACTGGGCCAGCAATTGATGGGGGAGGGAGGGAATACTAGCCCACTAGGGAGACAGCCTTTTTAATTTCTCAGGTAGGCAATCAGTGATTGGGGGGGCACCACAGTACCTCCACCAGCTACTAGGGTTGAATGAGATACCGCCAGGTCTCTGGCTGTATTGGCTTCATGCAACGGCAGCAATTGCTTCATGCAAGGGGACCATGCAGGAGGCCCTTGATAGGACAAATGCTTTGTGAATCAGGCAGCACCAATATTCACATCCCCTCCCCATCATTTGCATTGCTGCCCCCTCTAGACTTTGCTCTGGTGCAAATCCAGTTTGCATGCACAAACTAGGCATTTGTGAATACCAGCTTGGTGCAAAACATAGGAACAAAGGAATTGTGTAGCCAGATGGGGACCACATGATCCATCTAGTCTGCCAGTGTTCCTGCCCCTTCCCTATTTTGACAGCACCCTGATGTGTCCACAATGTCTGCCCCATGTGAGTTTGAACTCTCATACTGTCTTGGATTCCACCACCTTCTGAGGTAGGCTGTTTCATGGGTCAATGACCCTTTCTGTAAAGTACTTCCTGAGGTTGCTTTTCAACCTGCTTCCCACCAGACACAAGTTGTGCCCCCTTTTACATGCATCCCTTTTTTGCTAGAAGAGGTTTCCTGCTTGTGTTGTGTTGATTCCCTTAACGTACTTAAAAGTTTCAATCATGTCCCCTATGTTTCTTCTCTGCTCAAGGGTGTACAGATTGTTACCTATGTTTTGCCTCATATGGCTCACAATGCAGTCCATGCACCATCTTTGTAGCCCTTTTCTGTACTGTCTCCAGGCAATCTGTCTTTTTTGAGGTGTGGCCTCCAAAACTGACCACAGTACTCTAAATGTGGCTTCACCAAGGACCTGTAGAGAGGAATGATGACCTCACTCTTTCTACTTGTAATTCCCCTACCAATGCATCTAAGGATGACACTTGCCCTCTGTGCTGCCTTTTCACACTTGTTTTCAACCTTTAAGTAATCTGTGATGACTAATCTGAGGTCACTCTCTGTCTTTGTCTCCTCTAACTAAAGATGTTGTGAAATAAAATTTTCACTGGTGAAACTGCTGCAAAATTGGCAACTTCACCGTGGTAATTTTTCTCAATTTCACCAGCAGTTTCACCCTGCCCCCCCTGCAAAGGGGCATCTGTATATCTGTATCTCTCTTGTGTCTAGTGGCCCCCTTCCTGGCCAATCACTGCTAGTAATTCAATAAAGCTCCTCCCCCCAACCAGTTACCCTCATGCCTTCTAAAAAAAAAAAATCCTCACTCCCTGGTGTCTAGTGGACCCCCCATCCTCCAATAATTCACACAACTCCCACCTGGCTCCCTCCCAGTACACCAGTCAGGCCACTGGCACAGCCCTTCACTCACCTCCACAGCAGGCAGCCCGATGGAGTACTCCATGAATGAGCATGTGCTTGTACAAGCATGTGCTTATTCATTCAGAAGTGCTCAGTTGGGCTGCTAGCCATGAGGTGAGTGGAGGCTAATGCCAGTGTGGCGAAGGATTGAGGGAGGAGCTTTATTCAATTTTGGCCAGTGATCGGCCAAGGGGAGACCACTAGATACCTGGGAGAAATAATTTTTCAAAACAATTTGGGCTGGTGAGCAGATTGGGGGGGTGAACTAGACACCAGGGAGCTTCCAAATCAGAAGCAAATAGCAAACTTTTGCTCATGAGTGGTGAAATTTCACCCACGAGCAATGAATTTCACTGTCTCAAGGGCAACATTTCACTCACTCCATAGGCAAAATTTCATGAAATGCATGACTTCTGCAAAATATTTTGCTGGGCAAAATTTTTTAATTTTGCACAACACTACCTCTAACTGATGCCTTCCCAGTGTGTACTTTATCCCTGGGTTTCTTTTTCCTATATGCAGAACCTTGCACTTCTTGGCATTAAACTTCAACTGCCAATCCCTAGACCATTCCTTGATTTTTTTCAGGTCAACTTCCATACCTTTCACTCCTTCCTGTGTGTCTACTCTGTTGCAGAGTTTTGTCATCTGCAAATGGGCAAACCTTCCCCTTCAAGTCATTTGCAATATCCCTGATAAATATGTAAAGGATAGGTACCAGCACAGACGCCTGTGGAACACCACTGGTCACTTGTCTTCATTTGATAATGATCTATTGACAAGCACACTCTGTATCCTATCTTGCAGACAGTTGGTGATTCAGTTCACTGTCTTATGACTTACTCCTGTATACTCTAATTTGTTAGCTAGCCTTCTGTGGGGGACAGTGGCAAAGGCTTTGAAGTCCAGGTACACAGTGACCACTGCTCCTCCCTCGTCAACTGCTCTTGTGATCCAGTTGAAAAGTCTGTCATATTGGTTTGACAAGAGCATCCTGCTGTGAAGCCATGTTGCCTGGGGTCAATCTTTATGTTGTCCTCCAGGTACTTCACTATCCTCTCTTTTAGCAATGACTCCATAATTTTTCCTACCACCGGGGTCAAACTGATCAGTTAGTAGTTTCCTGCCTCTTCCCTGCTTCCACTCTTGTGCAAAGGTAAAACCCTTTTTTGGCTGTACACACTGGGTCTGTGATTGGGCAACGTTTTGTGAATCTGGCCCCAGTTGTTTAAAATCACTTCTGTTGTGATTACAATAAACTATTATGCAGCATGCAGTGCTCCCTGACCATACGAAACAATAGGTGTTCTAAAACAGCTGCAGATACTGATGAAAACCTGGTCCATGCCATATTAAAAGGAACACTTTATTTCAGATGTGAAAAAAGTACTAAAGCAGACTCAAACCTTAGAAAGAAGGGCATCATACAAGTGAGGAGATAAGGTGCAATCTAAAGCAATCTAAAATGGAATAATAAAAAAAAAAAAGTCAACATTTTTACCGCTATCCTGCACTTCTGCTTTAAAAGAAATGCACTACTGCTTTAAAGAGCTCCTGACACAGTTGAGGTAACATTGAAAAAATGTAACATTCAGGCATAAATGCAGCTTATATTTCATATTTTATTCTATAATTCTCACCCTTATTTCCTTATTATTATGGGTATTTGCAGGACTATAGTATCTCTGCCCTTTTACCTCTGGCTGCCTTTCTACACTTTACATCATAATTATGTTTAGGACATTAAAATATGTTGCTGTGGAGATAATTATGGTGTCATAAACAGGATCCTGAAGTCATGTGTAGAGAAGCAGACAGAGCAGATATAGTCTAGGGGACAGGGATCTTGTTTTCATGCAGCTGCTTTCAGTAATGGAGAAAATGGTGAATTAATTACAGAAAATATATGAAGTAGTAAAGAAAATGGGATGGAGTTGAATATAAATCTTACTTTTTTCAATCTTTTCCTAATGTTGTCATGGGTTCTATAAAATAAACTTTTTTTTTTTTCAGGCAAAAAACAGAGTTGTTTTAAAGCCAAACTGGAACGATTTTGTTCAGACTGTTCCTGCCAAGCCAACCAAGTTTGGGGTGGCTCTGTGTAATCGGAACCAGGTCTGCACACTCTTACTCTACAGAGCCTGAAAAAGAGTTCCAGCAGTTAAGCGGGGGAAGACTTGCAGCTAGGGATGTTGTAAATTTTACATTGGAAGTGAATTGTTAGCAAAGTGCCAAACTTTGAGCTACAGTACACTTGCACTTAACCAACAATTTGCAGGGCAAAGTATTTATTTTTTGGAAAGGTTCTAAATTCTTCAGTTCCCATTCCCCACCATTTCATAGAACAGGTACTGGGGAGTTGCAATTCATCAACAGTATTGGAAATGTGCCAGGGGAGCTCTTCTTAGAGAGGAGGGAGCAGGCAAATCTATGTGAGTGGGGTTGGAAACCTATTTTAGGGCAGAGATGAGCAGCAGGGGAGCTGTCAGGAAATAGTTGGCAGGGGAGCTAGAAGTTGGGGAAGGGACCGATAATTGAGGGAGGGGCAGGGGATGTTTGTAGAAAGGGAGTCATGGGATTGAGAGACAGGAAGCTGAATGGCAAAGGCAGAGGGGGGAGCTGGTTCTTGGGAAGGACAGATAATGGAGAGAGTGGTCAAGGTTATGGGGTGTTCTGGTGGGGACAAGGAAGCTGTCAATGGAAGGAGAGGACTTTGTTCAGTAAATGTGTTGTATTTGTATCCCTTCAGGTTAATGCATTAGTAGCCATTTTGACTCCGATTAGTTTGTTTAGCTTTGCTACAGCAGGTCAGGGGTTAAAATTGGCAGAAACACCCCCTCTTACAAAACTGTATGAAAATGCTGCATTTGTCTTCTTTGTTCATGTAATACTATCGGAGAACTCCAACAAGTAGAGATGACAGTTCCCCTGCCTACACATCTAGAGGTGAGAGTTCCCCACCCAATGAAACATTTCCAGTTTAATCGCTGCTACTGCTGACATTTGCGTTTCAGAGTGTGTGTGTGTGTGTGTGTGTTTTGGCACCATGACCACATCCGATAAGACGCAGTAAAACAGAGGGGGGAGGAGGAGGAGGAAGAATAGAGGGAGGGGGAGGTCAGGTTCCCGTGATGACGTCCGCGTGACAGGGACACAAATCTCTTCCAGTACTCTTCCGAGTCTTTAAAAGCTAAGCAGGGCAAAGAAGCAGCGATCAGTCTGCAAGGAGCGGCAGTCAGCACTACAAGAGGGACAGCTCCCCATAGTTTCGCACACCGTTCTTCCTCGCGCAGTGTACCAGCAACATGAGAAGCACAGAGAAGTAGACACGGGGGAACAGTAGCCTGTTGTGATATCTGCGTCGTATGCACCATCTGTCTAAGGTATTACATTTTGTTTTGTCAATATACTTGGATACACAATTTTAAGATAGAATGTTGTAATTATGAAAATGTTTACAAATGAAAGTGCCTTGGTTTCATTGCCTAATATTGAGGGGCTGGATTTTAAAATCCTTTAATATTACCGATTTTTAATCAAGCAAGTTAATAATGGTCGTATTTAGTCTGTATGTCAGTTGTATTGTATGGAATCATCCTCATCCTCCTCCTCTTTGTCGAAGTTGTGAAAACGTAACTGACAGTTGTCAGACAGATTCGGAAAAACGTGCATATATTTGCAGGTACCAAATAAATACATTTGCACGCACGGTAAATGATTGAAGGCAGTTTCTTAAGGCATTTCATGTTCGCCCTTTCTGGCTTGACCAAACTGGGCGGTGCATAGAGGGTCAGTTTCTTCCGGAAGAAACAATGTACACCCATGAAACAGCAAATGCAATTTTCTGGGCTGGGTAAATAACATTTCAGTTATAATGGGTCTATGCTTTTCAGAATGAATCCTGGTCCACAGACACCAGAATTCCAGTCTGCACAGTTCTGAAGCAGTTCATTCAGATGAGTTATTGAACAGTGCATGCACTGCAATCCCAGCAGCCAGTCGAATATTTCTATACAATGTATAGAATAACCATTATCTACTTGCAAAACAATCAAACGGCACGATAATGATGCAGTATACAGCACGATTGCACTATTGGGAAGTTAATATGGAACTAGAATTATTGCTCTAGTACAATCATATGTCCCATTCCTTTTATGTGGTGCTGAGAAAAAAAATATCTTTTCAATTGCATTTTTTTTTTGTTTAATTTATTATTTCCATTGGAATTTGTATAGTTTTCTGCTTTCACAGTGGGCTTTGTTAAGCAAAACTTGTAAGGATTGTGTGAAATAACAATCCTACAACTTTGTTATATATACCCCTATAGTTATGTTGTAAGTGTCCTTTCTAAAACTAGAGAAGTTCTTGTTATAAACATCAGATTCTCAAAATGTATTTACAAAAAGGTGGTGATTTTAAATATTTCATGATGGAATTAAATCGCCTGTTGCAAATACTGTAGTACTTGAGCTTAAAGGCATATCATGACCTAAACATGTTCGTCTTTTGGATATCAAAGACTGAAATCTGGATTGTACTGGTTCACACACTTGGGCAAGATAATCAAAACATGTTTACACTAAATAGTGAACCCACAGGGACTCAGAACTGGAAATAGCAATTTCATGTTTGAGGCAGCTGCTCTTGTGCTGTAGTAATGAGACACCACAATGGCCTTACCATCTGTTGAACAACCATATTGTAACCATGAAACTATACAGCAATAGCAAATATCTGTTGAAAAAAATGTGCAAAGCAGTAAGCTATTGCTGTCTTAAATATGCATAGAATCACATTTTTGCACATTCTGGTATTATATACAGTTACATATTCATCATCATGATCGGATTTGGATGTGAAAAATGTGAATAAATAAAGTATTAAAACACGTTTTTAGAGCTGTATGCTTGAATGTTGACTGATGGGTGTATTGTGCAAAAGGGTATTTCTGGATAATTTAAACAAATCATTAGTGGTTGTTCTTTTTGTCTTTTTTTTGCTTTGTGATTGCATTTGTTTTTGCCAGATAACCACATTTTAAGGTGTTGAAAAGCATGGCTTGTAATGCCTTTGTTGCCCAAGTAAACTGTATTGAACATCCAAAGTTATAGTTAAGAACCCAGGCTGCTCCTCTTACTGTAGTTACAGTAGGATCTTTACTGATCACAGATCATGCAGATCTGTATTAATTTTAAAGGAAAAGTTTGACATTTTTAATCTAGGTTCTGTTTCACTTCTGCAAACAAATTATGCAATTCGTTTACTAGAAGTCCCATGTTTTCAGTTGCTCATTTACAGAAAGAAAATATATAACTTTTATATATAGCATTTTAATGATTACTGGTTTAAAAACTGGTAGTGTCAGTGGCTCAGCAGGTAGCACTCTTGCTTCTGAGGCCAGATGATCAGAAGCTTGTGAGTTCTAGCCCCACACTGGGAACTTGGGGCAGTGTCAGTGGTTTAGCAGGTAGCACACTCACCTCTGAGGCTGGAAGATTGGAAGGTTATGGGTCGTAGCCACACACTGGAAACTTGAGATGAATCCCAAAACTCACACTGTAGTGCATCATTGTGTGTGTGTGTGTGTGTGTGTGGGGGGTGCACTTCTGAGATGCCAACTTTTAGATGAAACGTTAAACCAAGGTCCCATCTGCCTGTTCTAGTGGTGGTTGAGATGGATGTTAAAGATCCCATGGCACTTCTCAAAAGTAGTGGGGGGATTTTCCCAGTGTCCTTGCCAAATTTCCCGCCATTCAGTAGAATATCACCAACAGCTTAATTTGGTTCTGTATGTCAGTTTGCATCTGTATTCTCCCCGCTTACCTTGGATGAGCCTAAAAATAGACAGATTTGCCTAGTCCTTCTTTCCCAGTTAACAAAAACTAAATAAATAAATAAGAGGCTGTACTTTATGTAGACATCTATTGTTAAGCAGTGTAGAGTAGTTCTCAACATTGACATCTTTTGTTCCTGGTTCAAATAACCATTCTGCCAGCTCTCTGTGAAATTCTTTCCTTTTCACTTTTATGCTTATTTGATGAACCAGGTAAGGTGGGTTGAGTTACTAGGTTTCAATTCCAACCATGCTTGGGAACAATAAAGCAAGATAAGTTTTTTACAAAACACTACAGACAAAACAGTTTAAGTAGCAGGAAGTAAGTACAGCAAAACATATACATGATTGCAATGTTCATGCTTGAACTGAAATGCTTTTATAGTGTTATTGAACAAACATTTGCCAACCAGCTTAAGCATACAAGTTTAAAATGAATCTTTATTACTTCTGACAATATCTGGATGGGCAAGCTTTTAAAGTGGAGTCTGCTGACATTTGTCAGGGCACTGGACCACATCCTAGATGTCCCCTGCTAACGCAGAGGTAACCTGCAGATTGCTTGAGAAGTTTATTTCCCCCATAGATTTGCTTGTCTTTTGACTCTGTTCAAAATGCAATGACGCTTTCAGTTAGCAGTCAAAACTGATGGATGTAGGTGGTACAGTTTTTAAACCTCAAGTGCTTGGGAAGTGTGTAGTTGTAAATACATTCTCATGATGTAGGCTGCTGCACAGTTATTCACACAAAGATGTATAACAATGAAAGTTGACTGCTTTTTTTTTTTTTTGTCATTTTAGGCCTCCTCATCTTAGCGTTTACAAGCAAAAGAGAAGAACATGCCTGAACAAAGCAATGACTACAGGGTTGTTGTATTTGGAGCTGGAGGAGTTGGTAAGAGCTCCTTAGTTTTGAGGTTCGTCAAAGGAACTTTCCGAGAAAGTTACATCCCAACCATTGAAGACACCTACAGACAAGTGATCAGTTGTGATAAGAGCATATGTACTCTTCAAATTACTGACACAACTGGCAGCCACCAGTTCCCAGCTATGCAACGCCTTTCAATCTCCAAGGGACATGCATTCATTTTGGTCTACTCCATTACTAGCAGGCAGTCCTTGGAAGAACTAAAACCCATATATGAGCAGATAGTCCAGATCAAAGGGGATGTGGAAAGCATTCCCATTATGCTAGTTGGGAACAAGTGTGATGAGAGCCATAATCGGGAGGTGGACAGCAGTGCAGGAGAGTCTGTGTCCAAGAAGTGGAAATGTGCCTTCATGGAAACTTCAGCCAAGACAAATCACAATGTGAAGGAGCTTTTCCAAGAGTTGCTGAACCTTGAAAAGCGCAGGACTGTGAGTCTGCAAATAGATGGCAAAAAAAGCAAGCAGCAGAAGAGGAAAGAGAAACTGAAAGGCAAATGTGTGGTGATGTGAAAATTTGTTTGTAAACGCACATACTGTATGTAGTGAAGTACAAAGTCAACAATTTATGTCAAACTAAAGGGCACTAGGTCCTACTATGAAATATGTTTTTACTGAAACTGTATGTATAATAATGGACCGAGACAAATGGAAAACACCAAACAAAATGGATCTCCAACAGATTTTGAAGAGTACTGTTCATTTACTATAAAAGAAAAGAACATGCAGTATTTGCCATTTTCTCTCCCATGACAGCCATTGAAGGTATGAAGTAATTAATACTTCGAAGCAGCAATACAAAGAGACATACACTGATATAGGATGCGTTTTGTTTGTTTAAGATATGACTATTTGGAAAGAAAGTTACAGATGCAGAATTGTGTAAACTATGTTGGTAGAATAAAACCTATAGTTTGAATTTCCATACCTACTAGTTGTCAGCTTACCAGGAAGTGTGATAATCGTGGATGGTAAATCTTTTTTTTTTGCTTTTGTTTTAACAGCATACATTAAATGAAAATCTGAGTGGTATGCTGAATGTGAAAGAATTGATCTTTCCTTTCTAGAGATCTAGATTAAAATATTGCATTTCAGATGAGTTGCATTTGATGGGCTGTGCTCCATACCAGTTGGGAAATTGTTTACAATTCAAGATTGTCATCATTATCTAGATGTTGGAGCAATTTGGTAGAATAACAAGTCTGTGTTCCAAAGGTGTAACGGTCATAAGTGAGCACTGAACTTAGATCAGTCCTTCTGTCTCTTAAGTTTGGAAAGCCTGCACAGTTCTGATCTGCTGTACACCTAGCTTATGGTAAACAAAGGATTTTAGCCCTTATTACCATCATCACATCACTTTTGAGAGTGCACATACAAAGTATAATGAAAATGACAATTTGTGTATAAAAGCAGTAGTATTCATTTGTCACCATATCAGTTTTTTTTGTTTTTTAGCAATAATGTTTTCTTTTAATCTTCTGTAGTTCTTGAGCAAAGATACAACATTTTTGATTTTTTTTTTTGTATTTAGCAGTCCCTGTGCCATGCCTATCATGAAAATATTAAATATCTTGGTGTGGTGCTGTAGTGTTTTCCATCAAACATGTGACAACATTATCTAATACATCCACATTATGATTATAGTATGTACATATAACAGGTAAACTCCATAGAAAAGGCTGTTTTTTTTATTAATTTTAAAGTGGTGGCCATTTTTAATGACATGACTCATTAATTACAAAATTAGCTTAAAAAGCTTTTTTTTTTAAATCTCAGAAAATATAGTGAGGATGAATCTAAGGATGCCAGAAATAAATTATTGCTAAACAATACCTATATAATGAATATTTTATTGACAAATACTGCTCTTTTAACTGAATCAACAAAATTAATTGAATAATGTATGCTTTTTTCATTATACTGTACATCATTTACAACCATTACTTAACTGATCATATTCCTTTTGCCTATAAATTACATCCACATTTTTGTAACTTTTGATTGTTGACTTCCTCAGAAGAATTTTGTTGATTTATTTCTGAACTATTTTTATAACTAACCATCAATAGGTCAATATTTAGAATACAAGAGGGAAGGGAAAGAGGGGGAGGGGGAGAGAGAGAGAGAGAGAGAGAGAGAGAGAGCAAATTGATTTCTGCAAAGACAATGTGGCTCTTTGATGGAGCAGAGGGTAATGTATGAGAAGAGAAGGCCAATAGTTCCATTAGCAGGCTGCAGTGATGCAGAGATTGTGTAATTGCTATGAAATAAAAGAAAGACTATCATTTCCTCAGAGAAAGCTGATTGTGAAATGGGAAGCCTACTAATGGGAAATAAGCACATTCATTTTGATACCTTTTTAAGATATATATTTGAACTGTATTGCAACGCCATAAAAAATAACTTTCACTGAGGCACTGGCAAGTATGCATGTTAATTTGTAACTAGCAGTGCAGTAAACATTGTAAATCATCTTGCATGAACTTTTATAAACCTAAAAGACATTGAGATGCAGTGTTCATCTATGGAGTAAACACAAGATTTTGGTTTAAAAATAAAGTTCGAATATCTTAATACAAAAATTAATAAAACTGTGCTAAGAACTGGTGGACCTGCAGAAACACTTGTTTAAAGACATACTGTATTACAGCTTGCAGCGATCTGTAACATAAATCTCTGATCATCCCCCTTTCAAGTGATGTGATAACCTGTTTAGTTGAGTATTTCTGTCTTCCTTTCTTTCTGTCTGCTGTTACTACACTAACTCTATCTGGCTATCCTCCCTTTCTCTCTCTCTCTCTCTCTCTCTCTCTCTCTCTTCCTCTCTGTCTCATATATCATAGTGAACTCGCTGCACTGCTGTAACTGCCCAAATTTTATTATGTTTATACATTGGAACAGAACCAAATGAGAGATGTATGGAGCTGCAACAAAGACACACACACCATCATTCATTAATGACAGCACAAAGTGTGTGCAAAATATATTGCTAATGATCATGTATTTCCTACAGTACATCTAAGTGAGTCCGTAGATTATATATTACATTTTGTGACTCACACAAGAATTAACAAGGAATGCAAGCTTGAATTTTTGCACAGTTTTACTGGCAACATCTTTCCCTAAATTTGCAATTTAATTACTCCAGTTTTTCCTAGTACAACATTACTCCAGAGTCCTAAGAAGCAAAGCAAGGGCCAGTACATTGAAAGCAATAGTGTTGAGACTACCACAGTGAATACTCAATCTCAAGTACAGTATATCAAGGTGTAATTTTAGCCATGTTTTACATAACCCGTGAACTAGCAAAGAAGTTAAAATTTAGTATTTTTTTAACTGAATGACAATGTATAAAAAAAGAACATACTGTGCCTGATAAGAAATGTGGAGTAACCATGTATTTTTTTTCTGAAATGTGACACAATTATGAGTACTATTTTAACAGTGTATAAATCACGCAATATGCTTTACTTTAAACTGGTGTATGGTCCATAGGAAACAATAACACTTTGGGGATTACCTGCACTGAGAAATAAGCATGCATTGACATGTGCAATGTTAAAAGTATATATTTATGATATAAAGTTGTATTTATTATTTTTTAAGTATTTATCTAAATTATATGACTTTATGCCTGTATACAAGTCATCTGTATCTATAAGTTTATATATTTTCAGTGTTTTCCTGTATATATTAAAGCCTGTATAATAAAAATATAAATGATTTAACTGTTTTTCAGTGTAGCTTTTATCTCAGAACAAATCAATTATTTTCACATTTATGGTGGACATCCAAGTAAGCAGAAATACCAAACATATCTGGTATTATTAATTTGGGAGCCAATGGACCACACTTGAATACTTCAAGCAAAATGTGAGATTGCATAAGATAGTAAAGATTTATTTCTTCAAGTTAATATGTGCCTGAGAAGGCTTCTACTGCTATTTTAAATTACATGTGCCACATTTTCAATTTGGGAAAGGCAATTTTCTTCTGGGTCTCCTGTCTTCTTGTTGATCATCAGTTCAGTTCAAGAAATCAGTCTTTGCACAATAATGAACTGACTACTAGATTTTTCATTAGTAAACTTGTATCCCATAGGTTCATAGTTCAACTAAATAGCTGTCCCACTACCCATTCCTTATATTATATACTGTATGTTGGAGACAATACTGTATGTTGGAGTCAGCAGTGTCCCTTATAGCTGTCTCAGTGGCATGAAAGGCAGCCATGGTGAACACCTTATCTACTGCCATCCTAGAAACCTGGGTTTGGAAACAGATGCAGGTTGCTTTGGGGGGCTGGGTAAGGGACGGAGGATTGAGCATCCCATGGATGACTGTCCTTCAATTTGGAGGGAGGTACATGCTTCCTGCTAGGAGACTGCCATCTGGAGGGTCTAGATAGCAGAGCAGCAGGATGTCAGGGGAAGTGCCCCACCTGCTTGATGTTGGGGGAAGGGGATATCTCTGTGGAGGCAGAGCTTGCACAATGCATCATTACACATGTCACAGGCATGGAGTGAAATCCAGAGGAAAACCCCCAACCATGGCAGGATAAAGGTCATGTGTCCTGCAGACCCAACACTGATGAATGGGCTCTCCAAGGTCCCCTGGCAGAGAATGAATGGCAGCAACAAGGGTAAGTCTCAGAGAAGACAGGTGATGTTGGTCAGACTGCATCGGAATGGGGCCAGTCACAATTTGAAAATACTAATGAGGAAAAAACATGTCCCTTATGACAGCCTGGATTAGAAATATACTACTTTATTTCATATGGGTGCTTGGATAATTTAGATACTGCTATATGTTTCTCCATTTCTTTATCTAAGGATTCCCCATACCCCGGTCATAATCAAACCATGGATATAGCCTTCCATTGGCCAAGGGGGTTTGCCAGGGCTCTGAGTGACTGCCTTAACAGCCACTGCAAGTGCCACTCTTGGTCAAGTTGGTGGGTGGTGTGTGAATGCTATCTAACTTGCATCCTCCCTGGAAGTAGAGTGCCTAGTTTGATACCTCACTAGCAGGGTACAGCAGCTAGCTTTGGGAAATGTAAGTTATGCTGGGATATGGTGTGCCACAATGCTCAGTCCTTGCCCCCATGCTGTTTGCTGTGTACAGGCTGTTGGGCAGGATCATAAGATGGCACAGTTTGTAGTTTCATTGTTCATGCAGACAATACTCAGATGTAGCTGTCTTGTGCCTTGAACAGGGTTGATGCAGTCTCCATTTTGAGCTGTTGTCTGAGGAAAGTGATTGATTGGGTGGCCTCAAGCTGGCTTTATCTCAACCCTGGTAAGACAAGTGTATTACTGATTGAGTTGGGTCCTCATTGATTAGCAAGGACCGATAATACAGTAATGTCATTTTACCATATTTAAATGACATTACACTTGGAGCTGATGACAGGGTGAAGAATCTGGGGGCTGCTGCGGACTGCAACTGCTGACACTGGATTGTGTGAGGTTTCAGTGATTTAGTCCATGATGCCCTTTTTCACTTGCCATCACTTAGACTAAGCCATATTTAGCACAAGAGGACCTGATTATTACAGTACATGCCTTTGTTGCATTCAGACTGAATTACTGCAATGCTCTCTGCCTTTTAATATCTGAAAGTCTGTGTCATGTGCAGCTGTCCAGAATGTGGCAGACTGGTTGATTTCTAGAACATGACAGTTAGAGCACGTTAAACCAGTGCTGTGCAATCTGCTCTGCCTGCCAGTTCAGTGGCATATGTACTTCAAGACAGGCTTGCTAACTTACACAACCCTTCACAGATCTCCTGTCCATATACACCCCTCCCACCCTCTCACTCTACAATGGTGGGTTTTCTCTTTGTCCCACATTCAATGTTAAAGGCATCTGGGAACAGAGTCATCAGGGTGGCTTCCACATTGGTTTGGAATGCTTTGCCATCCTATATTCCTGGAAACCCCACAGTAGAGGCTTTTAAGAACACATTTAAGTTGTATTTGTTTGAGCTATCCTATCATACTCTATAATAATTCTCTTGTGTGGTTTTGACATAGTTAATATTGAACACTCAATATGATTTGTTAATCAGTTCAAGGATTCAGATTCAGGGATGGTACATGAAAACATAAAATTGCCTTGTCTAATTGCTGTGATTTATCCCAAACTTTAGCTGGCTTCAGTTTGGAAATATGATGCTAGACATGCAATTATATAGCAACTGTATTAACATTCAAATTAGATTAACTGATTTTCATCTGGTGACCATTTTGTATCAGGTTAAGTAATGGATGGTTTGAAATCCATATGTAGCTATTGGAGTTAATTGGCTAATAATTTTCATAAAGCATAGAAAAAAATGATGCATTTTAGTTTTTTTCTCTCCATTTTGTCTTGCAATTTGATTTCAATAAAATTACCACAAATATAAACAAAACATGCTGATTTCCAACACTTTTTCCAAATAAAATGTTTGTGTCACAGATATTAATAGACAAGCATGGAAGATTTGTTCAGATACTGTAGATATGAACAGTTCATTTTACTTGTCACATGTAAATACAGACTAATGAAGTATATAGAATATTATGGAAATACCGATAACAAACACGGAGGAGGGAGAGTTTAAGATAATGACATCAGCTGAAGATCTCCGCTGACCATTTTTCTAGTTCTGTTGTATAAATTCCCCCAAAAAGTCAATGCTATGGAAGAATTATGCATTAAATAAGAAACTTAGAAAAAGCTGTTTCCACTCAATTTAAGAAGGGATACATTGTCATTTGGATATTTCCAGTACTTTAGAATCAATCTTTTAATGGTCTTGTTATTGGCATCAAATACAATCAAATTCTTCTGATACATCAATTTTTTACTCATCATTTCTAATATAGCATAGTTAGGACTCCTAAAATCCTGAAAGACTGAAACCATCATGTTTTTATATAATGTACATTCCTAAAAGGAATGAAAGATACCTGTATCTGGGTGCCCACAGTACCAGCAGATTGAGTCTGGTTTAACATTCATTTTGTATAGTTAGTGGGGACAATAGGTCTTATTAATAATCTTACATTGAATGAATTTATCCCTTGATAATTCGTAATCCTGAATGGAGTTGCATGCCAATTGCCATTGCTTTTCTGTAACAGAGAAATTTAACTCAGTCTCCCACCTTTTAATGGTAGCTCTATATATTTTCTCAGATGGACTGTGTAGCTGTTGGATAATCCAGGAAAATATCATCTGATTTCCTGGCTAGAATACATTACATCTCTTTCAATAAATCTTTGTAATTTGTAGCTCTTCCCCAACATTTCAATTTTTTTTATACAGTCTACAAAACTGATTGTAAAATTAATATTGGTGATTTTCCCATCCATATTTTTCTTTGCACTAAAATCCATTCTGTGACAGACTGGTCCTTCCCAGACTCTGTCTGCATCACTGTCCCTCTCACTACAAGGCAGTTTAACTTACTAGAGGACTCTCTTGATCAGGGCAGACATGAACTTTTAGCTAGCAGTTTTTCTGTAGTCTCAAGCCTGACTGATTCTGAGAGACCCTGTCAGACTTTAAACCCTCTTGCTGCCCCCCCCATGACACATAGTCCAGTATGTTACTCTATCTCAGATTCAAAATCTTGTCTGGAACAGCTGTTGGGAACCAGTTTGCTGGGTAATTATGCAAGATCCTCCAGGGATGGTTTTGTTAGCTAAGGGCCTTCGGGAATCCAGGACATGCCTAGTGTTCAGTCATATTTCAGAGGACTGAACATCCTTGATGTCATAAATTTACAAAGGCCCCAGGTGGTCTGAGACACTGGTATGAACACTGCCTATTTTTCTGGCAGGCAGAATCACATTTGTAAGAACACAAAACATAAAAAAAGAAATACTGTATGAGTACCCAATCAGTTGTTGCATTGCAGTACATTTATTCCTTTACAGTTTACAGGTATTCTGTCTCATCTCCCCCACCTGAAGAAAAAAAACAAATCTTGTTAGCAGTACTAATTTATCTTTGTTTTGTGTGTCAGTGGGCTGGCTCCACCTGCCATGTCCTCACTCATTTTTGTGGAACCCACACTTCAGTTTCTTATAGCTCTCTCCTGTTGAAGAAAACAAAGAGAGAAGAAGAAAAAGGGTCCTTATCTACTGTTTGAACAGCCCATACACATTGTCATGCTATGACCTGCTGTACTTCCAGATGACCATTATATAGGCTTGCAGTTGCAAGTTCCCTCTTAGCAATTTTGCATTCTGGCCACTGGCACTGTGTAATAATGCAAGGGGTTTATGATTAGAATCTGGGTGAACTCCCTTCCATACAGGTATGGCTACAGCTTATGCAAAGCCCAGATTCTTCTTCTCTATTGTGGCATAAGCCTGCTGTCTGGGTAGAAGCTTTTTGCTCCCCTCCTGAGCTCATAACCTGACTCAGAACTGCTCCTAAACCATAATCAGATGCATCTATGTGCACAATGAACTTGAGTGTAGTCCAGACTGGTGAACACAGATGCCCAACACAATGGCTCCTTCAGCTGATGGAATGCAGTATCACAGGTTTCCATCCATTGAATCTGTTCCAGCATTTTCTTCCTGGAGAGATCAGACAGGGGTTTGGCCACACTGCTGAAATTCAGCACAAACTTATTGCAATAACCTGACATCCCTAGGATGGTCCAAACTTTCTTCTTGGTTGTGTCTGCGACCTATCCCTGGATGGCCTCAGTTTTCCCTGGCTCAGGCCAGATATACCCATTTCCCACTGTGTGCCCAAGATATGACACTGTTGCCATCCCTATTTGGCAGTTTTCACCTTGACTGTCAACCCAGAGGTCTTCAGTTAGTGGAACACCTTGGTCACATGCCTGATGTTACCGTCTCAGTTCTGGCTATAGATGGTGATGTCATTCATGTATGCCAGAATGAAGTCTTCTGTCCACTGCAAAATGCAGTCCACAAGCTGCTGAAGAGTGGCTGATGCATTCTTCATTCTGAATAGCATCACCATGAACTCGAATAATCCAAAGGGGAAGATGCTAGTGGTTGTTCAATTAAAGAGAGAGGCACAGCTGCACACTGGAGAATGCTGGAGTTTCCTAGCAGGAGCTTAGAAAAGTTAAAAGTCAAGAATTATTAAATGTATACTGCCATTGTCTGTGTGTTTTTTATTCTTGAAATTCTAGGTTCTTGCTGTTTTTTTGGTACCGCAGTTTCTGACTCCTGTTTGTTCACCAACAGAAGTCAGAAATCAGAAGTCTGTGGTGGAGGAGCCATGCTGGGGGAGAAGATACAAGTGAGGCAATGCAGAGAACTGAATGCAGAGACTGGGACAGGCACCAAAAGGAGTGACCAAGGAGAAAGCCATGGAATCAATGCTGGAAGTTGAACACTGAACACCACATGTGCTGAGATAGAGTACATTGCAAATACTGGATGGAAAGTAAATATCACTACAGACTACTGGCTTCAGGAATCTGACTGCTACAAATAAAACTCTTGAGAGTTAGAACTGTAGTGTTGGAGACAGGAGAGGAAATAATTGTAATATTTTGTGGAAAATGTTCCTTTGAGTTTGGCCTTAGTTTTTGTTTTATATTGTGCAGCGATACTGTTGTCTCCTATTATCTGACCCCAAATTCTCTCTCTTGGGATTTTGTGTTAGGGTTGTTTTCTATTTCATTTTTTATTTAGAAGATTGTCTTTTTACTTTATATTTTTTTAATGTTTCACGACACATAACCTACCTTAGACCTGGGTATGAAGTGCACATGCACTGGTGTCCTGGAGGTATAGCAGCCATTTCTCAGATCCCTAGTATGCCGCTGGTCCTGTTCATGTTGAGAACGATTTACCTCTTTGTAAAAGCTCTGTTTTACTGCCATCAGTCCGCTTTTGTATTGTGCCATTTGCAGAGTGTTTTTTTTTACACTTCATTTTGCCCTTTCTTCATGGGCTGGAGGAAACTTTTACATTTGAAGGTGCACCATCACCATCAGTCTACTTCGGACTACACTTAGTGTTTTGCCTTTGATTGATGGGTGGATTTTTGGAGCAATTTTTCATCTAACTGCTATCTTCATAAATATTGGAAGGCTTTTCAGGATGTAGGTCTAGTTAAACATATTTTTTACTTTATTACGATTTGCCCATATGATTAGTAAATTTGGTCTGGATTGTAGCTTCCTACTTCTTAAATGAGGATAGTTTATACTTAATGATATTTCAGATTTTAAAGTCCAGATTGAGATTGTTACAGCACTGTAAATAATTATCATTATATCCCTTCTTTTAGCCATACTGTTTTCCCACATGTGGATGGTAATTGTCTTATTAGAATCACTGATATCCAGAAGAGAAACTAGCAGGAGCAAAGCTTGGGATAGTCAGACCAACTACTAAGTGGAAGTATCTATATTTAGGGACTTTAATGGTGGGGTAAGAACTCTGCTTCAAGAGGTATAAAAATTAGAAAAGAAAATATAGAATTGTCATATAAAGAAGAGTTCCTACAGGAGGAGCCCTATTATATTATCAGCTGGCAAAAACATTTTAGCATTAGAACTGTTTATTATTCAAGACATAAGACATTGCAAAATAAGCAAAAACATTGGGATTGACTTAAACCATTGGGTTTGATTTAGATATATATGTATTAAAGTGCTGTGCATTACTTTTTCTTGATATTGTTGAGAGATGCACTTGAGTGTCATTGATGAATACTATAGAAATAATGGAGGCAGCATCTCCAAAGGATGCAATGAAGCTAAGGAATGATAAGTTGATTAAGCCAGACATTAAATTCAAAAAGAATCATAGTAAGAAAATAACAGATTATATGGGTAAAGTAAATAAGGCTGATTTAACCCTTAAAACATCTTCCCCCAAACAGAAAACATCCATGGCCCAAATGAGGACCGATAACAGTCACACAGTAGATTATATCCTAAAATCTATTAAAATATTAGAAACCCAAATCCAGCCAGTAAGACATGAGGATACTAGGTTGGAGGGGGAAGAACCTGCACCATTAGAAGAAAACCTGGTTAAACAAGAAAATGTGGATAAGAAAGATTATCTTGCTGACTTTGAGAATTTTATTACCCCATTCATGAATAGAGAAAAAAATTTGATGATAGATGAAAATAATATAATCCCAGTAAATATTCAAATCCATTATGCAAATTTGATGCAAAATAATCAAAATACAGATCGACTAGAAGATTATAATGTTCATTTGAACATTCTAATCAGGAAACAACTTTCTGAAATAAAACCAGTCCTGGTTTATATGAATTTAGCAATGGGTTCTGTAATGAAAGAGTCTGAAGAACAGAAAAAAAAAAACAACTAGAGGAACTTGAAGCCATATAGTTAATTTGTTAATAGAAAATCAGGGAAAGAGAAAAGAAAAAACTATTAAGGAAATCAAGGCTGAAATTGCAGAAAAGGAGTATAGGGATTTCATGGAACAAAGAGGTTAAAGGGACCATGGTGTAAAAGTATCTAAAATAAAAGAATATCAAAAAAGAAATAGACAGAAGATAGTAAAGGACAAAGGAATACAGTCTATACCACATAAACCCAAGATTTAAGAGACAAGAGATGGACAAAAGGGAAAAAATTAGATAGAAACTGGACTAGAAAAACTAAAAGGAATCAACAGGCAAAACTGTCCACTGTCTATTTTAAATGTATTCCCAAGTGTTAGTTTTATTGTTGATATTTTAAGGTTTTATATATTGTTATAATTTTATGAACTTCATTGTTTGATGTGATATTTTTGTATGTACAGGTGTCTTGAATTATGGATAGGCACCTTTTTATAAATAAATCTTGACTTGATTTTGATTTGAAGACAAGGAAGGAAACACCCTTTTCTTTAAAAATAGCGGTGTACAATATTATTAAAACACAGTTAAAGTAAGGTTTTCTGGGAGGACCTCATATCTACATATAGATAGAGAACATTGCCAGATAAGGGATCAGTATGTCTGGCCCTAAAAATTTTAAGATCTGAGAATATAAATTGGAAATACAGAATGATATTAAAAAATTAGGCATACATTTGGACACCACAAGAAATGTTTCTACTAAAACATATACAAAGGAACACTGGTTAGAAAACAGAATTATGGGAAATGATTATCAGCAATTGACCATAGTAAGATATCTCCAAAAACAGTGGTCACAGAGTATGTATTGAAAGGCTCAACAGAATATGACAAAGTAAGTCGGGGTAGGAATCAGAGGGGTCAGAGAATTAACAACAGTTTAGTTTTAGAGGACTCATGGGAACAAGTGCTAAGTGAGAATGGAGAAGGGGAATAATATGAATGTAAACTGAGGTAAATGTCTTAACACAAAACCAGTTTGAGTTATTATCCCATCTATCAGCTGACTCATTTGATTCAACATAGGATGATGCAATTACAGGTCTGTCAGACTGAAATCAGAAAACCATCAATGCCCCCTTAAAAAAAGGAGTAAGAATTCTATCATGGAATATTGCAGGTTTATATGGAAAAACTGATGATGGTACCTGTCAATCCCTGATTAGTGAGTACGACATAATATTGTTACAAGAATCTTGTCTGGAAGCCAATGTTCAAGTTAATTTTAAAGGATATAATAACATGGTTGTACAAGGGGATGAAAAACAATCGGAAGGGGAGATATAAGGGTGGTCTAATGGTTTTACTGGATACAAAAAGTAAACTAAAAATTGTGAAGGTTAAGAAATCAATACACTCAAATTGATTGGCCTTGGAAATAATATTAGGAAAAAAAGAATCCCTTGTGTTGGTAAATGAATATTTGGCATCTTCACTGATTAATGCTGAACATGAGATTCAATCAAAAGAATTGTCACAGTTTCTAGGGGCATACTGTTATCTTTATTTATTTATATCTTGGAGAACACCTGTGAGCGGATGCTCATTTGTAGGTTCTATGTCAGTTACAAGAAAAAATTGAACAGCTACATAGTATTACATTACAAGCAAATATACAATTGCACTGGTTCAAAACACTACCTTACAAGCTAGGTAGACAATAAATTGGTGTGAATTGCAAGGTTGAGATAGCATTTAGCTTAAGGTAAAACATTTAGACCCCACTACAGCATTGGTGAGAAGGTTCCTGCACCATAGAGTTAGGCATACTTGTTGGGGAAGAAACAGAGTGAAGAACAGGCACAGCTGCAGCATAGTGAAGTGTATGCCTGCATAAGGGGTTAAGAACAGACTTAAGTAAGGTTGGATACAGTGGGGCTAGGACAGCATCAGATGGGGGGGCATGAGGGTGGGGACAGAGAGGGGAAGGGGTTCCCAGTGGGGAGGGGAGGGAAGTAGATGGGGGGTGGAACAATGAAGTGCTCTGAAGGTAGGTGCCCCTAGGATTAGGTGGAACACTAAATGCTGCTATTTTACGGTGGTCCAAATGTAGGAAAGTTGTTTTGGTCATCATGAACGGCCAAGACAGTCACAGTTGTCTTCCACAGCAAGGTGCTGCCTGAGCTTACTCTAGAAAGCACCAATGGTTGTGGCATTGGAGATGGCTGAAGGAAGGGCATTGGTCCAGTGTTGTGCATAGTAGTAGAATGCACATTGACCCTGTACAGTGTGGCATCTACTGTAAGTTCACTGAAAATTTGATTGTGGGTGGTTATGGTCAACCTGGCACTTACATGGTACATGAGCAGATTCTGGACTCCTAGTGGCATCAGATTTAGCGTGATTTTTTGGGGGCCAGTGAAGAGGCATGGTACTTAACTCTACTCTTCAGCTGGAGCCACCCTGCCCTTAAATAGAGCTCACAAGTGTATGTAAGCCTTGCAGCACCTGTGAGGAGTCAGCAGACCTTAATAAGGGCCAGGGAGATGAGACGGAGTGCTGAGTCCAGTGCAGAACCATAAATGACCAGGCCATAGGCAACAAGTGTAACAACTGAGCTGGTGATGGCTATATTAAGTGCTTCATATGTAAAGCTGTGCTTGTGGTGGTGGAGTATCCTGATTCTTGTTTTGATGGCCTTGGCTTTGTTGTTTGTATGCTGTGCATAGGACAGGATGGAGTCAAATGAGATACCCAGGTACTTAAAGTGCTGCATGAAGTCGAGCACATCACCACTGTTGTTCAGGATGGATAGTGGGAAGGCCTTGTGTTTGCTGTGGGTGCTGGAGTAGATCATAGTCTTAGTTTTCTTGTAGTTAAGGATTAGTCTATGCTCCTTAAACCATGTTTTGGCAGCAGTAAATCCTAGTTGGAGGTCATTTTGAAGTAGTTCGGGGCTGGGGTTGCAGGTGAAAATGACGATGTCATCAACATACAATAGCAAGCAACTGGTGCAAGAACCTGGAAGTTTATTAAGAAGATACTGAAGAGGAGGGGCCCCAGAATTGATCCCTGGGGGACCCTGAGTGGAGAGGTTTGCTATCTGAGATGATATCCCCAATCTTGATCCACTGTGAGCAATTGCTGAGATAGCTTTCAAACCATAGAACCATATCAGACAAGAGACTGATCTTGGCTAGCTGTTGAAGGAGGAGTTTGTGGTGAACCATATCAAAAGCTTTTGATAGGTCGATGAATGTAGCCCCCACTAGCTGTCCTTTATCTAGGGCTTGGTGGATATAACCAGTGAATGTCAATGGTATGCCCCCTGTACAGTAACACTTCTACAGCAACATGCGTCGATTTTGACAACACCGCCATGTCACTGTAGAAGTTAGCCTGGAACCCGGCAACACTTTCTTCCATCCTGCACCCCCTCCCTGAACCAACTCTGACTCGGAGTTGGAATTTAAACTTACAGGGGATGCAGAGAGAAGAGCCCCCCACATGAGGGGTTCAGGGGTGAAATCTCCCCAAAGAAAAAAAAACACACTCCAATGTGCATGGCTCCCTGCTGACTATAAATCATGGTCCACTTGGAGCCTGGTGCTGTGATGCTGGTCAATGAGTTTGTTGTTGAACTGGCATCATAGTGACAGTTCCAACAGGGCTGTGATAGTGCTGTGCCCTGCTTTGAACCTATGTTGTTCTGGGCATAGGAGTTTGTGCATGTTCAGGTATTTCATAAGCTGATCTGCTGCTATCCTTGCAAGTGCTTTGGAGAGTGGCGAGAGTATGGAGATAGGTCTGAAGTTGTTCTGTAGTGCCTGGTCTCCACATTTGTGAACTGGTGTTACAGAAGCTTCCTTCTAGAGCTGGGGGAAACTAAGAGTGGCAGATGGATAGGTTGATGATGGTGGTCAGGGGGCTTAGAACTTTATCAAGCACTATAGCGATGAACATATGGTCCACGGTGTCTCCACTGTGCCTCGATTTGCCCAGCACCTTCTCAAGGTACTTTCTAGCCATGGTAGTGCTGACTTCTTTAAAGTAAAAAAGCAGATGGTTCCCCATAAGGGATTGATCACCTACTGGGTGCTTCTGGACTGGAGTCAAAGTAGTCCACCAGGAGTACTCCACTTAGGTCTGTGAATGCAGTATTTAGGGCATTTGCTATTTGGAGTGGATCCACTGTGGGTGCATTGTTGACAGGAGCATGGAGGGGGCTATTTTGCGATCCTTGCCAGTAATATCACTGAGGTTGGCCCAGAAGGATTTGATGCAGTTCCAGGAGTTGGAATATAAGCATATTATACTTATGGCATATTGGAATGCCCATTTGGGCAATAGTAATGAGCTTGACTTATTTAATAATCTTGAAGACATGGATTATTATTACATTATCCCTCCATGATACTCTACTCCCATGTGGACAAAGAGTTACCACAAGAAACTCTGTTACAAGAATTACAATGCACAGATCATTTAACAAAATGGGAGATATGACACTACAAAATAGTATAGCAAGCAATTGGAACAAGTTACCGTATAAAGTGAAGTCTATTACTAGCTTGACTAATTTTAAGAGTAATTTATTAGAATGCCTGAGGACCATTTACATGTTTTAACTAAAGACTTTTAATTTTTTGATATTTGTTATTTATTAAGACTTAATTGTTGTATGTGATTTTGTCTTCCTTTTGTATCTTTGCTTGTAATGCGGGATTTTGTTGAAAACGGGACATATGTCCTAATGAATTGTTTCCTGTTTAAAAATAAATGTTATCAAATCAAATCAAAAAGGATCTAAGGAGAGACAAAACAGGTGATATGCTCTTGAGTTTTATTGTTAAGCATATCCTCTGCATTGTAAATGGAAGGTCTAAAGGGGACAGATTAGGAGAATTTATTTTCCCAAAGGGTCACTGTTAGATCTGGTCCTGATTAATATTACCTTATTTAGAAAAATATATGCCTTTGAAGTACTGCAAGAAAATATGTCTGATTATTTCCATATTGCTGTGACATAAGATCGAGAATATTGTCTTGAAACCTTTTACGATAGAGCTACAGAGAGAGAACTTAACATATGACAATTACTAAGAAAATAATTAAATGGGATTTATTAGCAAAAGGAAAAAATGGATACATTACAGTGCATTAGGGTTGTCCTAATGATTAAGGAATCTCTGTTAGATACAGTAGGAAGTGAAATTATTAAAAAAGTTTGAAGATTTGAATTATTATATGAAAGAAATTATAAAACCAATGCACATATATATATATATATATATATATATATATATATATATATATACACACACACACAGTAGGAAAGAATCAAGAGCACTTGTGAATGCTCCATTGTATGATAAACACTGTAAGGAATATAAGAAACTCTTATATAATGTGACCAGACTGTACAGAAACAATGTTGACACTACTTATAATAGGGACCTTGTGTTGTTAAGGAGGGAACATAGGATGCTCATTAAAAGGAAGAAGACCAACTATAACAAGATGGTATGGGCACTAATGCAAACAGCGGCACTTGAAAAAAATTCCCCCAGATTTTTGGAAATTAATTCTATATGCAGAACAGGGTTATAACAGAAATACAGATGTGAATATTCCTGAAAGTGAATGGATTGCACACTTTAAAAAGTTGTATGATTCTGACCAAACCTGTAAAGAAAAGTTTATTATAGAAACAAAACCACAAGCAAAATGTGAAAATCATGTTGAATATAGTATTACAAACACACAAATAGGAAATGCCATCTGTGCACAAAAAAAGAACAAAGCACCCGGCACAGATGGCATTCCTGCAAAATTTTATCAGAATAATGTGGAGTGGTGCATAGACATTTTTAGTAAGTTGTTCAATCACATTACAAAAATAGAGGAGATTCCACAGTCTTGGAAAGTAGCAGAACAAGTCCCACTTCATAAAAAAGGTAATAAATAGTCACCCAGTAACTATCGTCCAATAGCTATACAGAATATTTCAGCTAAGATCTTCTCTCGTATTTTACTCTAGGAGCTTAACTTTTGGGTAGATGAAAATAACTTTTTAAGTAACTGGCAATTTGGGTTAAGAGATAGGCACTCAACTGTTGACTGTCTATTAATACTAGATCACCTAATTAGAAAGTCAAAGGTAGGAAAACAGCCACTTTTTTTACACATTTCTAGACTTGTCTTTTGCTTATGTTAACATAAATAGAAGGATTTTGTGAGAATTTTTAGCCGCATGGAGTATAGATAATAAACTGTTAGCACTGATAATAAAGTTATATACTGAGGCCTAGATATTTAAAGGAGATGCGTGGTGCAAAGTGGAGATGCACTGTGCATCTCAGTAAATGAGCAGAACTACAATATTCAAACTGGAGAGATGAGCTGCACATCTCCGGATGTGCCAACGTGCATCCATAATGTATGTGGCGCATGTAGAGGGGGCGTTCCCATAAATGTGCTGCACATCCCTATATTCAGACACAATGTGCAGCACATCTGCTACGCATCTCAGAGATGAACTGCCCAAAGTTAAGCATGGAAAAAACATGCCTTAATTGCCAGCCACTCACAAGCAGTCTGCCGAACTGCAGTCAAACCATCCAAACACAGCCCTTGAAGGTGCACCAGAACATGATCCAGGCACCCACACACAACACTCATGCTGGGATGGATGAACCCTGAGCCACAGTTGCCATGTCACCACCGGCACCATCCAGGGAGCAATCCCTCACACCCTGGACATAGATACCCAGTGGCCACATGCCAGTGCTGTCAGGTGCCCCCTGGACACACCAGATGTGTGGACAGCCATAATGCAGCAAATGTACTGGGGGCCATGGCCTGCACCTTTGCAGCCTACAGGGTGCAACCTGGTGGTAGCATGCACCCAGGGTGCCATCTGGGGCAATCGTGCCCAGGTAGTCTGGTGGATGAGTGGCAGCCTGGCACAGGCCAGGGACTGACCTATGGTACACACCCATGGTGGTACACCATGGGTGCACTCAAGTGGGACCCACCCACTAGTGTACCTGGTCACCCTCTGCACACTGCAATTCCTTGCAGTCATCACCATGTTCAGCTCATATGGCGGGGGCACTGCAGGTGACTTTACACTGCATATGGAGCTCATGTATCACATGCATGTGGTATATCAATCAAACTGTCACACTGTGCCCTCCCCTGTAGTATGTCCAAGTAGGCCCCCTGTACCCCAGTCCAACCATGTACATGGCTATGTGGTGTAGCACTATACCCAGGTCAATTCAGTCCACACTCCCATACACAAACATTCCATCACACCTGTCTACTAGGCTGTAGTTCCTCCTGTTCACCTTTGTGGAGTTGTGGGGCAGCCCTGCAAAGCTGGAACTAAGCATGTCCAGGGTATGCAAATGGCATGAATACATTCCAGTAATGTAATGCAAATGTGGGAGATGGGCTTGGAATGTGCAATGAGAACATTTGCATATCCTGACTGAATATTGCTGTTCTGTGCACCACGCGAGTGGCTTTGCATCACAAATCACCCCATGCTCTGCATGTGGCTCAGGTCACGTGCTGCATCACGCATCTCGCGGTGTGTGATTGTGCATTCTCAGGATATTCATCCAGACATGAGCAAGCACATCTCATGGCGCATCTTCTGAATATCTCATTCTTTTGGGCTGGTGCATCTCAGATGCGTGGCGCAGGCAGTTGCGGGAGATTGCAGGGAACATTTGAATATCTAGCCCTGACACTTTAATTCAAAAAAGATACTCAACAGATGGAAACTTAACAGAACCAATTAATGTTAATAAGGGTGTAAAATAGGATTGTCTTTTAGCTCCTTTGCTCTTTAACTTATACATAGACCAGATTGTACATAAGCAAGATAAATGTAATACAGATGCCCTGGAGATAGCAGACACTAGCCAGAATAATATGCTTTATGCAGATGACGTTGTATTAATATCCAGAACCATGAGTTGGCTTCAGCAGGCCTTGTCTTCTGTTGCATCTATGTTAACTGGCTTACAGTTAGCTATTAAAATATATAAAACCAAGATTTTGATAATAAATAAACCAAAGAATTTAAATTATAAATGGACCCTGGATAATACAATTACAGAGAAAGTCAATAGTTATTTATATTTGGGTATTTTACTTCATAATAAATTAATTTGGAAACTGCATATAACAGAATTTAAAAAGGGAGAAGATAGTCTGTATTGGCAATAAATAAGTTTGTGAAGCAATATATAAACAACTTGGGCGCAGCTTTACTGGAAATGTTTCAAACAAAAGCAGAATCTACAGTCCTGTATGGTTCAGAGGTTTGGGAAAACAAAAAGAAGTAAATATACTACAGCCTATTCAAAACGTAAATATTAGATTAACATTGAACCTGCTCCCAGTTTATTCCTGTGGAATTTATTAGGGCAGAGATGGATAGCCTGACTTTGACATCTAAGTTATTAAAACGTCAGGTAAAATATCTTGTAAAAACATATCTTAATAAAGAAGTGAATCAAATCCCATATGATTGCTGGAAAGACAGTTATCAAGAGTCTAATGAAAATGCACAGTTAAAAAGTTGGACATGGTTAGGAGAGCTTGATAGTGGTTTGAGAAAAACTGTATTACCATCCATTATACATTTGGATCATGTAGGTAATATTAATATTATACAAAATATGGCATTAGAAAGAATAACTGATATTGTGAAACACAGTGATCTTGACTGAATCTCAGACTCAATGAATTTTGAAAATTACAGGAAATTGAAAAATATACATACTGGAAGAGAGAAGACTATATCTTAAAGTATGAAAGCAATATGCACTATTAAATAATAGCTGATCTGAGATTTGATTTCAATGTAAGAGTCACCTCTGGTTTTGTGGGATGGGACCTTTTTTAAACAGGGAATAGACTGTAAAAGCAATTGCTCAGGTAAATGGGATCCAGGTCACATTTTACTGGTCTGTCAGAATTTAAATAGTTTGAGAGAAAAATGGCTTGCACCATATTTGTCCATAATTGGAGATAGAAGTAGGGAAGAAAAGTTAAGGTTTTTATTAAATACTAAAGATATTGCAATATTGTACAGTATTGCAAACTTTACAATAGCTCCCATTAGTTTATTAAAAATGTGAAGATATGGAAACATTGTTATTGTATTGTGCAATGAGATCTGCATGTTTATATTAATGAATGGCTTTTAAAAATTTTAATTTATGTGTGTCATAATGTTTTTTTGTAATACACATTGTAAACAAATAAACTTTGAAACTTTGAATAATCCAAAGGGTGTGATGAACACAGATTTTTTCTCTAGCTTCAGTGGTCAGGGATACCTGCCAATAGCCCATTGTCAGGTTTGTGGTGGACAGGTAATGGGATCCCCTAACCTCTCTGAGACCTCATCCATTCTGGACATGGGGTATACATCCAACTCTGTGCAGCTGTTGAGCTTGCTGTAGTCAATGCAGAATCTTGTAGTCCTGTCCTTTTTGGAAATCGGTACCTCTAAGGAAGCCCAGGGACTACTGGATTCCAGGATCACCTGGAGGGCCAGCATCTCTTTGATCTCCCCCTCTATGACATGCCTTACACCTTCTGGAACACTATAGGGTGGCTGTATCAGCAGGGCTTGGAATCTTGTATACAGGTGGTGCATGGTCAATGTGGTATACCTCAGTTTCCCTGTGAATATGTCACCAAATGTACTCAGCACCCCACTTATTTCAGAAGCTTGGGCTAATGTCAGCTGTGTCGAGAGGGTGACAGCAACCTTGAGGATTCTCATTTCACTTCTCCCAGGAGATCTATCCATGGGTCTTTTTATGCCTCTCCTCCAGAGAGCTGCACATAGCCAGGACCATCTCATTCTGGTCATGGTAGGGTATCATCATGTTTATGTGGTAAATCCACTGTTTGTGCCTCCTGGCAGGTAGCTCCACAACATAATTAACATCATTCACCCTCCTGACCACTGGGTAAGGCTCCCCAAGCCACCTGCAATTTGTTCTGCTGGATCGGGACAAGCATCATCATCCATTGCCTGACTTCATACTCCCTGGCTCGAATCTCAAGGTTGTACCATGTTTTCTGCCTCTGTTGGGTGGTGGCTAGGTGCTCCTGGGTGAACCCCATAATCTCCTTGAACTGTAACCTGAAATTCAGGACATACCCCACAACAGATTCCCCTTGGGGAGCAGCTCACCCTCCTATTCATCTCTTACCAAATCAAAGGGACCCCGTACCCTATGGCCAACAGAAGCACAAAAGCCTGTGGACTCCTTGAGGACTTACCTATATGTGAATAGGAGATGGGAGAGGTATCTGTCCCACTCTCTCACATGCTGGTCTCAAATGCCCTTAACATCATCTTAAGGGACCCACTGAATCACTTGATGAGGCCAATAGTCTGGGGGTAGTATGGCGAGGCCATGAGTTGCCTTACCCAACACATCTTCCAGAGACTAATTGTCAGATCAGATATGAAGTTGGTGCCCTGGTCTGAAAGGATCTTCTGCGGAAAACCAACCTGGCTAAATACCTCAGCAGTTCATCAGCTACTTTATCAGCCTCAATGGAGGATGAGGGCACTGCCTCTGGGTACCTTGTGGTGTAATCTATGACCACAAAGAAGTATCATTTGCCAGTGTGACTTGGAGTGCTCAGGGGCCCTACTATGTAAATAACAACTTGCAGAATGCCTCTTCTATAACAGGTAGGCGAATCAAAGCCACTTTAGACTTGTCACCAACTCCCCCCCCCCCCGCCTTGCAGACAAGTTTGGCAGTAGTTTGCCATGTCTTTAAAAATACAGAGCCAGGAAAAATTATTGGTAAGCTGTCTTTTTGTACTACTTACCCCCATGGGTCCTGAAAATGGTATGTTGTGGACTAAGGCCAGAAGCTGCTTTCTGAATTCCTAGGAACTACTATCTGCTGGAGTTCCTCTTCCTCCAGTCCTCCCTTAGGAACCTACTCAAAGTACAGGAACCCATTCTCCTAGAACACTTCCTTTTTCCAACACTCAGAGTCACCTTCCCCACTGGCAGCTAGCTCCCTTAGTTTTTGCAGGGATGGATCAGCTTGCTGAGCTTTCCCTAGCTCTGCATGCCTGAACATCCCCAGAACACACTCTGCTGTAGGAGAGCTGCCCATGGCCTGGCTCTCCTCAGTCTGTAGCTGTGACTCAACTTCTGCTTGCAGCTCATTCTTCAGCTACAACGTCTCCTGCTACTGGGGTAGCGGTTGTTTTCTCATACACTGCTCCCTCTGTGTTCTCAGGAGCTGGTTCCCTTGTCTTGCAATGGGTAGTGATACACTCAATATTGGCCCTACAATTGAAGTCATTGCCCATGATTACATCCATGGAAAGGTCTGGTGCAACACCCACCTCCTGTATGCCCTGGCTACCTTCCCAGTTTAGAAGGATCTGGCCAGGGGAACTGACTGCCAAACCCATCACCCTTCTAATCCTAGAAAACTGGCCAGGAAGGATCTCTTCATCTTGAATCAAATCCTGCTTCACCAAAGAAATGGAAGCCCCAGTGTCCCTCAACCCCTGGGTCACCATCCCATTTACACACACGGGGTGCATGTGTGCAGTGGAATTAAAGGGTGCTGCACTCTGTGTACAGGCTACTATCTGCTGGGAGGTTCCCAAGCTACTTCCTCCAGCTGCACTCACACCTTTTGTTACATTTTTCTGAAAATCATAAGACAAATGCCCCGGTTTCTGGCAGATATAACACTCATGTTCACCCCTCCCTGTGCTTTTGAGACCAGGTGCTTCTCTTTTTGTTTGGGCACAGGCTAGCTCACTCTAGACTGCCCCCCTGGGGTTCCCCTTAAACCACCTGTTGGCCCACCCCTATTTCCTTTTTGGTAACAGGATGGTCAGCTGGATATGAACTGATCAGCACTCTCAGCTGCCTCCCTCGCAGTGCTCAGAGTTCTATCCAACAACCATATTATCATATCCTCAGGTACAGTTTTTAAAAACTGTTCCAGCAGCACCCTAGCCACCAAAGCCGCAAGCCGACCTGCTACACTGTGGGGCCAGCTCAGCAGCCTACTGCAGCACCACCCTTCAAATCCCCTCCCACCCCTCACTGAGCATGCTCGCTCCACCCACACACGTACCTGCAGCGTGCTTGCTCCCAGTCCCCCACACACGTACCTGTAGCAACTTCCTGTCACTAGGGTCACCAACCCACCCACGCTGGTCACTGTAGCTGCCCAGTAGTTGCTGTACCATGTGCTGCGATTGAGTCACCCTTTCGCGGGTTGCTCAATTGCGGTCACACACATCATGGTATACCCTTAACTGAAAATGCTTTATCAAGGCATTTTTCACTTTATCATAGTCCATGCAGTCATTGTCATCGATTCAGGCAAATGCTTCGAATGGCTTGCCTCTAAGCAGTGTTAATAAGGGGTCACTCAATTAGCCCTGCCCAGTTCCAGTTGCCCACTGATTCTCTCAAAAGACCTTAAAAACAAATCAAGAACATCTACTTTTTCTATCTAGGAAACATTTTAGAATTTATTTTGGCTTCCTGGGTCAAAATTCTCATGCCATTACTCACAGGTTCTGGTGATGTCCTCTGGTGCTGCATCTCCATCTGACTGTCATGCTTAAGCTTTTTTCATCCAGATCTCATGCTGGTGCTGCTTTTCTTGCACCTCAGCCTTTTGTGTCTCCCCCTTCTGTCGCTCCTGCCATTCCTCTTGCTCTCTCAGTCTGGTACTGGCATTCTTTCTCTCGCTCCTCAGTCTTTTGCTTTTCCTCCTTTGCCTACAGTCTCATCAGCTGCAACATCTGTAACTGGTCTGTTTGTGCTGCTGCCTGAGTCAAAAGCTCTGGCACATCTGCATTGTCCAATACCTCCATTGTGACCCCTTTTGCATGGTTTTTATGATCACTATTTTGGAGGATGGATACAAGTTGTGCCCATGGTGGGCAAGCCTCATATTCCAATAGTCTGTTTTGGCACAGCTCCTGTACTTGTAGCAGTGAGCATTTGCTATATAACCCAGACATGATGTCTTCTATCTTTCTAGTCTTGCTAAGCAAAGAAACAAAGCAGGTAGAATGTACAGTCCCTTATCCTGTTCTGTGACTGGGTAGGTAACCTTAATACTGACAAACTGTTTCAGATCCCACATGCTGCCTCCAATTTTTTATGGACTGGTCCTTCCTAGACTTAGCCTGTATCACTGTTACCAGCTTTCTCAATACTTCAGTAGCTGCCATCATTCAGCTTTGATACTGTTTTGCGGAATATGAACATATAAAAATTGCCAGCAGAAAAAGGCCTTAGTAGTGTATCAAGTCTGCTTGATTGTGCAGCTCAGTCTATTTTACAGGAGCTGCTCCACCCCCTTTTGCCCCCGAGAGTGATCCTGTCTCCCTTCCCCATCCCCCTCCTCCCTCCCATTGGTACTCTAAGTTTTACCCTGTCCCACCCCCCCCTTAAAACTTCCACTGTTTCCAAAGATACCACTTCTCAGGCAGTTCATTCCACTATAACACCACCCTTTCCATGAAAAAATGCCTCCTTATTTCTTTTTTAAATCTACCCCCCATGAGTTTCAGACTGAAGCCCCTAGTGGTACCCTCCTTTTTTAAACTGAAAATGCCCTCTACTCTAAATCTATTTATACCCTTCAGATACTTAAAGGTTTCTATTATATAACCCCTTTCTCACCTGTCCTCCAAGTAATACATATTAAGCTCCCTTAGCCTCTCATCATATGGTTTGTTTCCAATACCCTGGATCATCTTAGTTGTCCTGCGCTGGACCCCTTCAAGTAGCTTTATGTCCTTCTTCAAGTAGCTTTATGTCCTTCTTCAAATAAGGGCACCAGAACTGCACACATTACTCCAAATGTGGTCTGACCAGTGACATGTACAATGGCAGAATGACTTTCTTCCTCCTGGAGACAATTCCCCAGGAGATGCAGACCATTTTATTTGCTTTGGTTGCCACTTTGCAACACTGCTCAGAGAGATTCATGTCACCCCTGACTATCACCCCAGATAATTTTTCCTCCTTTGAGCTGAACACCTGTACCCCCCCAACCAATAGCTGGCCCCTGGGTTCATATGTCCCAAGTGCATAACCTTGCACTTCTTGGCGTTAAACCCCAACTGCTAGATTCCAGACCATTTCTCAAGTCTGGCCAGATCCTCCCTGAGTTCCTGTCTCCCCTCCTCTGTATCAACCCACCCACAGATTTTAGTATCATCTGTGAAAAGGCAGACTCTCCGGGTTCATGTCCCTTTAGAGCAACTGTTCATACAAACATACGAACATATGAAACTGTTGGCAGAAAAGGGCTCACAGGTCTATCAAATCTGCCCGATTGTGCAGCTTTTAGTTTCAAATCACCACCACCACCCAAACCACTCTCTTCCTCCTCATTTCCGGTTCTTCCCCCTTTGTGTTTTTGTCTGTACTTACCCTGCCCTTGACTCTATCCATCCTCACTTAAAACTATCCACTGTCCTTTGAGTGATTAACTCTTCTGGCATTGCATTCAAACATGACACCACTCTCTCTGTGAAGTAGTGCCTCCTCATCTCGCTCCTAAACTTTCCCCCTTCCAACTTCAGATTGTGCCCCCAGTGACCCTTCCCCTCTTTAAGTGGAACAATCCTCCCTCCCTGACTTTGTTTATGCCTTTCAAGTACTTAAGGGTCTCTATCATGTCCCCTCTTATCCTTCTGTCTTCCAGTGAGTACATGTTGAGCTCTTTCAACCTTGCCTCATATGGTAACTCCCCTAGTCTCGTGATCATTTCTGTAACCCTACGCTGCACAACCTTCAGTGATATCACATCCTTTTTGAGTTATGGGCACCAGCACGGTACACAGTATTCCAAGTGTGGCCTCACCAGTGATCTATACAATGGCAGGATGACCTCCCCTTTTCAAGAGGTGATCCCTCTGGCAATGTACCTCAGCATCCTATTTGCCCTTGCTGCAGGTCTCCTACACTGTGCAGATACTTTCATGTCCCCTGTGACTATTACCCCCAGGTCCCTTTCCTCCTCTGAAGCCATTACCTGCACTCCCACCAGCCAGTAGCTTTTATTGGGATTTCTGGCTCCAAGGTGCATGACCTTGCACTTCTTAGCATTAAACCCCAACTGCCACTCCTTAGACCAGTGTTTGAGTTTAGCTAGATCCTCTCTGAGTGCTTGCCTCTCTTCCTCATTGTCCACTTTTGCACAGATCTTAGTGTCATCCGCGAACAGGCAGAACTTACTCTTGACCCCCTCTGCAATGTCTCCAATGAAGACTATGAACAAAACGGGGCCCAGCACTGAACCCTGCGGTACTCCACTTGTTACTGGCCATGGCTTGGATGTCTCCTCCCTTACAACTACCCTCTGTTGTCTGGCCTGCAGCCAGATCTCAACCCACTCTACCAGATTTTCCTCTGCTCCCATGTCTCTCAGCTTGCTCATTAACCTCCTGTGTGGCACAGACAAAAGCCTTGCTGAAGTCCAGATATAGAACATCCACAGTGTGGCCTTCTTCAACCGCCCTAGTGACCCAGTTGAAGAAGTCAATCAGGTTAGTTTGGCAAGATCTTCCCATGACAAACCCATGCTGTCTCTCATCCTGCAGGCCATTGCTATCAAGAAAGGTTATCAACCTCTCCTTCAGAATGGTTTCTATCAACTTGCCCGCTATGGAAGTCAGGCTCACCAGTCAGTAGTTACCCAGTTGGTCCTTGGGTCCACTCTTGTGAAAGGGCATCACCTGAGCCATCCTCCAGTCCCTGGGTACATTCCCCATCTCCAAGGAGGTGCTGAACAGGTCTGTCAAAGGGCCTGCCAACAACTCTGCCAGTTTCTTCAGGACCCTTGGGTTTACAGTCTGGTCCTGGTGCCTTGTCCACCTGCAAGCCTTTAAGGCCCTTCAGAACTTGATCCTCTTGGATGACCTCATCTGTTATCTCTGTCCCCCTCCACCTTTGCCCCCTTTCCCCTGAGGTATTGGGCCATCCCTTTCTTTTGTAAACATCAAGCAGAAATACTCATTGAGTGCCTCTGCCTGATCTTCCCTTGCTATGCCCATTCTCCCCCTTTCTTGATTCTAATGATGTTATCCCTACAACTCCTCTTCTCCCTTATGTATTTAAAGAACCCCTTTTCCCCCCTCTCTGATCCTCTGAGCCAACTTTAGCTCCCTTGCTGCCATGGCTGTCCTGATTGACCCGGTCACCTCCCTAAATGCCTTTGAAAACACTTCTCTATCCTCCTCACACCCAGATATTTTGAACTTAATGAAGGCCACTTTTTTTTCCCCCTCACCTTCCCCTCCACCTTCTTGCTGAGCCAGCCATGTTTTTTTTTACCTAGACTACTTATTCTGAGATTTGGCACACTTTTTTGTGGCCTCATTTAGCCCCTTCCTAATGATTGCCCACTTCTGTTCAGCATCCATCCCTGGGTTAATTTCAGCTAAATACCCCTCTAGGATGCTGCCCATTCTGACAAAATCTGTCTTCCTGAAATCTAACGCTCTTGTCCTGGTCTTAGCAGACTCCATCCCTGTGTTGAGGAAGAACCACACTGAACAGTGGTCACTTCCTGCTAGAGGGTCCTGTACTACCACATCCATTTGTTAGCACCAAGTCCAGTATGTTCCTCCCCAGTAGGATCCATCACCCCTTGCACTAGATAACTGTCTTGGATAGCCTCCAGCAGCACCTGTTCCCTGGCGTGTTCTATAGTTACTGTCTGCCAGTCAACCCCAGGTAGATTGAAGTCTCCCACTATAACTGTATTCCCTTTCCCACTGACTTTCCTGATTTGCTCCCCAGCTCCCTATCCACCTCCTCTTTCTGTGAGGGTTCAAGTTCAAGTTCAAGTTTATTGCAGGAAAACTCCATTGATCAAGCTCATTCACAAGGAGGTCCTGTGAAATAAACACTTAAAGTACAAACACAGATAGGTAATAACAGTATATACATGAAATGCACATTACATGATACAGGCTGGATATACATACAAGGGTACCACATAGGGTGACCGCAGGTGGTAAACATTGATATGAGACAGGGAAGCGACTTACAGGTTGCATACTGATAAATGAAACATGATGACTGGTGTGTGCAATACATATACAGTATTTTGGCAGCTAGAATAAACAACAGTCTACAACTGATATGGGGGAGGTGATTTGATAGAGTGTGGCGGGCGTAAGCAAAGATAAAGCCAGGAGTAGAAGGGAAGGAAAGCAGTTAATGTGACAAATCAATTATACCTTACCAGTGGATAAATATGGCACACATTGGGAAGGAAGAGACTTAATGACAGTTACAGGTGTCTTTTATTTTGGCTGAACTTAGCGATTTGTAGAAGTTTATTGAAACTGTGCTAGTTAGTTTCAGTATGTTTGTAATTGGTTCCAAATGGAGGGAAGGGCATATGCAATATACGTTTACCAAAGGAAGTCTGCGTCCTTGGTATGTCAAGCATAATAAAGTCAGATTTTTTTAACGAGTATGCACTATGTGAGATACTAATAAGGGAAGAGAGATAGCTTTGCAATTTCTGCAGGAGCAGTTTAAGAGTCCATAGCCCAGCATGGAGCAAGCGTCTAGTAGTAAGGGATGTCCAACCAACAGCTGCATATAAGTCACAGTGGTGCGAATGCTAAGGGGAGTTGGTAATGAACCGTAATGCACGGTGATAAAGGATGTCCAGTTTACTTAGATTTGCAAGAGTGGTGGAGGAATAGATTACATTGCCATAGTCGAGTAGAGGAGAAAGTGGCCTGTACAAGCTTGTTTCGAGTTTCAAGGGGGAAAAGGGCCTATTTCTGCAGAAGAAACCTAACCTTGCTTTTAACCTTCTAGAGACATCTTCGACGTGGTCACTGAAAGATAATTTATTGTCGATCCAGATACCTAGATATTTAAATTTGGTTACAACTTCCAGAGTCTCGTTTAGCATGGTGACAATGAAGTCCTGGGCAAGGGTATTGGGGGGGCCTGAGACAGCACTGTGGGAGAATACCATCGCTTTAGTCTTCTTAGCATTGAGCAGAAGCTTTGCCTTTCATTAGATTATTCTCAAGTTGTGCGAAGTCCGCTTGAAGCACTCCCTTGACTTCAGATAACGATGAGCCAGAAGTATACAACAGAGTATCATCTGCAAAAAAGTGCAGATTGGACATAGATATGTTAGCATCTAAGTCATTAATGTACAGAGAAAACAAGATAGGGCCTAAGATGGATCCTTGGGGGACTCCTCTTGCAACTGGCAAGGCAGCAGAAAAAAAGCCCTCCACCTTTACTTTTTGGAATCTTCCAGTTAGGTAGCTAGAGAACCACTGGGTGGTATGGTATGTGGCACCCAACTTTGCAAGGCAATTGACTAATAGTTTGTGATCAACAGTATCAAAAGCTTTGCTGAGGTCCAAAAGACTGCACCAGTTACCTTCTTAGCATCTATGAGCAGGATCCAATCATTGGTTGCTTTTGCTAGCGCAGTGATTGTGCTATGATTAGCCCAGAAGCCAGACTGAGCTGGGTTTAAGAGAGAAGGTTTCCAAGTGAGATTTTAACTGAATATGGATCAGTTTTTCGAGAACTTTAGAAAGGATAGGCAATATGGAGATAGGCCTATAGTTGTTTACATCATGGGTCACCAGATTTAAATAGAGGGAGGATATGTGCTGATTTCCAGCAGGACGGCACAGTAGCAGATGTAATGGAAAGACTGAAGATGTGGAGAATTGGGGCAGTGAGATGGGTGTAGCCTGACCTTAGGAAAAAGGGTTCCAAGCCATCGTCCCCTGTGCTTTTTTTGGTGTCTAAGTTAAGAAGAGAATCTTCTACTTCTTTATAAGTTATCTTGCACAGTTGGAAGGGGCTGGGTGCAGGACTAGATGTGGCGGGAGGGGTATGCTGGCTCACCGCAGCACCAGCATAAGGTGACGAGTCAAAAGCTAATCCAGCTGTGGCAAAGTGGGAGTTAAGTTCCTCCAGGATTAGGGACTTGTTTTCCACAATCTTGCCACTTGCAACTATCTTTGCTGGGACAGAGGGGGCCATGGGCCGTCCTTCTATAGCTTTGATAGTCTTCCATATTTTATGAGGGTTACCTTTAGCTTGTTCGAGAGTAGAAATATAATAGTTAGCTTTAGCAGAGTGAAGTTTTTTCACACAGTTATTCCTGGCTACTCTAAAGGCTGCCAATCCAAAGATTCTTTGGAATTTCTAGCTTTAGCCCAGAGCTTATCTCGAGCTATAAGGGCTGCCTTGAAATCCGAGGTGAACCAGGGGTTAGAATTGTTCCATACTCTTACTCTGATGAAAGGGGCATGCTTATTTATTATTGTAGTGAGTTTGTCATTAAGGATGCAAGCTGCCTTGTTGACATCTTTGGCTAGGTAAAGATCTTGCCATCTGATCATGCTCAGGTCAGATAGGAAGTTTACTGCACTGAATTTGCAAAAGGATCTTTTTGTTATAAAGATGGGTTGCGGACGGGCCTTAATTTGAGATCTAATGCAAGCAACAATTCCATGATCGCTCGTGTCGTTGTGAAACACTGCCAAATGAGATATTTTGCGTGGATGGGTGGTTAGTACCACATCTAGAATGGAACTGTTGGCAGTATTTAGAGTGTTGTTCCTAGTAGGTTCACTGACTAATTGCCCAAGACCTAGCTCGTCACAAAGGGATTTGAGGCCGTGTGATTTAGCTGACAGCCAGTCCATATTTAGATCTCCTAGAAATACTGTTTCAGTTTTGCATCTCGAACATGGATTTCAAAGATTAAAGACTTCATCACCACCAGATGGGGTCTATAGCCACCCTAGGATAGTGATACATTCCGAGGAGGGAGATAAAGGCTCAGTGAAACTAACTCAAATTCCTTGGCTAGAGATTTGCAACTAATATTGGTGGCCAAGTACTTAGATTTGGCGTGAATATCCACACCCCTGCCTCTAGACTCTCTATCTGCTCTAAATAAATGTAGCCCTGCAGTGATATTTGTTGATCAGGGTTGTCTTTTTAACCACGACTCAGTAATTATGATAAGGTCTGGGTTAACGTGTGCAGCCAGGCTTACAGCTAGTACAAGTTTTTAGACAGGCTTAAAATGTTGACCATCATCATTTTGAGACCTGTGGCCTCAGCAAAATCGATAGGCGAGGTAAGTTGTAAGGGGGTCAGGCTTGAGCTCCACATTTCCTGAGCAGAGAAGAAGCAGAAGTATAACTTTCTTTAAGAAGCTTATAAGAATGGAGACTGCTTTTTTATTTCTTCGCGGCAACCCATATCGTGCTAGGCAAGAGGCAGCACCGCTGTAATGACAGTTGATCGTGATCAATGTAAGTGCTTGGGTGGACATAGGTGAGGACAGTAGCAAGGGGGTGTAGGCTAACCGGGGGGAATAGGCTAAAAGGGGAGAAGAGAATGACATAGTGTCTGCACGGTAGACTGTTATAACATTAGGTATTAATAAGGTACATTGGAGAACTGAATTGCATTGAGGTACTTCGAATTGTACTGTATTGCTGAAAACTCTGCACCTTAGGAGCAATAAAAACACAATAAGGAGAGCCATGGTCCCAGATTGAGTGGTCTCGTTATTTGTATTAGTGCAATATTTTCTAGGCAAGAAATTTGCCCACTTAGGTTCTCACTTAAAACCTAGATGAGAAAATACAGCAGAAAGGGGAACAAGGAGAGCAGGAGCAGCTTAGTTATGGCCATCCACCCTTCAGACTCAAGTCCCCTTGTAGCAGAACCGGGAAAGAAGTAGAATGATAATGCAGGCTATATTGCCCATGAATGAATACAGTGATTTACGTAGAAGACCAAGAATCCCTCTAGTGGCAGGTCTGTATAACCTGCTAATGGAAAACTAGCCAAAAATAAAAAAAAAAGGTAGTTAGACTTATCGGCACCAAGGCAGAGTGCTTGGATTGGGGGGTGCTGCAGGAAGAGCAGTCAGACAGAAGAGGTGTAAGCACTTTAAAACAGTAGTAGAAATTACAATCCAGCTAATACAGTTGAAAAACTCGTAATAACACAGTTGAAATGTGCTTGGTTCTATCGAAAATTTAACAAAGTGCCAGGTGTCTATAGCAGGGGAAAACTCCTGCCAATAAGAGTGGGTTTGCTGGAAGCACCCGTGTTCCGATTGGCTGCGCTGTCCCGTACCTTCCAAGGAGCTGCAGGGGTGTCCTGGTCTTGGTCAGTGGCTGGCTGTGTGCCGGCCGACCGTGAGTGAGCTGGAGCAGCCTTGTTCAGGGACAAGCAGCTAGAGAGAAGAAGACAGAGCAGGTCTTAAATAGCATAGAGGTAAAGGGGGTTAGATTTGAGCAGTTTAGTAAGACAAAAGGTAGTTAGACTTATTGGCACCAAGGCAGAGTGCTTGGATGGGGGCGCTGCAGGAAGAGCAGTCAGACAGAAGAGGTGTAAGCACTTTAAAACAGTAGTAGAAATTACAATCCAGCTAATACAGTTGAAATACTCCTAATAACACAGTTGAAATGTGCTTAGTGCTATCGAAAATCTAACAAAGTGCCAGGTGTCTATAGCAGGGGAAAACTCCTGCCAATCAGAGTGGGTTTGCTGGAAGCACCTATGTTCTGATTGGCTGCGCTGTCCCGTACCTTCCAAGGAGCTGCAGGCGGGTGTCCTGGTCTTGATCAGTGGCTGGCTGGGTGCCGGCCGACTGTGGGTGAGCTGGAGCAGTCCTGTTCAGGGACAAGCAGCTTCCAAGGAGCTGCCGGCGGGTGTCCTGGTCTTGGTCGGTGGCTGGCTGGGTGCCGGCCGACTGTGGGTGAGCTGGAGCAGCCCTGTTCAGGGACAAGCAGGGTGGCCTGTACACCACCCCCATCCTGAGTTTCTTACCTTTAGGGCTTTGGAGCAATACCAATATGGCTTTTGGCCTCCCTTCATTCCCTTCCTCCCTGGTACACAGTATCCCCTATGTGACATAAATTGCCACCCCTCCTCCCCTTCCCCCATCCTGGACCCTGTGGAACACCTTGTACCCTGGAATTGTGAGATCCCAGTCATGGTATTGGATGGCCAAGGTCTTTGAGATGGTGGCAATATCTACAGTACAGATCTCCTTGCTCAAGGTCACACGACCTCCCCTCTCTGGCACAGCTGAGAATATGTTACTTTAGAAACAGTATATGGTAACTGTAGTATTCTTCTTGTGGTGGAAATACAGTTATTGTCCATTATAAATTGGTTACCTGTGCCTCAAAGGATTCAGTTGCAGAAACCATGAAATATAGATACACAGATTCTAGAGGAGATTGCAGCAAAACAATAGGGACAGTAATTCTACAGAAATTAAAAGAAATGTTTTCAAACACTAGGTTGCAAACAGAATAATTCTCTCTTTCTCTTTATAAGTGGTTTAGCTTGCCACAAGACCCTCTTGGTCAGGACAGACATTAACCTTTAGCTTGCAGTTTGTCCGTAGTCCTAAGCTGACTGATTCTGGGAGATCTAGTCAGACCTTAAACCGTCTAGCTGCCCACCCTGACACATAATCCAGTATGTTACTCTGACATCACAGATTCAAAATCCTGTCTGGATCTGCTGTTGGGAACCAGTCTGTACCAGCCTGCTGAATAATTACACAAGCCCCTCCAGGTATGTTTTTGTAAGTCAAGGGCCTTTGGACATCAAAGATACTCCTTAGTGTCCAGTCATATTTTAGAGGACTGAACATCCTTGAAGTCACACATTTACAAAAGCCCCAGATGGTCTGAGACACTGGTAAGAACACTGTCTCATTCCAGCAGTCAAAATCAAATCTGTAACACAACAAAAAACATAAAACTGAAATGCCATACAGGTATCTAGCCAATTGTTACATTACAGTACAAGTATTCCTTTACAGTTTACAGGTATTCCATCATACATTCCAAAAACTTTCCATTGTCCATTATATCATGGGCTGAGAACATTTTTAACTCCTGCCCGAAATGTGATTTCTAGCAGGGACCACAAAATCATCTTTCGGGACAGACTTGCAATGTCAGTGCAATTGTTCATGAGGCGAGATTCTAAAGAAGGCATGTTGAAAATCTGGGCCAAAAATATGCAAAAAATGGCCAAGTTATGCCACTAAATTCAAAACACCGTTTAAACACATTGAATTGCATATCTGTTTCTTCAATTTGCAGTCCAGCTTTGAAGAGTGAAGATGTGTCTGTGGTCCAGAGAGGATTATGGCATTGGGCCCCTAATGGATAAGTAAGAGCTTGGGGGTGTGCATGGTGGTGGGTGCTGAGTTCAAGGGTCAGTGGGGGAACAGGAACATCTGCAAAAGACAACAATAGATGTGTTTTTTTTTTTGCAGGGTTTAAAAGAAAAAAAAAACGAGGATTCCGGACCTCGACACTGGGGGATTGGGCACCCCCCCAGTGTCAGTCTTATGTTTCTGAGGAGTTGTGGGGTGGTGGGCACTGAGAAGGAGTATTGGGTTGGGGAATATGAACAAAAAACACACAGAGGAATCCTGATCTCGACACCGGGGGATTGGGTACCCTTAGTGTCACTCCTATGTTTATGGGTGTGTGTGTGTGAGGGGAGGGTGGGGGGTGCTGAGAGGGAGGATTGGGTCGGAGGTATGTATAATTTAAATTAAAAATTGGTGGCATCCTGATCACAACACTGGGGATTAGGCACCCCCAGTGTCACTTTTATGTTTCTGGGCTGGTGCTGAGAGGGAGGGTGGGGTGGGGGAGATATCTACAATTTAAAAGAATAAAAATTGGCAGTCACTGTGGAACACCCACACTCCGCCATGTTCAAGATGGCTGCTACACTCTACTGCACATGCATGACTACTAGCACATGTGAAGTACAGTGCAGTGACCATCTTGTACACAGTAGAGTGTGCCATATTCTGCCTTGACCACTGATTTTTTTTTTAATTATTGATATCCCCCCTACCCGACCTTCCATCTCAGCACTCCCCCCCCCAAGAAACATAAACATGAACAGGGGGAGCCCAATCTCCCAGTGTCATGATCAGGTTGAAGCCAATTTTTAGAGTAAAAAATAGTGCAGTGCGACTGGGGATAATAAGCGGAGTGCTCCATGGACTCAGAGGTGACTGTGCTGCATGTCCAACTTGTTGATCGATCTGAAAGACTGCTCTGATTCCTTTTTTGGTAGCAAGAGCTCTGCAGGGATACATCCACTGCAGCCTTAAGAAGGACATCATCCAGCTTCCACCATGTCGTGGTACCCTAGTGATCCTCAGGATCCACTGTCCATCCTTCTGAGCAAAGGCACCAAGTAGGTACTTATCCTCCCTCTCACTACTGCTTCCTGCTTCCAGAGCTACCCCCTTGACAGTTTAGTTCCCCACCAGAAGCTGCTTTCTCCTCTGCTGGTGTCCTCTACCTCCCGCCTCAGGACCTCCCTTTTAGAGGACCCCCACATCCTCCCTTGCTACCACTACAAGTGCTTCCTCACAGCAGTCGTGTCTCACCAGAATGACAAAGGAATTCTGTAGTGGCACAAGCTGAGGAATATGCCCAATCAGCTGCTACCCACCTTCCTGGAGACCACCAATTCCAGCTTCCTCTTGCTAGGCAACCTTTGGCATAATAGCGGCAGACTTGTCAGCCTTTAAGTTGGACAAGTGGTCATATGGCTCCTGGCTAGCTCAGCACTGAGACCAGCAACTTCCGCCCTCAGCCCAGAGAGGTGCATGTAGATGGAGCAGCACCTTAGTTTTCCAGATTGTCTCCTGGAAGACTGCAGCTCCACAACCATTGCACTGCACTACTCCCATGTCTACTGATATCAGTCACTTCTTTCTGGATTCCGAATGTAACTTGTCCCTACTGTCCCTTGTCCCTATTTGTTCCTTTTCCTGCTACACCCTCTATCAGCATCTACTTTATTACCTTACCCTAGATAGCGTGTTACCTGCCTTCACTTTAAAGGGTTGCTATTTCAAGTTAAAGCTCTCCCTATACCCTCCTTGCCTTTTTACTCCTTGTCTTTGCTAAATTTACCCTATTTTACTTCCTGAACAACTACTTTACTCTGCCCCTGATATCATGCCTCCTATGCTCCCACCTGTAGCTGTTTTCTGCCAAATTTGTTCCCCTGCAATTATCCACTATCCCATCATCCCACCACCTGTAACTGCCTATGCAGTTTAACAGTAATGCATTCAGTACTTAGAGTACCTTACTTTCTCTTGTCAAACCAGCGGAGCTCTCTGCTTGCCTGCAGACGCCTGCCAAGGCCTAAGATGCCAGTTATCTGTTCCATTCCTGTTCTGTTCTACTCACTCTCTGGGACATGAGAGTGATGGGACACACTTCAGTGTCTGAAATGTATTCACCCCCAGCCACTTCATGCTTGTACCTGATTGGCTGCTTAGGTCATATGGGCCTTCTATCCTCTGTTTGCAGATGAGGTGGCCTCCATCCTATTCCTGCTCCTTCAGCTCCAGTTACTGTTAAAACAAACAAATGCTGCATACATAATTAAAAAAAAAAATGTTATAAGGCTGTTTTTAAGGATCTCCAAATTGATGTCGAGCACCCAGCCTAGTCACATCAAAATTCCCCAAATCCATGAATTTATTCATCCCAACCACTCCCCACTTGTGCTTGATTGTCCGCTTAGGTCATGCGGCCCCTCTGGCCACTGTTTGTAGATAGCAGGCTCCCTTCTTGTTCATGTTTGGTGATTTGCATATGCTTCTTATGATGCATTAGTGGGATACAGTGGAGCCCACCAGGATGCCATCCAGCGCTGCAGAAAGACAGCAGTTTCAGTCATAGTTAACCATTTTTATCATGCAGAAAACTGTGAGACAGCATTGCATTCCTGCAGACTCCACTGTATGTGTCATTTGGTATTGCAAACACTGGAAAACCTAGCACCAGGTTACTCCATGTAAAAATCACTCACCATAGATTTGAGTGTAGAAAATATATATTTTTGGTACAGTACATGAAATCCATTTACCCACAACGGTCCACCACCATTTCACTCTCCTGTGTCTAGATGCCTTTTCAAGGTGTACATGCCTCATAGTGGTAACTGCTTAAATAGAAGTTTTCCCTTAAAATGCTACAGCATTCAAAAGTTTTACAGTCTTTACAGTTACATGCCAGCAGAATTAAGATAGTATAAAAACGTATTATAAATACATGTTTTAAGGTGCATTGTGTTAATATTTAAATCAAGTGTTAGTGTATAATGGACTGTCCGAACAAACAAATTCCACCTCAAATGTCTAACACCATTAAAGACATTTAAAAATACTGGCAGAGTTAGACATAGGCACACACCCATATATTCTGCTGGGAAAGGGAACATTTCCAACCACTTTGTGGTGTGTTCTGCACTGCGCCATTTTCAGTTACAGTAGACACAAAGGGGTTAACCTTCCCCTGCAATAGCACACAAGTTAATATGTCAGCACAGTGACATGGGTGGGGGAGCCTGATTTGATGAGGGTGTCTTTATCTACAGAGGTACAGTGCGGGTGCAATGCATAGGGGTAAGCCACTACCCTCATCTCTGGCTACAAGGTGATGCAATCCCTGCCACAAGTCACAGACTTGTGATTAGGTAGAAGGGTGGCTGACAACAGTAACAGAAGGAAATGAGTCTAGGGACAGGAGTATCTACTATATGCCAGGAACATGGATGACTAATTCATAGGATTCCAGGGACAATGGACTATTATTAAAGACTGGCAGGATTATACACCATACTGGTGACCATCAAGCAGCCATCAAGGTATGGGGAAAAGGGGAAACAGCCTCAGTGATAGCACTGTGTGTACTGGGCAAGGGTCATGGAATATCACTGAGTGCATGTAACTGTACCATGGGCTGCCCTGTGGTTGTTGCAGTCCAGCATGTTAGTGATCATACAGCCAATGTGCAATCACTAACATATGGAAAAGTGTTTTCAAACAGATAAAGGAAGAGGTAGGACATCAAATAACATAGAAAGGAGGCAGGAAGTTACAGAAATGGTTTAACAGACAAAACAGAGAACAGAAAAGGAAAGAGCATGAGAGTGGTGCAGTGCAACGGGTGTGGAGCCGTATTCTTTCAGGATACGTTCTGGAGACTGAGGTGTTGCCCTATTTGCACTCACCTGTCTGTGTTAAGGGTAGGGATTGCTGGATGCTGTGCCAAACTGGAAAGCTTGCAAAGAATCTTCTGCCCCACCCTAAGGCTAGTAAGTCAGACAACTCTCCTCCAAATGATGCCAAGGCAGAGGTAGAGCAATTGGAGCTTGGTGGGCTCTGGGTGGGTGCAGGTGCCACGAAGAAAAGGGAACGCACTCCTCAGCCTGTACCACTGCAGTTCCTTTGCCCTACTGGTGACCGGGCAGCCAGGAGGAGGCATACACAGCAGTGGGAAGGGAGGAAGTGGGTTTCCTCAGAAGGGGAGGCTCCAAGGAGGGAGGAATAGGCCTCCAGCCAAGGAGGAAGCAGCTGCTGGTGAGGAACTCTGTTTCTATGGGGATAGACTTGGGAGTGGGTGGAGAAAGGGAGTGGGAGGTGAACTGCCTCCCTGGTGCTTTGGTTTGAAGGGATGGAGAGCAGATCAAAAGGATTGCTAAGGCGGCATGAGATGGGAGAGAGCTAAATGTCATTGTCCACCTTGGGACAAATAACCTGGCAAGGGATAGGGCAGCAATAGTGCAGCGTAATAGTGCTCAAGCTGTGGACCCTACAATACAAGCAGACTTGATAGACAAAATGGCCTTCGTCTGCTGGCTTCTTTGAATGTTTGTATAATTTTAGGGAGCTGACGAAAGGCCTGAATCAGGTAGCATGCGTGGTGGTGTTTGCCAAGGTGTTACTTATGTACACCAAAGAGAGGAAAGGGCAGTCTGCACCATGGCATTTAACAGCTAGTTGAAGATATGGTGCATACAGGAGCACTTCAGCTGCATTGGGGACTGGTGACCAGCCTGGGAGGATATGGGCCTCTATTGGGGAAATAGCCTGCATCATAGTAGCAGGGGGACCACAGTCCTTAGTGGGAGGCTTAAATGCTACTTGGGTGAGTATTGAAACTAGTCCAGGGGGATGTAACACCAAAGTTGGAAAATACTGCCTCACCCAGACAGTGAAGCAACAAGGTGGGAAGGCCCAAGGGGAGGAAGCTCCCACAGGCCATGGGAGCAGGAAGACAATGGAGGGGATAAGTTGGAGGACAAGGAAGGTATAAATCAGGATAGCAAGAAGAGAGGAGTAAAGGAGACAAGTTACAGAGAGGGTAAGAAGGGAAGAAGTGGGTCAGCGGGAGCCCCAAGAAATAGCACAGAAAGGAGATAGAGAGACAACTGGGAGCGGGAAAGGGGTGAGTATGGTATGAAGAGCCATGTGGCCAATGCAAGGAGCCTGGAAAATAAAATTCCAGACCTGGAGGCCACCATGAAGAAGGCTAGCCTGGATTTGGTCACCATAATGGAGTCATGGTGCACTGACAGCCTTTACTGGGATATGGCCATACCAAGCTACTCTCTGTTCAGGAGAGACAGAGAAGTGAGGAAAGGTTGTTCTATGTGTGGGTTAAGAAATCAATGCTACTGAAGGGCAGGGGCACCCAGAGGAAACAGAAGGACTGGAGGTGCAGTGGGTCATCCTGGAGACAGGCACTTGGGCTGCTATCTATACGGGGTGGTATAAAGACCTCCAGCACAGGGAGAGTAGTTGGATAAGACACATGGAGAGAGCATCATCTGGATGGCACATAAGGAGGAGTTGCTGCTAGTTGGTAACTTCAATCTGGCAGATGTACACTGAAGCCTTCCAGCTGTAGTTTCTGTAAGGATCAGGGCCATCCTTGACTCCCTATGGGGGGGCCTTTCTCAATCAGCTGGTTAACAAACCCACTAGGGATGGGCAGTGCTGGAGGTGGTGCTTACAAACAAGGACAGCATTGCAGAAGATACAATGGGCACTCCCTAGGTACCAGTGATCACCATACAATGTGGCTTAATATTAAGCTAGGAGTAGAGGCAACCCACATGAGGACAAGGGTCCAGAACGTTAGGAGGTTGGATTTTAAGAAAATGAGAGAGTGCCTCAGAAACTGCCTAGTGGGGGGGGGATGCCAGGCACAGATAGAGGAACAATGGGAAAAATAAGGGAGGGCACAAGTAAGGCAACCAGCTTCTGTGTGAAGGATGTGAGTAAAAGCAAAAAGAAAAAGAGACTGTTATGGTACTCTTGGGAAGTGTTCATGGCGGTGAAGTAGAAAAGGGGTGTCAATCAAGTGGAATAAGGAAACACAGAGAGAAGAAGATAGGGAAGTGTACCAGGTGAAATAGATGGAAGCAGGTAAGACAGTGAGGCGAACGAAGGTGCAGAAGGGGAAAGGATAGCCAAAAAAGTAGCAAATGGGGATAAGACTTTCTTCAGGTAGATAACTGAGAAGAAGAAAGCAAGGTGAGGGATACTGAGGTTAAGGAGTGTAGCAGAGTGAAACTGTGCAGAAGAGGACTGGGAAAAGAAGACATCCTGAACAGGCACTTCTGCTCAGTCTTCACAGTGGAGGGAGGATGGACAGACTACCAATGATCAGCAGGGACGAAGGGAAGGTGGACTCAAGTCCATTTTCAGAGAAAAGAGACATGAAGGGGACTTGCAGTTCTGAAAGTGGACAAGTCGATGGGACTAGATGGGATACACCAAAGGGCACTATAAGCACTCATGGAGGTATTTGCTGCTCTGCTGACAGCCTTATTCAAAAGCTTACTGGATCTGGCATGGTTTCTGAGGACTGGAGGAAAGTAGACATGGTCTCTGTACATAAGGGTGGCATAAGTGCAGAGGGTAGTAACTATAGGCGAGCATAACTTACCTCAGTGGTGGGGAAATTAATGGAGAAACTGTGAAAGGTTAGATTGCTAAAGTATCTTAAATTCAATGGGCAACAAGACCTAAAACAGCATGGGGGTCATGCTAGATGAATATGATTGAGTTAGACTAGCTAACTAGAGAAATAGATCAGGGGAGGGTACTGGACATGGCCTGTATGAACTTTAGGAAAGCTTTCAACAGTGTGCCACCCAAGAAACTGATTAAGAAATTGAACAGTCTAGGGGTGGGTTCGAACTGGTGAATTGGGTTAGAAACTGGTTAATGGACAGGTGACAGAGGGTGGTGGTTAACAGCACTCACTGTAATGATGGCAGATTGACCCTTGGGGTGCTTCAGAGCTTAGTACTGGGACCAGTTCTCTTCAGTGTCATCACAAGTGAGATTGCAAATGAACTGGAAGGGAAGGTATGCCCTTTTACAGATGATACCAAAATCTGTAATAGGATGAACAAGGAATGGGTAGAAAGAATGTCTTGTAATCTTTGGAAACTCAAGGAGTGGTTAAGAACATGGCAGTTGAGGTTCAAGGCCAAAAAATGCAAAACATACACCATAGGCATATGAACCCATTAACTGATTATAGGAGGGGGGTGGGAGAGACTGTCAGTTATGAAGCTGGAAATTGATCTTAGGGTTCTCATACCTGATGACCCCAAAGTGATTCGGTGATGTGATAAAGCAATGGGTAAGGCCAGTGCTTTGCTGGGATAGATAGGAAGAGGTATCTCCAGCAGGAAGAGGAAGATGGTACTGTCACCTTACTGCATGCTGATGAAGCCCCATGTGGAGTATCGCCTCCAGTTCTAGAGGCTGCACTTCAGAAAGAACATGCACAGGATAGAGGCAGTCCAGAGAAGAGCAACTGAAGAGACTAAGGGATCTTAACATGTACACCCTGGAAGAGAGAGAAGATCAAGTGGCAAAAACATAAACAAATTGCTGCCATATTCTTTCCCCGCTAATCTCCACAACAGCCCAAATTAGAAACCCTGCCAAGGTAAAACTACACTGGACACCACGAAACAAGTACAAAAAAAGTCATCAAAACATTGTATGTGACACTACCTCCTCTGTGACCACTGTAACCCAACATACCTCTCTGTGCTCCTTACATGATTCCCAGGAAGTGCCACCACTGGGCATGATTCACTCTGTTGCCTCACTCCCAAAATGCTTGTGACTGTCAGTTATGTCCGGTACACCAGCAGTTAATTTTATTAAGAACAGCACCCAACCAAGCTTTTCAGGTATCTTTTCTCAACCCCTGCAGTTAAGAGAAAGCTGCTTCTACCATAGTCAAATAAATGGAGCTGCTCACTGTCTCCATTTCTTTGGAAATAGACCCAGACAGCAGTCCTTCACAGTTGACAACCAGGCCATTGTACATATCCGAAATCACAGAGTGACTGAAAAGTAACTCTGTCCATCCAGCCTCCTTCGTTGTCTGTCTGCGTTGCAGTTTTGGCTCATGCCTGGGCAGCAGCAGCGTCACAGCCTGTCTTCTCTGGAAATGATCGCCAGTTCACATGAAAATTGAGAAATGCCAAATAGCAGCACTCAGAGGCACTGCTATGAAGAATAGGTTGTTCATTCTGCCAAAGGGCAGCATCTCCCTAGAAACACAAAGCTATTTTTTTCTAATGCAATAATAAATTCAATGAAAATAATATAAAATTAAAAAAAAAAAAACTGAATTTTTTTTTTTGCCCCCACAAAAAAGCTATACATTGTATAATCACATTAAACCACTCTAGGGTGTTGATTATGCTGAGATTCATCCACTTCTGGTGTGGATTTGATCACTTGGCCTGCAGTCTTGTGATCAACCCACGCAAGACATGGGTAAATCCCAGCATAACCCACATCTTGTTTATTGCTTAAATAAACACTGCAGACCAAATTAGGAAAGATAGCTGTGGCTAACCTACAGTGTACATCTAACTTTTGCAGCCAAAAGCTAAGCCTTTTGCAGCAAAAACAGTTTTAAATATACATGTTCTCAAGTGTTTACTTGCATTGTGCAGATTTACAAATGAGTTGGGGCTGTTCCACAAGTTAACACTTGTGATATTTCAATGACTTAAACAGCTGTTGAAACAGCCAATGCAGTTTTTTTCTCGTATTTTTGGTGAGTGGCTTTCATAGCTGAGTCTCTCTTTGTTTGACTGACAGGAGTAGAGGTGCCCACTCTGAGTTCCTGGTGGTGGTTGAGGGACAAATGATGCAGGTTCATTAGCAATGTCTATATCATATCTCAGTTCTCCATAGAGGACTCTTCTATAGCAGACAAGCCTAAGCCTTTCCCTTTGAGTAGTATGCAATACCTCAGAATTGTGTCCCAGCCAACTGGCAAGGGACATGAAAGTGAGGGTTGAGAAATGGATACCTCTCATGGTCTCCTAAGTGGAACTGCAGTGCACTGCCAGCTGCCACAGCTGGGCCAAGCTGAGATCAATTTTTGATCAAAATATATTAACTTTGCCTTGGGCAAGCACCCCTTGCTGAGTGATTTTTCCTGAGAACACTGCACCCCTCCTGTCTTATTGTTTACATAAATATCATTTGATAAATTGTATATCTAGTGTAGTATAGAGCATCTAATGTGCACAGATTTAACAATTTTTCATGTCATATCAAGAGGCCTTACCTTAGTGATCACTCAGTAGAAATGATATTTTAATTTTATTCTAAACATGGATTGTTTGTAAAAATGTAAATGTTAGAGTGGTAGTCAACCAATATCAGCTGAGCACTGCTTGCAGACTGACACACCTTTACCTGAAGCAAAACAGACATTCATGTCTGCAACATTAAAAAAATACACAAAAAGCTGCCATTACTGGTGTTCACAACACACACACACACACACATATGCATGTATGCACAGACACATGCCCACATTTCTAAGAGTTATACTTTCATTGTGGAAAATTCATTTAGAAGAACTTTGTTCTGAGTTCAATTACAAGCGAACTATTCAGTGTTAATAAACCATGAAGAACACAATTCTGGATCATTTTTATTCATGGAGTGGAAAATGCATTAGGATGATTTATTGTATCTATTTGCATTTTAATATCAATGATCTACATATACTGAAATTGTATTTATGAGATCATTTTTGAAAAACAGGTCTTAACTACTTGCTCTATGATGTTCACTTACGAACTTGGATCAGATGTTGCTAACTAGAACAGTGGTTAATATGTTAATTGCATGTTTTATTAGTTAGGAATTTTCTATTTTACATTAAAGGTGAAAGCATCAAGGCTGTATTTCCTTTTGTCTGCTGGATAGCATGCTTCAACCTTTTACTCAGTAATAGGAGATTGCTCTTAAACCAGAGACCAGTCTGCAAAATATGGTGACATCTGCTTGACAGCAGTGATGTCAAGCAAAATCATTTTTGACAAGTGCAGCTTTCATCTACAAAGCTGCAGATTAAAGAAAGAATAAAGCTATTCTCATTAATAGGACTTGCTTATACTCTTCATTCTAAAGAAAGCTGAAGTGCTGTTTTTAAACAGAAGTAAGTGGATTTACAAGAAGATAAGTGAGGGAATGTACTGTTTAGGACATGGTCGGCACCTGCTCTTTTTTTTTGGCATGTATCAGTGTAATCATTGAACCATTATTCCCTTTTAATGCATTCATTCAGGCACTTGTGTATATTTTAGTACATGTTCTTGTATTGTTTGGAACAGTCAAATGTCCAGCATTAGTACAAAATGTGTAACAAAACTCCCTGCCTAATCATTAAAGTGGAGTTTACTTATGAAAATAATAAGTCATGTTTCCATTCCACTTATTGCATGGAGGTTTAATGTATGCATTGATTCAGCCAGGTGGCCTGGATATGTCCAAACAATTTTCTGCAATCTTGCTTTAGGGTTCTTAAACATTGTTTCATTACTAACTGATTATTTGGAATATAATTACCAGAAAAGAGCTGCCTGACACTTATTCCCATTTGAGGTACAATTGGGCATTGCTTGTTCTCACCTGTCTTACACACATCATGCTTTATTTCCTAAAATGTATCCCAAAATGTTTATAATTATCCACTGGGACGTCAAAGGTAAGACTTCATTCACTGCAGTGCTAAAAACATGGTGAAAAAAAGATGATTATGAAGAATCTGATCAATTTCCCTTGTTGCAATGTTGAGAGATAAAGGTGTTATAATACTGCTCCTTATGTTAAACATAGAAACATAGACTTTGACAGCAGATAAGGATCACTAGGCCCACCTAGTCTGCCCATTTTCTACCTACTGGATAAGCTGCAGATTCCAGTTACCCAACACCCTACTTCCTCCTACCCCTCACTATAATTGCCTTATGTCTGTCACATGCATTCTTGAATTCCCCATTTTTGACCCCACAACCTCCTCAGGAAGGCGATTCCATGCATCCACCACCCTCTCTGTGAAAAAGTACTTTCTCACACTGCCCCTGAGCCATACCCTCTCTATCTTCAAATTGTGCCCCCTTGTTCTTGTACATCCTCTTTTTTGCTTAAAGATGCTCCCATCTTGGATTTTGTTGATTCTCTTGAGGTACTTGAAAGTTTCTATCATATCCCCTTCCCTCCTTTCCTCAAGGGTATATGTATTAAGTACTTTTAGTCTCTCTTTGTATGGCTTCTGTTGCAGACCCTGCATCATTTTAGTTGCCCTCCTCTGGATTGCCTTCATCTTGTCTATGTCCATGAGGAGATGGGGTCTTCAGAACTGTACACAGTACTCCAGATGGGGTCTCACCAACTGTCTGTACAGAGGGATAACAACTTCCTGTTTTCTACTGGTGATGCCTCTCCCTATACATCCTAGTATCCCCCCAGCCCTCCTTGCTGCCCTCTCACATTGCTTAATTGTCTTAAGGTCATCTGATATGACTACCCTCAGGCCACTTTCAATTTGTGTTGTTGTATGTCACCCGCTATTGTGTACTCTTCCACTGGTTTTTTGTTTCCCAGGTACATTACTTTGCACTTTTTTGCATTGAATCTAAGCTGCCATATTTTCTACCATTTGTCCAGTCTTGCCAAGTCCCTTCTCATCCTTTGCATCCCTTCTTGTGTATCAACCATGTTGCAGATCTTTGTGTCATCTGCAAAGAGGCATACTTTTCCTTCCAGACCCTCTGCAATGTCACCTATAAAGACTTTAAAGAGGTCGGTCCCAATACTGAACCCTGTTGTACCCCACTAGTAACCCCCTTTCTTCAGAGTATACTCTGTTTACTATTACCCTCTGGGTCCTGTTGTCCAGCCACCTTGTTACCCAGGCTACCACCCTGGGACCCACTCCCAGGCTGGCTAACTTTTTTTTGAAATTCAAAATCTTTATTGGTTTTATAAAACACAAGCAGTTACAGAACATAGTAGAACATTGAGGCATCACATTCGGAGAAATTAACTTGCTCACCTTCCCCCCTCCACCCCCAGTGAACCCGCCCCTGGAGTGTGCTCTTAAGGAAGAATGAAAGCAGTCCAAGATATGATGGTATAGGTAAGGAGAGCCAACAGACCTACAAACCATTAATGCAGACATAATGCATATAACTTGCCCCACTTTTTATCAAACAGGTTGAGTCTATTACCGGAGCTGGCAATCAGGCATTCAGTCCTAAAGCATGCTGAGAGATCATTCAGCCATTCACTGTAGGATATGACTAATTGGTCCATCCAGTGTTTAAGCACAAGTTTTTTGACCACCATAGAAATTAGAGCCATGTGATATTTACGTTCTTTGACTCTGATATTAGTGTATATACCAAGAATACAGATTTCTGCAGTGAAAAATTCCTCCAAGCCCAGCAAGGTGTCCAACCTAGATTAGATCAGTTGCCATAGAGGGGCAATTTTGTCACACTGCCAGAATATGTGCAGAATATTCCACTCTACTTTTCCATATTTAGAACAAGTGGGATTGGGAAGGTGCCCAATTTTGGCCAGTCTGACAGGAGTGTAGTACATGTCATGCAGGATGAGATATTGGGGAGTCGCAGCCTGTCTTGGGAGATATAAGTATGGAGATCCTTCCAAACTTGTGCCCACTCAATGGTCAGATCTGGCAACGGAGAGAACCATACTTTGGAACCAGGTAAGGGATCTGGGAGACCAATAGTCAGGAGACAAGCATATAGTAGGGATATGCAGTGAGGTTTGGAAGATTAGTCCTGGAAGTTATCTAAAATGGGTTTTACTTTGAAAGGCTGAGGGGAGAGACCAAAAAAATTGGCCAAGCAAGTGTCTCAGCTGGAAGATCTTGAAGATGTGTGCTAAGGTCAAACAATACTTCTCAAGGATGTTTGGGGAGGAGAGGAGAGAGTCAGGGGAGTAAATGTCCACCATGATGGCATTATGTAATGGAGGCAGCCTCCCAGGGGTGATGTGAGAGCCATCTATCTTGATATGCAATGTCAGTGGCTCAGTAGGTAGCACACTCACCTCAGAAGCCAGGAGATCAGAGGGTTGTGGGTTCAGTTCCCACATCTGGCACTTGGGTTTATATCCCAGTACTGACACTGTAGTGCAGCGTGAGAGGGATGCTGCACTTCTAAGGTGCCGTCTTTTGGATGAGATGCTAAACCGAGATCCCATCTGCCTGAATTGGTGGTAGTTCAGGTGGATGTTAAAAATCCCATGGTACTTATTGAAAGGAGTAGGGAAATTTCCCCAGTGTCCTGGACACATTTCCCTCATTCACTAAAATTACCACCAACAGCTTCATCTGGTTCAAGGTCAGTTGGCATTCATCTGTATCCCACCCCCCGGGTCGTGCCTAAAAATAGGCAGGATTTGTCTAGTGCACTTACCCGGTCAACAAAAACTAAAATAAAAAAATAAAATATTAAGATTAAGAATAAGAGGCTGAGCAAAGTCCTGATGTGGGGAGATTTTATAGAAGGAACAACATTGGGAAAATACTTTTAGTGAGACCCCTATCGCTGATTGATGGAGCGGGTCAGACAAGACTTTCCATGAAAGATAAAAGATGGCAGAGGAGTAGAGATTATGCTTCTGTAAAAGCTGAGTTTCTAGTTGTAGCCAGATGAGTGTGTAATCTTCTGCAATAGTGGAAAGCCATCCGCCAGTCCTGGCAAAGTGGCTAGCCCAGTAATAGAGGAGAAAGTTGAGAAGACGGAGACCACCCGCCTCCTCAAGAAGACTCAATTTAAGGAAGGAATGTCTGGGATGTTTATGTAACCAGATGAAGCCAGAGATAAGGGAGTGAATATATTGAAAAAAGGAGAGGAGGAGTCATATTCAGCATGTATAAAGGATAGAAAAGCAAAGGGAGAACACTCATCTTTATAATATTGATCCACCCCATAAGGACAGTGGGAGAGATTCCCATCTTCGAAGGTCTTGTTGGAGAGAAACTACTAGGTCATCAAGATTCAACTTCCTGGTAGTCAAGGGATCAGTAAATAAGAATATACCCAAATACTTGAGTGAGTGAGAAGACCATTTAATGTTGAATTGACTAAAATCAGTTCTGTGGGTGAAGTTATTCAGGGGGAAAATTTCAGTTTCACGAGGTTAAGTTTGTAATTGGAGAGGTGGCCAAATTGAGCTACAACCCCAAGAAGATATTTCAGAGAGGTGGCAGGGTGTTCTAAGTGAAGAAGAATGTTGTCTGCATAAGCAGAGAAGGTTAAGGTGTGATTAAACATTGAGATGCCTTGTATTTGGGATGACAACTTAATGTTGCATAGAAGGGGCTCCAAATAGAGATTGAAAAGGAAGGATGAGAGGGAGCAGCCCTGCCTCATGCCAGTATATGGGGAAACCGGGGAGAAAAGACCCTGTTGCAATACATCCTGGCTGAGGGAGAGGAATAGATAGACTGGATCCAGACAGACATGTGAGGAGTGGTGCAGTGCACTGGCTGTGGAACAGCAGTCTTCTGGGAGACATTCTGGAGACTGAATTGCTGCCCTATTTGCAGGCACCTCTCTGGTCTGAGGGAGGTGGTTGTTCATCTCCATGCTGACCTAGCAAGGATTTGGGAAACCTGCTCCCCCACCCAGGGACCACCCAGGCCACCACCACTACCTCAGAGGTTGCCAAGAAAGAGAAGTGGTTGGACCACGGTGGGCTCAGGGAGGGTGAGGGTGGTGGAACAGAGGCACATCCCTCCACTTGTGCCTCTCCACAATTCATTCACCACTCTGGTGAAGCATGGTTCCTCTAAGGAGGCACCAGCAGTGGAGACCAAAGGAGGATGCTGGGAACCTTCACAATGGAGACCCACAGGAGGGTAGCCCAGGACCCCACAGGTGAAAGAAACAACTCCTGGTGGGGGAATCAATTGTTAGGGGGTTAGAACTGGGGGAGGGAGAGGAAAGGGAGGTAAGGTGCCTGCCTGGCACCAAGGCTTGGAGGGACAGGAAATGAATCCTCAGGATGGTGGGAGCAGCAGCAAGGGAGAGGGAGCTGGATGTCATTATCCACCTAGGGATGAATGATCTGGCTGAGAATGGGATCAGATCAGTGCAACAGGAGATTGTGGAGTTGGGGAGGGGCCTTAGACAAGTAGCACACACGGTAGCTTTCTTGAAAATGCTACCTGTCTATGGCATGGATGAGGCTAGGGTACTCTGCACCATGGGATTCAATGACTGGTTGAAATGCTGGTGCAAAGCTCAGGGATTTGGCTTCACTGGGGACTGGGGCTCCACCTGGATGGATGCAGGCCTATACAGGTAGGATGGTCTGCATCTATCCTGGAGGGGAACCAGAATCCTAGGTGATAGGTTTAAATGCATCAATGGTAAGCATTTAAACTAGCCAAGGGGGGAGGCACTGAAGAGGAGAAGGGAAAGATTAGCCCCCCAAAAAAAATCAGAGTAATTTGTGAGGTAAACCAAGATAGAGCAGTCGGTAGGGAGAAGGGCAGGGGTAAATGGAGAAAAAGACAAAGACAGTAGGAACAGGGATGGGGCAAAAAGAAACAAAGCAATAAATAAATGGAGGGTAATGAGTACCAATGCCCGAAGTCTAGGTAAAAAGCTCCCTGTAATGGTGGCCTTGATGGAAGAGGGATGCGTGGATATTGTGGCAGTCACAGAAACATGGTACACAGAGAACCATGACTGGGATGTCAACATACCAAGGTATACAATCTGTAGGAGGGACAGGGAGGAAAGAAGAGGAGGAGGAGTAGCTCTCTATGTAAGGGAAGGGATCAAAGCAACAGAACTGAAGGGTAAACAGGGAGGAGAGGAGGCACTGTGGGTCACCCTGGAGACTGGAAATGGCTCCATATTCCACACAGAGGTTGTATACAGACCCCCATCTCAGGGGGAGGAAATGGACAAGGAGTTGATAGAAGGCATCCCTGGGATGGCAGAGAAAGGGGAGATATTGCTGATGGGGGACCTAAATATGACAGATGTTGACTGGAGCACCTTTGCTGCAACCACATCCAAGAGCAGGGCCATTCTCGATGGCCTACAGGGGCCATGCCTCAGACAGCTAGTTTTGGAACCCACTCGGGAGAGAGCAATCGTAGACCTGGTACTCTCAAATGTGGATGAAGAGAGGATCTCTGATCTTGAAGTGGGTAGCCATCTGGGAACAAGCGACCACCAAACAGTGTGGTTCATGATAAACTTAGCTATAGAGTGGAGCCATACAAAAGTGAAGGTACTGGACTTCAGGAGGGCTGATTTTGTCAAAATGGGAAAGTGCAACAATGGGGAAACATTAAAACCACCATCACAGAGGCAACAAGCCTTCGTGTGAAGCAAATAAACAAATCAAAATGAAAGGAAAAACCACTATGGTTCTCAAAAGAAGTGGCGGGGAAGGTAAGGGAGAAAAAAATATCACTCAGGAAGTATAAGCAAACACAGAAGGAGCAGGACAGAGAACTGTACCAGTTAAAACAGAAGGAAGCGGGTTAGGCAGTCAGAATAGCCAAGGCCCAAACCAAGGAAAAGCTAGCCAACTCGGTTAAGAATGGGGATAAAACCTTTTATAGGTACATTAGGGAGCAAAGAAAGACTAAGGCAGGGATACTTAGGCTGAACAAAGAGGAAGGTGGTTGGGCAGAGAGTGATAGTGAAAAAGCAGGGATACTGAATGAATACTTCTGCTCAGTATTCACAACAGAAAAGCAGGGGGAAATACCTAATCAGGTCAATAGAAGCACTCTGAATAGAGGGGTTGATATTAGTCATTTCACAGAAGAAAAGTTTCTGAAAGAACTCTTAAAACTGAAGGTGGATAAAGCAATGGAGCCTGATGGGATTCATCCCAGAATTCTAAAAGAACTAAGGGAAGAACTAGTAACACCACTGCCTACCCTTTTTAATAAATCATGGGAGGATAGTGTGGTACCAATATGTATACCCTTGAGCAAAGGAGGGAGAGAGGTGATATGATCGAGGTATTCAAACACCTTAAGGGCATAAACAAGGTGAAAGAGTCTAACATGTTTAAATATAAGAAAAATAGCAGGACAAGAGGACACAGCATGAGATTAGAGGGAGGCTGATTAAGGGGGAATATGAGGAAATTCTTTTTCACAGAAAGGGTGGTGGATGCATGGAATGGCTTGCCACAAGAAGTGGTGGCTATGAATACAGTGCAGGGCTTCAAACAGGCATGGGATAGGCATAAGGGAGCAATACAAATGACTATGAATAGATAGGCCACTGACAGAGCAAAGGCCAATGGCACATTTATAAGGTGGAAAAAGAAATGGGCAGACTGGATGGGCCTTGCGGTCCTTATCTGCCGTCAACTTCTAGGTTTCTAGGTTACCTGAGGACTGGAGGAGGGCAGATGTGATTCCCCTTCATAAAAGTGGGAGCAAAACAGAGACAGGAAACTACAGACCTGTCAGTTTCACCTCAGTGGTAGGGAAAATAATGGAATCACTTCTGAGGGAAAGAACTGTTGAGTACCTAGAGGTCAGTGGGGCACAGGACCCAAGGCAGCATGGAGTCACAGCGGGAAGGTCATATCAGACAAATCCAATTGATTTCTTTGACTGGGTGACCAAAGCAGTAGACCAGGGAGGGGCTGTGGACATGGCCTACCTAGACTTTAGCAAGGCATTTGACACAGTCCCACACAAAAGATTAATAAACAAATCAGCCAGCCTGGGAGTGGGTCCCAGGGCGGTAGCCTGGGTAAAACACTGGTTGGATAACAGGACACAGCGGGTAATAGTAAATGGAGTCCACAGTGAAGAAAGGAGGGTTACTAGTGGGGCACCACAGGGTTCAGTACTGGGATCGGCCCTTTTTTATGTCTTTATAAGTGATTTTTTTTTTTTTTAGTTGTTTAACCAGGAGTAGCACACCTTGCAGAGGGACTGGAAGGGAAAGTATGTCTCTTTGAAGATGACTCAAAGATCTGCAACAGGGTTGATACACAAGGTGGGGTGGAGAGGATGGAAAGGGACTTGGCAAGGTTGGAGGAATGGTCAAATGTATGGCAGCTGAGAGTCAATGCAAAGAAGAGCAAAGTAACACACCTGGGAAACAAAAACCCAGGGGAAGAGTACACAATGGGGGATGAGATACTGACAATAACAAAAATGGAAAGGGACCTGGAGGTAGTCATATCAGATGACCTAAAGGTGGGTCAGCAATGTGAGAAGGCAGTAAGGAGGGCTGGGGAGATAATGGGATGCATAGGGAAAGGCCTAACCAGTAGAAAACAGGAAGTTGTTGGCCCTCTGTACAGACAGTTGGTAAGACCACATCTGGAGTACTGTGTTCAGTTCTGGAGACCCCATCTCCACAAATACATAGACAGCGTGGAGGCTGTCCAGAGGAAGGCAACCAAAATGATGCAGGGTCTGCATCAGAAGACATATGAAGAAAGACTAAAGGAACTAAAGACATATAGCCTCTAGGAAAGGAGGGAGAGGGGGACATGATAGAAACTTTCAAGTACCTCAAGGGAATCAACAAAGTCCAAGAGGGTAGCATATTTCAGAAAAAGAGATGTGCAAAAACAAGGGAGCACAATTTGAAGATGGGGGGGACGGCTCAGAGGTAATGTGAGGAAGCATTTCTTCACGGAAAGGGTTGTGGATACATGGAACAGCCTTCCTGAGGAGGTTGTAGAGTCAAAAAAAGTGGGGGAATTCAACAATGCATGGGACAGACATAAGGCAATTCTAGTGGGGGGTAGGAGGAAGTAGGCTGTTGGTTAACTAGGATCTGCAGCTTATCCATTAGGTTGGGAAATGGGCAGACTAGATGGATCAAGTGGTCCTTATCTGCTGTCAAATTCTATGTTTCTATGTTTCTGTGGATCCACTGAAGGAAGATGGTGGTAGCCCATTTTCTGGAGAGTCAACCAGATGAACTCCCACTCCACTTTATCAAAAGCCTTTTTGGCGTCTAACGAGATAAAGGCCATTGGGATCTGGGAGGAATGGGCTGTCTGGAAAATATGGGAAAGTTTCCTAAGATGATCAGTGGAGGAACATCCTAGAATGAAACCTACCTGCTCTGGACTCAGAAGGGGGTCCACACTTTCTGAATGCATAGAGAGAGTATCTTGGTCAAGATCGCAATTTAGAAGGGAGCTCAGTCAATAGCTGGATGGGGATGTATGGGGTTTATCAGGCTTGAGAAGGGTAATTATTATAACTTCCAGTAGCTATGGATTGAGGAGGTCAGCACTAAGCATGTATTGATAAAACTTGAGCAGTAGGGGGGCTAAATCTTTAGCAAAGGTTTTATAGAAATTAAGGGGAAACCATCAGGATCAGATGCTTTATCTAGGACTAGATCTCGAATTGTGTCTTCCACTTCTTTCAGAGTAATGGGGGATGACAAAGAGAGCTGTTGATGATTGGCTAGGCAGGGTAATGCAGGAGAATCTAGATAATTTTCTATGTCCTGGAAGGGAGGCAAAGAAGGTCTTTTACCATACAGAGTATGGTAAAAATTCTCAAAAACCAGAGAAATGTCCCAGGGTTCTGTTTTGGTAGAACCATCTGGGGCCTAGATGGAGGGGATGAGCATAGAGCTTTCCACTTTAGAGAGATGGAGAGTTAAGAGTCTACTGGCTTTTTCTCCTTGCTCTATATAGTTAGGCTTCATTTTTAGAAGGGCGTACTCTGCCTTTTCTCTCAACAATTCTGCATATCTATTTCTGAGGTCAAGGATTTCTGACAAAGAGTCAGAGGAAGTGGAGGATGATAACGATAGCTTAGTCACCCTTATCTGAGTTAAAAGAGACAAAGTTTCTCTTTCCTTCTGTTTCTTTCTTCTAGATGCCAACTTGAGTGTCAGTGGCTCAGTTGGTAGTACACTTGCCTCTGAGGCCAGGAGATCAGAGGGCTGTGGGTTAAGTTCCCACATCTGGCACTTAGGTTAATATCCCAGTACTGACACTGTAGTGCAGCATGAGAGGGGTGCTGCACTTCTGAGGTGCCGTCTTTCGGATGAGACGTTAAACCGAGGTCTCATCTGCATGGATTGGTGGCAGTTCAGGTGGATGTTAAAGATCCCATGGCACTTATCAAAAAGAGTAGGGGAATATTTTATTAGGAAAAAACATAACATCAATACAAAGTAAACAAAAGGAAATCCCAAAAAATACAGCAGGCAAAATAATAATCCCAAATTCACTAGGTAATATACCTAATAATTATGAAAACAGAGAGAGAAAAAAAACAGTCAGAAGGAAACAAACAAGCCTGACGTACCCTGAAGAAATTCACAGATATTAAACAAAGAAAAGAAAAATAAAGCCAAAAAGCATATTTCCAATACTCATGAAATTTGTGAGAGGACCAAACACTGAACTCAAAATCCCTCTGTTTTCTAATAGCCAATACAATATGATTGAGCAGTACTGTTGGCAAGGTAGAGATGTGTTGTAACAAAAACTGACATCTCGCTTGCCACATATAGAATTTAATACATGCAAAAATAAGGTTTAATGTGCTAGGATGATACCTAGAAAAGAAACCTGTGTAATCTCCAAGTATCAAACATTCATAGGAAATAGTTCGAACAGGATCCCATCCCCACTTAGAAAACAATTCATCCAAAAAAGTTTAGCATATGTGCAAGACAAAAAGAAGTGTTCCATTGCTTCCTCTAAATCAATGCACTCAGGTAGAATGCACTGGCATTCAGACAGAATCTTATGTTTCAAATTACCCTTAACATCCAACCTCCCATGGCAACTAAGCCAAACTACACCCCGCATTTGGGGTGGTATTCTTTTATCTTTAAGGCCTTTTAAAGCCAGGCAAGTCTTTGTAGGAAAGCATTTAGGGAAATCCACAAGAACCAGAAAAACTCAATTCATAATGTCCAAGTACAAAGCTTTCCGAGAAAGCTCATGTACTGAAATCTGAGTAATGTGCCATTTTCTCAGTCTAGCAGCCGACTGAGAAAGAAAAAGAGGAGCACCAGAATTAATTTTAACAATGGGAACCACATCGGTCCAATTATTCAAAAAATTGTGAGTCAAGTGAAAAGTTTAAATATCCCAAGGATGTGATGTATACTGATCCTCAGCATTAAAGGTGAATTTAATAAACAAGGAAAAAAAAAAGGTTAATCATTCCAAGCCCCCTTACTGATGGGCAGATAAGTAAAATCCCTCCAAACAGGGTTCAGATGACTCCCCCAGAGGATTAAAAAAAAAACACTAAACAATTGGGTCTCATACACCTTAGGTAAAAGAAAAACAGAGCTAAAATATAGAAATATAGGAAGGATAAATTTCTTAATTATCATGACCCTCTTTTGCTTGGAGAAGGACCAGGATTTCCATAACATAACCTTCTGTTCCCCCACCTCTAATTTTGATTTTCAATTTATATCAGCTAAATCCCCATTCCCAAAATAAATCCCAAAATTTTAATTGGTTCAGAAGAAATGGAAACCCTCCCAATAGAAGCAACAAAAGGCCCTTCCCAGAGAAAAAGCCCCAGGCTTTTTTCCAAGTTCACGGTTGTTCCTGCAATAGCCCAAAATTTGTCAGTGACGTCGATGGCCAGCAGCCCTGAACTGACGTCTCATAATAGTAGGCACATGTCGTCAGCAGAAACTGCCAAGACCTGAGGCGGAATATGTGGGGAAGTAGTAAGCCCCTGAATTGTCTGACAACATAAAAGCTCCCTCATAAGGGGATCTAAAACAAAGGTGTACAAAAGGGGACTGATGGGACATCCCTGTCGCACCCCTCTACAACATTTAAAGCTATCCCCAATCATACCATTTATCAAGGGATAGGAAATAGCCAGACTATAAAAAGAACAAATCCAAGACTGGAATTTTGGTGAAAAGCCATAGTGTTGAAACACCTGAAACAAAAAATAATGAGACACTTTATCAAAGGCTTTCGCCTGGTTAAGGGATAATAAATAACCGGAAAGCTGCCCCAACCTGCTGCATTCACAAATATTCTGCAGAAGAGTACGATTCTGCTGGATATTTCTTCCCGGAATTGAGCAAGTTTGAACAGGGTGGATCAAAAAAGAAGCAACTTTTTGTAGTCGATGGCATAAAATAGCAGAAAGAATTTTATAATCAGTGTTTAATAAACTGATCAGTCTCCAATTACTAATATCATGTTGTAACCCTCTTTTTAAAAAGAAAAACAATCAGGGCTACAGAGAAATCTGGAGGCATGAAGCCAGTATCCAAAATTTCATTATAAACATGAGTTAAGATGACACTAAGGTCATCTGAAAAAAATGTATAAAGCTTGGAAATTAAACCATCAGGCCCAGGTGAAATACCAGGCTTAAGACGAGTAATTTCAGACCTGACCTCCACAACAGAGATTGGTAATTCCAACTCCTGAGACTGTTGTAGGGTCAAAACCGGTGGGGTAAAGGAAAACAGATCCATCCACTGTATGGGAGAATGAAAGGCTGTCCCATATTGATTTGACAAGGCATCCTGGACTACCTCTAACATCTCAACATCAGAAACCTTCAGAATTCTCCATAGAATCCAAGAGACCATTCATTAATTTTCTTTCCAATACTTGTTTACAGGGGCAATATGGATCTGAAACAGGTGAATATTTTAAACCATAGGATAATTCATCATGAAAATGACAGGCCCTGCTATATTGGAAATGCCACATTTGAGATTTCACATTAGATATCTGTTCCTGGATGAGGATATCGGAAGCATTAGGGAGGGACATTAATTTATAAAATTGATTCTCAAACTCAAGATGTGACATAATCCACAGCCAAAGTTCATTTAGTAAAAAGAAGTGCGGAGCATTTAAATTCAAGTTTCATATCCAACCACCATGACAGCCAGAAGTCATACATACCAGCAAGTGACTGTTGGCGGCGAAAACCCCCTACCATTACAGCTTGTAATTCAGCCTGTGATAATAGGTGAGGGCTAAGTTTCCACCTAGTGGGCATATCAGGAAATTGAGGTCGTAAATGGGAAAGACTGAGATTACAAACCAAAACCATATGGTCAGAGACCTCACAAGGAGAAAGAAAAAAAGAAGAGGGGAGCGACTGTTTAGATATCAGAATGAAATCAATCCTGGTAGCATAACTACTCCATCGATAAGTAGGCCCAGGGTTATGATGCAGAGCCTTATAAGAGTCCAGTAAATTTGCTTTAGTTATAATCTCAAACAAAGCATGAGAATCGCAATATATTTTGTTTTGTATGTGATCACAAAATTTTGCATCTAGACTACAATTAAAATCCCAACCCCAGATAATCCTAGGAGTAAACAGATACTGCTCAATATTAAGAAAAAGTTCAATTCTGTCAGTCTTAACTTGTGGGGCATAAATAGAAATCAAACATAAAGAGAAACCCTTAGAAGTACAATCTAGTAATAAGGCCCTCCCAGGCCTTACATCTACCAAACGAAGTACTTGTACTTGCGTGGTGCAAAAAAGTATCCCCATGCCATCGGCAGCATCAGGGCTGAAGGACCAAAAAGAAGGTCCAAGTACCCAAAGCCTTTTCGCTTGAGTAACAGCTTGTAAAGTAGTGAGCCTGGTTTCCTGTAATAAAATAATATCAGCAGCAAAAGATGTGCAAAAATGTAAAAGCCCAATCTTGTTTTTGCATTCTTAATACTGCAGGTGTTAATGGAAACTAGTTTCAAGGAAGCCAGAAGTGAAGTTTTTTTAAGGCCTCTCTTTTTTCCTTTTATGACCAGTTTTCTTCTTTGCACCTAAAGGAGCCAACCCCTCCTCATCATCGCATTCCATCTCAGAGGTAGCCTCAGACCTAATAGAGACATCAGATTCTGAGTCCCCCTCAGGGTCCTGTAAGACCTGAAAGGCATTCTGTAAAGGGACCTCAAGTGGCTGTAGCATTTTCTTAGCATGGGATCTGCTAACTCGTTTGGGGGGAGGTATCTGAAATTCAGCAACAGCAGGAGGGGCATGGAAGGCTCCGCAGGAGGCACTTCCACAGCAGGTGCCCCAGATTGCAAAGCAAAAGCCCCTTCAGGCTGGGAAGCAAGGTCGACATCCTGTTGTTCGGAGGTAGTATGAGGCTCTGAAGCAGCAGGAGGATCTGCAGAAGGGGGTTCGGCTTCAGGAGGTCTATCTTAAACATCAGAACGAGTCCAAAATCTATCTTGGGCCTGTGAAACCAGAGTTTCTTTGTTCAGGCCTCCAGGTTCATTCTGCCCAGCCCTAGGACACTGGCAATAGGCATGCCCCCGTTCATCACAGAGATTACAACGAAAAACATTGCGGCATGTCCCACTATCATGGTCCAAGTCCCCACGCATTGCACATTTTATTTTATCGCAGGCTCTACTAAGATGTCTTGTGCTGTAGCACTTATAACAGGCTTTCGGTTGGCCTGGGTAAAAACAAACCCCCCATTCTTCCCCAGGAAGAAACTATTCGGAATGTGTTGAACAGTATCCCCCACTGAATGTAACTTAGTTTTAAACCTCCAGCTCCCTGTCCAGATGCCTTCAGCATCGATAATGGGTTCAGAAGGGCCCAAAACAGTGCATTTGCCCTCCAACCAAAAGAGAATATCCCCCACATTAACACCTTAGTTTCTAAACATGATGTTTACAGTCTTGAAAAGTGGTTTAGTAAGGGGTATGGCCCAAAAAGGAGTCCAACGAGGTGTACTTTTAAGAGTCTCGTATTTCAACCAGAATTTGTCAAGCCCAGGAAAAGTTCTGAAACTGATGTCAAAAGTGTCCTTGCCCCTAACATTAATAAGGGCGTAGATGTCAGAAGTTTGGAAAGACATAATTTTTAGTAGTCTTCTAGCTACATAGAATCTATCAGGGTGTTCTGAACGGCCCCCACGGTAGCTCAGACACACAGCATTGCATCTAGGAGCTTGTTCAAGTTTATTTTTGGAAAAAAGGTCTGAAAATCGTGGTCCAGACTTGAAATGATCTCTTATGGGGAGGGGGGGGGAGTGTGAGGAAAATCCTGCCCGTCCCTAGACCCAATGCCTTCAGTACTTGGAAAGCCCATACATTCTTCAGCAGGGCGAGCACCAGAATCATGGCCTGAAGTATCCTTTAGGTTGTCCCGTGGTACAGATGCCCCTGAAACTGTTGTTGACTCCTGAGAAAAAGAGATCCAAGTCGAGTCTGGGATCCAGCAGCCGTCCTGTAGCACCCAGCCCACGTCAGAGCAGTCTCCTTGCTCCAATCCATGTCAGGGAACGCCGCGTCAGACTCTCTGTGCTTCCACATTCCGATGCGAGAAGCAGCAGCCAGCTGACTCTCTGAAGGTGCTGGCAGAACAATCTGCAATTGACAGGTAGCTGCTGCAGGTTGAGGAGCTGGAGAGAATGCAAGAAAAATACCACCAGAAACTCGGGATGCCTCTGGGAAAGAAACCTGAGTCTCTGAGACAGGTAAAGCTTCAGAAGCAGGTTCCATAATTTGCACAGTCTGGAAAATGCCTACTGCACGGTTAGCACTGTGCAAATCACCACCAAGCTCCAGAGGTTCAGTGTAGGTAGTGGAATCCTGGTGAGTAGTCGCATTGAGTAACTTGCTTAAAGGCTCCACATCCTCAGGAATTATGATGTTCTCTTCCATCGAAAGCCGAACACTGCCTGCCATTCTGCAGACAGACACCAGCAGCCCCCCTACTGACAACAATCGAGAAGGGGAATTTCTCCAGTGTCCTGGACAAATTTCCCTCATTCACTAAAAATACCACCAACAGCTTAATCTGATTCAGGTCAATTGGCATTCATCTGTATCCCCCTCCCCCGGATCATGCCTGAAAATAGGCAGAATTTGTCTAATGCAATTACCTAGTCAACAAAACCTAAATAAATAAACTTAATAAACTCACCATGGAGGTAGCATTTATGTGCACATCACTCAATATCCTCTCACTGTACAGAGCCCCTGTTAGTGTCCATAAAAGTCTGAATGAAAGACTGGATCTTGGAGATAGTGTTTTTTTTTTTTTTTTATTTATCTGGACTAGGATTACAATATCTTTGAGCCAGGGCTCTTTTACAAAGGTTCCATGTCAGGTTACAATTTAAAACATAAGACATGTAAGTCAGATTACAAATTGAATACATAGGACAAGGCTACAAAAGTGTAGGCTAAACAGAGTTACAAAGCATCTGAGAAGCAAAACAAGTTTTTGAGATTAGGTTACAAAGAGATAGCAGATGAGGTGCTGAGAGGATGGAGGACAAGAGAGAGGAAGAGTAAAGGGGGGCAGAGAGCTACAGAGGAGGAGTGCAGACAGAGGCATTGTCATAGACATAACATGGGGAAGTGCGTGCTAAGGGGTAGCCTAGTGCTAATAGGGGAGAGAGAACTGCATAAGGTTAGGGAAATATTCATGGAGTCAGCTAGTGGATGCAGTCACAGGAGCTAGAAGCAGTGAGAGAGAAGCGGAGCCTTGATTTAAGTGCACGAAGGGTAGGAGTGGAGGAGATGTAACTGTTTAGACCATTTAGCCAGCCCTGTAGTCAAAAGGTCTTTGAGCTTGTGAGGTACGACAACATGGAACCTGCAGGAGCTGTGATTCAGACCCCCTGGTTGAGCAGGGGTTATTCCTAGGGTGCAGCAATGCACACACTCCAGGGGGGCACAAGGCCCATAATTATTTTCTTTGCCATGGTGCAGGTTAGGTACTTTATCCAATTGGTGAGTTGCAGCCATCAAGTTTGTGCATAGAGGTTGCACATATGTGTGAGATGGTGGGATCCAGTGAGAAGTCAGCAGGCCTTATTGAGCGAGGTGGATATGCGTCTAAGAGCGGTAGTGGGGGCAGAGCCATAGATCCATAGATGATAAGCCCATAGTCAATAATGGAGACAACAGAGCTCTGAATAGTGACAGTCGGGGCTTTTGGGATAAGATGTTACCTATGTTGGAAGAGAAGGCAAAGGCGAGTATTTGCAGCTTTGGCTACAGAGTCAATGTGGGCACTGTAAGTTAGATGAGGGTCTAGAGTGATCCCAAGGTACTTAAAGGCTTGAACCTGTTCCAGGGTGACTCCATGACTGGTTTTGATGGATAGGGGGTGCATCTTATGTTCATTATGAGAGCTGCTGAACATCATAGACTTTGTTTTCTTATTATTGAGGACCAGATTGGGATTTGAGAACCAATTTTTAACAGATGTGAAGCCAAGTTGAAGGTTGTCTTGTAGAGGCTTAGGATCCTTGTGGGAGGCAAGAATTACAGCATCATCTGCATAGAGGATGATTGTTTTGGAGCAAGAATTTAAAAGGGAGTTCAGGAACAAGCTGAATAGTAGGAGGCACAGAATGGATCCCTGAGGGACACCTGAGCGAACAGGCCTGGTATCAGAGAGGACATCTGCAATTTTTACTCTTTGAGACCGGTTCTCCAAGTAGCTTTTGAACCAGGCAGTGAAGCTGGGAGAGAGCCCAGCTTTCAGAAGTTGCACAAGCAGAAGGCGGTGATGGACAGTATTGAACGCCTTAGTCAGATCGAGAAAGATGGACCCAATTAACTGACCATTGTCCAGTGAGCTGTGAAGAATGCCAGAGAATTCCAGTAGGGCAGATGAGGTGCTATGTTCTTTCCTGAAGCCATGTTATTGCGAGCACAGGATATTGTATTTGTCCAGGAAATCTGTGAGCTGATCTGCTGCAATACGTTCAAGGACTTTGGAGAGGGGTGGCAATATATATAGAGATCGGACGGTAGTTTCTATGAGTGGCCCTGTCACCACTTTTATGGACAGAGGTAACAGTGGTTGATTTCCATTTGTCAGGGAACTGGCTGAGCCCAAGTGAGAGGTTGAAAATATATGTCAGTGGCTGTAACACCTCACCAAGGGTGAGATACAGCAGTTTAAGGTCAAGTGTATCACTGCTGGATCTGCATTTGGTGATGGCTTTGATAATGTATTTGTGGGAATCATACAGCTTGACTGCTTTTAAATAGAAAGGTAGATGGCTAGAGGAGGAGGAGGCATTGGGGGAGGAAAGGGAGGGGTCGTGGTCCTTGAAAAAGTCAGAAGGGACATCACTGCTGCGATCGGTGAATGCAGTGTTGAAGGTATTTGCTATGATTTTAGAGTCAAGCTTAGCAGACCCATTTATGTTGAGCAAGGTAGGGGAGGTTTTTGACTGCTTCCCAGTGACTTCTTTAATATTGTTCCAAAATGTCCTCCTGTTACCCCAGGTATCCGTGAGAGCGTTCTTGAAGAAGGTAGATTTCTTTTGCCGGATAGATTTGGTACAGTCATTCCGTGCACATTTATAGTTTTGGATGTCAGTTTCTTTACCAGTGGTTCTGGCCAGATCCCAGAGGTGATCTCTAGATTTTAGTTGATGTAAGAGATCGGCCAAGAGCCAGGGATTGCAAAGGGCTTTAACTTTGCACTTTTATCTTTTAGTAATTGGGTATTCAACTTCCAGGACATATCTTTCTGTATAGGGTCAGGGGAGATAACCACCCAGGCCACCGAGTGGTCACAGAGTACTATTGGCTCAATTCCAGCCTGACATAAGCCAACCAGAAGAGGGATACTAGTTAAAATGTAGTCCAGTCTGGACCAAGATTGGTGGAGGGCAGAGTAGAAGGAGACAAGGCAGTGGGATGGGTTAAGGACATGCCATGGATCACAGAGCATGAGTGTGTCCATAAAGTCATTTTGGGATCTTTGAGGCAGTGAAGGGGGTTTTAATGGCTGATGGGTCCTATCCAAGTCCTGGGTAGGGGAAACATTCCAGTCCCCCCCCCAGAATAAGAGAAGTGGTCAACAAGGAGGCAACCTATTCTTTATGCTATGTATAATTTACTCTGTAAAACACCTATGTCTTATGCTATGTATAATGTATGTACACAACTGTATTGTCTCACCCTGTCTCGCCTCACTACTTGTTGTCTCCCCCTCCCTGTGACGAGGTGCCTTTGTAAATGAGTCTATGACTCAAAGGTTGTAAATCCGATTTATGAACTAAATAAATAAAAAATAAACTTTACTGGTGAGGTCCATGAGAAATAAGGGGTCACTGCCTGCCGGCCCATATATTGAACCCAGAACTACTGTTGTACCCATAAAGGAGCCCTTGACCAGAATGTATCTGCCCCTGGTATCTACAATAGAGAAGTCTGCCTGGAAGGGGATTGTATGCATGATTAGGATGGCTACCTCTCTGCTCGAGGAGGAGTCCCCTGAGGCAAAAAATTGGGACACACCCTACTTGCACAACCAGACAGTCTCCTTCACCAGTAAGTGGGTTTCCTGTAATAGAATGACACCAGCATTAAGTAGGGTGCAACATTTCAGGATTTGGTATCTCTTCATTGGGTCTCTAACTCCCCTAACATTCCACATAACAATTTTACAGGTGGTAATAGCCATTTCTAATGGTTAACCAAAGAAAAAACCTAAAGCAGTGAATAAGCCAAGACCACCTGTAGGGCACACTCCAACCCAACCACCCCCAACCCACCCAACACATGATTAGCCTCCTTAAATGGCAAAAACAGTAGATAATTAACCTTGGTACCTATGACAGTTAACAAATGTAGTCTAGTAGCCCCCCACAATGGTACCCATCCCCCACAAGTTCCAAAGGTGAGAACCAACATAACGTGTAAGCTGTCTAACAACAAATACTGTAATATGTGTCATGTAGAACCCAATGCCCCACCCCTATAGCACCCTTCAAAAAGACCCAATAATAATGACCAACAACTCCTGGAAACTGAAACCCGAACAACCCCCCCCCAAAAACCAAAACAACCCAAAAACCATAAAAGCCAACAACTATTTACGTAGGACTTCAGAATGAAACAGGTATTACTGCACATGGACAGAAAGGTAGTAGAAGTCCAGTCCCGTGCGGCTCTCCTACCCACTATTAGAATCCACAGACTAAAGAAAATACCATAGTAGTGAGGCAGTAGGCCCCCCCAAACTTCAGCATGCTATGCAGCTCTACCTTGAGCCTCTATAATCTGAAGCACCCCACCCCACCTCCCTTTGTTCAAATGTGAGTTAACAAATATGATTATAAAATTATTGCTGCTTAAGAAGGGGAACCCATTGTTACTCAGATCCCAGCACGGGACAAATAAATACAGGTATAAAACCAGGTATAGAACATAATAGGAGCCAGAGACCAGACCTCGTTAAGCATAGTGACAAAGCCATGGACCACCCACCTCGGAAAGACAAGGGCTGGAAGCAATTCCAATGAAGGTACTCTGTATCTTGCAAAAGTGGAGGGTGGGTTTAGGGCCCAAGACCTGAGAGAGGAGGTCTGGAATTAGGCCAGAGGTTTCTGTAGTTATTATGGCCAAGGCCCCAGGCCATCCCAAATACCTGGATATAATTAATTCAGGATCCTGCTTCACCCACCCAGAATAACCTCCATCAGGAAGGAAATGAGTAATGTAGTTGCAATATCTGAAAAAGGAAAATAAAATACAGTACCTGCAGGGAAACAGCCCCAGATGATGTCCACAGTGTGACCACGTGGGGGTTGCCCGGGAAGGGGGGAAAGGTGAGGCAGCAGGACCAGCAAAACATTCTGATACAAGGTCAGTCTCCTGGAAACACCTCACAGAATTATAGTTCCTGTTGGTAACAATGGGATCCATCTTGGCAGCTAGCTCTCGAGGAGTAGGCTCAGACATTGACAGAGGAAGGGAAAGCCTGGGACTCCCCCCTCATCTGGCTGGATGAGGTCGCAATCCCTGGATCCATGCTAACAGACAAAACAGGTAATCAATATTAGACCAATAACAATAACTGGTGATTTTACCCTCAGGGGTAACAAAGACTAAGTGTACTATTGAATTATTCAGTCCAGTTTGAAGAGCTCAGGCAGCTTAGATTGTATATCAGTTTGGGCCGCTTGGGGGATTCGTATTAATGCCAGGTACCATTAATAGAGATTTGTAGCCTCACTGGGTAGATCATTTTGAAAGGCATACCAGCTGCTACTATCTTGCTGACTATGGGGTAGAAGGCAGAGCGTTTCTGGCGGGTCTCATAGGGTAGGTCCTGTGTGATGTGAAGTTTCAATCCTTCCCAGGTAATAGACTGGGCTCTTGAACCTTCGAGAGGACATGTTGCTTCACAATATAACTCAAAAATGTCAGGATGATTGGCCATGGGGAGGATCCAGGTTGTAGTCTGGGTCTGAAAGACCTGAGAGACCTTTTGATTTGGTAGGAGGGGTTGAGAGGAGAAGGGCTGATGACTTTTAGGAGAAATTTCTGTAAAAAGGAGATGGTATTTGGCCCCTCTTTGGACTCTGGCAGGCCTATGATGAAGAGATTATTTCAGCTGCTTCTCCCCTTGAGATCCTCTGTTTTTAGTGGGAGCTTTTGTATTTGTTGGCGAAGATGAACAATTTCGGGATCCACTTTAGCCCTTCAGTTTTCCAGGAGTAGGAGGATTGGGCCTCTGAATCGCCCACTCTCCTGTGTAGGTCAGCTAGATCTCCTCGCATTGATTTACTCTCCATTGATATTTCATATAAAGTCTCTTTAAAAGGCAGACGCTCATGGAGGAACTGATTCTCACTAAGAGGAATAGCCTGAGAAGCTGCAGGATTATTTTTGCTGGAAGCCGAACTCTGGGCCTTGAATTTTTTAGGCAGTTTCTCCAGAGTTGGAGGCAGAGTATGCTTCAGGGGGGCCTGCCTCATATCAGCCTTCATCGTGGCAATCTTTAGCCAAATGCAATGCAAAGAGACACAAGTAATGATGGCTGAAGGCAGGACCTCACTGCTGATGTGGAAATTTAAGCAAAAACCCCACTGTAGATAGCAAAACTGACAAAAATTAGGTGGAAGGGATAGGAGCTCCAGATCCTTGCTGCTGCTAAGTGGCTTGCATCACGTGACTCCCCAGGCTGGCTAACTTGTTTATTAATCTTTTGTGTGGGACTGTATCAAATGCCTTGCTAAAATCTAGATAGGCCATATCCATAGCCCCTCCTGGGTCTATTACTTCAGTTACCCCATCAAAGAAATCTATTAGAGTCATCTGACATGACCTTTCTGCTGTGAATCCATGCTGCATTGGGTCCTGTGCCCCGCTGGCCTCTAGGTACTCAACAATTCTTTCTTTCAGAAGTGATTCCATCATTTTCCCTACCACTGAGGTCAAGCTAACAGGTCTGTAGTTTCCTGCCTCTGCCTTGCTCCCACATTTGTGAAGAGGAATCATATCCACCTCCTCCAGTCCTCCGGTACCACACCATCCTCCCATGATTTGTTAAAAATGGTAGTCAGTGGTGTCACTAGTTCTCCCCTTAGTTCTTTCAGAATTCTTGGGTGTATCCCATCAGGATCCATTGCTTTGTCCCCTTTGAGTTTTAGGAGTTCCTTCATGGCCCTTTCTTCTATGAATGGACTGGTATCGACCCCGTCCAGAGTACTTTCACTGTTTGGTTTAGGTACCCCTACTTCTTTTGTGAATACTGAGCAAAAATATTCATTCAGTATCTCTGCCTTTTCACAGTCACCCTCTGCCCAACCCCCTCCCTTTTTTTAAGCCTCAATATCCCTCCCTTGGTCTTCCTTCGCTCCTTGATGTACTTATAAAAGTTTTTTTCCCCCTTCTTAACTGAGTTGGCTATCTTTTCCTCAGTTTGGGCCTTCACTATTCTGACTGCCTTCCCTGCTTTCTTCTGCATTCACTGTTCACTTCACTGCATTCTTTGTCATGCTCTTCTGTGATTCCTTGTACTTCCCGAAGGCTATCTTTTTCTATTTAACCTTCCCTGCCACCTCCTTTGAGATTCATAGTGGTTTTTTATTTCATATTGTTTTGTTTATTTGCTTCATACAAAGGCTTGCTGCCTCTGTGATGGCAGTTTTGATTATTCCCCCATTGTTTTTCCACCCCTCCTTCCTGCCCACGTTTATTTAAATTGTTATTGCAAGAAAATGGCAGTACTGTTTTAAGAGTGTACTGAGGACAGACAAATAATAATACATTTAGGTATAAAATACAGCCACACAATACAAGTACATAAAAATCCGCCCCCCCCCCCAGAAAAAAAGGTTTTAAGATACATGTTGTTTCTATCTTCAAGAGTTGGGTGTGGATGTTGCAGGAGCAGGAAAGCAATTTCAGACAGGAGTCCTCTTTGAGTGGCAATAGGCTTAACAGATTTGTTACACACTGCTGCTACTGAGTGACAGGAGGAAATCATCAGAGGATTTTTATTTAGTGTTGATTATATCCTCTCAGCCTGAGGATCTTGCACATGTGGTATGCAACTGTATAGTATAGCTGACCATTGACATTGCCCATGTTACCTAGAGAAAGCAAAACACAAGTCTTTGGTTATGCATAGGATTCAGTGGCATTTGAATAGGTGTTTGTTTCTTAAGCAGTTGTTCTATAGGCAGTCCCCACTGTACACAAGAAGTGAGTCCCTAATGCTGAAATGACACGTACAAATTTGTACTGAATATGGTATGAAATGTGGAACATTGGTTTCAGAATCTCTGTTTGTTTTCCATAATTGTAATCCTCCTGCTTCAAAAGTCAAAGAAAAGGCTGAAGTCATCAGGGACAAATGATCAAAATTAGTGACACTTCCTTAAAAATAATAATTGTCCCCATCATTACAAAATGTGACTTTGTGTGGAAAATATTTTCTGAAGGAGAGTTAAACTGCAAGAAGTATATTGAGCACTTTTCTATGCTGTAAACCCATACTCTACAATGACAGAAATGATACATTTATCAGAGGGCAAGGAAACTGTTGCAGCAATGTCAGGGACTATTACAGGTTTGCATTTTTCTCATTTAATATATTTTTCTACTGTAGTGAATTGGACAGTCAGCAGAATAAATGTGAAGGAGAGAATAAATATGCAGTAGCTGTGAGCAAAGTAAAGCTTGCTGCTATTGTGCAGCAGGTTACATCGTACTGTAACTGCTCTCTGTAGAAGGATTAAAGACTCAATCTCAAACAATGGGGAGTTCCCATCTGATGTCTACTGAATTCAGATTCTAGGTCAGATGATAGGGCTTAAAAGCTTGGGTGTACTGTTATGTAACTGAATATGTACTTGGGTTACTAGCAACAGCTGCTTTGCAAAGTACATACATATACATACTGTATATTACTCTGGTGCAGTAGCACCAGCATGTTAGGGCTGTTAGTGTTTGTGCCAAAACCCTTGTTTTGACAGGTTATAAATTGGATGTCTTAGCCGCTAGTACTGTCAAAATTGACACTTGCCAACCCAGTCTTAGCTGCTAATCTTCTACACAATTTTAGAAAAAATTGGATTAGTAGTGTTTTTAAATTTGAAGTTTGCTGAATTTATGCAACCTCCCAAATGTTAAGACTTTTTTGTGTTTAAATAATAATAGGAAAATAAGAGTTAAATTTTGAAACTTGCAAGTTTGTTATATCTTGTCTCAGAAAAGGTCTTATTGGTGGTTGGAGAATATTTTTTTTTCATTATTAAGTTATTAAAATTGAAAGTTTGAAAAATTTCTGTAAGCGTGGTCCACTGAAAAAAGTTGAAAAATGTAGCATTTTTTCAATTAAAAGGAATGAACAAAAACTATAAACTGAACAAAAATATAAATTAATAGTAAATGTTGACACTTATTCAGTCATGAGAGAATGACAAATGACACCTCTGAATTGATTTATTACATAGATACATAGACAGTGTCAGCAGATAAGGGCCTATGGCCCACCCAGTCTGCCCATTTGAGCTTGTAAGTTCACTTTATGTTTTCCTAGAAGTCTGTTGCCCCTTAACCCTGACCTTCAGAATTCCTTTATGTCTATCCCATGCATTCTTAAATCCCATGATTGTTTCAGCCCCCACTACTTCATCTGGCAGGGTGTTCCACTTGTCCACCACCCGTTCTGTGAAGAAAGTCTTCCTCATGTTACCTCTGAATTGTCCTCCCTCCAACTTCATCCCATGCCCTTTAGTCCTGGAACATCATTTTTGCTTAAAAATAGTGTATTCCTGCACCCTGTTCCTCCCTGTAAGATACTTGTATGTCTCTATCATATCCCCTCTCTCCTTCCCTCCTCTCCTCCAGGGAGTACATATTCAATTCCTTCAACCTTTCCACATAGGACTTGTGATGCATTCCATGTACCATCTTTATTGCCCTTCTCTGAACCTTCTCTACCCTGTCTATGTCCTTACGTGAGTAAGTTCTCCAGAACTGTACACTGTACTCCAGATGGGGCCTCACTAGTGTCTTGTATAGTGGAATTATGACCTCCCTTTTCCTGCTGGTGATGCCCCTGCCTATGCATCTCAGCATCTTATTTGCTTTACCTGCTACCTTGTCACACTGTTTCCCTACCTTGAGATCATCAGAAATGATAACCCCAACATTTCTTGCTTGGTGCATGCTATATCCTCACCTCCCAACTGATAAATTATGCCAGGGTTTTTGTGCCCCATATGCATTATCTTGAACTTCTTTGCATTGAAATTCAACTGCCAAACTCCTGACCATTCTTCAAGTTTCTGCAGGTCCCTTCTCATTCTGTCTACACCCTCTGCTGTGTCTACTCTGTTATAGAGCTTTGTGTCATCAATGACAAGGGAAATTCTGCCTTCTAGATCCTGAACAGTGTCACTGATGAAGATGTTGAATAGGACCAGTCCCAGTACTGATCCCTGTGGTACCCCACTGGTAACTCTTCCCTCTGTGGAGTGACAGCCATTTACCACCACCCTCTGTGTCCTGCCACCCAGCCAGTTACCTACCCACCACACTACTGTCCTGCTCACACCCATATTCTCCAGTTTGTTTAATAGTCTTCTATGTGGCACAGTGTCAAAGGCCTTGCTGAAGTCCAAATAGGCCATGTCCGTTGCCTTCCCTGATCCACGTCCCTAGTCACCCAGTCAGAAAATTCAATGAGATTGGTCTGACATGACCTCCCCCCAGTGAAACCATGCTGCCTTGGGTCCTGTAGTCCATTGTTCCAGATGTTCCACCAATCTCTCCTTCAGCAGTGCTTCCATGATCTTCCCCACTATTGAGGTGAGGCTGACTGATCTGTGGTTCCCCACTTCCTCTTTGTTCCCACTTTTGTATAAGGGGACTACATCTGCTGTCCTCTAGTATTTGGGTACCTCCTCTGTTTCCAGTGATTGGCTAAACAGGATTGCCAGAGGTTCAGTCACCACCTCTCTTAGTTTTTTAAGGACCCTGGGGTGCACCCCACCTGGCCCCATTGCTTTATCAATTCTTATTACTTCCAGTTCCTTCAGGACCCTTTTTCGTGTAAAGGGACTTGTGTTCATTTCTGCACCATTCCCACCCCTTGTACTCACATTACCCTCCTCTTCCTCAGTAAAGACTGAGCAGAAATACCTGTTCAATATGTCAGCTTTACTGTTGTCATCCACCATGTAGCTGCCATCATCCCCCTTCAGTCTCAATATCCCTCCCTTTGCCTTTCTTTTTTCACATATGTACCTATAAAAGGTTTTTTCCTCTCTACCCACTAATTTTACAATGTGCTCTTCTGTCTGAGCTTTAGCTTCCCTTACTGACCTCCCTGCCTCCCTTTGCTTCTCCTGGTACTTCTCCCTATCTCCTTCTGCCTGTGTCTTTTTGTATTGCCTGAATGCAATAGTTTTGACTTTCACTTTCTCCACTACCTCCTTGGAAAACCATAATGGCCTCCTCTTCCTTTTCCCCTTGCTAACCTGATTAATGCATAATTCTGTTGCTCTTGTAATCTCCATTTTAAATACTGCCCACTATTCCTCAACCCCTGATTCCTGCCCCATTTCCCTTAATGCCTCTTTCAAGCATCTCCCCATTCTCCCAAAGTCTGCCCCCCTGAAATCCAGGATACGTGTTTTTGTATGGTTTGGTTCTGCTCTTTCTGTGATTTCAAACAACAGTAACTGGTGGTCACTGTTCCCCAGGTGCTCTCCCACTATTACCCCATCATGCTGTCCCTGTTTGTGAGCACAAGGTCCAGTATTGCCTTCTGCTGAGTTGGTTCCATGACCAGTTGCTTGAGGAAGGCACCCTGAAGGGAGTCCAGGATAAATCTGCTCTTAGTTGAAGCTGCTGCTGGGATGCTCCAGTCCATGTCTGGAATATTGAGGTCTCCAACCAGCACTACCTCACCCTTGTCTGCCATCCATTGGATGGCTAGCACCAGCTCCTTATCTGTTTCTTCCTCCTGGGCTGGTGGTCTATAGACCACACCTGCGCAGATGGCTGGCCCCATTTTCCTTTCCAGCTTAACCCACAGTATATCTCCCCCATTTTGTTCCTCCTGGATCTCTGTGGCCCTTATGTCATTTTTTACATACAGTGCCACTCCTCCTCCCTTTCTACCTGCCCTGTCTCTTTTGAATATGTTGTAGCCAGGTATGGCCATCTCCCAGTCGTGGTTATCATTATACCAGGTTTCTGTGATGGCCACAATGTCCAGGTCTGAGTGCAACATAGAGCTTCCAGATCCTCCATCTTGTTGCTAAAGCTCCTGGCACTGGCACACATGACTTTCCATGATTTGACCTCCCTAGACTGTTTAGGTGTGCTAATCCAGCCTCTTCCCTGGTTGTCCTTTATCCCTGGTTCTCCTTGCTGTCTGCCCTTCTGTTGAATTTTGCCCCTTTTTGCCTATCCACCTCTTAGGCACTTATCTCCATCTTTTGCACACTGCTTTGTAGAGATATCCACTCCTCCGGTTCACTGGTTCCACTGCTAACTGTGGGGGTGGGCAATTAGGTGCCCTCCTTGCTGGCTTGCCACCCCCTTGGCTAGTTTAAATGCTTTTAAATGTAGCATTTAAACTTATCATTGAGTGCTTGGATTCCCCTCCAGTATGGATGCAGGCCATCAGGCAATACAACAAATGTTTAAATAATGCTGCTAATTTACCTATAAAAAGTCTGTTAAATCCTCTGTGAAAGATTGAGCACTGCTTTTAAAAATTTGTCAAGTGCAAATGCACAAAATGTAACATGAAGGAACTACTGTATATAATACAATGAAAAATTCTGTCAAGCTCATGGCAAAAAAAAAAAATCAATGCATCAATATTTGACCTTCACAAATTCCTTTAGACGTAATAAAACCACTGAGTAAATGGTGAAAAATAAGCAACACATCACTTTTTTAACCTTTGTGAATTCTTGTGTGAATTATTAGAACCATCAAGCACATGATAAAAAATAGTAAAATTCATCACATATATTCTTAAAGTTATACATGAACAAAGAATGTAATGTACTAAACAGGAAGGCTACTACACAAACTAGAAATCTGAAGTTCTAAAACACTTAAAACATTTGTTTAAAATATTTATTTAAAACTTGTCAAAGAGGGGTTCTCTTCTTCCTCTTCTTCCTCCCCCCTGCTCATGCCTGTCTTCAGGAGCTGGCAATCCTTATTTTTTTTGTTGTTGTTGTAATTTAAGTCTGTTGCGCAACAGCCCTAAAAGTCCCTTGTTTGTTTTGTTTTGTGGTGTTAAGTATGATGTGTAGATTGGCCACCTACACATCGCATTTTCCTTCCATAAGGTTATAGCGTGTTAATATGTTGCGCTAACTCCTGGATTCAAAGCGTTTTTCCCCCTTGCGTTCTTTAAATATGATCAGGGTATCGAGTATTGTTTAAGCTTCAAGCTTCCTAACGCTGGTTTGCAAGGCGACACAAGCTTTAAACATTTTTTCCGGAGTTTGTTTTTTCCCCCGCTCGAACATGCTTAGGTTCGAGAAGGAATCTCCTGAATTAATTTCCCCATTTTCCCTGTAGTTCTGTTTTTGTTTCTGGTGCCTTGTCACACTCGAATGTGCGAGAGGATAGTCTTTTCTCTCGCAGCATTAGGACCGAGGAGCGAGGACATTTTTTTTTTGTGTTAAGAAACACTCAGTCCAAAGCGCTGAAATTAGGCTCTTACCTAGTTTACAACTCCACTTCTGCTGTTATGCCTCGCAGTATGTAAATGACGGTGTTTGCAGCGCGGAGTTCAGCTCCATAATGAGCCTTGCATGTTCGTAGAGAAACAAAGCAGAACTAAATAAATAAAGGGACTGCTTAAGCCCATGTTGTTAAGTAAAGACATAGAGATTAGTTCGAGTGTTTAAAATATAAATGTAGCAAATTGTAAAGGGTTAAAAAGACCATTGGATAGTCAGAGTTAAAACTCTGGGTACTTTAAGTTATGTTTAAAATGTGATTTACTTGAATTGTTTCAGCTTACTTCCTTTCTCCTTCCTGCTTCTCCTCCTTCTCTTTCTTTCTAAGAGCCGGCCGGCCCCTTTGTGTTCATATTTATGATATGGGTGGAGTTGAAAAGTTGAAACTGGTTCCTTATGTTATAAAAATGGAATTTAAAGTCATAGATATGGTTTTATAAAAGATCTAATTATAGCTGATGCATGTAAGACTAAAAGAAATCTAGTTTAAACAAAAGATTTGTTACTATTGAACCTAGGGGAGGGGTTTCGAGTCACATGACCTCTTTGTCCTATAAGATGAGCTCAAAAGCCAATTCAAGTCAGTCTTGTGTTGGTCTTCCAGACAGTAACACTGCTCTAGCTGCTTTCTGGAGCTGTATCTATATGGATTTCTGGATTTTGTCTTTATTTTGTCATTAGAAGTTTGCTGTGATTTGAGCCAGTATTTGATTACTTTAAATAAATACTTGGATGTCTGAGTTCCTTCCAACACTTCTGGAGTTGTGTTTTGCCTTCTATCCCAACACTTCCACATTATTTTATCAGGTACACAAACAGAGCTGAGAAGGCTCCTTTCCAGCTGTGACCTAGCGGAGGGGAGGGAAAATGGGATGGCATGGGGAATACTTACATTCAAACTACAAGAATATATAATGCAAAGGAGATGTATACATACACCCATGTGCAAACAGTGTGATGCTGAGCAAGTCATTTAACTTCCTTGTGCTCCCAGGTCACACCTGGAAACAAGCTTTGGCTTAGTGTGCCTTTCCTGATTAAACAATTCCCCCTTTCCCTACACTGCAGTTAGATACTGGACAGCAGGCAAAGGGGGGTCTTGAAGCCTGTGAGGATTTTTCTGGGGTCCCTTCCCCTGTTGCTGGGCAGAAGATTAGGAGGGACTAGGCAGGGAAGGAAAGGGGAGGGTAGGTTAGCACAGCACAGTACAGCACAGCACAGCAGGTCCACCCTAGGGGCAGGAGGAATTGGGATAAGGGGGAGGTAAGAGGATGTAATGGTGGCTGGAACCTAAGCCCTGCCTCTTCACTCCTTCCTTCATCTGAAATTACAGGTGACAGTTGGCGGGAGTTAACATCAGTAATTGCCACTGGTTGGCAGCAGCACAACAAGTCTAGTGAGAAAGACAGATTAACACTGATGTGTATTAAGGAGTTATTGCTGGTCTTTCCTTTCAGCTGGGGGGAATCCTGAAGATGGGACTAATGAGAGCTTGGGATTGGCTCCCTAAGGGTATGGTTGGCAAGAAGGTAGGAGAGAACTTCATTGGTAATGATGGCACAATCAGTCAGAGTACTGATTTACAGTATATGTATCCATGAAGACTCTGGGTTGGGATCAGTAGAAAGCTGGCAGTAAAATTACAGGACTCACACTTTGTTCCATTAGTCAGAGTACAGCATTCCAGTGGTGGCTGGCAGGCAAGCAGACTTTGGACAAGCAGCATTAGAGCTGGGTTCAGAGCAGGACAGGACTGTGGCTGCTGGGTGGATGGGAGTGGTCCTGCAGGAACTGTGCTTCAAGCATTAACCATGTGAATGAAAAAAAAAATGCATTGCATTTAGTAATGGGTTGGGTACTAGGTGCTGTCCATTGGCCACACCAGTGAAACTGGTGAGCAGACTGTAGAGCAAGACAGATGGGACTTTGGCCCTATGAAGCTGGCTGTCCATTTCTTGTGGCTGGCTTGCTGGCACAGCTGTAGTGCTACCCCTTGTGATGCTGGTGACAAGGGGCTGGAAACAAGCTGGGAGCATCAGAGTGCTGGCTGAGGGGAGGTAGGATGAGTATGGACATCTCTTTGCCTCTGGGGTGGGGATCATTAGCTCCCAGTGCAAAAGGGACACTAGGGGAGACTGGGTGTACACCTGACAGGACCACATACTGTAGGGGCAGAGGCTCAGTGGACATCTGCAGGACATGTGTGGGAGCATGCTTATTTGCATGCTGATGTCATTGCATGTCTGCACCTCCAGGAGAAACTATAAGTAGAAGAAACCCTTGGGAACAGTACCTCCAAATGATGCCCCAAGTGTAAGCCTCAGCTGTGGCTTCTCTTTGATTGTGGTCCCTCCCCTCTCAGCCATGGAGTCCCACTGCAGGAGGCAAGTGGTGTGCCACACAGTCTGAACGGCATGGGGAGAATGCTGTCTGGGCAGTCCAAGGGCCAAACAAAGGGTACATCCTCACCTGAGCCAAAGTGAAAAGCACAGTTCCTGGTGGGATTGGACATGGTGCGCATGCACCTCTTGTTGTGATGTGAGGCAGCAATCTGGCAGTGGCAGTAGGGTGGGGGTGCATGTCAAAACTACAGGACACTGCTGAAGCCACAACAGCAGGAGGCTGGGGGGCAGAGCAGGACTGATCTTGAGGGGGTGAACAGAGACAGGACCTGGCAGGCGCTGAAAACAGCTATGGAGTGTTCCACATGGCAGAACAGAGTTACATGAACTAGATTGAGGCTCGGTCATGCAGGGAAATGGGGACTCATGTCTGAGTGAGGGTCATGATTGTACAGATTTTGGCCAGTAGCAACAGAAGACTTGATGAGCTGTATTGTGATGTCAAACTTGGCAGGCTACTTGGTGATGTTAAACTTGCCACAGTCAACTGGAGTGTCTGAGTGATGATTTGGGTTCATGTGCCTAAGTGGCTGCATGGAGGCTGTTGTGCATGAAACTCTGGATGCTGCCATCTTGGGCATAGTGGCAGTGTTATGATATTTTGTACAGTTGCCTACAGAGGGCTGACAATGGCGGGCCACAGGTGGGTGTTGAACCCACCAGTAAGAGGGTGGGCAAGTTCCAGACAGGTCACTGTATGTGGCAGCGAGAGTGGTGCAGGGGAAGGCAACAACATGCTGGAAGTTTCATGGTGCACATATGCAGGTTGCTATTTTGGGAACATGGTGTGGCCTATGGTGTGCATGGGCCACCATTTTGTACATAGCGAGCCTGTGTCCACAACAGGAGGACTACATGACAGGATAATGGTGGTACAGAGGGACAGCTGGGGGTAGGGACCAGAGAGGGGCTGTGGGGCATTATTTGCCAGGTATTGCAGAATGGTTTAAAAAAAGGTACAACAGGGTCAACACAGGGAAATGCCAAACAACCCTACCAAATCTGTGACTGCAAAATTCCATGTGAGGCAGGGACATGTAGTGGATGAAAAGAGCAAAAAACATGAGAGTTGTCATCATGTCAGGCTCTTGGCACCATGTAGGGGATAGAGTTGATATAAAGCCAGGCAGCCATGGCAAGGCCCTCTTCCCAGTGAGCCCAGATATGATAAGCAAAGAAAAAAAGTGGGGGAGGAGTAGGGAGTAATTCATGGAAACTACATCAGTAAATGAACAGGTTGGACTAGCCTGATGTTTTTGCACAGTGCAGTCCAAGGATCACAGGTTATTACATACAGGACCAGGTTGCCTGTGTCATGTATCTTCATGGCTTTTCAGTTGGGCACAATGTTGGCCAGAGCTAAGGGGTGGAGAATAGGGGTACAATGGAGTTCAAGAAGCAGTTAGTGGTTCTGATGAAGGTAAGGGGCAAGGCCTGGTGGTAGGCTTGCTTCCAGAATTTGTGCAGAGACTTTGGCAGTCCAGCAAGAAAGGGGCCATCACAGTTTCCCACTCCTTGGGGGGTCTCAATTGTTAAGGTGGTAGGACTGGGAGAGGGAGGAGAGAGGGAGGTAAGGTGCCTGCAAGGTGCCATGGCTTGGAAGAACAAATCCTCAGGATCATGGGAGCAGCTGCACGGGAGAGGGAGCTGGATGTCATTGTCCACCTAGGGACAAATGACCTGGCTGGGAATGGTATCAGAGCAGTACAGCAGGAGTTTGTGGAGTTGGGGAGGGACCTTTAACAAGTAGTACACATGGTAACTTTCTCGAAAGTGCAACCTGTCAATGGCATGGGTGAGGCTAGGGTACTTTGCACCATGGGATTCAATGACTGGTTGAAAAACTGGTGCAGAGCTCAGGGATTTGGCTTCATTGGGGACTGGGGGTCCACCTGGTGGGATACAGGCCTATAGTGGTGTGATGGTCTGCGTCTGTTTGGGAGGGGAACCAGGATCCTAGGTGATAGGTTTAAATGCTTCATTAGCAAGCATTTAAACTAGAAAAGGGAGGAGACCCTGAAGGGAATCAGGGGAATCCCTGCCCACCCCCAACAAAACTGGGAAGTTAGTGAAGTAGGCACAAAGGTAGAGAAGTTGATGGGGAGCAGGACAGGAGTAAGTCCAGAAAAAGCAAAGGCAGTAGGGACAGGGATAGGTCTAAAAGGGCTAAGGCCATCAAAAAATGGAGGGCAATGAGTACCAATGCCCACAGTTTGGGAAACAAGCTCCCTGAACTAGTGGCCTTGATGGAAGAGGGATGCCTGGATATCATGGCAATCACAGAAACATGGTACACAGAGAACCATGACTGGGATGTCAACATACCAGGGTACACAATCTACAGGAGGGACAGGGAGGGTAAAAGAGGAGGAGGAATAGCTCTCTACATTAGGGAAGGAATCAAAGCAACAGAACTAAAGGGTAAACAGGGAGGGGAGAGAAGGAGGCACTGTGGGTCACCCAGGAAACAGGAAATTGCACCACTATCCACAAAGGGGTTGTTTACAGACTCCAATCTCAGTGGGAGGCAGTGGACAAGGAAATGATAGAAGGAATCCATAGAATGGAAGAAAAAGGAGAGATATTATTGATGGAGGACCTGAATATGCCAGATGTTAACTGGAGCACCTTTACTGCAGCCACATCCATGAGTAGGGTCATTCCTGATTACCTACAGGGGGCCTGCCTTAGACAGCTAGTGTTAAAACCCACTTGGGAGGGAGCAATCTTAGACCTGGTACTCTCAAATGAGGATGGAGAGAGGATCTCAGATTTAGAAGTGGGTAGACATCTGGGGACAAGCGACCACCAAACAATGCAGTTCACAATAACCACAGCTGTAGAGTCAAACCATACAAAAGCAAGAGTGTTGGACATTAGGAGGGCTGACTTTGGCAAAATAGAAGAGTGCCTCAGAAAAGCACTAGCAAAAAGGCAAGAAGGAGGGGTAGAGGAACAATGGGGGGAACAATCAAAACTGCCATCCCAGAGGCAACAAACCTTTGTGTAAAGCAAATCAACAAAACAAAACAATGGAAAAAGCTACTATGATTCTCAAAAGAAGAGGCAGGGAAGGTTAAGGAGAAAAGGATAGCATTCAGGAAATATAAGGAAATGCAGGAGCAGGACAGAGAACCATATCAGTTAAAGCAGAAGAGGTAGGGAAGGCAGTCAGAATAGCAAAGGCCCAAACTGAGGAAAAGATAGCCAACTCTGTTTAGAAGGGGGATAGGACCTTTTATAGGTACATTAGGGAGTGAAGAAAGACCAAGGGAGGGATACTGAGGCTTAATAAAGGGGAGGGAATGTGGGCAGAGGGTGACAGTGAAAAAGCAAGGATACTGAACACATATTTCTGCTCAGTATTCACAAAAAAAGAGGAGGGGTGGTACCTAAACCAAACAAGAGAAACCCTCTGGATAGGAGGGTTGATACCAGTCCATTCACAGAAGAAAGGGTTCTGAAAGAACTCTTTAAACTGAAGGTGGTCAAAGCAATGGGGCCTGATGGGATTCACCCCAGAATTCTAAAAGAACTAAGGGTAGAACTAGCGACACTACTAACTACTCTATTTAACAAATCATGGAAGGATGGGGTGGTACCTGAGGACTGGAGGAGGGTGGATGTGATTCCACTTCACAAAAGTGGGAGCAGGGCCGAGGCAGGAAACTATAGACCAGTTAATTTGACCTCAGTGGTGGGGAAAATGATGGAATCACTTCTGAAGGAAAGAACTGTTGAGTATCTAGAGGCCAACGGGGCACAGGACCCAAGGCAGCATGGATTCACAGCAGGAAGGTCATGTCAGATGAATCTAATAGATTTCTTTGACTGGATGACCAAAGTAGTAGACCAGGGAGGGGCTGTGGACATAGCCTACCTAGATGTTAGCAAGGCATTTGACACAGTCCCACACAAAAGATTAATATACAAGTTAGCCAGCCTGGGAGTGGGTCTCAAGGTGGTAGCCGGGGTAAAAAATTGGCTGGATAACAGGATGCAGAGGGTAATAGTAAATGGAGTCCACAGTGAAGAAAGAGGAGTTACTAGTGGTGTACCACAGAGTTCAGTACTGGGACCAGTCCTCTTAATGTCTTCATAAGTGACACTGCAGAGGGACAGCAAGGAAAAATATGTATTTTTGCAGACAACACAAGGATCTGCAAATTGTTGATACACAAGGTGGGGTGGAAAGGATGAGAAGGGACTTGGCAAGGTTGGTGAAGGGTCGGCACCAGAGGACATATGAAGAGAGAATAAAGGAGCTTAATATGTATACCCTTGAGGAAAGGAGGGAAAGGGAGGACATGATAGAAACTTTCAAGTACCTCAAGGGAATCAAAGTCCAAGAGGGCACCATCTTTTAGAAAAAGAGATGTGCAAGGAAAAGGGGGCACAGTTTGAAGATAGAGGGGGGACGGCTCAGTGGTAATGTGAGGAATTATTTTTTCACAGAGAGGGTGGTGGATGCAAGGAACAGCCTTCCTGAGGAGGTCATGGAGTCAAAAACAGTGGGGGAATTCAAGAATACATGGGACAGACATAAGGCAGTTCTAGTGGGGGATAGGAGGAAGTAGGCTGTTGGTTAACTAGGATCTGCAGCTTATCCATTAGGTAGGGAAATGGGCAGACTAGGTGGGCCAAGCAGTCCTTATCTGACATCAAATTCTATGTTTCTATGTTTTCACCTTCACCTACCATAGGGCCAGTCCCTTTCAGGGGGAGGGCCAAATATGCTGGGGACTTGACCAAGTCCTGAGGTGGTTATGTTTCTAGCCCCTTCTCCAGTGGGGAATGGGAGAGTGAGAATGGCTTGGGAGTACAAAACCCCTCATGTTTGGGTGGTGCCATGCCCCAGGCTGAGCAGCAGGGTATTGCACTGGAGCAAAGCTTCAACAGACATTTAGAGTTCCTGAAAGGGGGCACATGTGATGGTTGTTGTCCACTGGTGCAGCCAACAGGAGTAGTTGCCCCTGGAGGGCAGTTATCTGTGCCCGTGGAAACCCCTTCACCACCAAGGGTGGTGTGTCCCCATTTCTGGGGCATGGTGGAGGTGTCTGGATTTGTGGGCCAGTTGGTGGTGGCCCAGCCTGGGCTGTTGTGCCTCTGGTCATTGGTGTTGGGTTGGTGTTGGCTTCAGGGACCATGAGCCAGTCAGGTGTACCTCAACCAATGTCATCCCCTCTGATGACTGGTTTCACAAACCTGGGGGAGCCCATTGGTTCTCACATCACAGAAAAAATGTAGTCCCATATTTTTTTGGGATTAGTAAATTCATGTGTTTTCTCTCCTGAATCAGCCCAGGGAAGCAGATGAGGACCTACTCCTAGAATTGAACATTAGGAAGAGCACAGGTGCTGATCTGATTGATCCTTACTTTTTGAAAATCAGATACCATTTACTAGTTGCCCCAGTTACTCACCTTTTCAATCTTTCTTTGACTCAGGGTGATTTACCTTCAATTTGGAAAACTGCACATGTCATTCCCCTACTAAAATCTGGCGATCCTATTAACCTTAATAACTATAGGCCAATTTCCATGCTCCCTACACTCTCGAAATTGCTCAAGAAAATTTTGAGTACCCAGCTTCGGCAATATCTGAAGAGACTTGAACTCTTAAATCCAGTTTAATCAGGCTTCAGGCCATGCCACAGCACCATATCTGCTCTTGCTAAGGTCTCAAAAGACTCACAGAATGCCTTAGATGCCAAACATTATATGTGTGCCTTGTTTCTCAATTTGAGTAAGGCATTCGACATGCTGGACCATGACTTGCTCCTGGCTACCCTCAGGAACTTTGGCTTGGACTCACTTACATTAAAGTGGTTCTCCAATCACCTCTCTGGCTGCTACCAGCAAGTCAAACTGGCCGGTGATTTATCTTCCCTAATGCACCTCAAGAGAGTTGTACTGCAGGGTTCCATCCGGGGGCCTCTTCTTTTCACACTTTATATTAATAATATCGACGCAGGTATTAAAGATGCTAGCATACATCTTTTTGTGGATGATACCATTCTCTTTATTGACAGGCCTACCCCTGATCAGGCCAGCAAGGACCTACATGCAGAATTGAATCGCTTACAGCTAAATATCTTGAGCCAAAAGCTTTTATTAAATGCAAAAAAAAAACAAGGCTGTGTTCTCTCCAATCATCAATGCATCCATTCCTTGGACCTTATGTCTAGTTCCCCATATCACCACTCTCCTAGGTGAACCCTTAGATTTTGTGGCTAAATTCAAATACCTGGGGTTTTGGATAGATCATAAACTATCCTTTGCGAATTACATTGAGGAGCTCTTGAAAAAAGTTAAACAGTGACTTGGTTTATTCTATCGAATTAAACACCTCCTCACCCCGGAAGCTAAAATCAGGCTTGTTCAAAGTAGTGCTGTGCGGAATTTCAAATTTCAGTGGAGCAGAATTCTGCAGAATATTCTAAATTCCACTGAAATTCCGCCAGAAATGGAATGGCAGAATTCCACAGTATAAAATAGTTGAGGAATGATTTTCTACAGAAAAATCACTCTTCCAAGGAATATTATTCCGCAGATCTCAATATTTTCAGCGGAAATTGTTTCAGAATAATTTTCCGCAGAAAAATTAATGTTCCATGGAATATTATTCTGTGGATAACAGTAGGCAGAATTCTGCAGGCGATAAAGTGAAATTCCAATAGAAATTCCTCTGGAAGAATGGTCATTCCACACTGATTCCATTGGAGGAATTCCGCATTCCGCACAGTACTAGTTCAAAGCACTTTTATACCACTGTTAGACTATGGAGACTTCCTTTATAGTCATGATCCTGATTACTTGCTTGACGAACTAGACACTCTTTACCACCGGGTGATAAGATTCATTACTGGAGTGCCTTTCTCAACTCATCATTGCTCCCTGTATTCCCTGATAGGATGATCATCTAAATATAGAAGGCAAAATAATGTGGCTTTCTGGACCTTCAGAACACTTACTGGGAAACTTCCTCTTTACATTTCAGAATGTTTGATCATGTATTATGTGGGTAGCTATTTGCTTAGTAGCCACTGCTGTACCACACTAATTATCTATTGAGCCAAGTCACATTTTGGTCAGTTATCTTTTTAGTCATGCTCTTTCTTTCCTGTTGAACTGATTGCGAAAAAAAAAAAAACATTGAAGTTAGTCTTCCCAGTAAAGCTGCCCACTTTCAAAAGGCTATTTGTATGCTCCTTCAATGAGTCTTGTAACTGCTTCCCATCATTTTATATCTGTGACTTAAGGGTTGGGGCCTCATCTTAGAGTGTTCCCCATTTCCCCTGCCCTGTCTTTTCTCTGCTATTTTAGCCCTCCCCTCTTCTTTGACTGTTTCTGTATAAGTAAGATTTTTTTCTTTTCTATGTGCATATGGTATTTATCTGTTGTGATTTGTTCATTTTGTCTATTATTGCAATTATATACTTGTATTGCCTACGTATTTATTGTATACAACAGTCGTAATTATGTTATCTCAGTTGTTCTCACTTACCTGACTGTATTATGTTTCTATCACTGCAATGTTGTACTGCATTACCTTGTCACATTGTATTGTACTATGTCCAGGTCCACCCTGCAAATGAGTTCATCTCAATGGTGTCTCATCTGGTTAAATAAAGATTGCTTGATTGATTAATAGATTGATTGATTAGGAGAAGAAAAATAAGGATGAAGGAGTTTGAAGTGAGTTGTCAGGAGCAGATACATTACATATGGGAAAACTGGGCTGCAGTATTTGTTATATTTGCAAGGACCATTCAGCAGGCCAGTCTGGAGAAAGCTCATGGTCTCTGCAATTATTTCATTTAAATCATGGTCATGTATGACAGCAAGATGGGATACAGGTGGATGAAATATGATGAGGAATTCTTGCGATGGTAGCAGGCTAACCCAAGCAGACATTGGGGTGAGTTGGATGTGACATTGCTGTTGGCCATTGAGCATGGAGATGGTGTGCTGCACACAAATAGTGGTTTTCCCATCAGGAAGGAATCATCCCTGAAGAAAGGGGTGCCGTGATTGGCATCCCAGGGTGGCCTGGGGATGGGGTGTTGTTACAATTGCGTTCAAGGGTTGCTTATAATGGAATGGTGTAGGTTTAAACACAAATGCATGGTCTGTGGACAACTGTATCCATTTTCCCAGTGTAAACCAGGTAACGCCACCCCTTGACCATTTCAGAAGTGGCAGCCCATCTCCGTATACCGTGAACAAAATTAGGCCATTACTGCTCTCACACCTGGACCAGGTGACTGCACATTCCTTGGCAGAAGGGTTCGCAGTAGGTTTTCAAATTCCATATGAGGGCCCTTGTTGTCAGTAAGAGGTAGGGAACTTAAAGTCTGCCAGAGAGTGCATGGACCTCGTCAAGAAGATGATAGACAAGGAACTGAGGGCAGGTAGGATCAGTTGCCCCTTTTCATCACTGCTTTCACCAGTCCTGGGGGTATCACCAATTGGCCTTGTGCCCAAAAATCCCATGTGGCATTTTAAGTTGATAATTCAACTATCGTACCCAGAGGGAGAGTTGGTCACTTATTACATTGATCCAACATTTACATCCATTTCACATGTGCTATTTGATAGGGCAGTGCAGGTGGTGTGAGTGGCAGGAAAATGGGCGTTACTGGTGAAGGCGGACATCAAGTCCACATGCTGGCTGTTGCCAATGCATGTAGGGGACAGGAATCCACTGGGAATTAAACATTTCTGTCAGTATTATGTAGATAGCTGTATGCCCATGGGATGTGCAGTGGCATGTGGGTCTTTGAATGATTCAGCACCTTTTTACAGTGGGAGGTGACAATGAAAGCAGAGAGGACAGAAGTAGTCCATTACTCAGATGATGTTTTGTTTGTAGGGAAGGTGGGTAAGGGGCAATGTGGACACTTACTGAAAATGTTTCAGGAGGTATGTGCAGAATTTGAGGTCCCTTTGGAATAGGCCAAGATGGAGGGCCCAAGCACAGTGCAGTCCTTTTTGACACTCAAGATCGATACTCGGATGACGGTATTTCATGTTCCGCATGACAAAATATAGGCACTAAGGGTCTTACTGGGCAGAGTCTCAGGGACCAAGAAAATGGCATTGTGGGAATTGTAAGATCTGCTGGGGAACCTCAATTTTGCATGCAAAATACTGCCAAATGGGGAGTATTTTCCTGCATCAGATGACAAAAATGGGTGTGGGCTGCTGCAAGTCACATCACAGGCTCTGGGTGACAGAGAGTATTAAAGAGGATCTAGCAGTCTGGATGACCATTTTAAACTGCTATAATGGTGTATCAGTCTGGCCGACGGCTATCACAAGCCAGTAATTTGAGCTGCACACAGGTGCATCAGGGGGCTTTGAGGCATATTTCAAGGGTGCCTGGTGTGCAGAGAGGTGGTGAGCTAGCTGGACCACTATGAGTCTGATGTAGAGTGTTACCGTTTTGGAATTTTTCCCAATAGTTGCAGTATTGTGGGTTTGGAATACATGTTTTCATGATAAGAAGGTCAATTTCAGATCAGATAATAGGGGGGTGGCGCACATCATTAATTGTCAGCTTTGGGCAAGAGGGCCAATGGGAGAGCTGATGTGGATCTTTGATTTAAAATGCCGAATGATGAGTATTCATTTTAAGGCAATTCATGTGCCTGGGGTTGATAATGACATCACTGATGCTCTTTCTTGTTTGCAGTGGCAGAGATTTCAGTACCTGGCACTGGAAGTGGAAGAACACCCCAGAGCAGTCACAGCCTTCCTTTGGGATTTGGTAAGCCAGCAGCCTGGGAGCTAATCAGGAATGCATGCACGCTGGGTAGCAGGCCAGGATGCAAATTGGACGGGGGGTTAAATACCAAGGAAATGCAGGGGTGGGAGAATGAGTGGCAAATACCAGTGGACCAGCTATGTAGGTATGTGGTACAGAGGAAATAAAAGGGTCTCACACCGGGGGTAGTGGGGCAACACCTGATGGGAACCACTTGGTTTTCCAAAGAAACTGGGACTTCAGGCAAGATGCGAGCAGTTCTGCACAAGTTGCTGGAAGGATGCACAAGAGGAATACCTACGTTTGTTAATAAAAGGTGCCTGACTAGCCTGAGTCTGCTAGAATGGGTTTGGGGGATATTAGAAAAAGTGTGTTCTGGGTCAGGTATAGCATTGTTCAGGGTGGCCTTTTTTTGGAGCATCTCAAGTGTCTGAATTGGTACAGCAGAATAAGCTAGACAAGATGGAGGTGGCATTGGCACTGGATGACATTGCACTAACGCAAGAGGGGCTGCTCCTACAGCTTTGCAGGAGCAAGATGGACAGTTTTTCAGGCAGCTGTTGGTAAAGTCTCAAAGAGATCCATGGTAGTCGATTGACAATTTCATTGTCGACTGATGTTACAGCAACTCCTTTATGTTGACCGCATTTGCGATCAGCATAAGGGGAGTCACAAGAAACATTGTTTTCTTTGGGGAGCTTCACACCCGAGCCCCCCATGCGGGGGGCTTTACCCCCCTGCACCCCCACTAGTAACACAATCAACTCTGAGTCAGAGTTCTTTGGGGGAGGGGGTGCAATACCCCCAGAAAGCAGTGCCGGAGTCCCACACCGATACTAGAGTGACCTGATGCTGTTGTCGTTGTAGTGTCAGGCAATGTAAAATTGTCATGGTAGCATCTGTATATCGTCTCAAAGCTCCATTGAGGATGACCTGGGACATCAGGGAGGAACTATAGAAATACATAGACCAGAGGCCTGATGTGGGGGGGGGCAGTTTTTTTCACCATGAAAACGGATCCCCTTTGATTGTACTCTGTTTCGGTTCCTATATGTCCTGGGCATAGCCATGAAGGAATTAGGGTCAAATTCAGTGGAGTTCAATAAACATTCCTTTTGGATTAGTGTGTTATGTATGCCAGGGCAGGATGGCTGTCAGAAACCCAGATAAAGTCCTTAGGGCAATGGAGGTCACAAGCTATTTAGAGATATGGGCAACCACATTTGCTTTAATTGTTTTTATGTTTCAACAGGTGGCAATCATGAGACTAGACAGGAATGGATCTATGGTCACTAATGGGTTCATTGGACTGGACAAATGGCTGAGCAGATGCCTGCAAGCAGGAGTCCATTTCTGGACCCCAAGAGGCTGCAAGTGCAAAGGACATGGCACAAGGGAAGTTTGTTCAAGAAAGTTTTGCCATGGGTCCAGGCAGAGGCACAGTAACAAGGCCCACTGAATGTTATGGTATTGCATTTAGGAAGCAATGATTTGAGCAGGGTTAAATCACTGAATTTAATTTGTCAGATGAAGGATGACCTTTGGGGTGGGGTACCATAGGGTTCAATACTAGGACTAGTCCTCTTCAATGTCTTTATAAGTGACATTGCAGTGGGACTGGAAGGAAAAGTATGTCTCTTTGCAGATGACACAAATATCTGCAACAGAGCTGATACACAAGGTGGGGTAGAAAGGATGAGAAGGGACTTGGCAAGGTTGGAGGAATGGTCAAATGTATGGCAGCTTAGATTCAGTGCTAAGAAGTGCAAGGTAATGCACCTGGAAACAACCAAGGGGAAGAGTACACAATGGGAGCTAAGATACTAACAACAACAAAAATGGAAAGGGACCTGGGGGTAGTCATTTCAGATGACCTAAAGGTGGGCAAGCAATGTGAGAGGGCAGTAATGAGGGCTGGGGGGTTACTGGGATGCATAGGGAGAGGCATCACCAGTAGAAAACAGGAAGTTGTTATCCCTCTGTACAGACAGCTGGTGAGACCCCATCTGGAGTACTGTGTGCAGTTCTGGAGACCCAATCTCTGCGAAGACATAAACAGGATGGAGGCAGTCCAGAAGAGGGTAACTAAAACGGTGCAGGGTCTGCACCAGAAGACATATTAAGAGAGACTTAAGGAGCTTAATATGTATAGCCTAGAGGAACGAAGGAGAGGAGGGACATGATAGAAACTTTCAAGTACCTCAAGGGAATCAACAAAGTCCAAGAGGGTAGCATCTTTCAGAAAAAGAGGTTTGCAAGAACAAGGGGGCACAATCTGAAGACAGAGGGGGGTGGCTCAGGGGCAATGTCAGGAAGTATTTTTTCACAGAGAGGGTTGTGGATGCATGGAACGTCCTTCCAGAGGAGGTTGTGGAGTCGAAAACTGTGGTGGAATTCAAGCATGCATGAGACAGTCATAAGGCAATTCTAGGGGGGTGGGGGTAGGAAGAAGTAGGCTGTTGGTTAACTAGGACCTGCAGCTGATCCATTAGGTAGGGAAATGGGCAGACTGAGTGGGCCAAGTAGTCCTTACCTACTGTCAAATTCTATGTTTCTATGGTGGTTGCAGCAGTGTTGGCTGGGGTAGTACTCATATGGTCCCATATAATACAGAGGGTAGTGTGACAGCATTGTAGGGACCTTACAGCAATTCAGAAGGCTTGCATGGTTGTGAACATGTCAATGTGCATTTTTATGGGATCTATAGGGGCAAAGTGCTATGACACGATGAAATTGTGACCTTATTCCAGCACCTTTATGCAAGGGATGGGGTACATTTGGCACTTCTAGATTCTGACACATTTTTAGCAGATATACAAGGGGTTTTGGAGATCAGTTAGCATGTCTTGCTTTGGTGGGATTGTCCATCTTCATCCTTTGGCAGTATGATAGTCTCTCAAGCAGAGTACTAGGGGGTAAACAGACAGAACCTGTCTCTGACACAGATGAGTTCCTTTCAAGGCTGGCAGGGGAGAGGCCCCCAATAAGTGACAGGCTGAAGGTCCAGAGGAGGTGAAAAAACAGTTTGTTCAGAGTTCACACATCTGTAGATCCCCAGCCTCCCAGTTGTGCACATATGTCCTTGCAGAGTGGCAGGCTGAAGTTTCATAAAACAGTGAAACTACTAGCTTCTGTAGTTTTCCAGGGACCAGCACAGGTAATATCCACTTGCAAAACTTAAAAGCTTTACTAAATATTTATGTGATGCAAGTTACACAAACAAACAGCAGTTTAAGATACTTTGATGGTCTCATATAGCCAGAATCAAATGTGCTTATTTGGGAGACCCTATCTTCTTCAGAGTGTCTAAATAATAATAATAATAATCATAATAATAAACAACTTTATTTTTATGGCACCTTTCAAAACCAAGGCGCCTAACAAAAGTAATATCTCATAGTTAAAATTCCACAACAGCATAATCAGTATCATATCCCAAGGTCAATAATATAATCATAAAATCTTAAACTCTTTCCATCCATTAAATGCCATAGGCTTGACTCCATAACCAGGTTTTCAGTACTTGTTTAAAACCCTCCACAGTCGTGTGCTCACATAATTGACAGGGTACAGAATTCCAGAGGGTAGGGGCCTCATACATAAATGATCTGGCCCTAGAGAATTTCAGGCATACTCTCAGAATCTCTAGCAACCCCTCGTTGGCTGAGTGGGGTGATTGCTTGGGGCAATGAGGGACCAGGAGCTCTTTCAGGTAGTCCGGACCAACTCCATGTAGGGCTTTAAAAGTCAGCAAACTGACTTTAAAAGTGATCCGCCACTGAACTGGCAGCCAGTGCAGTCCACGCAGCACTGGCAAAATATGACAGGACCACGAAGATCTCATCAACAGCTGTGCCGCAGCATTCTGCACTAGTCAGAAGCGGCGGATTTCCACCCCTGGTAGACCTAGGTAGAGGGAGTTGCAGTAGTCCAACCACGAGGTCACAAGGGTGTGAATCAGAGTAGCGAGGCTGTCAGACGGAACAAGGTGCCTGATCCTGGCGCTATTCCTCAGATGGTAAAAATGAGGAACTGATGACAGCTGACACCTGAGAATGCAGGGATAGCCCATCATCAAAAATTACCCCCAGGTTCTGCACCTGCTCAGAGCTTGGGAGTCTCTCACTCCCAAGATATAAACCAGAGTGCGAACCCCCCCCCCAACCTCTCTATCCGGTGACCAGGATCCACTACTAATACCTCGGTCTTATCACAGTTCAACTTTAGTCAGCTGGCATTCATCCACTCCTGGATTTTGGCAAGACAGTTATTAGAGATCAAGACAGCTCCATCCTGATCGGGGGCAAACAAAAGGTAGAGCTGGGTATCATCAGCATAGCAGTGAAACATCAAGTCCATACCTTCTTACAATGTCTCTGAGGGGCAACACATATACTGTGAACAACATGGGGGACAGCACTGATCCCTGAGAAACTTCACAAAATTAACGAGACCAGGTCCGAGAAAAAAAACCCTGACACCACCCTCTGAGATCTCCTGTGAGGAACGATGTAAACCATTTGAGGACTGTACCCGACAGTCCACAAATGAACCTCAGGTGATCAAGCAGTGCCCCCATGGTCCCCAGTATCAAACTCTGATGAGAGAGCTAGGAGGACCAAGATAGAATGGCTCCTCCCATCTCTAGCCATCAGGAGATCATTGAGCACCCGAATCAGTGCTGTCTCAGTACTATGTTTCTTTCAAAAACAGGACTGGAGGGGTTCATAGATGGCATGGATGATCAAGTGGTCCTCCAGCTGTGTGGCCACTACTTTCTCAATCACCTTCCCCACAAAGGGAAAGTTAGAGATTGATCTGCAGTTAGCAAGGCAGTCTGGGTCCAAAGAAGCTTTCTTCAACAGTGGTGTTACCACTGCATTTTTAAGCTAGCTTGGAAACTCACCCGTCTCCAGGGAGTACCACACTATCCCAGCTAGGACCAGACCAATGACATCACTACAACCCAAAATTAGGGAAGCTGGTCCCAGATCCAAACTACATCATGTAGGGTGCACACTCTGGACAATCTGCATGACATTCATGAAAGCCTGTCGGCTAAAGGTACTCCAAGGAAGACCAAGATATGTGAATCCTCACTGGTCCACCAAAGCACCCATAGAGTGTGCCGGATGGAAAGCCAATCTGATGTATGTAACCTTATTTGCAAAAAATCGAGCAAGTTCATTGCACTCTTCTTGCGAAAACGCTTTCCGAACTTGTAGACAGGCTGGGTTGCACGGTCTGTCCACAGTTCGGAACAGCTGATCCAGTCGAGTTTGAGCAGCCACAATCTCCCTGGACAGGAACTTTGCCTTCTTATGGGAGATTTCGAATGAATAGACTTGATAATGTTCCATCAATCTAAGGCAGTTGGCATCAAGAGCGGACTTCCGCCAGCAAAGCTCCAACCTTAGTCCAAGTCGCTGCATCTCCCTCAAAGTCCCATCAAACCATGGGGATCAAGGGCAAAGGGAGACTGCATGAACATGGACAGGAGCAACGATATCCAGAGCCTCCACAATGGCTGAATTATAAGCCACCATGAGGGTCTCTGGGTCATTGTTTGCCTCTGGGAAGGGCGAGAGATTCAGGACCACCATTAGGCCTTGAGAATTTATATCTCACAAAGGTCAGTACCAAATCATCTCTACAGGGGTTGGCCTACAAAGGAGGGTACTAAAACTAAACCCCACAATGTAATGATCAGACCATCCAACTGGTTCCACCCCGAAGTTGGTGGCCTCAGTCCCCAGGAGGAAGACTAAGTCAAGAGAGTCACCTTGATTATGAGTGGCGGTGGAAACAACCTGTGTAAGGCCCAGAGATGTCATCAACTGGAGGAAGTGCTGATTAAAATGCAATAGTTCATCATCGACCCAGGTGTTAAAGTCACCCAGGACCATCAGCCTGGGTGACTCAAACACCAAAGCGATGACGAAGTCTGCCACTTCCTGGAGGAATCATTTCTCATCACCTAGCGAATGGTAGATGAGAACAATACTGCAGCCTACACCCGCCACTACAGTACACTCAAATGACTCCATCTTCCCCACTGGTACATCTGTGAGGTTAAGTTCAGACTTAAAACAGATGGTTACCCCCGCACAACCCAATCTCAGGTGGTGTATCACCGAGTACCCGGCAGGAACTGCAGCCTCCAAAATGGGGCCAGAATTCTCATCCAGCCAGGTCTCGGTGATGCAAGCCAGGTCCACAGATTTAACAAGATCTGCAATAATTGCAGTCTTATTTTTAATGGACCTAGCATTGCGTAACACTGCCCGAGTTGGGTGAACTTCCTGGGCTGCCCAGACCACCTGCCTACTATTATTAGTAGTGCCCTTGGTATGGAAACCAGGCATGGTGAACCATGCTCCTGGTTCCATTTTGCCCAAGGGTGTCTCCTGGATCTCACTACCCCGATGTGGTGGCCTCCCTCATTATTTCCCCACTGGTCTCCCACTGTACTGTAAGTATGTTCGGATCTGCATATATGGCACCCTCAAAGTATGCCAAACCGCTGTTGCTTGTGTAACTTGTATCAAATAAATATTTACTAACACTTACAAGTTTTGCAAGTGGATAATATTGCCTGTGCTGGTCCCTGGAAAACTACTGAAACCAGTAGTTTCACTATTTTACAGTCCAGATGGGGGTCATCATCTTTGGATTATGGCCCGCATATGTAGCACCCTCTGATGGGGAGGGACGCATACCACATGGCTCCGGAGCCACCCATTAGGTCATGGATGTCAGATTCCCTCCTGTATCAGTAAGTCTCTTTTAAAAAGGTGGCAGGTCTGCCCAGTGGTGTCCACTGGGGTTAACTGGAAGGACTGGGGAAGATTTGGACTGCTTTAAAAAGAGGTTTGCTGACACAACCAAGCCGCACATGTCACACTATGTAAGTGGTGTAGTTTTACAAATGAACCCATGGCAGTGGCCATTTTCTCCAAAACACTGTGTATGGCTCTTCTGTTCAGAAAATGGGGTAAGGGGCCTAATCAGTGGAAAGCAGGCACTGGGAAGTAGCTCCCCCCTGAAGCCTGTGAGGATTTGTCTGGGGTCTTTCCTGTGTTAGTGGGCAGAAGATTTGGAGGGACTAGGCAGGGAAGGAAAAAGGAGAGTTGATTAGCATAACAGGTCCACCCAAGGGAGGGGCGAACTGGGAAGAGGAGCTACACTATAAAGGGGTCTGGAACCTGAGCCCTACCTCTTTGCTCCTTCCTTCATCTGACATTCCCATTCACCCACCCTGGAGGCAGGGTTTAGAGGGCTGAGGGCAGGTAGGGTGCCTGTAATCCCAATAAGGAGGATCACCTTATGGGTCGAGCAGGAATTTTCCTGGATTTTCTCATGAGGTTTTCCTGGTTTTATGCCTCCTCTATTACGACAGTACTAGGGATGTAGAGTAGGATGTCACAGTCATGTAAATGTAGCAGCACGGTAGTCTCTCAGGTAGAGTACAAAGGGGACAATAAGGGGAGCCTGCCTCTGACACAGATGGGTTCCTCTTGAGGCTGGCAAGAGGTGAGGCCCCCAGTGAGGGACAGCCCAATGGTCCAGATGGGGGATAGCATCCTTAGATTTTTGCCTGTGTATGTAGAAAACTCTGATGGGGGAGGAGTGTATTGTTTTAGAGAAAATGGCTACTGCCATGGGTTTATTTGTAAAACTGCACCACTTACATAGTGTGACATGTGAAGCTTGGTACTAGTGTCAGCAAACCTCTTTTTAAAGCAGTCCAAAGCTTCCCCAGTCCATCCAATTAACCCCAGTGGACGCCACTGGGCAGACCTGCCACCTTTTTAAAAGAGGCTCACTGCGACACGAGGGAATCTGGCATCCATGGCCTAATGGGTGGCTCCGGAGCCATGTGGTATGCATCCCTTATGGTTCTGGAGACACCCCTTAGACCATGGAGGCCAGAATCCCTCTGATGGTGCCACACCCTTTTAAAATGGTGATAGGTCTGCCAGTGGTATCCACTGGTGGTAAGTGGACATACCGGGGAAGCTTAGGATCGCTTAAGAAGAGTCTTTCTGACACTACCAAGCTGCCCATGTCACACTATGTAAGTGTTTACAAATGAATACATAGCTGTGGCCATTTTCTCCAAAACACAGTGCATGTCTCTTCTGTTCAGGGAAGGTGATAATGGGCCTGATCAGGCAAATTTACAATGTAGTCCCCTGCCTGACTACTGATGAAAAGAACAGACAGGTACACAGTGCAGGAAGCTTGCATTACATTCACATTGATTAGGACAAAACACCTATGATGTAAATTATTTTACATGCCAAGCATTCATGGCTAAGGTGTCAGAGCCTATTATGAGCTAATTTGCTCCAAGGTGCAAGTCTTACTGTTTCAAGAGAGAGGGTCCAAGGAGAGTCTAGGGTAGTTGTGGCAGGACTGAGATGAGTTGCTGTGCACTTTGATCAAGATCTTAGCTGACTGGATATTAGGTGACATAGTGATCTTGAAAGGGAGACAGTGTTGTATGTTTGGGAGCCAATATCTGATGGAGATTTGACCTAGATTTCTCCTTCAGTATGAGATGGTGAGTCAGCAGCCTTCTTCCAACCTGCATGAATAAGTTCAGTCAAAGGAGGGGGAGAATAGATCTGTATGGTAGCTGGGCAGTTTGCCTGACCAATATTTGGCACCTATCAAGATGGTGTGTAGTAAGTGTCCCATGGGGGATGGGCCAATCTGAGGTTATTGTACGTGAAGCAGTGGTAGGTATAGGGAGGACAGAGCAGGATGAATCTACACAGGATGTTAAACAGTGTGTGGTAAGTTTGACTAGAACAGAGCAGGAAACTCTGGAATAGATAACATCCCCATAGTCCAATAGGGTAGGACTGAGCATTCAACCATTTCCTGGTATTCAGTGACAGGCAGCTCTTCACTCTATAAAGAACTCAAAGTTTTGAAAGATGCTTGGCTACTACATGCATCACATGCCCAAAGTAGTTGAGGTGCTGGTCCCAGTGGTGGTCCAATTATTTGTATGTGGTGACAGTGTTCAGGCAGTTGACTTAGAAAGAGCATAGGTTCACTATTTGTGTGTGTGTTGGTAGGGGGGGCTTAGTCATTGTCTTGAGCCTAACAATATGGTGATTGCTTTCTTCGGGTTCATGGCTAACTGATTGTCCTGAAACCATTTTTGCTGTGTTTGGAAATCTTGTTGCAAAGTTTGCTCATTGAAGGGGGTGGAAGGGCCAGATACATAGATACTGGTACTGTCACTGTACATGTGGATGTTGCAAGAAGAGAAAGTGTAGGGAGAACATTGGCAAAAATGGTGAAAAGCATAGAGGTGCGCTAGAGAGCCTTCTTCCTGATAGAATATCTACTGCATGCACTCCATATCTATGACCTACAATTAGTAACAAAATGTTTTTGGACTCCTGTAAGCCTCAGGAACACAGCAGTGGCAAATTTGAAAATGGGGCATCCTAAAATGCAACAAACAGGACCAACAAAGTCTGCACGGCAACAACCTGAAAAGGCAGTGTAAGCTGCAGGTACTACAGCAGCAAAAACCTGACTTCCACCACAGAGCACTCATGAGGGCCATGGGTGCCAAAATGGGAAGAACTCTCACCTGGTTGGAAGCCCATGACAACCAACTCAAAGATTTGTCTGTGACAGTGGCAGACACAGAGACCCACTCCACCTTTCCCTTAGTGACTGTTGTGCTGCTGACACATAAAAATGCCCAGCTCCAAAGACACAGGGAAACTTTAGAAAATGAGGTATGAGCAGGCAACCTCAGTGGTGGGGTCTTCTTTTACATTTTCAACCTTTATGTCCACCCCTAACCACCTTACCCATAGCCTCCTGTGTGAAGCACAAGGTACAGCTCCAAGTCAGTGCTTCATAGTGATACACTCTTCTAAGGTAGAGAAGTATGGCTTGCTACATTTTGCCAACAGAATCAGTTTTTGCTTTCTTTATACATGGCTCTGCATGAAGAAAAGGGAGCATATCTGATGTTGTTTGCTCAGGGAAGGGGTGAGCATTAGGGTTCACAACCCAAGTAAGACCACACCACTGATTCACCGATACTCCAGAGATCCAAAATCCTAATATAATATTATATTATATTGCATTAAATTATATTATAACATATTATATTATATTATATTATATTATATTATATTATATTATATTATATTATATTATATTATACAGGTATATTATGGTTGAGCCAGTACATTAATGTTGAACACCAATTATTGCAACTTGATAGCGTCAATCAATTTACTTGAACTTTGGAAGGTGCAGAGTTGGCAATGGTGCAGGGATATCTGTATCTAGCCAATTTTGTGGCTATGGGGTCACTGGGGAAAAAGTTACACAGGTGCCAGAAATGTGAAAATTACATAAATTAAGATCTTTTGTTTGCTCACTTATAACTAAAAAACTAGAAGTATTTCAAACCTGAAACTTGCAGGTTTGATAGCGTTTGCCCCTGTGCTTTTATGTTTTCATGTCCCTAACTTGTCCCATTTTTGAAAACATTAATAACAACAGTGCGCATGCTTGGTTTAAAAAAGGAGCATTCTAAGGATAACTGATTATTTTACAACCACATATCTTAATGTGGAGTTTAATAAAAATGTGTGTGTGTGTATGAGTGGGCAGGGCTATCTTGACACTGCAAATAGTATTCGTGTCTCTTAAAGAAGTGTCTGTTTGAAGGGGACAGAGCTGAGAACGGTTTTATTCTGCAAAGGGCCTTTTGGCTGCCATTAGCCACATCCACAGCCTCCTATATGTAAACCAGATACTGGAGTTCCCAATCTCTGATGCCAGTGAAACAATAACAATTTCTGACACCAGGGTGCCCACCCTGGTACCAGTTTACTTTCATTTTTATTTTATTTCTGGACACCAGAATGGTCACTACCTGGTGCCAATTAAGTACCCTAGCCTACTCATGTCAAGATGCTGATGCCAGTGTGCCAATCTTCAGTGCTGGCTTCATAACCCTCCACCCTCACCTACACAAGTGTGCAACACAGTAGAGCCCACCCCAATGCTGCCAAACCTCAAATTTGACACTGGAGTGCTCAATCCCCAGTGTCAGTATCTGTAATGCAAGAACGGTTACTCTATGACATGTTTTGTTTTATTTCCTGTAATAAAGAAAATTGTGTATCGAAGTCTGTTGCACCACTGCTGCCACTGCCACTGTTTCCCACCCCCAACCTGATCCCTCACTCAGCAATCACCATCTCACCCCTCACCCCTTATATACATACATACTGGGGTCCAATGCCATAATCATCTCTTGACCAGAGACATATCTTTACCATTCAGAACTGGACCCAACACTGAGGAAATCAGGTAAGTGTGGTTAATGTTGTTCAATGCATTTTGAACTTCTATTCATAATTTGGTTATTTTTTAACATTTTTTACTCTACATTTTCAATATAGCCTTCTAGGGATCCCGCTGTATGAACAAGGTAGGTGACATTTCTTAAATCCATCCAAAAATGTGATATTACAGTCACTCCATGAAATCATCTTTCAGGTGGGATTTAAACATTTTCACATGCTTGATTCATAAGGTAGGGTCAAAAGAAGATGACATTGAAAATTTGGTGTAAAAATATTACAAAAACAACAACGTTCTGAAGGTACTGTACATTGAAAATTGTCAATGCTCGCTTATAATTTTGGTAATTTTCAATATTTTGACCTCAAATTTGCAACATAACCACTTTTACACACTGCCTCACGAACATGATAGGTGTCGTTTCTGAAATCCTAGCCAAAATGTGTTTTTTTACTTGTGGTTTGAAAAGACATTTCAGCTGGCATTTGAAAATGTTCACCTACCAGGTTCATGAGGTGGGGTCTCAAAAAAAAACATGTTGTAAATTTGGGGTCAGAATACTTAAAAAACAATAATGTTATGAAAGTACAGTGAAATAAATCAGCACTCTCTTATAACTGTGGTAATTTTCAGTATTTTGACCCCAGCTTTTCAAAGTAGTAATTTTCTTAAACCACCTCATGAGCATGATACAGAAGGTGTCATTTTTCAAATCCTGGCCAATGTGGTATGTGTTTTCATACTTCTGGCATCAAATGATAATTCCACCAGTATCTTATAAATGACAACCTGCTATGTTCGGGGTCATAAAAAGACTATGTTTTAAATTTGGGTCAAAATGACAATTAGAAAAATTATGATAAACACTTTATAATACATTTTGATTTAATTACATTAACAAATGTATCTATAGATTTCCAAACATAATGGTTTATATAAGTTATTTGACATATTTATTAATTGTACTAATGAGCTGTTACTAACTAATGTTTCTGATATGTCTCTTTTAGATGCAATGCTACATGATGGAATCAAGAGAAGCCACAAAAACCATATGTCTCTGCATCTTCATTTGATTTTAATGATTTTTTTAAACAACTGTTTTTAAACTAATTGTGGTGTACATATGTGTATATATTAGGTTTTTAACATTCTTTATTTAACTAATTCACTGCACTTGTTTGTTTACACACTGTTTGCTGGGATGGCCATTGGCTAACGGGGATCACTTTATCTTCTCATGCCAGTGACCTCAATTTAGGTGCAAGCTCAGTGAGCTGCCTGAAATGGACAAGGCTGGGGGGAAGGCACTGTAGTGTGCAGCACTAAACCCAGCCTTTGGAGGGACAAAGCTGTGTTCAGAATGGGGTCATAGTCCTGCAGACAAAAACAGCATGGCACACAATGCCACAAGCAAAATATATAAATCAAATAAAAGGTCGATGAAAACACTGACCGGCACAAAATGCCAAGGCAACATTGAAAATAATAGGGCAACATGAGGAGTTTTTGTATTTTGTGGGGGGGATACACCCCCCACACACCCCAGAATTAATATAATAAACTCCATGGAGGTGTGGACCTCAGGGATGGAGAGAAACTCAGGAGGGGGAAATTTCTTTATTTTAAAAAGGTCCAATACCAGGAGATGAGGAACCAAACCCTGGTCACCAGGTCTCCTACACTTAAGGTGCTAGTGCCTTAGCCACTCCACCATGGGAGCGACTTGACTAGGCACCACACCTACAGCTACTTGATCCCTTCCCTATCTGTGCATACAGTGATAGGGTTAGTGGTAATTTCCTAACCCTATTATACCCCTGTCTCTGTAAATGGTTTCAAGATTTGTACAGCATGGCTTTTGCTGTGCTATTCTTGTAATGACTTCTTGACCTGGTACCCTGTATTTTGGTGCACAGATGACACCTTGTGGTGGGCTGAGGAGACCTCTCTCACAAGAGGATTGCATTTAACTTGAGGTCTGATGGGTGCATGCATTACATTTGAACAAGTGGGGTGGCAAGAAAAATGGGGAAAGGTGTAACTGGCAGGATGAAGGTTGGATTGCTGCACACCCTGCACCACCAACAGGACCCTTCTATTGTCTCACACCAAGTCTCATCACCCTCCATCTTAGGAACTTGCCTTTTAAGTTTGGTACCCCCACAGATTCCCCCCATGATGGGGATAGGAGGAAGAGGGACATCCACTCTACTTGTCTGTAAGCCAGTTTGGCAGTCTGTTGTTAGTTGGTTGGTGAAGCAGGGCTAGATATATCTCCACTATTGTGTTTATTTTATTTTGTGTAGGTCCTCAAAGGACTTATTGGAATAAGGGCACAATTCCACTATCAGAAAAGGAAGGAAAATTCATTGCAAAAAAACTATGTTAATGCAGACTTTAGGGTTGAAAAATACAAAACGAACAAAGTAGGCAAATGAAAGTGGTGAGATGTTTCTTAGGTTTGTCAACCCAAATACCCACCCCCTCCTCTGAGCAAACAAGGTCAGACATGATTTATCTTCCTAAAGAAAGCTACAGTACAACTGATTTTGTGGGCAACATGTGGCAAGCCATACTTCTCTACCTCCAAAGAGTGTATCACTATGAGGCACTGACTTTGAGCTGTACATTGTGCTTCAGACAGAAGGCCATGGACTGGGGGAAGAAGTGGTCATTAGGGTTGGCAGCCCCAAGGAACACCTTACCACTGATTCAAAAAGACTCCAGAGACCCCAAACCCTAATTTTCTCGTATTTCCCTGCTTTGTGTTCTCTAACTTTAATGTTTGCATTCAAGTAGTTTTTCTGCAATATGTATATACTGTAAATAAGATATATATATATATATATATATATATATATATATATACACACAATATATATAAAATACTGGTGCAGTAGTACCAGAATGGTTAGAGTTGTTAACCCCAATTTCTGCACCATATTCACTTTGACAGTGCTGGACAAAATTGCCCAAAATTTGCCAAGCATTGTCTCAGAGGCAAGTTCCTGAAATGTGAGAAGTTTAGTGATGGCAGCTTGTGCGGGTTCTGATATACAAAATGTAAAGTTTTAACAAAAGGTGACATTTGCTTCTATACTTGTTAAACACCTTTTTTAGCTCTCACATACAGCCTAGACAGTTTGGAATTGTTTTCCAAAGCCTTCAGAGTAGAATCAACTTATTTCATGGTAGTGCCTTTGGAGGGTATAGTGAAAAAATTATTAATTGGTTCCAGAGCTGTAAGGATACTTTTTCCCCAATTAATCATTATTGAGAATGCAATCATTCATAATTACTGGCATGATGGAAAACAGGAGCCAACCATAAACAGTTATATATACATAAAGTCAATTAATAATATTGCAATATCACAGTATAGACATGTATAAACCATAATAATTATTACTTAGGGCACACAGTGTTATCCATTTAGCTCACTAAGGGTTGGATAAAAAAAGTCTTAAAAAGTGAGACAGAGAGGGAAAAAGACTGAATCTGAAGTAATATATCATGTTTTCTTTATTATTAGTTGTGTATCCTATTGAATAGAGTCCATATGTCTTTCTGAATCTCAAGCATTTTGTGAAATATACTGTATAATGTGTTTTTTTCTATTGTTATCAAATCAGTCATTAAGTTAACCCAATGAGTATATACTAGGGAATTTTTTTATCCCATTTCAGTAGAATATATTTGTTTGCAATGACTAAACCAAGTTGTAAAAGTTTTGACTGTGGCAGTGTCAGAGCAGACATTCTGTTAGAGCTAAGTAAAATAAGTTCATTATTAGCCACTGTGGGTGGGATATTCATGACTGTGCCTGGCAGGGGCGCAAGCCAGGTGCAGCACAACTGGGATGTGCCAGGGCGTGGACTGGGTAATATTCAATGGTGCTGTGCCATGGCTCAGCACCATTGAATATGGCACTGTGGCCACTCACATTGCACATGGTGCAGTGGTACTGCGCCAGCACAAGTGGCCAGAGAGGAGCAGGGGGATGTGCTAGTGCAAGTGCCATTGTGCTAGGTGCATCAACCATGATATTCAGTGGTGGACATGCAAATGGGGCCATAATGCATGCAAGAATGGATTCATTCACATATCTGGACTGTGTAGTATGGTACAGTTTGCATGCCCATTGGCCCATGCTGTGGACCAGTGGGCGTACAGCAGTACAGTATGCAGTCAGTCAGCGGGTGGCTGGGTGGCTTGTGGGTGGGAGCTGCCACCTGCCACTGGACCGGAGGGGAGCAGGGTGATGGGGCTCAGTGGGCGGGTGGGGAGGGGGGTACCGCTGGACCACCATTGATGGTTTGGATGTTGTACTTTAATACCTATGTCCATGATCGGGCTGGCAGCGGTCCACTAGACCACCAGGGATATAGGATGTCTTCATTTAATACTTATGCCTGCGATCGGGCTGGAAGTGGTCCACTGGACCACCAGGGATATAGGACAATTTCATTTAATACTTATGCCCGCGATCAGGAATGGGGGGGTGCTACCATGATGGACGGTGCTGCCGGAGCTCAGGTGGCCACCCACAGCTGGCAGCTACCTTGTTGTGTCCTGCAATACAGTAGCTCACCTGAGGGTGGCCAGCTGTTGCACCTGTTTTTTTTAGGCTCAACTGTGTGCAGCGCAGTTAGGGGTTGCACCTGCTTCTGCTCAGCACATCCCAGGCTGAATATAGGGATGTACAGAGTATGCATGGGCATGTCCCCCCTACTTGTGCTGCATACATTACTGATGTGCCCCGGCGCATCGGGATTTGTGCCACGCACTTTCCCCTTTTGAATATCACGCCAGGGTGCATTAGTGTGTTGCACATGGTGCACCTGTGTTGCACCATGTGCAACCTTTCTGAAAATCCCACCCTATATATATACCTGTTGCCTTAGAGATTGTCAGAAATGTGTTTTCCTATAATGATTTCAGTCTAGGGCTCTCAGAGATCATATTGCATGATTTTTGCTGTTGAATTATCACAACATGGGCATCTGTCTGAGATGCTAGGATTAATTTTATTAACTTTCTTGAGTGTGCAGTATGTTATGTGAAGAATGCTAAATTTGATATGTTGCAATTAAGAAGAAATTATGTGTATTTGTGGGAGCCTTAAAATCTCTATCCATTTTGAATCTGTTAATGTTAACTCAACTTTGTTTCTGTGTGTGAAGCATTTAAAGATGGTACTGTATAATGTTGAAATAAATTTTGTTTGGGGTGAGTCAGGAAAATCAGAATATGGATCAGTCAAAGTATTGGGGCATTTAAAGATCCATTTTTCAACACAGATTTTGACAGCAGATAAGGACCGCTTGGCCCACCTAGTCTGCCCTTTTTCCTACCTACAGGATAGGCCACAGATCCTAGTTAACCAACAGCCTATTTCTTCCTACTTCCCACAAGAATTGTTTTATGTCTGTCCCATGCATTCTTGAATTCTCCCACAGTTTTAGACCCCACAACCTTCTCAGGAAGGCTGTTCCATGCATCCACTACCCTCTCTGTGAAAAAAATATTTCCTCACATTGCCCCGGAACCGCCCCCCTCTATCTTTAAATTGAAAATATCTAAATAGCTGTTGATTCAGAATACTGGATTCTGTTATCAGTTGCAAGAAGGTTTTAAAGAGTCCAATTTTCAAATACTACCTCACTCACTCAAGCTTTGTGAATGACAATATCTAAATTCTGCTGACCATAAGGGTAGTTTGAAGTTATGTTTCCAGATTAATAGAATGTCTGGTGCTAATTTTTCAATTCAATTGATTTTTGATGGACTCATTGCCATGTTGTGCATATGGTAGCTGCAATTGATAATAACCCATTATATTTTACATTGAGTAGTCCTGAAAACAACACTGAGAAAAAAGATTAATAGGATAATTTATTTATTTCAAGCATGTAGTTTACTAATAGGGACTCACTGCATCACTTTTGAATTTGGCTTAGTTGCTCAGAATGAAAGTATAACTGGAAGTTTGGCAGTCCCAGACCTTCTTGCATTTAGGTAGCATTAGCTTAACTAGTGAAATCATAGATCTTGTATTTTTCCATAAAAAAATGGTCATATATTTGTTCAATGTTAAGTAAAAGCTATCTGGAACAACTTGAAGTAGAATCTGAAATAGAAAAAAACACCTTTGACAGAATGGCCATTTTAATAACATTTATTCTCACTATTATGGTCTAAGGTAATGGGGTCCAGTTTACCAGCACTGGGTCTTTTGTAATATTTGGGAGTAAAGGAATATAATTCATGCTGTTTACATGTGACATTTTGTCAGATAAGTGTATGCCTCAGTGTTTAATTGCCAGGAGCTCTGTTGTGGCATGCGACTGTAGTGTTGATAACCGGGTAATTACAGAGCAAAATCATAAAAGTTCAGATTTGCCCTCGTTAACTTTATAGCTTGGGATGCATCCATATTTTTCAACAAGTGAATGTAATTGTCCTAAGGATGAACCTGTAATTGTGTGCAATATATTATCAAAGTATAGGCAGATTTTGTATTCATTCCTATTGATGTTAATACCTTTTATCTGCTGGTCTTTTCTCATTGCAATTTCAAGTAGTTTGATGGCTTTTGCATAAAAGAGGAGACAGCTGGCATCGCTGTCATGTACCACATTCTAAAGATATCTTTTCAGACAGATTTCTATTTGTCTTAACCTGAGTGCTTGTTTTAAGGTACATCAATTTAAGCCAGGTGAGAAAATTATTTCTGAAACCCATTTTGCCTAATACTGCATGGAAAAGATCCCATTCCACCCAGATCAAATGCTTTTTTAAACACTGAGTGTTAAAAGAATCATATCTGAATCTACTGCTTGTTCAACTGTATTAATAGCTCTATGGATATTAATATTCAAATGGTTGCCCTTGATAAAGCCTGTTTGGTCCTTGTGTATTAAATATGAGATACTGTAGTTATTTCTAAACCAGATGATATCACTTTTGCAAAGATTTTAAGTCTGAATAAGCACTGAAATAAGTCTGTAAGATGTGCGGTGTTCTGGATATTTGTCTTTTTTCACAAAAAAACACTGATAATAGCATCAAAAAAGGTATCAGATAGTGTACCCATAGTGATAATGTAATTGTGTGATGGAGTTCAAAACTGCTTCAGTGGGATGACTCTCATAAGTGTAGTCAAGGTCCTTCAGTTTACATTCTAAATTATCGAATTCCAGATTTATGCCTTTATACTCTTTATGGTGTATGGGATAGAAATATGCCTTAAAAAAATCTTTAAAGCAGTCCCATACAATGGGTTCTGAGGTGACAAAAATGCTGTTATGTTCAAAGAACATTGGGATTTCCTAGTTAATAATTTATTAAAATCTTCTTTATTAATTATTGAAGACCTAAATGCCAAAATAGTTTGGGTTTTCTTAGTATTTCATTTTATATTTATTGTAATTGGTGCATGGTCTGTTATTAATATATTGTGGTATTGATCATCTTTAATGTTGAACAATAGTTCAAAAGACACAAGAAATAAGTCTATATGAGAGTAGGACTGGTGAACGGGGGAAAAAAGAATGTTATTGTGGTTACATTATTATATCTCCATGGATCCTCCAATCACAAGTCATTCATAATATTTTTTTATTACCATAGTTGCAGAAGGAGTCTTACTAAATGGGCCTTTAGATATATTTATTATGTTATTGAGTGTTAAATTGAAATCCACCCCCTCCAATTATAAATAGTGATGAAAAAGTCACTAAATTCAAGCACAAATCTGTGATAAAAGGTGGGTCATTTTCGGTTGGACCATAAACATTAGCAACTGCAAAAGAGTGACCACATAAAATAATCTCCTATATGATGTATCTGTCTTTAATGTCTGATAGGGATTTTCCTAATTTCAAGATTCCATTTCCCCCCCTAAATAAGACTACAGCTCAGGAAGTAGATGAGATATGGGTTGCTGAACCAGGGCACAACTTTTTTGTGAAAAAAATTAAATGCTTTTTGAGAAAAATGAGTTTCTTGGAATAGAAGTATGTCTGTGTTTTCCTTTTAATATAATTAATAACTTTATTTATTTTAATAGGCTCCCTTAAACAAGAAAGAATTCAAAGCTCAGTGTTCATGGACAAAAGTGTAGATAATGTATCCATTCATAAAAATGTATATGCCTTTCATACACAGTAATTATCTGTAACATCATGCCCTTTTGTAGAAGTATAACTAGTAAATGATTCATTGCATTTTTGCTTCATACCCACCCACACCCTCCCTCTTGTGACTATTAAACACAATCAGGGGATTCTGTGACAGTCATCAAATTAGGCAAGTGAAAGGGGAATGAGTGTGGAACCTTCTAGATGCAGATGGGTACATGAGGTGCTAATAGTGAACAGGAAGAAAGAGGATGTTATGTTAACTATGCCTATGAACATTTTCATAAAGCTATTGGAAGTCAAGTAATACTTTGCCAATGTTACTTGTACATTTACTTAAATCTTTACCCCCCTAGAATGTAGAAAGGAAAAGTGAGGAAATTATCAACCACACACATATGTGATTATACAGAATCATAGGAAATATTCATGGAAAAGAGGTTAAAAGAATAAATAATTTTAGTGGATATGGGGACGGTACTGCCTCCACATGTAGAGTTATAATATTATGGTAACATATTTAGACTGCATACATCTAGTAAGCAATAGCTCTTAATGTTTATCCATCACATTCTAATAGCCATGGAGTTCATTGTTTATCTACATCACTGCTACTTTTAAGTAGAGCCATTGTTGATCTGTGCAAAATTTATCTGTAGTCCTTGTGCTGGAGCAAGGTTTGGTTGTACATCTGTTTGTAGTCCATGTGCTGGAGCAAGGTTTGGTTGTACATCTATCTGTAGTCCTTGTGCTGGAGTAAGGTTTAGTTGTACATCTAACTGTTGTCCTTGTGTTGGAGTAAGGTTTGGTTGTACATCTCTATGTAGTCCTTGTGCTGGAGTGAGGTTTGGTTGTCAATTATCTTTACTCCTTGTGCTGGAGTAAGGTTTGGTTATACATCTATCTATTTATTTATTTATTGATTTACTGAATTTTGTTGACCCGGTAGGCCCACTAATACTTGAAGTCCCGTTTTCGGGGGCAACCAGGGTGCAGGGGGGTACAGATGATAACCAACTGAAACTATATCAGATTAAGCTGTTAGTGGTATTTTTAGTGAATAGGGGAAATTTGGCCAGGACACTGGAAAAATTTCCCTACTCTGTCATAGGGGGAAGTGCTGGCTGTCTGCCAAGATGACCACTTCACACCGCACCTCAGAGTGCACAGATGTGCGGGAGACTGGGGAACAGGTCTCCTCCCCTATGTCCAGAACATTAGAGACTGAAGATTCCACCAAAATGTCTTACTCTCCTGATATTTTGGAGAGTTCTGTACCAGTTACTGCACCTGATTTGATTGTTATGGCAGAGGATCAAATGGACTTGGAAATAGACATGACGCAGTTGGGGAAGGATTTTCATTTGACTCAGGGTACTGACAGCAAGTTGCGGGTTGACATTTCTTCGGATCAAGAACAACAGCGAGCGGACCTTGTAATTGCCAAGATGAAGGACTGTGTACCTACTGTTGGTGAGCAAACTCTCTTTACTTCCAGTGATGATACAGATCTAAAACAGCAGCATGTCACTGACAAACCTTGCAATCCACTGTTTGCTGATGTGGCAGCTTAACCCGCTGTTGTGGTGGAGAGCTCTAGTAAAACTTCTCCCTTGTTGCTCCCAGATCACGGCATTCCTCCCAAAAAGTCTCTGGGTATTCAACGCCAGTGATTATAGCCAGAAACATTGTGGTGCCCTGCAGATGCACTTCAAAATGCAGGCTGGGTCTCGGAGAATGATGATTCTTGGACACCAGATCCTTTAGACCCTGCAGTTGCTCAGTACAAGGACACTGAGATTACGAGTACTGGCAAATTGATTTCCTCTACAAAAATGGCTGTAACTCACTCTGTTGCACATGACACATTGAATCACCATACAATGCACAATACAGTACAACCAGACATTGGTTGCATAAAGGCAGTTTCCCATAGTAACGATGATGGCCTAATACAAACACACTTTAATTTGACTGATAAAGGATCTCAACAGACTAAATGGGGAGTAAACAGAGATGTTATTGATTGTGCTATTTCTAACTTTGAGCAGATAAGATGAGAGGAAACCTTTTCAATAGGACTTGGGGCACGAAATCTACAGGATCCTACTAAAGAAAAGTTTTTAAATCCATGCTTAAAATGGCTGATTTTTAAAAAAAATAAGGGTGAACCGGCACCACAGAGAAATGCTTTGAGATTACTCTATAAAGGAGGCTTGGAAACTCCTCCACACAGAGTTTATATAGGTAGAACCCTATTGAAAGATTCAATGAAATTTTATGCATCTGAGTTATTTGCCTTAATTCATACTGATGAGTATAACTATGACATAAGTTTTAAAACGGTTGAAGCCTTAGATAGATTTTGGGTAAAATACAATGAATACAGGAATTCACCTCTTTGGTCACCTTTCTTAGCCATACCTATCAAAAAACCAGCAGTACGAACCATAACTATTATCTTTTAAAATGAGGGAGTAAATATCTTTGGCATCCTATATTGGTTAAAGAAAAGATGTGAAGTTTTAGAACAACCCCTTCCTGTAATGGACTCAGAATAAATTTGGACGGGGGGATGACGGGTCAAATGCATTTTGTTCATGCTGAATACAGGTATTGGACATCTTCCAAGTTGTTTTTTTTTGGGGAAAGATAGGGGCTCCCTGTTTTATCCAGGCCAGCCTAAATCCTGTCATCGTTGTGGTTCACGGTTACATTTAAGCAATGCTTGTGATACTCAGAAATGCACACACTGTTTAGAACTTGGTCATCTTGCTACTGCCTTCACCAGTACATTTCGGTGCAATTTATGGTAAGAAAAAGGCCACTTGTATGTTAAATGTCCATGGGCCTCCCATAATGGAGACTATATTACAATACATGAAGCCTTGATCACTCAAGCTCAAAAAAAGGGTTGTGTGGTGGCCTCTGAGAAAAGGCTGCAGGAGCTTCATAGGCAGAAAGAACAAGATAATGACAAAACCATTGCTAGTACTGCTACTCCACAAAATGATAATATATTATTATTGTTCAAGATGACCCATCCAATCACCACAAGTCTTATCAATTGAACAGGGTACCCCCTGAGAGCCAAGGAAATTGACATACTACAAGATGATATAGCGTCAAATATCAGGGAACAAGCTGAACCTCCAGTGCCTTCCTCAGCTTCAGACCCAATAGCTCCCCTCCCTCTAGTGGACATGGAACCCCCTTTTCATATAGTGACCCATGAAAAAAGGCCTCGTACCAGAACTGATAGTAAGACAGGTTCAAAAGGGAAAGGAAGAAAAACTTCTCAAGGAAAACCAAAATGGACTGTAGTGAATCAGTACAAGGCATTATCAATTGAGGAGTTAGATGATGCAGACTCTGATTTTTCTTCTAGATCCTCTATCTCCAAAGGCCATTCATCAGAAACAGAGGATACTGGTTCTACAGATACTGTAAAAAAATGGATAACAAGGTCACAAACATGAAGGAGGAAAGAAGGACGTATAGAATATAGTATACCACCTTTCCCACTATAAATGTCATCCCTTAAATTTTCACATTAAATGTTAACAGTATAAAAAATAGCAACTGTAGGATGACAGTACTGATGACTTTATCTCACTACAAAGTAAATCTCATATGCTTACAAGATACCAAACTAAAAATCTTATATGAGATTGCCCATGCCACTAGGCTTTGGGACAAAGGAGTTTCCTTTTGGTCTCAGGGATTAGAGTCATGTGATGGTCTAGGGGTTTTATTTCTAAATCCAGATCTAAAGGTTTCTAGATTGGTAGAGATTGAATTAGGAAGAGCCATTTTATTAGATATTCAATATCATCATGCCAGACTAAGATTAATAAATATATACCCCTCAAGGTAAAACTAATCAAATAGAATTATTTAATAAGGTGCAACCTTATTTACATATGGTTAGAATAATTGTTTGGGGAGGAGACTTTAATTGTAGTTTATCTATTGTGGATAGGGGATTGAGGACAAACAAAATCTTTTGTGATAGTAATGCCCTAGCAGACATCATCTCTACCTCTAACCTCAAAGATTCCTTTAGAGCTATTCATAAAACAGGAGGTTTTTCCTATATCAGAGGGTCTCATTCAACCAGAATCAATTTTTTTTTTTGGTATCACAATTTTTGACTGTTACCAATGGTCAGATGTGGGATTTTTCATTTTCAGACCATAGGGCTATAGAAATTGAAATTAGTTGGACTACCGTAACCCCTTGTGGGAAAAGCCCTTGGAGACTCAGTGCTTTATTGTTGGAAAATTATTTCATAAATATGAAATGGGAACAACTGTGGGTTGCAAGGAAATCCATTTTATGTATGTATGACTCTTATGTTAACTGGTGGGAAGATTTGAAACAGAACTTTGGAACTTTATTCTAGAAAATGGCAAAAAAACAAAATACACATCAAAATTTGAATTACTTAAATCTTAGGAAACAACTACATTCTTTGATTTCGAGAACAGAATCCTTAAGAATAGATTACACAAAACAAATCACTCTGCTTAAAAAAGAAATGTACGAACTACAATACAACAGAGCCAAATCTCTGCAAAATGATTTAAGACTTGGTACAAAAGGTAAAAAAACAAACCTTCGATCCCTATAAAAATCACAAAAAAAGAGTTACCAATAAGAGAATGATACAATTGAAAGATATTATGGGAAAGATACATGATACACAAAAGGGGATTATGAATACTGTACATCATTATATAAAAGATACTCTGGGTACGCCCCCCATAGTCAGTACTGTAGAAAATCTTTTTCTCAAAATCCAGCCTTCACAGTTATCAGAGCAACAAAAACAAGGTTTAATACAGCCAATCTCTCAACTAGAAGTACAGTCAGCGATTTCTTCCTTGTCAAATGCTACAGCCCCTGGGATAGATGTTTTGACCTCTGAGTTTTATAAAAAAATACATAAAGTATTTACTTCCTGAATTAACAAAAGTACTAAGTGAATTATTACAGTCTGAGCAAATTCCTGACAGCATGTCTATTGCAGAATTGATCCTTTTATGTAAAAAAGGTGATAAAGAACTTTTAACAAATTGGAGACCCATTTGTATATTGAATATAGATTTTAAAATATTGGGGGACATTTTGGCTAAAAGACTGAGTGTAGTTGCCAGTACTTTAATTAGTCAGGTACAAACTTGTTCCATTGAAAATTGGGGGATATATGATAATTTAGAACTTTATTCCAGAAAATGGCAAAAAAACATAATACACATCAGTATTTGAATTACTTAAATCTTAGGAAACAACTACATTCTTTGATTTCTAAATAGAGGCTAAATTTAGGATACTTTTGGCTCTAGGTTTTCTGCTCCCATCTTTGGCCTATGTCTCGGTCACCTACCTAGGTGCAACCAAGACCTCCCTCCATACATGGGACACTACCTATAATAACATCTGCCATTATGCTTCTGTCTCTCCTCGGCATAAAGATCACTGTCAGCTCTATGCTGATCTAAATTGACCTAGTCCTGCTGCCCATTGCCTCCTATCCTATGGTGCTATAATAGATGGCACCATAAGAGCAGGCCTCCCTCAATCTCTCGCCTTGCTATTACACCCTCAAACCCCTTCCTATGGTCTCTGTTCAATTGATCAGAACCTTCTTTACATCCCCAGGTGTGGGGAATATGGGTGTGGGCAGGACAGTAGTGTGGTGGGTAGGTAACTGGCTGGGTGGCAGGACACAGAGGGTGGTGGTAAATGGCTGTCACTCCACAGAGGGAAGAGTGACCAGTGGGGTACCACAGGGATCAGTGCTGGGACCGGTCCTATTCAACATCTTCATCAGTGACATTGCACAGGATATAGAAGGCAGAATTTCACTGTTCGCTGATGACACAAAGCTCTGTAACAGAGTAGACACACCAGAGGGTGTAGACAGAATGAGAAGGGACCTGCAGAAACTTGAAGAATGGTCAAGGGTTTGGCAGTTGAAATTCAATGCAAAGAAGTGCAAGATAATGCATATGGGGCACAAAAACCCTGGCACAATATATCAGTTGGGGGTGAGGATATAGCATGCACCAAGCAGGAAAGGGATCTTGGGGTTGTCATCTCTGATGACCTCAAGGTAGGGAAACAGTGTGACAAAGCATCAGGTAAAGCAAATAGGATGCTGGGATGTATAGGCAGGGGCATCACCAGCAGGAAAAGGGAGGTCATAATTCCGCTATACAAGACACTAGTGAGGCCCACCTGAGTACAGTGTACAGTTCTGGAGACCATACCTACGTAAGGACATAGACAGGGTAGAAGGTTCAGAGGAGGGCAACAAAGATGGTGCATGGGTTGCATCACAAATCCTATGAAGACAGGTTGAAGGAACTGAACATGTACTCCCTGGAGGAGAGGAGGGAGAGGGGATATGATAGAGACATACAAGTATCTTACAGGGAGGAACAGGGTGCAGGAAACACTATTTTAAGCGAAAAAGATGTTTCAGGACTAGAGGGCATGGGATGAAGTTGGAGGGAGGACGATTCAGAGGAAACATGAGAAAGAATTTCTTCACAGAACGGGTGGTGGACAAGTGGAACACCCTGCCAGAGGAAGTGGTGGGGGCTGAAACAATCACTGGATTTAAGAATGCATGGGATAGACATAAAGGAATTCTAGAGGTCAGGGGGTAAGGGGAAATAGACTTCTAGGAAAACAAACTGAACTTACAAGCTCAAATGGGCAGACTAGGTGGGCCATAGGCCCTTATCTGCCGACACTGTCTATGTATGTATCTATGTATGTAGGTGAAAGACTACAATGGGTGCACGAGCTTTCTCCCATGCTTCCCCTAAATATTGGAATACAATACCTCAAGCTATTCATCTTGCCCCTACACATACTGGCTTTAAGAAGCTTCAGCATGAATACCTACTTGCAGTAAGTCCTTATACCTGTTTCCATCTACCATAAACCCATCCCCTGCTCTGCTCGCCTTCACTCTACTCCCACCCTACCTGAACTCACTCTTACTCAATCCCCTCCCTTCCTCCCCCCTCCTTTTTTCTTATTTCCTCCATTATGCTTATCTGACTTGCAAATTGGCACTTACTGCTGACTGTTCATAACAATGACTGGTACTAAACTCTGAATGTGTGTTGCACTTGTCTCATTCTTCTGAATGATCCTTGTATCTTTGTCTTATTACTTACTTTGCCTGCCCATCTATTGCATAATCTTACAAGGTTTTGTGATTTTTTTTTGATTTTTTTCTTCTTTCTGCCTAACTTTGCATTGAAAGACCCATATGTGCTGCATCACATTGCTGTTGGCTGTTCTGTATCTGACTTGTATCCTCCCAGGCCATGCCTGAAAATAGGCATTCCTATGCCTAGTGCACTCACCCGGTAAACAAAAGCAAATAAATAAATAACAATTTTATGAGAATTGTTTCAGAGAACCCAACATAATGTTATGGAAGGCTTCTTGCTGAGTCTGGATCAACAGAAGGCCTTTGATTCCATTGCCCATAGTTATTTGTTTAACACTTTGACATTTTTCAGGATACCTAATGTTTTTTCGACATGGATTATGCATATGTATAATTTGGCTAAAGTCATTCCAAGGGTAAATGGGTGGATGGGCCCCTCAGTACTAATTAAAAGGGGGGCGTGACAGGGTTACCCCTTAGTCCCTTACTTTATGTTTTTTGTATTGATCCTCTATTGAGAACAATACAAAACAATAGTAAGATAGTAGGGTTCCAGATGACAATAAATACCAGGCCAGTATCAATAATGGCATATGCGGATGATATTGCTCTGGCCCTTAAACAATCAACTGATGAACAGGAAATAGTACAGCAACTGAAAGAATACTCAGAGGTTTCAGGCTGTCATATTAATATGAAAAAAAGTGTAGGCCTACAGTTGGGAGGTGCAGATCTAATACAACCTTCTTATGCAGGAATATTTATTTATTTATTTAAAATTGGTGACTGGGAAAGGCACACTGAGCTGAGGCTCATTTCCAGGTACGACCTGGGTACAAGTAGTACAAGGTGGGAGACAGAGAGATGCAGCAAATATCAAGTAACAGACAAATAATACAGTATAGTACATTACATAGAGTTTGGTAGTGAGGTTTCACTTTTTGTTTGAACAGCAGAGTGGAAAAAAATCATTTCATTACATTTCTAGACCATATTACCGTAAATTACAAGTGCGTGTCTTAACATGTTTACACTAGTGGATTAACCAAAAATTGAGTTTTCGGGGAGAGGGTACCGGTGGGGGTGGTGGTTTAGCAGTAAGAGCTGACATGTGGAGTTATTATTTACCTGGTGAGGCTACTGAGGGTAGTACTAGGTCTGGGTAAGGAGGGATTGGGTGCACAGCTGCGGCAGGGAGAAGCCTGAGGAGCTGTTTAAAGGCTGATAGGGAGGGGGCCAGGTGGAGGTTGGGTGGGAGGTTGTTCCATAGGAGTGGGAGCCGGTAGAAAAAGGCAGCTTGCCCAGAGGCTGAGAGGGGACATGAGAGGTGGAAGGTATGTGCGTGTCTATGGCGAAGTGAGTAGCCAGGGGGGTTGGCTTGAGAGAGGCGGGAGGAGAGGTAGAGGGGCAAGGAGCCAAGCCAACATTTAGCTATGAGTGAAGCGCTGTAGGTGATCCCCCTATGTGAGAGTGGCATCAGAGATAGAGTTGAGAATAGTTGGCAGTGATGAGTGAGTGGGGGGGGAGGCAGTGGTGAAGCTCATGAAGGAGTTTAGCAGGACGTTGAGTTTTGCAAGGGAGGAGGAAGGGGCTGTGCCGTAAATGATGTCCGCAAAGTCCAGTGCTGGTAGGATGGTTTTTCATATGAGTTCACTCTGAGTAGGGAGGGGGAGGCAGTCTTTGTGGCAGTAGAGAATGGCAAGTTTGGGCTGGAGTTTGGTGTAGATGGTGTCGACGTGGGTGGAGAAGCTGAGGTTTGTGTCCAGCCAGACTCCCAGGTACTTAAAAGTGGGTATAGACTCAAGGGTATTTCATCCAGGTTGGAGATCAGAGGGGGGGCAGACAGGGAGGTGAGTTTTTGTCTTGTGCCGAATACCATGGAGACAGTTTTTTTGCATTGAGTTTTAACTTATTTTTCAGGAGCCAGGCTTGTACTCGGTTGAAATCGCTTTGGCGGTTTGGGTGAACACTGACATGGGAGGGGCCTGAGGCTTAGATAATAGTATCATCAGCGTATAGGTGCATGTCACAGATGAGACAGGCTGAGGGGAGGTGATTTATAAATAGGGAGAAAAGGATGGGGCCAAGGATGGAGCCTTGGGGATGCCCATGAGGATGGGTTGATGGTTGGAGAGGGTGTCTCCTATTTGTACTTGCTGCATCCTGTTTTGGAGGTAGGAATGGAATCAGTTTATGGTCAGTTTGGCAAGGCTGAAGGAGCTCAATTTGCCTAGCAGTAGAGGGTGAGAGACCGAATCAAAGGCTTTAGCCAGGTCAATGAATATGGCAGTAGTGGTTTGCCCGATGTCCATGGTGGAGAGAATGGTGTTGGTTACTTGTAGTAAGACGGTGGTGGTAGAATGAGATTTTCTGAAACCTGATTGAAAAGGGAAAAGGGAGCTGTTTGTAGAGAGGAAAGGGGACAATTTTGATAGCATGAGGGATTCTTGGATTTTGACAAGGAAGGGGAGGGGAGGAGAGAGATGGGTCTATAATTTCCTGGGAGGGAGGGGTCACCACCTTTATGGAGACGTAGGATTTTGGCAAATTTCCATGCGGAGGGAACTGTGGCTGTATCAATCGAGAGGTTTAGTATGTGGGTTATAGGTGTGACTATGGCTGCTGTGGAGATGCAGAGTAGGCTGGGATCCAAGCCATCTGGGCTGGATTTTGACTGGTTCAGAAAGGTGAGAGTAGTGTAGACTTCCAGGGGTGTGAATGGGGGAAGTGGAAATCATGGTATGAGGGTGGAGGATTTGTGGAGGAGGTTGAGGGGGTGAGTCAGGCATGGTGCAGGAGATGAAGAAAGAGTTGAAGAGTTCAGAGACTATGGCAGGATCGGAGGCTATTTTGCCATTAATGTTTAGGCTAGGACTGGCTTGCTTGGTGCGTGGGGTGATGAGAGAGTTTATCATCTTCCAGAAGGATGCCAGGGAAGCTTGGTGAGTGGTAAGTTGGGCCTTGAAATACTGGGCCTTAGTTTGTCAAATAGCTTTGATGCAGTTGTTTCTAAGAATTTTGTATGATAGGAGGTCGCTAGATGCTAGAGAGGTTTCGTAATGCCTCCAGGCCTTGTCTCTGATGCCACACAAGGAGATGAGGTCGGCTGTGATCAAGGGGTGGTGATATTTCCTAAATCTGGCTTTCCTGAGCAGAGTGTGGTGGTTCCCATATGCTTAGGAAGATACTGCAGAAGTGGGTGAGGGCGGTGTCGACGTCATGTGAGGCAAGGACTTGGAGCCAGTCTGTGTTTGCTAGGTCACATTGAAGGGCAGATTCGTCAAGGAGGTGTAGGGGGCAGGTTACGATGAATTTGGGGCCAGAGTGGAATGAATGGATTTTACAGATACAATAGGTTATGCAGTGGTCGCTAAGGGCATCAGAAAGGATACCTGAGTCGATGATCCTGTGGAGGTGGGAGGTTAGAATCCAGTCAAGAAGAGTGTGTTTTTGTGATTGGTGATTTAGATGGGTGTGTCCCTGGATTAGCTGGGTGACATTTAGGGCTTCGATCCTCAGGGCTGATGGTTTTGTAGAGGAAGAGAGCCAGTTTAGGTTGAAATCGCCTAATAGAATAAGTTTGCCATTTGAGGTGGTCGAAGAGATGGAGGAGATGGCTGAGATGAGGGAATCGGGTGAAGGCTTAGGAGGGGTATATAGAACACCTATGTAAAGTGGGGTGGATGAGGGGAAGGATAGGTGAGCGACTAATGATTCATGGAAGTATGGGTGCGATTCTTTGAAAGTAACCGTGCACTTAATGGAGTGTCTGATATCCAGCGCTACTGCCCCGCCTCACTTGCCACAGTCCTGTTGGAACAAGATATAGTTTGGAATGGTGAGTGAGGGGTTGGAGATTTTGGCTGAGAGCCAAGTCTCTGTGATACAAAGAATGTCCAGTTTGTACTGTACTGACCAGATAGAGAGGGTGTCTAATTTGGGGATAAGGCTCCTGGCGTTTATGTGGAATATGCAGAGGCCCTTTGGGAGTGAGTTTGGTGAGAAACTGAGTTGGGGGACAGGTGACGCTAAGGAAACATTTGTTGCTGTGGGGCCTGGGTTAGGATGTACAGTATATCACCTGCCAGGAGTAGGAGTAGCAGGGGTAGGGAGAGGTGGATGGGCTGCTTGTGTCTGCTATTTGAGTGCCTTGTGGGTGGAGCTTGCAAGTTTAGGCACCGGAAAAAGGCCTCTAGGTTTAGCATGTGTGAATGGAGCAGGGAAGGGTGAAAGGTAGGGGAGGGTTGAGGGGAGAGGAGCGGGAGGATCTGGCGCAAGGGGGAGGAAGGATCGTGGATTGAATTGAGGTGATGTGCCAGGGAGAGAGGAGGGGTTTCACAGGGGGTGGTCTGGGCAGAGGGAACGAGGGTGAAGGGAGAACGAGATGGGGGTGGTGATGTCAGAGAGCAAGGAGGGATTGAAATAGCGTGCAAGAGTGTAGAGCAAGAACCAATAATGATCAGAGTGACATGATCAAAAGGTTTTTGGAAACTGCAGTGGCCACTAGTGGTGGAATTGGATAGCTTGCAGATGGAGAAATGGACTGATCGGTTTTCGATGGTCATGTTTCACTAGCTATATAATGCAGTGACAATGAAGGGTGGTGGTGGGGGTGGTGGGGAGCTGTAGCGAAGCAACAGCAGGGTCTTCTTCCATTCAGAGCACTGAGCAGGGTCCCACAGATCTCTGAAAGCGATTTCTGCTGTACCTGTGGTTTTGGAGTGGGGGAGGGTGTCCTGAGCCCTCACGGACCCTCAGGGAGCTGCCGTCTGAATGCTGGTTTTAATTCTGAGGATGGAAGCAGGAAACAGGGAGAATATAAGTAAGAGGTATGCTTTTAAGGAGGGGCTGTTTGAGACGCCCGAGGGGAAGGGGGGAAAAAAAGCCTAGTTTCCGACCCTGGGATCGATTGTGATATTTCACAGTCTCCTGATTCTCCAAAAATTAGATTTGCAGCACAGCTATGAGTTTAAAATTGGCAAAATGATTTAAAAGTATACTGCAGCTCTGTGTAATTCATTTACCAGGTTCTTTAACAAACTGCTGAACAAGACGGTCACTTTTTCCTTTCCCTGTAATTACTTTTACTTTTATACAAACAGCCGAGGGGACAAGACAAAACTGGAATCACAGGGTTTAAAAAACTAGAGTTTCATCTTATCGGTCACTTTTTTCCTTTCCCTGTAATTACTTTTATACAAACAGCCAAGGGGACAAGAGAAAACAGAAAATACAGGGTTTAAAAAACTATCTTCATTCGTGTGGTGAATTTGAATTCACCATTTAAAGGTACCTTAAAAATTGAAATAAAAGGCGCCAAGTCTGTTCGGAGCACTGAGCAGGGTTCCACAGATCACCAAAAGTGATTTCTGCCATACCTGTGGTTTCGGAGTGGGGGAGGGCATCCTGAGCCCTCACAGACCCTCGGGGAGCTACCGTCTGAATGTTGGTTTTAATTCTGTGGTTTCGGAATGGGGGAGGGCATCCTGAGCCCTCATGGACTCTTGGGGAGCTGCCATCTGAATGTTGGTTATAATTCTGTGGTTTCAGAGTGGAGGATGGCATCCTGAGCCCTCATGGACCCTCGGGGAGCTGCCGTCTGAATGTTGGTTTTAATTCTGAGCTGACATAAGACCCTATCCCCATCTTGGGGGTATTATTTGGCCCTGGGGATCGATCTTGTTTAAACTGGGAAATGAAAATGGCTACAGCAGATAACTTATCTAAAAAAAATTGGCCTAGATGCATGGGCACAAGGGAAATGTAGGTTACTAACAAGAGTTAATATTATACCATCATTTGTTAAGCCTATTTTCCAGAAATTTATAAAATGGAAAGTTTCCTGCTCTCAACTTTTATCTGCCCCCAAAAAACAAGTATACCCTACAATCATGAAAACTGTTTGTCAAGAGGTGATGACTTTACCTATGTGTCCTGCTGGAGGAATGACTACAGCAATCTCCCAATTGACAAATGGAAGGATACCAGATTTTGCCTGGGACCTACTGTGGTTGACCATCCATGGTAGATTGAACGTAAATAATAGTAATAAACATAAATCTAAAGAAGAAGAGGGACATACAGCTCCTGGAGAGGGTACAGAGGAGGGCAACAAAGATGATGCGAGGGCTAGGGGATTTGACTTATGAGGACAGACTTGAGGAGCTCTGCCTGTTTTCATTGGAGGAGAGAAGAGATGGGGGGACATGATTGAGGTCTTCAAGTACCTCAAGGGAATAAATAGGGTAAACATGGAGGGGATCTTTAGACTAAAGCAGGGAGGTATCACCAGAGGGCATGGTTTGAAGTTGGAAGGTGGAAGGGTGAGGGGGAAAAGACGAGGAGGTTTTTCACTGAGAGGGTGGTGGACCCTTGGAATGCACTGCCTGGTGAGCTGGTTCAGAGATCCACAGTGGAGGGCTTCAAGAGAGGGTGGGACAGACACAGAAAGTGGATGTATCAGATGATGGCCTGTCCTGGGGGGGTGGGGATGGATGATAGGAGTTTCTGGAGCACAAGGGATGGGAGGGTCTCGGCACCCAACTAAGGATCTAGGTTCGAGCAGACTCGATAGACCGTAAGGCCTAATCTGCTGGCAAATAGTATGTTAGTATGTAAGAAAGATTTTGCCCAAGAAACACTTGTGCAAATATATTAGAGACTCAAGAACATCTGTTCTTAGAATGTACTTATGTACAACATTTGTGGGATGAGATCATTCGAATTTGGAAAATCCTGTGGTTATCTTCATTAACCTACACAGAATTGATCTTTTCAATAAATTCTCAGTGTTGGGATTCTTGTTCTGCACAAACCATACAAGTGATCTTTGCTATTATCAAATATTCTATCTGACAATCCAGATGTAAATGGGTGCTATAACAAAGTTATGTTATCAAAGAAGTATTCATATATAATGTACAAACCTTATTGTGGCAAGTTTATGACCTAGATATGAAGAAGTACCCCAAGAAACAAATGGATAAATTATGGTTTGCTTGTACTTCTTTATTATAAGTTACTGAATAATGACAGATGAACTGTTGAATTTCAAAAAGAAGACAGAAGAACAGACAGATATTTTAAATACTTCTGATACTGGATAAGTCTGAACTTGATTTTCTTCAGTAGAAGTCGGATATGGACAGTACCTGAATTATATTTTTCCCTTTCTCCCCCCAAAATTCCCCTACTCTGCAGCATTTATTTTTTGATTGTGATTTTATTAAACCTTTGTGGGGTATGGTAGCCAGTTATTGGGGTATGCAAGCTTTTAAAAATATGACATATGAGATTCTGATTTATGGTCAGTTAACAAAAGAATGGGAAAAAGTTAGTAACAATACAGTCTGTGTTATGCTGGCAGTTTTGAAATGGTCTATATGGCAAAATAGATGCTCAAGATTTTTGCAGAATAAGGATTTGCCTATACAGGATGTGTTTTTTTTTTTAGTTTCAAGATGAAATAGATAAAATTGTTCAAGATGAATGTAAATTATGGGGAGAAGAGAAAGCAAGAGAGCTGTGGAAAAAGTTTACTGGAATTGGGTAGATAATAATGATATCTTAATGGCTGTGTGATTTGTTTTGGTTTTGGAGAAAAGTGTGTTTTTGCTTTAATAAAAACTTCCCCTACTCTGCCTGCAGGGGGCTTGATTTTCTGTGAGCAGAATGGAGGATCACAGTCACTCTGACTGAAGTTCCAAGATGGATGACATGGTGGTATCAGAGGCAGAGGAGCTTGCCTCCTCCTCTGTCCTCTTACCACAAGAGGCAACTGATTTACAGGATTATATGATAGATTTAAATGAAGATGTGTGGTGAAGATATATTCATTTCAACTGAAGTTTTAAGTTCACAAACAGATTCTACCGTCCAGACTTGTACTAAGATCCATAAAATCCCTGAGAAAACAATAGGTAACAGCAATGCCTCTCATTGGGAAATGGTGTCTAGACTGATGGAGGAGGTATGCTGACACACTCGCTATACAGCCAAACTAAAAGCAGCACTGGTGAGGTTAAAGCCCAAGGAGAAGTCTGACACTGGGCAGGGCATGCCTGATGGCCCTCAGGATGATGCAGCTCTATCAAACGACCCAGCATTTGGGCAAATGGACTTTCACAAGGAAACACATGTACAGTCAAATATTACTTCTACTACCTCAGAAATTACATCTAGTAGTGAAAACATTAGTGCTAATGTGTACCCAGAGTTGCGAGTAGTGGAAGTGAAAACTCCAGAAGCAAACACTAGGCAGTAAGCCGTTTTAGAAAGCATTTACTCAATACCTGCAAATGAGCGTACCAAAGGGGAAAACAAGGATGGAAACCAGGGTAATTTTATTGTATCCTCTGAGGGAAACTTGTCGGTTAAAAGAAACTAGCAAAACATAAACAATATAGAAGCTGTTCTATTGTACCAGAGAGTTATCAATCAACGAACATGTTTAACCACATTCTCCTTTATGGCTCGCCCTCAGCTTTGTAAAAATTAGCTTGTGGGAGGCACGAAATCTAAATGGGCTGCATTAACATCAGCAAAAAGAATATGTCTCTGAACAATGTTGAACATAGTGAAAATCCAGTAGAAGAACCTCTAGTGAATGCTACAGAAGTTTCCAATATAAAGACAACTTCTGCAGTTTTGCAAAATGTTTTTTCCTTAAAACCACTCAGCTCAGATCCTTTCTCCCAATGTTCACCCGAAAAAGCATTACTGGAGGCTGGATGGAAAAAACTTCCTAATGGACAATGGCTCCCTGACCCAGAAAGAGAAAATGACTACTTATCACAAAAAAAACCGGAATGGCAACCACCAGTTCAATAACAGGTACCTGCAACTGAATTCCATGTGGAAAATTCTTTGAACAATAACAATCAAAGTACTATGCTGGACTCAAATGCTTCTGTTAATACTAATATAAACAATACTGATAAACAGTCACAGAAGGCTTTAGCAGGTGCAGCCCCCCCCTCCCCATAGTGGGGTCCCATGCTGTATGCAAAGAATCTCAGCCCAAATCAAACAAGTAGATAGCGAGGACTACGGAAGGTCTGAGGAAACTCTCTTTCAGAGACCATTGTTTTCTGAATTATTCACCAGAACAAAAAAAGAAGCTGCCCCTAGAAAGAATACAGTAAGGATATGCTATAAAGGGGGTCTGGAAACTAGACATAGGAACTATGTAGGCAAATTGTTGTTGAAGGAATCTTTTCGGTTCTCACCTAAAGAGGTATTTACATTTATTAATATATCTGGAGAGGATAACTTTGACGTAAGCTTTAGATCATCCTATGCTTTAGAACTTTTTTGGCAAAGATATAACTTAGTTAAATTTTCTCCACTGTGGTCCCCCTTCCTTGTGATACCACTCATGAAACCCCTGGTGACACTTGTCACAGTAATGTTTAGGAATGAGGGGGGTACATGTGAACGATAATTCCTACTGGCTGTCACAAAAGTGTGATGTTCTGAGATTCCCCTGAAGCCATACTGGACTCTGAGCTCTTTTGGATGGGGGTCTGGAAGTATAAAGATAAACTGTTCCAGAATGAAAATGAAATAGAACATATCCCCAACTCATTTCTGCTAGGCAGGGAAAAAGGAGTGTGTTTTTATGCAGGGCAGCCTAGGGCATGTTATAAATGTGGATCATGTACCCACCTTTCTAGTATCTCTGACAAACCTAGGTGTGACAACTGTGGAGAGGTGGGACATATCAGTGCCCAATGTGCAAACTTGACAAAATGCAACTTCTGTGAAGAAACTGGGTATACCATTCCAGAATGTCCTTGAGCAGCCAAAAACAAGGCCACTGTCATCAGCCCAGACCTGCTCATTCAAAAAGCACAAGATGCTGCCACAAACCCCCACAAATCAAAGCAAGGAAGAACAAATTCCCCCACCCTCCCATCTTCATCTACACCCATGCCCATGAATACAGAAACAGGAAAAAAGATAGATCTCACAGGAGGGGAGGTAGCTACAGGAACCCCCACAGTGTAGTAACCTTCTTAGTCAGGAACAACTTAACCCAGTCTGCTATCAAGACTCCCCAGACCTGTCACAAGAAAGCTCCAAGGTCACCAGTCTTATACCAAAGCCATTTCCTGCACCTAGAAGACGGGTGACCAGGAACTCAACACCCCCCCACCTCCTGCAAAAGACCCAGACATAACATCAGAAAACCCCCTTAGCAACCTCTTGGGGAGAGTCTGACATGGATGCAGGTGATCCAGAAAACCAACCTCACAATGCTGATAATCTGACAGATCCCCTAGGATATAAGGGAAAGAAGAAAAAAAGGAGAAAAAAAAAAGAGCTTCTGATACTAAAGGTTTATGTCCAACCTTAGTATAGGTTGCTTGAACTGTTGTAGCCTATGCAACTATGTAAAGAGACAGGCTATTTTTAAATTGATTTCTGGTAATAATATAGATATTTGTTACATCCAGGATACTTGGATGTTGTCAACTGACCAGGCAAGAGCATTTCAAGCAGAATGGATGTGGGGACCATCATTCTAGTCCTTTGGTCCAGATAAAGTGGATGGGGTGGGGACAGTGTTTAGTGCATTCTCCTTTACACTATCCAAACTCACAAATCTGATCCCTGGGAGATTGTTTATTATAAATGGAAAATGGAAACAATATTCAGTTAGACCTATAAATATATATAGGCCTCAGACAAAAGCAGAAAGAGTAGATCTTCTGGCACAGGTACAACCATACCTTCACGCATAGAAACATAGAAACATAAAAGTTGATGGCAGATAAGGACCGCAAGGCCCATCCAGTCTGCCCATTTCTTTTTCTACCTTATGAATGTGCCATCAGCCTTTGCTCCGTCAATGTCCTATCCATTCATGCTCATCTGCATGGCTCCCTTATGCCTATCCCATGCCTGTTTGAAGCCCTGCATTGTATTCATATCCACCACTTCCTGAGGTAGGCTGTTCCATTCATCCACCACCCTTTCTGTGAAAAAGAACTTCCTCACATTACCCCTTAATCGGCCTCCATCTAATCTCATGCTGTGTCCTCTTGTCCTGCTATTTTTCTAATATTGAAACATGTTTGACTCTTTCACCTTGTTAATGCCCTTAAGGTGTTTGAATGTTTCGATCATATCACCTCTCTCCCTCCTTTGCTCTAGGGTATACATATTGAGCTCCATTAATCTGTCCTCATATGTTTTCTGATGCAGTCCCTGCACGGTTTTGGTTGCCCTTCTCTGGGCTGCCTCAATTTGGTTACTGTCCTAGTGAAGGTGTGGTCTCCAGTACTTTATGCAGTACTCCAGATGGGGCCTAACCAGTGTCTTGTAAACAGGGATTATTACCTCCCTCTTACGACCTGTGATATCCCTACTAATACACCCCAACATCCCCCTAGCCTTACCTCCTGCTTTAATGGTCTGCTTGGAAGATTTCACGTCATCTGTGATGATGATGCCTAAGTCTCTTTCTACCCTTGTGACTGCCAACAACTCCTCTTCCAGCCTATAGGTGGCTTCAGGGTTTCTCTTCCCTATGTACATGATCTTGCACTTCTTTGCATTAAACCCCAGTTGCCACTGTTCTGACCATTTTGCCAGTTTATCCAAATCTCTTCTCATTCTGGCCACCCTATCTGGATCACCTACTCTGTTGCAGACCTTGGTGTCATCTGCAAACAGACAAATCTTATCCTCCAGTCCATCTGCAATGTCACAGATGGAGATATTGAAGAGGACTGGCCCGAGGACTGAACCCTGAGGTACCCCACTTGTGGCTTGCATTTCTTCTGACTGTATACCTTTTACCACCACTTTCTGTTTTCTGCCTATCGACCAGTTTGCCACCCAGTTGACCAACTTCTGACCCATCCCAAGCCTACCCAGCTTATAAATCAATCTTCTTTGTGGAACAGTATCGAAAGCTTTGCTGAAGTCAAGGTAGGCAACAACAACTGCTCCCCTTGGTCCACCCCACTCTGCTTACCCAGTCAAAGAAATGTACGAGATTAGTTTGACAGGACCTTCCTGTTGTAAACCAATGCTGTCTTGGATCCTGTGCTCCTATGGATTCCAGATGTTGCACTATCCTTTCCTTAAGGAGTGTCTCAATAATCTTGCCCACTTCTGAGGTAAGACTGACTGGTCTGTAGTTCCCTGCCTCCTCCCTGCTACCAATCTTGTGGAGTGGGATCACATAAGCCCTTCTCCAGTCTTCTGGGACCTCTCCTGTGCTCAGAGACTCACTAAACAGTTCTGATAATGGCTCTGCTAGTTCCACCCTTAGCTCCTTTAGTACCCTGGGATGTATGCCATCAGGTCCCATTGCCTTGTCCACCCTGAGCATATTGAGCTCTTGTAGGACCCTTTCTTTTGTGAAGGGACTAGTGCACACCTCCCCACCCTGTGTCCATGGTTCAGCAATTATTGAGCAGAAGTATCTATTTAGGATAGATGCTTTTAAATGGTCCTCCTCCTCACACGCCCCCCCTTATCCCCTTTGATCTTAGCAATACCCCTCTTGACTTTCTCCTTTCATTAATGTATCTATAGAAAGTCTTGTCACCTTCTTTTACTGTTTGTGCTAGTGTTTCCTCAGTTTGGGCCTTTGCCTGCCTTACTGCCTTCCCTGCTTCCCTTAGGGAAGTTTGGTATGCTTCCCTATCTTCATCCCACTACGTTCCCTTATATTTTCTGAAGGCCAGCCTTTTGGCTCTGACCATTTCTGCTACTGTTTTTGAGAACCAAAGTGGTTTCTTTCTTCTTTTGCATTTCCTTTTCTCTCTAAAACAATAGGATGTTTCTTCAAGTATTGCATCCTTAATGCTTGCCCACTTTGCCTGTACCCCCTCACCTTTATTTCTTTTGGCCAGGGCTAGCCTAACTCTGTTGGCCATCTTATCAAAGTCAGCTCCTCTGAAGTCCCATATTTTTGTCATGGAATGGGAAGATTTAGTTCCATTGGCCAAATTGAACCATACCATGTGATGGTCACTGGCTCCCAGGTGACCTTCTACCTGGAGATCTGTGATCCATTCCCAATTAGTCAGTACTAGATCTAGGATAGCCCTGTCTCTCATGGGTTGTTGTACCAGTTGTTTGAGGCCCTCCCCCAGTAGGGAATCCACTATGTGTCTAGTTCTGGCAGATGTTCCTGCTGGTATTGATCAATCTGTATCCGGCATGTTGAAGTCTCCCATTATCAGAACCTCCCCTTTAGCTGTCATATTTTGTATATCTTCTAACAGTACTGTATCTATGTCCTCCCCCTGGTCTGGAGGCCTGCAGACAATCCCAGTTTGTATGGCTGTCCCATTTCCTGTTTCCAGGGTGACCCACAGTTTTTCTGGCTCCTTATGTGTGTTCTGAATTTCTGTAGCTTTGATATTTTCATTGACATAAAGGGCCACTCCACCCTTTATGCACCTCGGTCTCTTCTGAACAGTACATAACCAGGTGCTGAAGTCTCCCAAGTGTGGTTACTGGTAAACCATGTCTCGCTAATGGCTACTATGTCCAGTTTAGCCTCTGTCATTATTGCCTGCAGGTCTGGGATCTTGTTTCCCAGACTGCGAGAATTTTGTTCATGATGTTCCATTGGCCAGATTTCAGTGTGTTAGTTGTTGGGCGAGGTCTGGTGTTTCCCCTGTGCATCATATGGGGAGCCAGACCTTTTTTCTTACTTGGTGATTCAAATGAACTACAAACATGCTGAACTCCTGTTTGACCACTAGCTGAGGGGGAGGGGTGTTCTTCCCATTCGACATATCGGGTGCTGCACCCCTCTCCCAATTTGCTAGTTTAAATATTCTGCAGACATCAAACTTCTGCCCCAATACACTGACTCCCTCCTTAGTCAGATGCAGTCCCTCAAATTTAAAGAACTTTTGTTCCCCAAACTGTTGCTAGATCCCTACACATGTGTGTCCTTTTTCCTGGCACCAGCCCTTGATCCACATGTTTAGCTCCCCTATCTCCCCTTCTCTGACCTTCCATCCATCTGCACCCCCTTTCCCAGACTGGCAGGATCTCAGATAAGGAGACGCTGGATGAAATAGATGATAGTTTGTCACCCAGCCTGGTCAGGTGTTCCTTGGTTTCTACAACTGACTGGCTGGTGAGATCGTTAGTCCCTATGTGTACCAGGACATCAATGTTTTCTCCTGCTTCCTGTACAGTTTTTGCAATGTGGTCAGTGTCTCTCCACACTTATGTAGCTGGAAGACATCTCACCATTACCCCTGGCTGGAGATATGTATCAACTCCCCGAATCATGAAGTCTCCTATGATCAGAAGTTTTTTGGATCGCCTTTTTGCTTTTTTTGTTTTGGTTGCTGTCTTGGGCAAGTTTTGTTGTGCTAGCTCCTTTTCTGCAGTGTCCTGCTCTTCAGTGTCCTCTGCCCTTTGTTTAATTTTGTAGCGAGAGAGGCAGATACCTGTCTGTTGTTTTTATATGGTTTGTGGAGGTGATATGTTGGAGAGCACTGAGTGATGGGGCACCTGATTTGCCCTTCCTAACCACCTGCCAACCTCCTGGACCAACTACTCTCTGCGGTCGAGGTGCTTCTGTTGGATGTTGGGGAAATGGCGGCTGTTCTTATAATATAATTCCTTCTGAATATGCAATTTGAGGCATGCAATCTCTTCCCATGTTGCCTGGAACTGAGCCATTAGATCTCCAATGGTCCAGCATGTAGGACAGTGTCCTAAAGCCTGTAAAACTGCCCTACTGAAAAGTATCCCACAGTACCTGCAGTTAATAATATCCATTCCAGATAAATTGCTGGGTTTATAACCTGGTCAGAGTAATTAGAAGGAGGAAAATGAAAGCAACAGTTTGATTTTTTTTTGTATAACTTGGTATAACAAGTTAAATTACTTGTGCCCCTGTAAATGATGTCACTGTTTGGATACCGCTCTGATTCACCCCTTCCTGCTTTGCTACAGGAAATGTCACGACTGTGCTACCCTATAAAAGGAGTGTAGTGTGTGGGGGGGTTGAGGATGGGGGTGGGTGGCTGGGCCCTTCCTCTGCCAAAAGAGAAGAACCACAGACGAAAGAAACAAGGAGGTAAGAGCAGAAACAATCAGCCAGCAACAAATGCTGTAACCCTGAAAGCTTATCCTAATGATAGATAAAAGTGTAAAATCTGTAAAGAACCACCTGTAATAATTTTACAGAAAATATACCCTGTAAGAAACACTTTGCTACTGAGAAAAATAAAGCAGTAACAAAAGATATACCTTGCAGAGGACAATTTGAATCAGAAGATTACAGTAATAATCTGTAAGCACACACCTGTAGACACACCCTGTAATAATGCAGCAGAAGGTATACCCAGCAACAACAATTTGAATCAGAGAAAAATAAAGCAATAAAATGTTAGCAACAAACAGTAACAATACCTGTGAGTACAAAAAAAAAAAATAATAACACACAGTAAATCTGCCTAGCCAAAAGAAGCCTTAATGTTTTTCCTTGCTCTGGTAAGGTTCTTTGCTCTGTCCTTTCAAGCAACCTAGAAGAAAAGAGTTCAGGCGAAGCTAGGTTCCTTTGCCAGCAAACCTAGTCTTCCACCTACCACTCATGTTTTTTTAAGGGGCGACTTTAATTGTAACTTGTCTAAAAAGAGTAAAACCCAGGAAGGAAACAAAATATACTGTGATGTGAATGCCCTTCAGAAATGCATAGATAATGCAGATTTAGTAAACTGCCTAGAATACTTGAAACAGGGACCCTCTTATACTTATGAAAGGGGAAAATTAAACCCAACAATAGACCATTTTTTATTTCCAGAAGCTTACCTAAACCCCAATTAAAGTCTTTTCTGACAGCACTGTCAGACCACTTACTATTGACACTCAGTTTTTAGTCTAATCCCCCCTTAAATAAAAGGAAAACTAGATGAAGGCTTAATAATGCCTGTCTAACAGATACCTTGTTATGGACTAGAATGCTATCCCTCTTGTGGACCAAGACATCGGTATGTGCTCTCTATGACAATATAGGAGAATGGTGGGCAGATGCAAAGGCAGATATAGCATCTTGTTTTCAGAACTATGGGAAAAAAAAATCTAGGAAAACATTCTTTCAATATTTAAAACTAAGGAATCACCTTCAGCACCTTTATACTTTGGATGCAACCACAAGGCATAATTATGATTCCCAACTTGAAAAAGTGAAACAGGACAAGAAAGAATTCCAATTCAATAGGGCCATCAATATGAGGACAGAACTGCAGTATGGGACTAGAAAACACCCTGGGTGACCCTTGTGAAGCTTTTAAAGCTAGGAAAAATGCTAATAAACAAGAGAGGGGAAATAATAAATACAGGGCTGATCTTCATGAGGAAATTACCAAATTAATCCAGTCCCATATCATGTCAGACCCCCCTCAGCCAGAAACAATTTAACAATATTTCACTGACCTACACAGCCAGTAGTGTTATGCTTGTGCAGCTGTGTTAGTTTGGTTTTGGCCATTCGCAGTCTCTATTCCAGAGGAATTTCCACCCTGTAGGGGTACAATGGCAAGGTACTCTCGGAGAGGGTTCTACCCCTAGAGGTGCCATGGGGTTCCCGTGGCTAAAGGTACCTTAAGAATCCCCCTAAGGAGAGCGTGCTGCCACTGGAGGAGGAGGGGAGGATGGTGGGGCAAAGAAAAAATGCTTCACAGTGAGGCTTAGAGGAACTGCTTATATAGCTCGGAAAGTGGGAGTGGCTGGCTGCTTGGCCACTGAACTCCAGGCATAGCCTTACATTTCATTGACCCATGCAGCCAGTATAATATTATGCTTGTGCAACTATGTTAGTTTGGTTTTGGCTGTTCACACTCTCTAGTCCAGAGGAATTACCACCCTGTAGGGGTATGATGGCAAGGAACTCTCAGAGAGAGTTCCACCCCTAGAGGTGCCATGGAATAGTTCCCGTGGCTAAAGGTACCTTTGGAATCCCCCAAAAATGTAGTATCATCCTCAAAAAGGAGGCAACACGAAGCATAATGCAAGCAGTAACAGTGACGTAGAAGCAGTAACTGTAACGTAGTAGTAGTAGAGAAGCATAGGCAGTTTGATGATGCAATGATATGCTCAGTTGTCATACTAACAGCCCAGGTTTGTGTAGCATGATACTGATGGCTTGCTTTGAGAAAAATGGATCCCCTAAGGAGAGAGGAAGGGAACAGCAGGACATCCTCCACCTCCATCCAGCAATGGAACCTACCTAAAGAAACTAGGAAAAACAACTATGCTAACTAAGTGTTATGACCTGAGGTAACAGAGGAGAGAAAAAAAACCCTATGAGGAGGAAATCTCTGGGGATCCAAGGCCTAGGTCGCCTTCCCTCCAGGTTTGGGAAAATTTATTTAGTGACTGCTCTGCAGCTGCAATTTGGAAAACCCAATTAAAGGGAGGTGGAAAACATTCCAGTTTGGAGGGAGGCTCTCACTGAAACCCTCTAGTTGGAACACCGTGGAAGGTTGCAAGAAAACTGCAACAATACATGCATCCAAGGCGCAGGAGGAGAGCAACAACTGCTGAGGTACTCACCTGGCCTACCCACCCTAAATAAAACCAGGTGAACCAGAGGCAGTCATAGGGAGAATGCAGTGAAGGTGCCTTGCTAGGGAAACCACCAAAGTCAATGGCCAACCATTATAGTGGAACACTAGAGCCAAAGGAGATTGTCATAACCACCCTTCACTGCTAGTCTTAAATTCTACACCAGGAGCTGCTGTCACATAGCAGGTAGCTAAAGCCAAGCCCAGGGTGAAGACATTCCCAGTTATGAGTCATGTGAGAAGGATCCCTCCCCAAGTTGGACACGCTCGATAATGCAGACTAAATGCAGAGCGAGACCGTCGGCTGCAGGAACCCTGTGCAAGATTAGAATGGCTGACATGCCCCAGAAATTGATTGAGAGCTGAAAGCTGGTGAGCTGAATGAGCACAGCATGCTGAGATCGTAATGAGTATGGAGTGCTGAGACCTTGCAAGGTCAAAAGCAGATCAAGTGCAGCAGAATCCTAGGCCGAAGCCGAAGGGATGGCAGTATGCATGAATTAATGAATTGGGTAAGCAGGGAGTAACAGCTGTGTAAGCAAGAATAGACCTGCACATAGGTCGGTAATCAGTAGTCATGATAGGTGAACCAGCATATCAAACTGTATAGCAATTAAACTGCACTGAATTGGGAACAAGCCAGCCAGGCAGTTCAAAGCCAAATCAAGGTGACAGACACTGAAGATTTTTGGTGGTGAAGCAAGATTTAATAACAAGCTATATTAACAGCCTCAGCAGGAGCTTAGTTGGCTGACCTCAGAGTTATAACCGCAATGAAACATGGAGACAAATTCTTTGAAGCAGGTGTAGCCAGGCAGTGCAATGAAGCTCAGGTAGAATGTGAGCAGGAATGAGCAGCACAGCTAGGGTCAGAGTAAACTGTGTCAGGTGAAAATAATTAAGTATGCAACATGGAGCAGCTATGGTTGAGCTGAAATACACAGATAATAATAGCAGTTGCATTGCAGTAGTTTGAGCCTGGTGAGCATAGCGTAAAACACAAGCACTGGGTACAATAGTAAGTAAACAGCAGTGGCCGCAATTGTAGGTAACTGAAAGGAGTAGCATGAGTTCTGAGTAGGTTCGCAGTAGCAGTGCAAGTAATTTGAGATTTGCAACTGAAAGCAAGCAGTATGAGCTCTGTAGTAGCAGTATGCTAGGAGTTTAGAAAATAAAAGACCCCCAAAAAGACTAAACCAAAACACAGCAAAACAGAACAGGGAAAGGCCCAAAAACAAGAAACAAAAAAAACACAGGGAAGCACACAGCCAGAGGAAAGATACAAACCAGAAGCAGGAAAACAAACACCAAAGTCCAGCAGAGACACACATAAACAGCAGGCTGGGGGGGAAGGCCCCAGCCAGCTCAGAGGACAAACCAACATAGCCTCCAGCTGCAAAGAAAAGATGCTTCATAGTGAGGCTTTGAGGAACTACTTATATAGCTCAGGAAGTGGGAGTGGCTGGCTGCTTGGCCACTGAACTCCAGGCATAGCCTTACATTTGAAGAACATTAAGACGCAAGTCCCGAAAAAGGAATTGAACAACCTAAATGTGGCTATAGAAGTCTCTGAAATAGAAACAGTTATAAATAAACTGAAACTAGGGACATCCCCTGGCCCAGATGGTCTACCATACCAATTTTATAAAACTTTCATGGCTGAACTAACCCTATGTCTGCAGATGATATATACATATTTTTAAGCTCCCAACTTATCCCTTCCTACTTCACTTCTGGTTTATTAATTTTTATGTTTAAAGCAGTTCACAGGAATAATATCTCTAACTGGAGACCCATCACCATTCTCAATGTAGACTTTAAAATCCTATCACAAATTTTGAATAACAGACCAAGAGGTATTGCAAATAAACTAACACACCCATCTCAATTCTGTGGGTTACCTGATAGGAAAATACAGTATGCTCTAATGTTAATTAGAGATGTAGTAGAACACTATTCAGAGAACAAAAAAAGAAGCCTCATAATTTCACTTGACCAATGTAAAGCCTTTGATAGAATGCACCATGCTTTTCTTTTTCTAACCCTGCAACATTATGGCATACCTGAGGATTTTATAGTATGGATAAAGAAGCTATACTCATCAGCAACAGTGCACCCAGCCATAAAAGGTAATATCTCAAAAGGGATCAACTTTCAAACTGGGGTCTGACAGGGGTGCTCCTTAAGCCCTTTGTTATATATCTTTTTCCTAGACACCTTATTGAGAAAGCTAAGTTCTTCTAACCTTTGACAAGGCTTATTTGGCACCTCCAGAAAGAATGAGTTAAAGGTCCAGGCATATGCCAATGATGTGTGTATTTTTAAGTCAAAGATTTCAGATATCTCTAACATGTTAGGTCAGATAGAAGCTTACTCCAAAGTCTCGAATTCAGCCTTAAATGTGACAAAATGCAGATGATTTTCTATTGGTCCTCTATCCCAGGTTCACAGAGAATTTAATAGCATTAAAGTGAACCCAGATCCTCTGAGGATTCTGGTAATTTTGTTTGTTCCACAAAACCTGCCAGTGGAAAACTGGGAAAGTGCAATCCAAAATATATAAAATAGTTACAAGGAGGAAAAACAGGAAGCTATGTAAAATAAAAAGGGTTCATATTCTAAAAAAATTCTTACTTCCTTGTTTGCTCTACGTGACCATGATCCCACCCCACAAAAAAATTAGAATCTAGAATATACGCATGTTTTTTTCCAAATGGTCTGTTGGAACAGGTTAAACCCAGTTAAGCAATGTTTTACCTATCTCCCAAAGGCACAAGAGGGTCTGAGGATGGTTGACCCCATCACTTTTTTGTATACCCTGTTTATTTTTCAAACAATGAAGGAAATGCTTAAACCAGCCTCCACTCTTTACCACATATGGAGCTCTAACATGCTTCAGGTCTATCTGCAGATATGGACCAGATTGGAGTCTCCAAAGCTCCTTCCTCACCTCAAAACCCCAGATGTCATAAAACTGGTTTTACAAAAAATGTTTAAATGGAAATTGACCAAGGCCCAAATATGCCATCTTTCTGGTCCTAAACTTTATACTCACATTATGACCCCAATATATCCCTCAGAACCTGAATTCAAAAATTGCCTTCAGATTTTGGTCTCTGAGGTGCTACGACAACTAAATAATGAATGAATCCCAGCACACATATGGGGGATTCTTTGGCTTTCTGTTTATGGGAGACTCAACATTAGGGGGACTTTAAAGCATAAGGCCCAAGATGACAGATTATGCCCATATAACTCATGCCAAGCCATGGAAGAATCCATGGAACATTTCCTCTTCTCATGCTCATATGTTAAGCCACTACTGGCATCTGTGGGGCGAAGATGGTAGCTTGATTGGTTGAAACCTCTAACCTACGAAATGATGATACCTGGTCACTACCCTCAGCTCTTGAGCAAGTATGATAAAAGTACTCTAGCGGTACTCTTTTGTTGTCTTAAGTTTTATCTCTGGCAAGCCAGATGTCAATGGGTCTTGTATCAAAAACTTATGTCATAAGGAACCTATAGTGTGATGGTAGGAAAAGCAATGATCTCAGTTTACCAAAAGGATGTTATAAAGTCCCTGGCCTATATGATACAGAAATGGTGGAAAGGTGTGTTTAAGTTTATTAAGTATAAGTAAACTGAAGAGTTAAGATACAGCACTAATAATTCAACAATAACAAGTACAAAAGTAAGACACTTTATAGGACAAATAGGTTGGTCTGATTCTTTTCTACCTGATGAAAGGGTAAATAAGGAATGTAAATATTTGCTGGTTAGATGCCTGGATAATTTTTTGCTTCTCTATCTATTCTGAGTTCTTTAAATTTTTAATTTTGTATGACTTTTTTCCCTGACTATGTGATGTATTTTGGAAACAGCATATGTTACATACTAACATACTATTTGCCAGAAGATTAGGCCTTACGGTCTATCAAGTCTGCTTAAACCTCAGATCCCTAGTTGGGTGCCGAGGCCCTCCCCACCTTGTGTTCCATAAACCCCTATCATCCATCCCCACCCCCCTGGGACAGGCCATCATCTGATACATCCACTTTCTGTGTCTGTCCCACCATGTCTTGAAGCCCTCCACTGTGGATCTCTGAACCAGTTCACCAGGCAGTGCATTCCAAGGGTCCACCACCCTCTCAGTGAAAAACCTCCTCCTCTTTCCCCCCTCACCCTTCCACCTTCCAACTTCAAACTATGCCCTCTGGTGATATCTCCCTGCTTTAGTCTAAAGATCCCCTCCATGTTTACCCTATTTATTCCCTTGAGGTACTTGAAGACCTCAATCATGTCCCCCCTGTCTCTCCTCTCCTCCAGTGAAAACAGGCAGAGCTCCTCAAGTCTGTCCTCCTACGTCAAATTCCCTAGCCCTCATATCATCTTAGTTGCACTCCTCTGTACTCTCTCCAGGAGCTGTATGTCCCTCTTCAAGTGTGGTCTCCAGTACTGTACACAGTACTTAAGGTGTGGTCTAACCAGTCCATTGTACAACGGCAGAATCACTTCCTTGCTCCTAGAGGTGATCCCCCTTACGATGCATCCCAACATCCTGTTTGCCTTGCTAGCCGCTCTCCTGCACTGCTCAGAGTTATTCATACATGCATCCACCATGAACCCTAGGTCTTTTTCCCCTATTGAGGCCTCCAGCGCCTCCCCTCCCAGGATGTACCTGTGTATAGGGTTTCCCCTCCCAAGATGTAACACCTTGCACTTGGTGATATTGAAGTTTAATTTCCATGTGTGAGCCCAGCTTTCCAGGGTGTCCAGGTCCCCTTGCAGGGCCAACCTCCCCTCTTCTCCCTCAACTACTGCTCCCATCATGGAGTCATCAGTGAAGAGACTCATTTCACACCCTATACCCTCCCTGATGTCCGATATGTATGCATTAAACAGGATCGGACCCAGGACCGAGCCCTGCGGTACCCCACTACCAACCTCTCTAGGGTTCGAGAGCTCCCCACAGACCACTACTCTCTGGGTGCATCCAGCTAGCCAGTTTTCAATCCATCTGACCATCAAAGGGCCTACTCCCAACCCCATCAGTTTCTCCACCAGACTATTGTGGGGGACAGAGTCAAATGCCTTGCTGAAGTCCAAGAATAATACATCCACAGGCTTTCCCCTGTCCAGTTCTGATGTTACCCATTCGTAGAACTCCACAAGATTGGTTTGACATCATCTACCTGGCACAGATGTATTTTGGAAACAGCTTATGCTAGCAATGAAATGTTTGTGATTGTACCCGATGTTAAAATTTGTATGTTTTTTGATGTGATTAAAAATAAAAAAATCCCCAACTCTTTTCGAGAAGTGCCATGGGATCTTTAACATCCACCTTAACAACCACCAGAACAGGCAGGCAGGAGCCCAGTTTAACATCTCATCTGAAAGACAGCACCTCAGGAGTGCAGCAACCCCTTTGTGCTGCACTACAGTGTCTGTATTGGGATTTAACTCAAGTGTCTGGTGTGGGGAAAGAACCCACAGCCTTCTGATCTTCCTGCAGTCATTGTTCTAGAGCAAGGGTTGGTTGTACATCTTTCACTGTAGAGTGAATTTCATTCACAGATGTAATGCCCAAAGCAGAAATCTGGAAATTAGCCATAGGTTATTTTTCCTCTTGACCCTGATGCAAAACATCATATTTCATTTACAGTGCATGTTGACCTTTATTTACTGTATCTTGATAAGCTGACACACAGGTGGATTCTAGCACAGTATCTGCAGCAGCTAAAGCTTGGGAAGAGTCCAAGAGGTTGGTAAAATAACTGATCCTGCCATTCAAATAAAATTTCAGCTTAGTTGGTAGGAGTGGTTCCGTGTCAGAATAGCGATCGCAAAACAGTGATCACTATTATGGTGAGTGTATATAGCTGAAAAGCAAATCAGCAATATTCACGTTAAGGTGACCTGACTTCTGGATGTAAAACAGAGGTGTTTTTTGCTGGGGGGCCTTTGCCCCCCATGTCCCCTCTCACCCCTTGAATTAGGATTCTCAACTCCAGGGGGGTGCATGTCCAGGAGGGGGCAAAATCCAGATCTCACAAAAAATTAAATGTCACAGCTCGCAGCTGCGGCAAAACATAACCTGCTCCCGGTCTCGAACCCAGTGTCTACCCTGCAAGAGATAGCCTCCCACACCACCACACCACATGGCTAGCTAAGTGGCATCAGGTACACCAGTGCCTGAAAACCCCTTCCTTGTCCCTCCCCTTCTCCTTGCTATCCTTCCTTCAGTTTGCCCTTCCCTCTGGTCACTATCTCTTACCCTCACTATTCTGCAGGGTAGCCCACAATAAAAGTGTCCAGAATGAATCACTATAATTCTAGTTGCTCATTTTGAGTCACTCTTATGACTTGATACAGGAGGGAGTAGTGAATATTTAATACCCTTAGATCTTAATGTGGCTTTAACATGGTCAAATGATGTATGCTATTGTGTAGCTTAGCTAAAATCTGGATAGGCATGCAATCTGAAATTCTCATAAATTAAGCCTCCATCGTTCTTGCCTTGCATTAGATGGCACTGGAGCTTGTGCAGTTTGATGAATAGTCGGAAGAAACAGAAATATAGAATTAGATGGCAGATAAGGACCACTTGGCCCACCTAGTCTGCCCATTTGTCCCTGCCTATTTCATCACTGCATATCCTACTTGATTTCCAGCCCATCCACCTACCCCACTTCCTTTTCCATAAGATTCCCTTATGCCTGTACCATTTATTCTTGAACTGCACCACTGTTTTTGTCCCACCACCTCTGCTGGAAGGCTTTTCCAGGAATCCACCACTCTTTCTGTGAAGAAGTACTTTCTCATATCTCTCCTGAATCTAGCCTCTCCAACTTCTTATCATGCCTTCTTGACGTGTTGTTTCTGAAAGATACTTCCCTCCTGTACCTTATTTACCCCTCCAGAGGTATTTAAAGGTCTCTGTCCTACCCCCCCTTCCAAGCAGTATATATGTAGGTCCTTAAGTCTTTCTTCATAGTGCTTCTGATGCAGACCCTGCACCATTTTAGTTGCACTCCTCTGGACCAATTTCACTCCATCTTTGTCCTTCCAGAGATGTGGTTTCCAGAACTGGACACAGTACTCTAGGTGGGCCTTACTAGTGACCTATACAGAGGCAAGACCACTTCCCTCTTTCTGCTGGTGATACACCTCCTTATGCACCCCAGTGTTTCACTAGCCCTCCTAACTGCCTTGCAGCAGTGCCTGGCCACCTTGAGGTCATCCAATATGATCACTCCTTGGTCTCCTTCCTGCTTAGTGGTTGTCAGTACCACTCTTCCCATTTAGTACTCTTCCCATAGATTTCTGTGCCCAAAGTGTATTACTTTGCACTTTTTTGTGCTGAAATCCTGCTGCCATACTTTTGACCACTTCTTGAGTTTAATCAGGTCTCTGCTCATCCTTTTCATCACCTTCCTCAAGGCACACCTTCCGTTACAACTCCTCTGCAATGTCACTTATAAAGACAGTAAAGAGGACCAGTTTCACCACTGATCCCTGAGACACCCTGTTGGTCACCCTCCCTTCCTCTGAGTGAACTCCATTTATCACCACTCTCTGTAGCTTATCCCCTAACTATTTTTGTTACACAGTTTACCACCTTTGGACTCATGTCTAAGCTACCCAGCTTGCTTGCTTACTAGCCTCCTGTATGGAACGGTGTCAAAGGCCTTACTGAAATCAAGGTAGGCCATGTCCACTGCTCCACCCTGATCTAATTACTTGGTCACTTAATCAAAGAAATCCATCAGATTCATTTGACATGACCTCCCCCACCACCATGCTGCCTTGGGTCTTGTAACATACTGACTTCAAGATATTCCACAATATTTTCCTTCAGTATTAACTCCATTAACTTTTACCACCACTGAAGTCAGGCTGATGGGCCTATGAATGCCAGCCTCTTGCTTGCTAACACTTTTGTAAAGTGGGACTATATCTGCCCTCCTTCAGTCCTCCGGAATCACTCTTGTTTACAATGAGCTGTTAAATAGGTTTGTCAGAGGTGCAGCCAGTACATCCCTCAGCTACCTCAATATCCTTGGATTTATGAAATTAATATTAATATGCTAAATTAGAAATAATTATTAGAGTTTATATATGCATTGGTTAAATATCAGATTTTGCACTTAATTTGGTAGTTGGTTTCCGTTCCTCCCCTTCCCTTTCCTCCCCTCTTCCCCGCCATTCCATTCCCTCCATAGTGTTTCCTATCCTGTTGAGGTTGTAATGTTTTTTGTAATTGTTTTTCCTTACGTGTATATTTACCCTCCTTCTCTCCCTTGTTCCTCTAACCTTCTCCCCCCTCTCCTCATTTTGTCTCATTTGTGCTGTATATATTTTTAGTGCTACTATCCTGGAAGATGTGAATTTCTATCTCAGACTATGTATGGCACTTTAGGGTTTTTGAAATTTATTGCACATTTAACTGCTTTTAAAGATTTTTAATTGTATGTCAATTAAAGTATGTTTTTAAATCAGGTTCTGACCAATAGGATGGATGTGAGTCACAGGGTGTTAGTAATCACATGATGGATTGTACCTATTTATATGTTTGTGTTAACATAGTTCCTCAGCCTTTGATAAAAGACTACAGTCCAAAACGTGTCAGGCAGCACTCTATGATGAGTTGTCTGCAATAAATTATTTTTAAAATGGAAATTGCCTTGGCGTTCCTCCTTATGAGGTATGTGTGTGCTTGAAACCTTTGGTGAGCTAATTTTCATTGTTTTCTGAGCATCACTTCCCAGTGCATACTCTACAAGCCAGCAACCTTGGATGCCCCCTATCTGGCCCCACTGCTTTGTCCACCTTCAGATTAATAAGTCTTTTCAGGATACTCTCTTCTGAAAACAGACAAGTGTCCACCTGTCTCCCTCTCTCCAATGCCCCTGTTACTTTTTTGTGGCCCCTCCTCTTCTCCTTCTTCTGTGACCCCTGGGGGGTAGATTTTTAACAAGATATTATAATGCACAGAAATGCACTGGATTTTCAAAATGGATGCCCTAAATTCAAATATAGAAATGAATAAAGACCCCAATTAGACCACTGGTTGGTAGGCCCAGTCAATAGGTTAACTATATTTTCACATGTTATAACAGTGTGATGACCAAGCATTACTGCCCCACCATTTTCTGCTTTTATAGGATACAATACAATCAAGACCTTTGTCCATGTCCTCTCTAGTAACCCCTGCATTGATATACTTTCCTTTGAAAGACAAATTCATGAGGCTTGTAAAAAATGTGTTCATAAGGCTTGTAAAAATGCTTTCTATAATTTGTCAAATTTGTTTTAGGTCTGGTTAAATTAATTGGCTACTGGGAGGTATGTTTATGACCTGAATACTCAGGTTCAGAATTCATGAGATGCTATTCAAATGTGTGTAAAATACCTTTATAACATCATGTAATCCCATTGTTTTGACAACATTTATATGGTCATCAGAGAGCACATGTAGCATTATTTGTTTTTTTTTGTACTGACACTGAAATTCTCTTCAACTAGTTTGCAAAGACAATGTATAATTTCATATATGCTTCGATCAATCATATGACAGAGACTCTTTCAGTTTCATTTTAATTATTTTTTTAGAGTGCTTTGATTCTTACAAACACTCTCCACCCTCCAAAAGCATGGTGTGCCTTTTACATTGCTCACCTCCTCAACCCTGAGCACTGTGACCACAGTTTAGGTCCAGTGTTTGTGTGTGGTTGCTTCCTAACCCCAACACACTGATATCAGTACATCACACATATGATGGGTGCCATCATGCATGACATCACCTATGTAGGGTCAAGGCGGTGAGTATAAAATTATTTGAAATCCTCAGCCCTATCCAACTGCCTTTTAATGACAGGGAGTTTTTCTAACAATGAAACATTGCAAAACCTGTAAGTTTGAACACTTAGCTCATTTTATAGGGGGCAGAAAAGAGCACGCCAGCCTGAATGACTTGCAACAATTATAATTGTTTCTTTTATCTTGTCTCACACAGTTCAGGCCATTGAGACCATTAACACTTGAAACTAACTCAAGGCAGCCAAGTACTGAATGGACACCTAAAGAAAAAAAACATTTAATAAATAGCTTTGATTAGGACATTTGTCCTTTTAATATAGTGCACCATTTGTTGTTGGTGTTTCAGTGGAGGAGAGTGCCTCTCTATAAGCTGCAACTGAAATTAATTATGGCTATTAATGAGGATCAATGCATGTCTTTTTAGGCTTGTAAAACTTAAAAGATGCTTGAATATCAAAGACAATATTCTCAAAAGTGACCACAAACTGTGAGTAAAGCAGAGCAGATTTTCCTTTTTTAATTTTTTGCAAAATGTCATATATTGAATATTCATTTGTAGTCAACAATTAAGTATACTGTTATTAGTGTTTTAGGTAATCTCCTGAAGGACCATGTAAATGCACAGGCAAAATGTTGAGGGAGCTATTTAAGCCTGGAGGAACTGATTGAAAATAAATTACAGTGTAACTTGAAAATTTGGCTGTGTGTTTTTATGAGATTGGATGCACCCCACCCCTGTTTTAAGCATTTGTACCATCAAAACAGTAAACATCTTTTCAAAAAATGTCATTCGGTGTTCAATACCTTTCACCCCTTCATGTACCCAGATCATTTTAAGGCTGCCCTTCCTTGATCTGTCTTCCTGATCTTTTAACTTTTTAATCAAACATTTAAGCTGAAAATCATGTACAAAGACAATTTCCAGCAGGGGGTGCACTGAATCTTCCACTGTACCAACTTTTCTTCAAATACTTCTGTCCATAGTGCAAGGGCTTCTATTTTACAATTTATGCTTGCCACTCTAAATGCCAGGTCCGCCATTGTACTGTGCAATTTTTTGAAACCACTGCTGATTTCTCTTTAGATTGTGAATAAATCTTACCTAATGTTCACCACCCACCCTGTGGATCTAATGTTTGGTTCCTCAACAGGCAGCTCATCACAGGTTGTCAGATTTGGCCCTATAGCTGAAGTCTCATCTTTAGATACTTCTGCTACTGAGAAATCTTGTCCTTCCCCCATGTGTTTTATACTAGGGCCATTTTGTTGTCCTCCAAAGTTGTGAGCATGTGCCTGTGGCAGTATATGTAGCACTCCTAAAGGGTTAGACTGTATGGGGCTTGGTAGTTGCGTATGGGTAGCAATCAGTGGATTTAGTTGGGTCTTAGGTAGGGGAGATAGCGCAGTAGTTATTTCTTGTGATAGACAGATACCTTTTTCTACCTAAGACAATCATGGAGGTTTTGCAGAGCTATCTAATGCAGCAGCATTTGTTAGAGCAGTGACAAATGTAGCAATGTTGGTAATATTTTGGGGGCATGAAGTAATGGACCTAGTTGAGTCACAAGGGTTTTAATGTTGTTTGTAGGGGCTGAGAATAAGTTTCTAAAACAACAGAAGTGGTGCCCTTCTTCATTAATTCAGTACAGACATCCATCCCATAGCAGATTCCTATAAATGGTACAGGTGTAGGTAAAGTACTACAAGTCACCCCCTTAAGTGTGTCTGCCAAATTTACCACAGTAAATTCTTGTGAGGTAGCACTCAACTCAGTCTTATCATTATAAGACTTAGACTGGCCTCCCTTTGAGGACAAAGCATAAGTCAGAATGTCACTCTCACTCCCAGCAGTGCTGTTAGGCCTTAAACCGTCATGCAATTCAACTGTATTTGAAGAAGCTCTTGTATGTGGTAGTGAAAAGGGATTAAGATGCTGGATATTAATATGCTGCCTAACATTCTGTTTAGTCATGGTATCACCTCCACTCTTTTGCTGGATCGAGTCAGGCTGGGATGGAAAAAACATGGTGGCTGTATTCTGGGAGCACAGAGCAAGTGATGTTAGCAGGGCACCTACCATCATTAGAGTGCAAACCACAACAGTATCAGGGCTGGCAGCATGGGTATATTTGCTCCTTGTGGTGAGATATTGGATACTAGGCAATCTGGATCCACCAAGATCTAGCTTGAGAGGTCTGTTTTGCTTGAGCTGGGTATTCCTGCTAGACCCTATCCCACTGCAAAATCCATGCTTGAGGCATGGTGACGATATTAACAGTAGTTATAGTTGCTAAGGCTTCAGGTTGCGGAATGTTGTGGATCATGGCAGTAATGCTGTGGATCTCAATAGATTATGTCCCACTCTAATTTCACATTTCTAGAGTCGATAAGGCTGTAGAAGCTCAGAAATGCCTTTGACCCTTCAGATTCTGGATTTGAAGATTGTTAAAGTCGTAAAAGAGTAGAGTCATTTGAGCTTATAACCTTTATACATTTTAGTCTCTTAACTTTTAGAATTGCAGAGTTGTTTAAGTTGTTGAAATTACCGTACAATCGCTGCAAATATTACGGTATATTCGATTTTGAAAGTGCTTAATAATACTTGATTGCAGCTCAGTTACAACAGATACTGCATACTTGTTTTTGATCCATTTGCTTCCAGAGTGTAATTACAAATGCTGTTACCACTGCTGTCAGATCTTAAGGTGCTACAAGTATCACTTACTCTTTGAAGGTTCAGAAAAAAGACAACTGCTGCACATTCAAAAAGAATCAAAATATTAGGCACAGCAGGCATAGTGCTTCCTTATAACATTAAGAGATTTTTGAAGGCATCCCAAGCTCACAGAGTGTAATTTTTTTCTGACCACCACAGGAGTCCTTGCTTCACCTACTCCTTACTTTTGGATCTCTTGAATTATGAGGATTTTAAGTTTTTTTTTTCTGAGCGTGCTCAGTAGGGTTTTTAGACAACCTCCGATATCACATGAAAATGTTGATGTTATGAACATTTTGCTTTCACACCACTTAAGTTATCACAACAGGAAAGGCACTGTTTTTGGGCCATGACAGCTGCCATCTTGTTTCATTGTTTTTCAACCTAAAAAACATGGAAAATGTATAAAGCCTATTCATTTTGAGAACATGCGCTCCTGACCCTAACTAAATAGGGATACGTTAAGCTAGATTCTGGTGGTTGTGTCTTCAAATTAGGGCTAAAAATATGTTCCCTGAGCACCCCAAAATCATTGGTGCCTAGTTTAGTGAGAGTAAATGTTTATTAAGTCATGAGCAGAGAATTACTGAGTAGCAAACAAAGTGGTGCCATAGGTAAATTGTTGGCTTGCACCCAAAAGTATAATTCTGCCCTTCCCTGCCACTTGTTTTCTGTCCTACCTGCTCCATCCTTCTGCTTAGTACCACCCTCCAACTCTATTCTGTTCTGCCATTCATCTTTGTTCCTACTCCCGCTACATCCCTCTGTTCAGTACCACCCACAAACCCTGTCCTGCCCTATAATTTGTTTTCTGTCCCACCTGCTGCTCAATACTCCCTCTGACACCATTCTTCCCTGCCCTACCATTTTTCTTTGTTGCCACCCACTACCATGCTCTGATCAGTACCACCTGCCAGCCCCATTCTGCCCATCCCTCCTGTTTGTTTCTGTCCTACCCAAACCATCCCTCTGCTCAATATCACCCTCTAACTGTGTTCTGCCCTATCCCCACATTTTTTTACTTGATTTATTCATTAATGCAGAGAATTACATTACAATACTGTATATCTTTATTTTTTTTCATCAGTCTTAATATAATCACATAATCTGGTATCAGTTTTCAGGCCATTACATCAGGTCCAATCATTGATAAAAAATAATCGTAATAGTTGTATAAAACAAGAATGCATTACTTTGCTTTATCTTTATTTTCTATATTACCCTTTATGTATAATTTTGTCCTAATGATCTTAATCCTTGCACGATCAGGGGATAAAGGCATCATCTTCCCTTGAAATGAAAAAGACCTAGGGCCTCCAGGTCAATTCAAATCTAGAATGCTGACCCAGATAATTTGCTATAGTTCTGTTTATATAGTATCTATCATTAACTATTGCTTGCCATTGGGAAAGCATTGGGGTAGTAGAAGTATGCCACATATGGGTGATAGCCTTCTTGGCTGCAGCTATGTATAAATACAACATAGTCCTAGCCAGAGGTTTTTTGCCTTCTTGATCAATGTACAATTACATTAACTGTAGGGACATAGAGAACTCAGAAGTAAGCAATTGAGACATTGCCACCTCAAAGTTATGCCAGAAAGAGCCCAACTTAATGCAGCTCTATAATATATGTGTAAAATCAGCCTGTTTCTCCCCACATTCCCGCCAACATTGACCATATTGACTAGGCAAGTATTTTAGTAATTTGACTGATGTTTTAAAGTTCCTGATCTGGCATTTCCAAATAAATTATTTCTAGTACAGGACTTGAGAATTGTGCATAGAGGGAGATATCTGCTCCAGACATTTCTCATATAGGATATCCAAATGTACTTACTGATTCCAGGCCTGAAGAACAGAACTGGTTGTTTCAGTCCAGAACATTCTAAAGGCCTTATATACTATACCAATCAAATTCGGATACATCAAGCCCCTAAGTGCATCTATGATCAATTTCAACAACTGAGGAAGTGGATTCAGGAGGGCATTCCATGGAGGATCTTTTTATTGCAAAAATACATGAACTTGCATGTAGTGGATATGGTCAGAACAAGGCAAGTGACGAGAAGCCTGTAATTCCGCAAAAGTGATTATCCCATTAGCCTCAAAAAACTGATAAAGGTAAGATAAATATGATGCCAGTTCTGAAATGCAAGAGTCATCTGGGCTGGTAGGAAGTTTACTTCAGCTCTTAATTGCCTGATAAAGTAAAAGGGGAATTTCAAAGTTTGGACAGTTCTAATTTTATACCAAGCTCAGACCATGTCCTCTGTACCAAAAGAGAATCCCCCAAAGCTCAGAGGGGAGCTCAACAGTACAAAAATCACTTTGTCTGTTTCAAATAGATCATTCAGGACAAACTCTATATATTTCCATATGGCATCATATTGAGGACTGAGCCAGAGTAAAATAACTATAGTTATTACCGCCTTTTGATATTCTGCTAAATTAGGCAAATTCAGTCCCCCCCTTATCAATAAGCAACAACAAGGCCCAGCAAATCCTGGGTCACCACCCAACCCAGATGAATTGTGACAGCAATCTGTTCCATGAATTAAAATAATAAGCTACTGGTGTCACTGGAAGCATTTAGAAAAGATCAAGGAATTTTGATAATATGGTCATTCACACCACCTCCACCTTAGAAAGCAAGGATACATGAAAATGAGCCCAATCTGCTAACTCACTCTATATTACTTTTGAGTCAGGGGCTCATAATTAATTAGTTCCAAGTGTATTAGATTTTTAGGCAGATTTACTCCCAAATACTTTATTTTAGTGCAAGCCCATCTGGATGGGAATAATTTTTTAAGTTCAAGAGTGGGAGAAATTGAGGGTCAAAATCTTGTGTTTTTGTAAATTTATTACACATCCTGAAAATGCTGCATAAGATTGTAATATTTAAAGTACCACTGAGACTGACTGTAATGGGTTTAAAGGGGTAAGCAGTACGTCATCCACATAGAGTGAAAGTTTAAAGACTCGACCACCCAGCATGATACCCTCCACTAATAAAGAGTCCCTAATTCTGCTGCTAAAGGTTCAATGTAATGTAAATAGCAAACAGAAGAGGGGAGAGGTGGCATCCCTGACATGTTCCTCTCATTTATGGGATTGGATCAGAGAGTTGTCTGTTAATGTGAATAAGTGCCTTAGGTGCTTGATAAATGTTTTTTTAGCCATTTAAGAACTCCCTCTGGAAATCCCATACATGTCAGGGTTTGCCCTAGAAATGACCATGATACCTGAACAAAAGCCTTGTCATCATCCAGGCTGATTAAGGTTGCAGATATTTTTCTTTGGTTCAGGTGCCTCATAAGATGCATTGTTTGGCTTATATTGTCTGCTGTCTGTCTGGAGTAAATGAACCCAGACTGGTCAGGATGGCTTATAGTCAGAAGTATGTTCTCTATTCAATGGGCCTATATGAATATACAGTATATATATCTTGTAATCCATATTTAATTTGGAAATAGGTCTATAAGAAGAAGTATTCTTGGGGTCTTTCCCTGGTTTCAAAACTGGAGACAGAGTGGCATAGGCCCATAGGAGGGGACTCCCCCTCCTGGACCTCATTGTAAGTTAACACCAAGGAAGGGATCAGTTGCTAAGAGAACATTTCATACCATTCCAATGGAAATCAGTGTGGTCCTGGACATTTTCAGGTTTTGGCTTCCACAGTGGCTACTTTAATTTCTTCACCTCTGATTGGTAGTAATAATGCATTATGTTGTTCAAAAGACAGAGTGGGAAGAGTCTTTGTTGCCAGGAATTGACCCATCCAGGCAGGTTCAGTGCCGGGGGGGGGGGGGCAGGCATGTATAATTGAGTGTATAATTGTTGAAAGATTGCCAGAATGTCTTTGGTTGTATGTGCTGTTCTTGATAATGGTCCTGGATTGATCTGCATGATGCTGGAAGATACCTATTGCTTTCTAAGCTGATGTGCCAAATTTCTGGCCCCCCTTGGACCACCCTCATACTTATATGTGTTTAAGTAGAACAGAGCCTCCTGTAACCTTTGATCTATGATTTTTTGTAGCTCCACTTTTAAATGGTGAATACAGTTTGCACCTGAGATGGTCCAGCATCTGGGGCTTGTTGGAGAGTGTATAACTCCAAAAACAAACAGACTTGAGACAGCATAAGGACAGGAGGTGCTACAAAATAATAATATAGATGGGATGGGAAACCAGGGAGGAGGGAAATAAAGGGGGGGAGGAAAAAAAAGGGAGTATAGGAAGGAATATACAAATGAACAATTAATTATGAGCAGAGAAAAGACTTCTAGAACAAGTATAATATTAAAAATTTATTCTATAGCTATCTTAAACAGTGCAAAAATCCAGAATCAGAAACAGTAGCAATAAACCAATTAATTCCTTTTCTTCATAAAGGGCTTCAGTTTGAAACCCTGGTTTAAACCCTGATCTCTATCAGCACTCAAATTAATTATCCAAAAAGCCTTAGAAGTTAGTGAGTTAGAAGGAAATCATTAAAATTTCCTCCTCTAGGTTTTGGGAACACCTTGTAAATTCCCACGAAGCTGAATGTGTGCTCTTGTGGGTTCTGAGAAACTGCAACATGTGCTGTGGTTGCTTAAGCAAGATCCCTTTTATTAATGACTCTGACATGTTCACCAATTCTAATACATAAACTCCTTTTTGTTTTCCCAGCATATATTTTCCCACAGCTACATGTTGCCAAGTATATCAGACCTTCAGAGTCCCACGTTATCAGTTGCCTAATTTCATTGGTCTTGCCAATAACATTATTTACAAAATTGTTGCCCTTTCTCAAAACTGTGCACCCATTACATCTTTTGCATGGATGACACCCTCTCATATTATTCTGCAACCAAGTGCCATTATTACTCCCTTTGTTTGTAAAATGGCTATTCATTACTTTGCCCATTGTAGTAGGTGCCCTCTTGATTGCCATTCATGGCGACACCATTGATATATATTTCAGCCCTGAGTCACTCTGTAATACCTTCCAATGTTTTTTAATAACTTCCTCAATCTCCCTAGCCTGTGTGGAATATGACAAAACAAAATTATATTTGGCCCTGTCAGTATTCCATACTTCATCAGATAGAAATCGGGTTTTAAACCAGGGGGTTGAACTGAAGCCCTTTTTGAAGAAAAGGAAATAATTGGTTTATTGCTGCTGCTTCTGATTCTGGACTTTTGCACTATTTCAGCTAGCTATAGAATTAATTTTTAATATTATACTTGTAATAGAAGTCATTTCTCCGCTTATAATTGATTGTTCATTTATATATACCTTGCTATACCCCCCTAGTTTCTCCCCTTCCCCCTTTCTCCCTCCCGGTTTCCCTTCCCATTCATATTATTACTATATTTGTTAATGTGTATAAGTGTTCTTATGACTTGTGATTCATATTTTGATGAACTATTTACAAGATACATTTCTAATTACACTTGTTGGTGTTTCACTATGGGACCTCCTAGGGGCTACATTTTACCCCAAAACAAAAAAGAAAAATGTTACTGCAGTCTATACTAACACTGCAAATATAATAAAATCTGGTCAGATCCACCATGGCTGCATAATAAAGTTAATGAAGTTGTGTGGAATTGTTAAGGAGGTATGGAGAAACAACACAATGATTTGTAAGTAGTAAGATTTGTTTTAGTTTCTGTTCTAAGGAAGGCATACACATTATTAGGAAAATATATGAAGGTATACATTTTAGTGGAAGGAATAGGAAGCAATATAGGTTTACACAAAAGAACCCCAGAACAAATGCCATTGATGCATGTGTTATCCGGGATTATATTGGCTGGACAGCCAAATTTTAAAGAAAACACAATTGCACATACCCCAATAATCCAAAGCATCATGGGAAACATATGCAAATCCCCATGGTGGGACAGAAGGTAGCAGTACATGAAAAAGTAGTGGCTGGCATATGTTCAGCCTTAGGATTATTTACACAGTTTTTTTTGTTTTTTTTTTAGAGAAACAGGGTTTTTGTCTATGGGGTGATGCAAGTTATATTTAAGCAATGTGTTGATGTCAGGAAGTCAGGTTAATGATGGACTGTTAGCAGAGAAAATGTCACAGTAACTTTTAGAGGGGGGCGATTTTGATAAGGGCAAGGTAGTTATGCTTGTGATAATTGGAATATTAGGAAAGTATGAGGTCTATGCAGAAGTGGAGTACAAATATGCTCAGTTTCATAAGTATGTGCTCAGAGTGCAGGCAAATGTGATATGCAGGTTTGTTTTAGAAATAGATAAAAATAGCGATGCATGCAATTAATAGAAAGATATATAATTACATAGACATATAGATAGAGAGAGAGAGTCACAGACAGACAGACAGGCAGAATAGGAATGACAGCGAAGTACTGAAGTAATGCCAACCCCAGCCCTACCCCACAGACATGGACAGGCATTGGGATGTGCCTTTGGGTCATTGCTCATAACGCTCATATGATACTGTGTAACTAAATGTTTTCTATGTTCAGTGTTTCCCTTGCACCTTTTATATTGTCTTCTGTCATATCTTGCACAATGTACTACTGTCTGCCCTCCCTATGATGAGGTGCTTTTGTAAATGAGTCTTTGACTCAAAGGTTGTAAATCCGACTTGTACAAATAAATAAATAAATTTCACCTCACCCTACTCTGCAGACACAGACAAGTGTCGAGGTGTGCCTTGGGGTGTTCAAACTTTACACTCACCCCATTCCATAAGGAAATATGCTGAAATTGGTACAGTATAAGAGAATGGAGTGAACTTTGGGGCCCAAGAGTCAAAGGCACACCTTGATACCTTTCACTGGCTTCAGGGTGGGGATGGGGGTGGAATGGCATGAGTATTACTGTTGACAATCCCAAGTCACACCCCTGATGCCTGTCAGTCTCTACAGGGCAGGGTGTTATGGTCAGAAACCCTAATGCCCTGAGCAGTTCTTGGTATTTTCACTCCAAGTTTTCAGCATGGGCTTTTTGTGACCCCACCATATGAACAGTGACACTATCAGTTCATTAGCCAAAAGAGGATTTTGAACAGTGACTGTGCCATTTGGCACCACAGGTGCAAAAACACATTTTGAACAGGATGTAAAAAATGACAGCTGTACTGTTTATGAGGAGGTGTGAAAAATGGTAATGTTGAAAATCTAGAGTGAAACTGTAAACCAATTGATAAAGTCATAACACTGCTCCTGCTAATGTATAATTTTTTCCAAAGTCCTATGCATCCCATTGTTTTTATCTCTGTTGCTGTTATGTGACTTCTTAACCTAGCAACAGCATTTAATGCATTACATTATAAGGACAAGTAAATGTTTTTAATACATTTACAGTCAGTTACATACACTTAATGTCCTTCATAAAATAATTTAGATTTAGTAACAATGGTAGTACAAAGTAATTACTCAGACAACTTGAAAACTATAACTCCTTTATATTGTACATTGACACCCCATAAGGACCTCTTTGAAATTGAGATGCAAATGTCACACATTTATCAGTTTTCTAACAGAAATATTTTACTACCCTAAATACATGTCTTGCTTCAGTAACTGCTCAGCACATCTATTGTATGACCTGCTTATTGACATTTTACATCTGCAATGCAGTGTGTTGCTGATTACTACACCAATATCATGAACCATAAAACAGATGACTGCCATAACTAGGGGAGGCAGTATAGCACAGTGGTTTAAGGCTCTGAGCTGCAAATCTGGAAATCTAGGTTTGAATACCACAGCCCCCACTTGCATACTGGGTGACCCTGAGCAAGTCACGTAACTTCCATGCTTGCAGGTTGCCCCTGTAAACAAGCTTTCAGCTTAGTGTGCCACTCATGGTTAAACAATTGAAAGAAAAAAAAAAACACAATGTATTATTTTTCTTGCTTTATTTTGCTACTACAAGCTTTGACTAACACTGTGCATCCAACCTTAAATGTTCTCTTTATAGCTTATGAGTCTGTGACCTAGGCAGAACTACACTTAAAATCTTACACATAAATAAATAAATCATCTGAATATCATTTATTTTAGTAGTACCTCCTTCCTTTTCAGGTACCCATGGCACTATGTATATATATTTATATCTTTTAATTTCAAAGCACTAAACCTATTCAAATGCACAAAACACAAGACTTTATTCTCCTCACACATTACTGTTAAACTTCAGTTCCCAGAATAGCCAAGAAACAATTTAGACTTCATTCTTGCATGCCACTGTCAAGCCCACTTCTCATGCAAACAATAATCAATTACAGAAACCATTTTATTTGTGTGCTATGCATTCTTACATCAAAGAGACATACATCTTACAGAACTGATAAAAAACAAATTCATCAAGACTGGACTTCTGAATTACAACCTGTCCTTTACAGTACCTATGTAAATAATAGTTTACTGGCTACAAATGATGCTACAGACATGACATTAACACAATTTCTGTTTTACATGGAAAACATCCATATAATGAACTCATCATACAGGATTTGTAACCTTCTGTCTGAATGTATCTGACAATGGAAAAGGCACCTGCTTGATACTTTTTTTATAATTTATTTGTATGACCAACTTGCTCATACTGTTAGATCCAAATATTGACATGCTTAGAGTTAAAAAAAAATCATGATGTCTATGTGTATGTGTGTGTGGGGGGTATGTCGATGCAGTTTCAGGCACTCCTTAATTACTTCCTCAGGCAGCTGTGCTACTCATTTGTTCCAACATGATAGATCCACCTCATGCCCCTCCCACATTAACCAAAAGAAAGGTGGGCTGGATATTTAGGAGCTTCTTGGGTGGAGGTCGGGGTGGATCTTAGTCCCCCCCCCAAAAAAAACTAATGCTGCCTCCCTCTACTCAGGTTCCAGTTCTTGTACCTACCATTTAAGAAAGAAAATAGTCCCCGACAACCATTGACTAACATGAAGTGTATTTATTTGCGGGCAGAAACCATTTCTTGGAGGAGGGTAAGGTGGAGGAGACTATTTACACCTTTAGTCAGTTCCACAGACAGAAAACATGACATGACCGCCTTTTGTACATACAAAATATCTGCATGCTCCACCCACTGCAGCAGTAAAAAGCAGCAATATAGAATGCAAAAAATGCACCCCACCATCAACAGTGGACCCTGCCACTCCGACAGAATATCAGATTTATCATAAATGAACTGAAACAATAAACCAGAACCTCTTATTAGTTATTCCATTTAAGTTCCCCATGCACTAGGAGGAAACAGTGATACACATATTCTTATAACCCCTCCATTGTAACTGCACCTGAAAAGCTAAAAATAAAATTAAAACCCCATTCATCCAGCAATTGAATTTCTTGCTTGATTCATGTTTCAGCTCAGCATACCTTGTGGACTACATTACTTCAGTGGGCTATCATGCATGTAAAAAATAAAAACAAAAATAGAGGAAGAAAATTAAGTTTTATAGGTAGCATACATCTCTAGGTCATAATCTGATCTCCAACTCTTCTATGAATTTACTATTGGAAAAGTTCCAGGTCCATTAATCAAATGATAGGGCCAGAATCTCTATCCAGGCCAACCCGCTGCTCTTCTTTTTGTATGATCAATAGTTACCCGCATTTTTTTTGTTCCCATCAACTCCATCCTTCTGTTCTGTACCACCTGCCAACCTTGTTCTGCCCAGCCCTGCCATTTTTTTTCTGTCCACACTTAAAGAGGGACATACAGCTCCTAGAGAGGGTACAGAGGAGGGCAACAAAGATGATACGAGGGCTAGGGGATTTGACGTATGAGGACAGACTTAAGGAGCTCTGCCTGTTTTCACTGGAGGAGAGAAGAGACAGGGGGGACATGATTGAGGTCTTCAAGTACCTCAAGGGAATAAATAGGGTAAACATGGAGGGGATCTTTAGACTAAAGCAGGGAGGTATCACCAGAGGGCATGGTTTGAAGTTGGAAGGGAAGGGAGGGAAAGAGGAGGAGGTTTTTCACTGAGAGGGTGGTGGACCCTTGGAATGCACTGTCTGGTGAGCTAGTTCAGAGATCCACAGTGGAGGGCTTCAAGAGAGGATGGGACAGACACAGAAAGTGGATGTATCAGATGATGTCCTGTCTCAGTGGGGTGGGGATGGATGATACGGGTTTCTGGAGCACAAGGGATGGGAGGGTCTCGGCACCCAACTAAGGATCTAAAGTTCGAGCAGACTCGATAGACCGTAAGGCCTAATCTGCTGGCAAATAGTGTGTTAGTATGTTAGTAACTGACTTCATTCCTCTGCTCAATACCACCCTCCAATCCCATTTTGCCTTGCCCCGACATTTTTATTTCTTCCCATCAGCTCCATCCCTCTGCTAAGAACCACTCACAAACCCTATTCTACAGTTTCCATTCTATTCACTGACCTGAAAAGAAGAAAACGTTCCCTTGCCAATATTGACCCCTACCCACCCTCACCCTGCACTTACCCTCCACCCCCACCACACACCCTTACTCACCTGAAGGTGGTCCCATGATGTAGATCCCCTCTGTGATTGGAAATATGTCCTTCAGCTGGAATCACAATTTCAATATGACAAAGTAAGGTGGGTCCAGTTAATGTATTTCTTTTCTTTTTTTTTGTTGCTCCCCTGTCCCCATCGACCCTCTTTCCCACCAGTCCCCTGGAGTGTTATTTTTCTTTCAGATATTGATAATACATTTTCCAGCACCCAGTCTTCACTGTGAGTGATGCTTTTCTTTGTTTTGTTTGACCTCCCAGCCTGTCACCCTGGCTTCTCCCAGGGATTACCTCTTCTGTATTTCCCGATGGCTTGCTCTCCATTGCAGGGTGGCAGGGTGTCCCTCAACCTACCAGGACTGGATCTGTATTTCCTGGAGAAGCCTACATTGTTGGGTGCAAGGCCTGTGAAGGCCAGAAGTCATCTTACACAACCAAGGGATTTCCCTTTTCATCCACTGTGGGAGATGTGGCATGCACTGACATCATGGTGCATGCACCAATGACTGCCAAATCTCCCCAACCTTGCTAGGTAGGCTTCCTCTCCTCCTGGCTTCTGCCAGGGGCCAGTTGAGCCCTGGGCTCCTCCCCATCCTCACCCACTTTGAGAAGAGAGCAGTCCAACAGACAATCAGTCCCTCCCCACTGGCCCTCTGATACTTTGGGCTCACTTCCCAACCTGGATTGTTGGCATCGCAAGTGATAGCACTCCCAATGCACCATTGAGCTGGCAACCAGTTAATGTATTTTGATGCATTTTGAGCTTTACCCATCACTTTGTTATTTTTACATATTTTTACACAAGATTTTTATCATGGAATTTTTGTGATCTTCTTTACAAACAATGTAGGTGAACATTTTCAAATCCATCCTGAAAGGTGATTTCACAGGCGCTTTGTGAAAAATTACCATCTGGGCAAGAATTGAAAATGTTAACCTACTGGGTTCATGAGGTGGGTCAAAAGAAACCTATCTTAAAAATTTGGTAAAACAAAGATGGTAAAATGACCAAATTATGAGTGAACATTTAAATATTTCAATAGTCACTCATAGCTCTGCCACTTTTGAATATTTTTCCACCAAATGTTCAATACAGCCTTTTTGTGACCACTGCCTCATTAACAAAGTGGGTGAAATTTTTCAAATCTGGGCTGAAAGGTGATTTTACAGTCACTGTACAATATCACACTTTGAGTGGGATTTGAAAATTTTCACCTACTGGGTTCATAAGAAGACTATGTTCAAAATTTGAGGTCAAAATATTCAAACACAAAAAAGTTATGAATGTAAGTGGAACAGTTTCTATTTTCACCCATAACTTTGGTAATTTAAAATATTTTCATGCCAAAGTTTCAACATAGCCATTTTTTACACAGCTTTGTAAATGTGACAGGTATCATTTTTCAAAACCTGGCTGAAACATCTTGTCACACTTGTCACACAAAATTACATTTCATCCAGTATTCTATAAATTCTACATGTTATGTTTGTAAGAGGGGAATCATAAAATGACTATGTTGAACATTTGGGGTCAAAATTAAAATAAATTATTAGGAAATGTTGTCTGAAGTGCCAGACTTTGGTCCAGAGGATAATGTTTTGTGATCCTGTGCCAGTGTTTTAAGTTTGAGGTTGAGCTCAGGGAGCTAGCTGGATGGACCAAGGCTGGGGGGGATGGTCCTGCCATGTGGCACAACCCCCAGACTCAGAAGGGAAGGTGCAGGTTTGCCCTTGTTCATGAGATAGGGTCCCAAAACTTGGTGCAAAACAGTGGGAAAATGATAAAGTTAAGAGTAAAAGGTCAAAACTTATTAAATACATTAGTTGTATTCACCTTATGTTCCCATAATTGCAGTCAATGGTTACAGTAGCAAGACATCTTTTCAATCAGAGAATGAATCCATGCCATGGGACAGTTTTAGGTGAGTGAGTGAGTGAGTGTGTGGGGGTTGTTGGGCAGTGGATGCTGAGTGGGGGGTAGGGACGTGGTGTGTGTGTGTGGGGGGGTCAGATCTGTGAAGGACTATTTTCCTTTTTGCAGTGTTTTTTTTTATGAAAAAAAGATCCACAAGGGATGGTTTTTCTTCTTAGACAGATGGACCATAGCTGACACTGGGGATTGGATACCCCAGTATCAGGATACTCCTCAGTGGCATCAGGGGTGGGCACCCTTGTGCTGCCACTTATATATCGGGGAGGCAGGAACTCTAGAACAGAAAGGGGTACAATACAGTGACACTGAGGGTGGGCACCCCAGTCCACTTTGACAGATAGACAGACAAACAGATTAGATAGCTTAGATAGATAGATAGATAGATAGATAGATAGATTGATAGATAGATAGATAGATAGATAGACAGACAGACAGACAGGCAGACGGACAGATGGACAGATGGACAGCCAGACAGATAGATAGATAGGTACATTGATGAGGGAGACATACATATGAACACATAAACTTGCCAGAAAATGAAGGCCTTACAGTATATCAAGTCTGCTCAATTGTGTAGCTAGCAGCCCTTATACTATAGCTGTCCCTTCTTCGCTTCCCCCCACCAGTGACCCTCCCCCTTATCCACTACCAAGAGACCACCAGGGCACTGCTGGCACTCAGACTGGCAGCATGTCTCTATATGTGGGCTACAGCAGTGAGGAAAGTCCTGCTGTGTTCATACAGAAAGCATGGTTCCCTCACTGCTGGCTAAGGCTTCTTTTTTTTTTTTTTTTTTGTTATTCTTTGGTAACCAGGTAAGGCTCACTAGGCACAAGTTTCTGATTTCATGGGTGACCTGGGAGGACTGAGGAGTTGAAGTGACTTGCTCAGAGTCACACAGTATGCAAGTGGAGGTTGAAGGAATCAATCCCAGTTTTACTGCATGTACCAAGCTGAATCACACCTCATTATTATAACCTCTAGAAAAAACTGCCTTTGTGGTGCCCAGAAAATGTATTTCTAGACTTGATTTAACAAGACAAATACCATAATTTAACTAAATGGGTCCTGTTTGCTTGGTTCAGGTGTTTTTCTCCTTTTTAAAAACAGATTCTTTAGGTATTTTCACATGTTTTAGCTGAAACAAACCAACAATATGGTGGCCATCACCTACTGAAAAATAATGTTTGGTTCATGAACCATTTTCAGTTCATGATGCCTAACTGATGTGAGATGAGAATTTTCCCATGAACTCAAAAATGTCATTTTGTATCAGAAGATTATCCAAAAAACCCTCAGAGCATGTTCAGAAAAAAAAAAACTTTAAATCCTTATAACTCTGAAACAGATTAATATTTATTCACAAAACCTTACAAAGGCATTACTTTGGCACAGGTCAATTCTACCCTAAACTGTTTGGGGAAAAAAATTATTTACCATCAAAGCTGTATGTGAAAGCAAAAAAAGTGCATTAAGTACAATATAGGAATGGGCACTTCATTAAACAATTGACATTCAGTATCTTGGAAATCACACAAGATGCCATCACAAAACCTTTCACATCCTGTGACCCTGCCAACCAGATTGTGTATGCCAATGCTTGGGCTACAGTTTTTCGTCAAATGCCACCAAAGTAGTGCTGTGTGGAATGTGGATTTCCACTGGCAAAATTAGTGTGGAATGACTTTTCTACTGGTGGAATATCTGCCAGAATTTCTCTGGTTCTTCTGCAGAATTCTGCCTACTGTGATCTGTGGAATAATATTCTGTAGAACAGCATTTTTTTCCAGCAGAAAATTATTCCACAATAATTTCTGTGGAAAATATTGAGATCTGCAGAATAATATTCCATGGAACAGCTTTTATTCTGCAGAAAATCATTCCACAGCTATTTTCTGCCGTGGAATTCTACCATTCTGTTTCTTGCGAAATTTGGTGGAATTTCGGTGGAATATTGTTCTGCTGGAATTTGAGAATTCTTCATAGCACTACCCCAAAGTTAATTATGTGCAAAAACTGGGGTTTAACACTAATCAGCTTACTCAATCCTAACTATACTGGTGCTACTGCAGTAGCATAATAAATACAGTGGGTGGGATATTCAAAAGGGTTGTGCAATGCGCAATAGGGTTGCGCCTGCGCAAGTCAGAAAGTGCGCCATTCTGCGATATTCATCAGGAGGCAGTTGCGCTACTGAAAACATGCTGAGCAACAGCGCAATGCTAATGAAGGCATGCACAATCAAAGGGGGTGAAACCATACATAAAGTGCG